>JBAJHW010000003.1:58012671-58628125 GCA_037013535.1 Intellagama lesueurii | reverse complement strand
GAAGGCATTCTCTGTCTGATTTAGTCTCCTGTCTTACAAAATGAAAACAAATGTGAAATTAGAGAGAAGCAATAATCTTCAACCACATGCTGCTCTGTAATTCACTAGGAGGTTGTGTCAACTCAGGAACACATCAGCTGTTGTTTGCCATATAAAGACCAGGAAAAAATGGGCCGAGGAAAAGTGCCAGCTATTATTATCAGCTTTGCCTATTCCCATTAAATGCACAGGACATTGTAACCCAGCGCAGTTGGGTCATATCCATATATACCAAATAAAATTCTGCTTAGCATCAGAAAGTAAATTTAGTTTTAAAGTGATACAGCTTTCATGAATGGTAAAATACCAATCTGCCTTAATCTTCACACAGCCCAGCCTTTTAAAACATGAATTGCACATTTAGAGTCCAATTGAAGACAAATATTGCAATCTCAATTGCTCACAACAAAAGAGCTGAAAAAATAGGTTTCTATGCATATTTCTATGGCAGATACAAGTGCATATGGTGCTACAATGCAATCACATTTTTAAGCAATAATCACCCAGTCTGTTTTCTATTTGTTCAAGTTTGTAAAACATCAAGACAACTTTTATAAATCCAATTAAAGAAAAGCCTCAAGAAATGTTGAGTGACACTGAAGAACATAAAATGGCTGCAATAAAGAGAGTGAAAGAGAGATGCCATGAGATAATGGCCATCACGTACGGTATGTTCCTTTTCATTAGCAGCTGAAGTGGGACTGATCAAACTATTGTAAAGACATACTTTCTACTGTATGGAGGAAAAAGTTTGAAAACACAAACCCAGCAGTGAAAGAGAAATGTTTCATAGACATTTCTATGGAAGGATGGTGACAGATGTAAATTCATTTGAAAATCTGAAATAGATACTTACTGAGTGATCCATCTGTACAACCAAGAATCTGAGGTTCTAGATTCAGAGGAAGAGCAATGAATTCAGGAGGTCTCTTCAGATTCTTGCACATAGGGCAAAGCAGAAGGTGAACCACCGGGATTCTCTCACCTCTCCACATTCTTTGAGTGGAAACCTAAAAGAAATATGGGGCAATGTAAAGTAGGCATCTGACAAATTCACAGTGAGATAGGGTGTCTCAATGAGATTGCCTGTCAAGAAATTGAGATCTGCATCCACTGCAAGAACAAAGTTAGGAGTACCACAAGGTTTCTGCAATGTGTGCAAAATATTTCTGTGTGTAACTCTTGTGTGTAACTAGTATTTGTGACACAACCAGCAAGCATGGAAGATCAACTGATTAATCAAAAAGATGCAAAAAAAAACCCCACCATCTAATGCTTTTAATGTCTAGAAATCCATGAAACAAGACCATGTTAGGGTTTATAATTCATATTTTTTTAATTTTTTATTTTTTGCATTGGATTATACTTACTCATTTTTTTCATTTATTGCAATTTGTTTGATGTTATTTGGTTATGTGTGAGCTGATGGTCACTTTTTTGTTAATATTGTCTGTTTGATTAGGGATGTGGGTATTTTTCTATTTTTTGTTGATTGCACAGTTTGTTTATATTATGCAAACCAGCCTGAGTAGTGATTTTACTAAGTTGACTGTCTGTAAGCTTTATAAATGAATAACTAAAATATAATTATAGTTCTAATTAAATTGTGATATAGGTGTCTGCACTGTTTTTCAACAAATGTGCAAAAAAGGGTCAAAATTTGAGTTATTTGTGCAACTACAGGGCAATTGTAGGACAAAGCAGCAAGCTAGTTGTCGGTCAAGCCATGCATTCATTCTAGAATATGGGGGTATGTTAATTTTTACTGGAAGATCTTCCAAAATAGATAGCTTAAGGACACAGAGGAGCTAGAAACATATTCTATGGTTTCCTCTCTACTCTGCTGTGTAATGTCATACACTTGTCATCACTTTGAATACAACTAGTTGTTTAAGTTGCCACTTTTCCTCCTGAATCTGTGATTAATGTGACTTTTAGCCTAGTTTATTTTATGCAGAATTCTAACTAAGCACAAGCTTCTAGATTTCATAGGATCAACCTAATATTGATATAATTATTCATGTGTGGCATTATTGTAGTTGAAAGGGTAACCAGAGGCTCTTATAACAGCAGCTATCATCATTTTGTGCAGTTGCATAATTTGAGGGAAACACAACTAACATACACACACACACACACACATTTTAGCAAGTGCTAAAATATTTATTGAAGCCTTTTCCCCCCAGAGCAAAAAATATTTTAGTGTTTACTGCAAAATTTTGTGGTTTCTTGGGAGAATGAAACAAACAAGGGATTCTGTTCCTTGTGGGAAGAAGGATGTAAATTTCCTATAAATAAACAAGTAGGAATTGAAGTTTGTTTGTTTTCCAGACCAAATATTGTGTATTTATTCCTGCTACCATATTTGAGATACTGGCCAAAATCCCACTGGTGTTCACATAAGATTTGAACAGCTTTCCATGGATAATTTCATCTGATAGATGTAGTGCTTCTTGGTTACATGCCTAGTCATGTACTCATTTGCACAAACAAGATACACTCCAACAGCTCACCAATTACCTACTGCAAACATTACATGAACACCAGTAGGATTTTGGCTGTTATGTCTGCCTTCACCACCACTCTGCCATCTGACTCCTTGTAGCTTCTGGCATGAGGAACAGATTTGGAGGTTATAGAAAAGCAGCAGAACAGCAAGGGTAATTATGTTGCCAGTAATCCATACATTTTAAATTCTGGTTTTAAAAAATCTTGAGTAGCTTTCCAAATGTTAATAAAGATACGTAATTGTGAACCTCAAGTGAATTTGGGTATGGGAGAAGAGCATGTAAGGCTGGGGAAATTTTGGGCATTCCCCACAGATATATGAGAAATCTGCATCTCAGGAGGGGTGTTCTTAAAAGTTTGTCCCAAAGTAATTGGAATTTAGTGACCCCCCCCCCAAATTCATATCATATATGATCCCAATGGCCAAGCCTATTAAGAAGCATGATTCAGTTTCTGCATGCAGCATCAGAGTTCTGAAAAGAATTTGAAAAACAAACTCTTTTAGATGGCTATCTAATTCTACAAAGCCCACATATATAATATTTGAAAATAACTTCCCAGGGAAAAATAAGTCACCCTTTGAATCCCACACTGGTTTTTAAATGCAATCATATTTTCTCAAGCAAGTTCAGGAAATCAATGTTCTTTTGGGCAAGACTCGTGAGACATCTTGGACTATATAATACGGGCCATAACTGTAGTCTGCATCATGAGCTGACAGCAACATACATCACTTATGCCCAATGAAGTAATTTGGTTCCATTTGTAGGACTGCATTGTTTGGGGACCAGCAGTGTTTTTGTACAATCCTGACAAATTGTTCATCATATACTATAATCCTACTGAAGGTAAGTCTTTTCTCATAGGAAATGTGTAGGTGAAAACTGAGGAAAGAAGTTCTGCATAACAGGATTTAGATTGATCCAATTGATTTATTTCTCTGGGAAAGTTTTATTTCAGTTCATTATACACATTGTGTTGGACTTCTGTGGCTTCACTGTTAAATGTAGATTTCTGACATTTAACAGTAGAGCAAAGAAAGAACTTAAGGAACTTCAATTTACAAGCAGGCATAAGGTCTCAGCATTCTTTCTGCATTTATAAAGTAAAAAAAAGTCAGCATCTTTCCTGCATTGTCTGTAAAGGAAACCATTAAAAATATGAAAGTGTTATTCAAAGAAGAATTGATTTTCTGGATTTCTGTGATTTATTCTCAACAGTAAACAATAATTTATTTTTATTTCATCTCTTTAGTATTTGTAAGGAACCCCCTGAGGGCATTCCACTAGTTGAAGGAGCCACTCTAGTTGTGATACTTACCACCCGTTGAACCCCAGGCTGGGTGATACCCAGAGGGTGTGTGAATTAGCACTATGAGCAAGCTTCTAACTAGATTTTCATTTGTCTCCTTACCAAGATAGAAATCTCTCTTGTTTATGCACTGTGTACTTAGCACACCAACCAGACAAGGTAGACCACCCAAAATAATGAAATTAGTGAACATAGCCTCTGGCCAAGTTGCTCAAATCCCCTTTTCCCTTCAAGCATCACACTTGGGTAAAAATGTTAAAAGGTTTATTTTAAAAAGTATAAAGAATTCCAAAAGGCAGTTGTACAGTTCCAAAGCAATGAAAAAGCAACAAGCAATGCATATTCAGTGAGCCATATGGGAGCATTCCCCATAAAATAATAAAAGCTAACTACTTCTGCCTAAAACCTAAATGTCTTCTAAGTAATCATGGTTTAAGGTTCTCCTCCTGCGTTTCTACCCCTTTATTCCATCATCCACAGACAGATAGATGAATAGCTAGCCCCTAACTAGCTTCTTGCTAGATCTTAAATCCATGGTCCCCAACATGATATTATCCAACCAAGTTCAAGTCCTCTGTCCAGTGACTTCACCCTTAAAATGTAACTTCTCTCAGTCCCTTCCTTTCAGTTCTCGTGAGAATCTCTGCAAGACGAGCAATTAAGAATTGAATATGATGTTTATGGCTCAGTGTGGTACATCCTTGGTGCAGCTTGGAGCAGAGCAAAATAAATCTTTCTCATGCAGATGAGTGCCACCTGGAAGAGCCTAGAGAAGTATGTAACATAGCCCATCTGATTTCCTCACAGTATTTAAAGTAGTACTTACTGAGGCCATGTGAAGCTACTTTCAGCTTACAGCATGCCAAAAAAATATGTTGTTATGTACCATCATGTCACCTCTGACTTATGACAACCCTATGAATGAGCAATTTCCAAAAATGTCCTGTCCTCAACTGCCCTGCTCAGCTCTTGCAAACTCAAACCTGCAGCTTCATTTAATTCATCTCATATTTGGCCTTCCTCTTTTCCTGTTGCCTTCCACCTTTCCTTGTCTTCTCATGATGTGCCCAAAGTAGGACAGCCTCAATTTCAACATGTTTGTCTCCTGAGATAGTTCAGGCTTGAACTGCTAAACAATTGAGGGAGGCTGATGCAGGACCAGAAGGGCACAGTGATACCGGTGGCACTTCATCAGGCACAGACCTGCTCCCCACTCTTTTCACTGTATTTAAACATAAGATGAAAGTGAAAAGGTTTAGTGCATGCAAACATACAAAGTACTTCTATCAGTACACAAGGAAATACCTGTTGTTTTCCCACTGGCAGCTTTGTAGCTATAACTTTCCAGTTTCCTAGACCCAAGCTGATATGCATAAGGAATAAGCACTTGTTTTCTGAATGATAGAATCTATTTTAATTGACAAATATGTGTGTAATTGTAATTGCCTGAGGTGGAAGCCAAGAATGGAAAAGAAAATTTCATTGGGTGAGAAAGTTATTCACCTCAGAATTCTGTATACAGGCACGGCATAAATTCTTTAGGAAGGTTTATAGTCTCTGTGGGTAGGGATTTGTGAGCACATGTGGTTTGTTTCAAACATAAAATAGAAGTGGTGCAATCAAAATTTTATGTAACCATTTCATTTTGTTGGACAGTTTCTGATATTCAGTTCAAGGGGACTGAAATTTAGTGAAAATGTACCTGAGGATGAGTTTAAAATGTCCCAATTTTCTGTGTCCTTAGGCTTTTTGCAGAAGAGATAGGTTATGAGTATATCATCACATTTTTTGATTCATTACTTTTATATAAAACACACAGCCTGATATTATATCCCATAATCTGTATCATTACCTAATTTAATATCATTTCAGAAGTGAGCTATTTTATTTTGTACACACTTTCCCAGCATTCTTTATGAGAGAAGTGGAAAATTCTGTCAGTCTTTACAAAAAGCAAATGGTACCAGTGACCAGAGCCCTGTTGGTATCATGAAGCATAAACCCACAATCAGGGAAGCAGTAAGCACAATCTTGCTGTTTGTTCAGGGGTGCTTAGATTGCTCACTAGGATATGTATGCAGGAACATGATAGATGGCCTACAAAATGCAGAAACCACTTGCTCTTAATTGCATGCATCATGTTTTGCAATAGGATTTTGACCAGTGTGGACAGTTCCTAGTTCTGAAATATTTCTCCCACAATTAAATACATGCTCAGGAAGCTGCGTATATAAGCTCACATTCCTCATAAAACTATTTGAAAGATTTATGGTAAAGTCATCATTAAAACATGTCTCCAGAGAGCTGTATAAAATAATCATAATATTAGCTATAGCTCAGTGTGAAGTCTCACATGTGAAATCTGCCAAGAGTCTCAGGAAATGTGACTCAAATTAATTTAGGGTTATCTAACATATATTTCACAGCAGAAGTCACCATTTAAGAACCTGGCAATAGACCCTCTCTTACTGTCAAATTATAATTATTATTTTGCCTATAAAATGAAAGCTATTTTCACCATGATAAAACATGGTGAATAGGTTTTTATTTAGCCATACCTTTGAACAATATCCATTGTTATGAAAGCATTCTTTTTCTCCTTCATCTGAACAATGCAAATAACCATTTGAACATCATTAGCAATAACAAGGTGCTCTGTCTTTAGCTGTTCATTATGTTAGACAGACAAGCCCATTCAGTTTTATGATAGCCATAGACATTTTGGTACCCAAAATTAAACATCAAAGTGGATTTCTTTCTGTGCCCAAGCTTTCCAGAAGCTATCTTCCTTAGCAGATAGCCTTCTCAAATCTTTCACACATAGCATCCCCCAGTTTCATGAAAGGAAATATCTGTTTGCCAGGTTTTCCATTAATGGGAAGCCATGATCTGAAGTACTGCCACACACAAATGAAGTGTAAATATGGAATATTTGGACTGTTCAGTCATCATAGGATCCAACAGCAGCTTAAGAATAGAAATCTACAGAAAACCTACACACACTGATCAATACCTGCGATTTCACTCTCGTCACCCATTGCAACACAAACTAGGGGTCATCAGGATGCTAAACCACAGAGCAAGAAACATCCCCATCTCTACAGAAGCCAAGAAGAAGGAAGATGGACATCTGAGGACAGCCCTTAACGCCCGTGAATATCCAAAATGGGCCTTTAACAAGGCAATGTCCCAACCCAGGAGGACAATGGAACAGTCTGAGATCCAGAGCTGATGGAAGAACCTGGTCATTCCTTACATGTCAGAGGTGTCTGAAAAGCTCAAAAGAGTTTTTGGTAAACACCGCATACCTGTGCACTTCAAACCCACAAATACACTAAGGCAGAGACTCCTCCACCCAAAAGACCGGACACCAAAACATAACAGGAGCAATATAGTGTATATGGTCCAATGCAAAGAGGAGTGTTCGGAGCTCTACATTGGAGAAACCAAACAGCCACTAAACAGGAGAATGGCCCCGCACAGGAGGGCCAATGGCTCAGGACCACAATCAGCAGTGTTCCTTCATTTGAAGGACAAGGGACACTCGTTTGATGACCAAGATGTACTCATTTTGGGCCAAGATGATAGGTGGTTTGAGAGACGGGTCAGGGAGGCTGTACATGTGCATATAGAAAATCCCTCACTCAACATGGCTGGAGGCCTTAGATACAATCTGTCTCCTATTTATCATGCAGCCCTTTCATCCGTCCCCAGAAAGATTAGGACCACACACACCAGAAAGACCACTGTTAATGACCATTAACAACCATGACAATGGTTGGAGAAGGACTGCAGAAGTGGGATTATCCCTGACCTCCGTCCTCTGTCCATCTAACGAGCCTATTCAGACCAGGGGGAAGTGAAACCAATGTGGAGGATATGTCAGGGACCTCCTACCAACTCTCCTCAGACTGAAGAAGCTACTTGAATGAGTAGCGAAATGTTTCAACCTAACAAGAAAGAAGTCCAGTTGCCATGACTCAACTTCCATGTAAATATGGAACGAAAATATGGTAATTGGTTACAACTATGAGCAGATTTCCATGTGAGTGTATTTGACTTCTAAGTCACCAAATATCCAGAGCATCCATCCTTCTGGAATTCTATAAAATTTCAAATATATCCCATGAAATTCTATAAAATTTCAAACATATCCCATGAAAAATCTTAGTCCTAACCTTTTAAATGTGCAAAGGATTCCCAGACCAAGAAGCATTACACACAAGAAAGCCAATATTTCTATTTTAGTTACACTCTTGATGTAACTCATTCCAAAAGCACTTCTTCCTAAAAAAATAAAATAAAATAAATAAATTGGAGGACTAGTAATTCTAGGAAATATGAAGCAAGAGATCAAATGGTGTTTGCTGTGTGAGCATCAATTTCATTTTTACAGCTTTTCACATACCCTTAATATTGAGACTCAAGACAAAAAAAACCCTCTTCTTGCCAATGAAATATGATTCACAATTTAAATTTCTTCTTTCTTCATTATATACTCAAATTTCTGGATAGCTCAGTGGTTAAGCATCTGGCTGTAGAGCCAGAAGTTGGGAGTTTGCCTCCTTGAAAGGGACTGAACTCAGTGATCCATAAGGTCCCTTCCAACTCTGCAGCTCTAAGATTATTATTAAATCAGAACTGTAGTTACGCTGATTTAGAAATAGGACTAACCAACTTTTAGATCATCTTGAAGAACACTTAGATATGGGTTTGAGTAATGTTAACACCCTAAAAGTAATATACTTTTAAGCCAAGTTAAGAAGAGACCCACTGAATCAGACAAAAAGATCTATCCAATTTGGAATTCAACTAGACACTTTCTGAAAGTATGCAATAAGCCAAATGTCCTCTTCCATTGTTCTTCCCAACATAGCAACCATTGACATAGATATAATGAATACCTGTTATTTTTGTGTCCTTCCTGAAAATGCCTGTTTCAATATATCAAGAATCGCATGGGAGTGGGGGTGCATAACCATGTGAGAGAAAGAACAAGGGTTTTTCCCCCATCAGTAGAAGCTTTAGCAAAGGGGTTAAAATAATTTTTAGTGATTTGCACAAAAATCACTTCCTCAAATTTTGCACAAAAAAATGCCACAACGCAAAGATGCACCAACTCTCTCACAATCATGCCAGTCCTTATTGATACCCTTCATGTATTGGTCAAATATAATTTTCAAAGCTGTCTAACCTCACAGACATCTCACAACAGCAGGTTTCACATTATTTCAATACAACTGAATTTAATAATAATATTAATAATAATATTTAACAATATCCAATTGATATAAGTGGATTCCAACTACTCAACTATGTTCTGAGCAAACTACTCTGAATTACTACCCTAACTACTAATTAATTGTTTGTAATCTATATAAGAAATCATTAGCCATCTCAGTGCAGAGTACTAACCACAATCTTATGACCAAATAATTGACTTCTAATATTTAACATTTTTTAGCACCAAAGCACTATTTGGTGTTTCAGACAACTCCAATTCAGTGTGAATGTCACTTCAGGCTTCCTCACTTCCCTTCATTTCAGCTCTGCTTGGAAACTTGACAAATACCCCATTCCACTTTGGATTCTGAAACAGAAGCACATCCCTAATTTGCACCAGATTTTAGTAAACTAAAAGCTTATAGTAAAATTCTATGCCTCCAGACCAAAGAGAAATGGGGATGGGCAAGGAACAAGCATAGATTTATCTCACTATTGTGTATGCATTTTTCATTGTAGGCACCCTATCCTTCATGAGTCAGACGTGTTTTCCCCCCATGTTGTTTTCACACATACTATAGTTACGTACCTGTGAGTTGGAAAGCCCAGTGTTCTGCTATGGAAACATTAATTCTATAATAGAATTAATTATAGAGTTAAAATTAATTCATTGTCAATATTTTAGGAAAGGAGCCCTGCTTCTTTCATCATATTTAACTTCATTCTCTGTTATCAAAACAAACTTTCTGGATTCTATATAATTCCAAAAATTGTCAATGTGGGCTATTTATTACAATTACTAGCAGACTAACTAACTAACCAGCTTTCTTTCTTTTCCTTTCTGTATCTCTCTTGTCTTATGCTCCAGTTCACTGGAGTCATGGCTAATGGAAAGAATCATATCTATACCCATAACAATAGCCCAAAAAGCGAGTTCCAAACATCGGAATAATTATAAATTGTGTATTTCTTTATCAGCCATCAACCTTTTAAAGAAAAACACATAAGCCTATCTTATCAGTCATTGCTAATTTTGTTCTGTCTGAGTGCTTTATTTCCTTTCCTGAGAAATGTTGACCTCTAGCAGTGTGTTAATGAGGGCTTGATAAAATGCCTACCAGTCCCACAATAAAGCTATTTCTCAGGCAGTTTCTCTGAAGTCTAAAGAGTGTAACAGTGCAGAGACATTCTGAAGAATATGCCCTGTCATTATTGTCTCTTCTGAGATTCTCTGGTTTTCAAGTATGAATGGGCTTTCCTCCATATCCAGAATGTGCTGCAGCTTCATTTTCTCACAGTCCTTTCAAACCTGCTAGGAGTTTTAAAAAAGCCTCTGAACTCTGTTTTTCTATACAAAACCATTCAGCCCCTTTGCACTTTTTGTCAAGAAACTCAGCTAATTCCAGAGAACATGCATGCTTAAGTCACAATGCAACTAAACACTGGGAAAATATGGTTTGATCTGCTGTGGTTCACAGTTTATCAAAGCAGTTCCCCCGGGGGAAATAGCTGTAGAATGACAATTTGCAGGAGTCACCAGGGGCAGAGACAGAGCATTTGGTTGGCATGGAGCTCCCATAGCAGAAGCTGTAGCAAGGTGCTAACAAGATGTTAACTGAAAATTTCCATCTCTATCCTTCTCTCCCTCTTTTTTAAAAAATTCTTCTAAATGCCCTACAGTAGCAATAGTGTGTTGAAACAAGAAAGAAAGAAAGAAAGAAAGAAAGAAAGAAAGAAAGAAAGAAAGAAATGGTGTGCAGACAAGGAGCACTTTATTGAGGGGAACTGACATCTCATGAATATCCTCTTGTATCAGAGCAGGTGACTACACTAGGCAGAAAACAGACAAAAGATACATCAGCGTGATTGGAATAAATTTGAACCAACCCTGCCAGCTAAAAAACAAAACAAAATGACAATTCCTTGCTCAAAAGAGACAATTCCACAATGGGCTTCCCCACATCGAGCTTTATATCATTTAGTCACCAGGCTATAATTTAAGTTAATTTGAGCCTAATGCAATTGTGAGGTAAAGTGCCAATATTGGTCACCCCTTAAGACTCTGTCTTGAAGAATGTACACAGAAATGTGTGTTGAAATAACAAAGGACTTAGCATGTTTGTTGTCATTCATTCAAATTGTACACTACAGGGGATGTGTGGCAGACACTCTATATGCCACACCCACAATTAGCTTGCAAAAAAATCTGTGCTAACATACCAGGATTCTAAATCAATTTCTGAAGTATTTTTTTCAGGAGAATAGACCAAATGAGGCACCAGAGGTGGCCCTCAGGGAGATGAGGTGGTGCCATATCTGAGAGATGACCTCCCTAGAAAACGCTTTGTTGTACCTACACATTTTCTCACTGTAAAGTAAAGACATTTTCATTCTCCCCAGCATTTTATGACCTATTTTTGTGTTTTTTGATCTCACCACTATTGTTATTTTATTTTTGGTGGATTGATGTGCTGTATAGTTTTTACTTCCATGCTGCTGATTTTACTGTCTGTTATTTCTCCTTGTGCTGTTTTATTATTCTACTTGATTTTTTTAAAATGTGCAATCTGCCAAGAGACCAATTAACCTACAAGAGTCTGAGTACTCAAAGCCCAGTGCCTAAATGGACAATTCTATCAATTTGCCTTCCCCCACATTTAGATTTCCAAGTTACTTCCATCATGTTTATGAAGATATTGACAGATTTTGGAAAATTCTTCACACTGAGCTAAAAAAGTACCACCATCATTCCTTCCTATTTCCTGTCTTGTAGTAGAGCCTAGGAATATAAATCATCATTCATCTTATCCTCACTTGCAACAATAAAGAATTACATAATTCTTCTCCCTGCTGGCCAGGGTAGCAAAGAATTTCCTGGAACTCTCAATAGAATTCCTTTAAATAAAACTCAAAACAAAATATTAAAAAAATTAAAACAAAAAACAAAAAAAAATTAGAATGATATGGGTTTTGAACAAAATTGAGCAATTGCACAAATTTGCCAAGACCTACATTATTGTTGTTTTATACCATCAGGTCATATTTGCTTTGTGGCAACCATATGAATGAGCAATCTCCCAAATATCCTGTCCTCAACAGCCCTGCTCAGCTCTTACAAACTAAAGCCTGTCACTTCCTTTATAGGGAGTCAATCCATCTGCTATTTGGTCTTTCTCTTTTCCTGCTGCCTTCAACCTTTTCCAGCATTATTGTCTTTTCCAGAGAATCCTGCCCTCTCATGTTCTGCCCAAAGAAAGAAAGCTTCAGTTTAATTTTTTATTTTTTGCCTCCAGAGATCAGGCTTGATTTGATCTAGGGTCCACTTGTTAGTCTTTCTGACACTCCGGAGTATTTGCAAAGCTCCTCTTCAGCACCACATTTCAAAACAATTTTTCCCCCTGCCAGCTTTCTTTACTGTCCAGCTTTTAAATGGCGATTGGAAATACAAGAATATGGATGATCTTGGTCTTGATTTCCAATGACACATCCTTACACTTGATTATCTTTTTTAGTTCCTACATTGCTGCCCTTCTGAATCCCAGTGTTCTGATTTCTTGGCTGCAGTCTCCATTTGGATTGATGATTGAACCAAAGTCTACAAAATCTCTAACTGTTTCTAGGGATTGGAATGTATATTGAACATTGCCTGATTGTGGGCCATTGTTTTGTTTTCCATATTTGTTGACATACTCTTGAATTAGTTCTATCAGTATTCCACCTACCCCTGATTATTTATTTCTTCCTAGTGCTATCAGAGGAGCTTTCACCTCACTTTCTAGAACTGCAGAGTCTTCATCATAGGATTCCTCTTCAAAGGAGTTTGACATCCTTTTTTCTCTCTTCTGTATAGTCCACAGTTTCCACCTTCTATTTATTTTCTCCTGATCAGGGAGTGTGCTTCCCTGTTGTTCATTCACCATTCAATCTAGGCTTAAATTTCCCTTTGATCTTTTAGATCTTCTGGAAATCTCTTGTTTTTCCTATCTTTGTCTCTATGTGACAGTCACTGAAAAAGTGCATTCAGGGTTCTGACCCTATTTCTGTCACCTTGTCCCTTTGCTTCTCATTTGTCCTTTACAATTTTAAGTGTTTCTTCCATCATCCATGTAGGTTGTTCTTTTCTTTTTACTACATGAATTGTCTGTTTGCATTCTTCCTAGACCTACACTAGGTTCTGCTTTATTTAAGAATTTGAAGCACTATATGGTTCATATGCATCTTTCTAAACAATCTGCCAGCCTTCTGTGTTTGGTCTGTATGTGTACATGTGTTTTACTTCTCAAAGGAAAAGGTCACTAGAGACACTTTATGCAAGTTACAGACATCTGAAAGAATGGTAAGATCTTTGTTTGCCTTTCAGTTGACTCTTGCAGAGCTTTAAAATTCCTAGTTAAATATCCTTGTTGTGTCAAGACACACTTCATAAATGAAGATAGGTATGTGAGTGAACATTATTTCCACTTTTAGTGAAACCAGGGGTCACAGAGTGAAAACACTAGGACCAGTTGATCCACAAGGATGATCATGTCATGTACAAAGCCTTTCATGTTTCCTTGCTCCCTCTGTACTTTCTTGTAATCCTCACACTAGGTGGAAAAAAACTGATCTACCTAGCAAGAAACGATCACTTGGATCCTCTATTATTATACAAGTCTGGGGAGTGAGCACAACTTAGTCTTCTATGGGCAGCTATGATTACTGTGGAGGTAAACAATGCTGGAATAGTTTTATTGATGCAGATCAATACTGCTGCCTGAATTTTTGGACTCTTTGTGGGGCATAGCTATGGGGACTGGGATGACGGACATTTGTACAGTTTACCACAGCACCACTGATTCTCAGCCATCTCTGTCAGTTTTACTCAGAACACAGCAGCAAATGAAAAAAAGAAAGTATCTGGATGTAAAAACATCATGTTCAGAATATGACTCACTACTCTACTTTCCTTCTTAGTTATGTACTGTCAAACCTGCTTAGTCTGCAATCAGGAATCAATCACAGTTGCCCCTGGCTTGGCAATGCATACATGGCAGCACCTTGCTGTAAAGCAGATACATTTCACCAAGGTTTTTGACCCCATTTTCCTGGCAAGGATTCTTTGCTCTGAATCTTGATAAGGTTTTTACCCTCGAGTTTTTGCTGTTCTGGGTAGCACTTTCCATCAATGTTAATGAATATTTTTACAACATCTCTTCCACAGAAGTGCTCCAATCCATTAAATAAGACAAGTGAGAATTTTACCATCATCTTGAAGAACAGATGCTTCAGCTGTTTCTGATCTCAAAATGAAGCTTTTACTCTCCATAAATATGACTGAAAGTATGCATACTGAAATCTTTTAGAGCAGAAAACTTAACATACAACAGTATATATGTAACATACATTGTGCTATTATAAAGCCTTCTTTTACATCCATTCTTCTATATGTTGTAGTGTTATTTTTGTTGCAAAAAGTTCTGATTTTCCTTCTTTTACTTAAATAGACAGGTCTAGTCTAGAGGATGATAATCCCAAATAATGCATCACAAACATCATAATACTAGTATTTACTTTAGTTACATTATGCAAACTTTCCTATATTACTTTTCAGATTTTCATTCCAGACAAGCACTTAGGAGTTGGGAGGCAGTGTATGGCAGAAAGAAGTGAAGGAAGGATTTCTCCCAGTTTCATTCAAGGCTGAATCTCTGTTTACAAACATCCTCAGGAAATATTTTGAAAACCCCTATCTACTTTTCAAGAATTCTCTTTTGATTCACAATGTTGTTGTCACCTGTTATTTTTCCTTTCACTTTGGCTGTGGTCAGAGACATACTGTTGGAAACTTGCTCATGACACATCTGAATTAGCTTTGACATAAACCCAAGAGCAGTGGCAGTAAACATGTGGCCCTATGGGAATTTTTGAGGTTAAAACTTCTCTGGAGTCTCCCAATAAACCTAACCTCTTGTTTTAAAAAGACCTATTTCTTCCTCTTAAACCAGTTTCCAGGTTTGGGGCTTGGGAGATTCCCTCATATCTCTACTACCATCATCTCAAAACCTAAAAACAGAAGAAAGAAGAGACCATCTAGCTACTTCAACTTTCAATTTTTTTTAGTTGCCGTTTTGGCTGTTTGCGGGTGCATGGGCGAGAATTTGGTTCCCAAGCTGACTAAAATTACCCATCTCTTACTCATCTCTGAGAGGGTGCTACTTTGTTACTCTAAGACTATATTCTGTTGAGCTAGTTTAGTCTGCCAGAGGATGGGCTGTCATTAGTCCAGTAGAGCTGACCCATAAATTGCAAAAGGCTTGTTCTAGATGGTAGAAGGAGGAGATGACAGTGAGACATGGACAGCTGTTGATGTGTTAGTTTTCAGGAGAAAAGGAGAAGGACATGAGAAATGGGGAAGGTGGCAGAAAGAATGGAGAACATAGTTTATATCATACCCAGTTTCTGTGCTGTTACAACATGTCTGAAGCATGGTAAGGGTGTGTGAGTCTGCAGTTGTAATGTAAATCATATATGGGGATAAAAAGTGGTTTGTAAGAGGTAAAGATACAAGCGTGATTGAAACCTAGACTTCTAGGAATGGAATGGAAGGAAAAGCCACCTACCAGGCCACTCATAGGAGTCAATAAATGTCCAGAAACACACTTGTCAGAATTGTGAAAACGGTAATGCAGCTGGTAGACATGTTAGTCTGATGTAACAGTTTATATCAGAAATAGTCATGTAGCACCTCTAAGACTAACTTTAGTTTTATTTTTCATAAGCTTTCATGAGTCGAAGCACATTCAGAGACATGACCACTCTATTCATCTGACGAAGTATGCTTCAACACCTGAAAGCTTTATGAAAAATAAAAACTAAAGTTAGAGTGTGATCACATGGGCAAACAGACCACTATTTGTGGAATGGGCTGGTATGATCTATTTCCTGTTGATTACATGAGGCAATAGGAAACGTACTTCAGCCCAATCCTAATAAGTGCACAAGTTAGACCTTTTTGGTCCAGCTGTAGAGCTTCTACTTTTAGGGGCTGCAAAGGAATTAATCCCTTTCAGATGGAAGGACCACTTTAAGGAGGATCACTCTCATTAAAGCAATCCTTTTCATTGCAATCAGGCACATGCCTTTGCAGCCATCTGATTGCTCTCTTAGTCTTATTGGTACTACGTGACCATTTCTGGTATAAACTGTCAAAACTCATCTCTGTGCCCAAGAACCCCTTAATATACTGTAACAAGGAGCAGGAAAATCATGGGATCAGGTAAACAACAGAGTTAGAAGAAATATTGTAGATCCTCAGATTGAACCAACTATGACAAATGTGTTTAATAGCCATTGATGATATCTGTGAAGGGTCACAGTTGGGAGCTGCAGGTTATTATTAATGGTATGTTATTTTCTTTCAGGAGCTGGCTGGCTAGCTCAGGTGTCTTGCTGTGGAGCCAGAAGGTGGGAGTTCAGTTCCACACTGTGCCTCCTATGAACAGAGCCAGTTTGTGTGGCCTTGGGCAAGCTGCACAGTCCCAGGATGCACTCAGAGGATGGGAACAGTAAACCACTTCTAAGTATTCTCTACCTGGAAAACCATGAAAAAAGGTTGCATAAGTCAGAATTCACTTGGTGGTACATGATGATGATGATCAGGTTGACTCAGCCTTCCATCCTTCTAAGGTCAGTAAAATGAGTAGCTAACTTGCTGGGGGCGACAAACTATTCTTTGCATAATTACATTGTAAACCTCCTAGAGAGTGCTCTAGCACTATGAAGTGGTATATAAGTCAAAACAGCAATAACATAGCAAGATCCTGGCTTGAGCCAAGTGCAGTTTCACAATGTAATTTTCTGCTAGCATTCCCACATTTTTATTTATTTATTTATTTATTTATTCATTCATTCATTCATTCTCATAGCGCAATGTGTACTCTCTGGGCAGTTAACAGCCTACACATAAATACAAATAATCTAATAAATTAAAAACAATTCATGCACAACAAAAACAATACAGTACAAAGCAATAAATTAAAGCTTTGGCTTCCATGGGTACAAACTAGTTTTTTTGTTGTAGTGTCTTTGATAACTTGAATTGAAAATACCAATTTGTAGTCTGCACATAAGTACCATATGTGAGGCACACAGCTGCTTTCACTGTTTGTAAATTGGCATACATTGCATACCTTTCTTCCTGAGGAAAATAGACAGGGGCCAAGGCAAGAAAACAATGAGGACAACAAAATACCTGTGGGAGACAAGACATGATAAGATTGCTCAGCCATTTGCCCTTTCATTGTCTTCCCTCCAGGGTTTAGTAAGCATTGGAATGAGCCTTTCCTTGTAGGAAAAGTGTGTGGCAAGAGGTGAGCCATTTTTCTTGTGTGATGCTTTCCACTTTAAATGCACATTGATTCAATCTGGTTATTATTAAGAAATGACAGAATAATTTAGTGAGCAAACTGTGGTTGACCAATGTGTACAGGCTGGATAGCAATTTCTTCACCTCTTTGAGCCCTTCAGGTTTCCATCACGCTTTATGGAAATTGTTCCTCAGCTGGCAAAGGATGTGTCTTAACAGCAGTTCAACAGGAGCTCTAGACCAGGTGGAATACCACCCTCTCTCTGCCTGAATGATTCTCTGTGTGAGAAAGTCATTAATCAGGATGGTGATGGGAGTTAAGGGGGCACTTAATGCCTGACACCTGCTCAGATGAGTCTTGCGTTTAGAGTGTTTATATCCGGAGACCTTTTGAGGAGGTTAACAGAAGTAGCAAAAAGCAATTATGTTAATTTTGGCTTCAGCTGTGTGAAAAGTTTTGCTTGTCAAGTAGAAAGGCAAGCATTTCTTTGGGATAAACTTTTAGCAAAATGGGTAGCCTAGTCATGCCTTCTGCAAACTCCTCATTGGTTAATGTAGTTAATTTAGAGTATTTGCAAGACTTTTATTTAGAACACAGAGGAGGAGCATAAGGTGTCATTATTTCCTGAAAGAGCATTACCAGCCCTGCCTTTTTATCATTACTTTCCTTGTACAAAAAGAGATCAGAGCTTCCACAGTTTTTGTGCTCATATGGAAGGCTTCTGTACATATAGGGGCATCAGACTCATTGCTTCAATGTTTGGCTATATGTTCATTGTTAAATATTTGTTCAATAGTAGCAGCATTTACTTTTAGTCAAGAAAGCAGCAGCAAGCAGCGCCTGCGTTAACTCACTGAATTCAGTGAATTCCACAGTTCTTCCTTCAGAAAGAGATGACATCCATAATTCTTATTCTAAGGAAATAAGAAAGATAGTATTTACTTTATAAACTGCACTGAGCTAGGAAGGATAACATTACCACTTTAGCTACCATTTTAATATAATTCTTGTTTAATTCATTTTAAATTTTTGTATACTTAATGTTTAGGTTTTAAATACTGTTTTAATGATGTAAGTCCCCTTGGCTCCTTTTGGGGAGAAAGGAGGGATGGAAATGTTTAAAATAAATTAATAATAATAATAAATAAAGAATTCTATCTCTAGTTAACTAAGATGGACATGCAGGAAACTTTACCTGTCCCTTAACCTCTCAGGAACAAAGGCTAGATGTCTCCTCTGTTCCCCTAAGAAAGGGTCAAGAGAGGAACTGTGAAGAGGAAGGGACATCAGTAACCCTAGGAATATCAGTCTAGATTGAAGGAGGGTTAGTATAGAGCACATTTGAGGAAAAGAATGAAGTTGTGCTACTTCCACTTAAAGTGCTCACCCCAAACTCAAGATGAGACTATACAGTGAGGGAAATGTAAATGAATCCACTATGAAGTTTCACCCAAAAAGTCAGGTTTCCTTGTTTTAATTCACTTTTGTGGACCACACAGAAGTCAGCAAAGAGGGGGGAGGGAATTGGCACTCAAAGGCCTTTCTTTGAGTTTGTTAAGGTAGCTTTGCTCTGGCCATCCAGATTTGCAGGAGGCACAGATAAAGCAAAGCTACCTTAATAAACTGGAAACAAGGTTGATTGCTAAATTCCTTTTCTCCCTCTACTTAGTTTGTGCTCTTTTCATCCCTTTGGTCACCTAGCTGTCCAATAGATTAACAAGCCTTTAAAAAGAGGCAGGCAGGCAGGCAGGCAGGCAGGCAGGCAGGCAGAAAGAAAGAAAGAAAGAAAGAAAGAAAGAAAGATAACAGGAAAGGAAGAGGAAAGAAGACCCAGGTACCAGGTTTGTGGAAGAGTGAACTTAAATGGCAGTCCATTTGCTTGCTAAACTGCATCTCTCATTGCTGCTGTAGCCAGCTGTAATGGTTTCAAATACAGTGGCTACAACTCCCTCCACATCAGCTCAAGCGACCACATATCCTGAACTGACACAAATACATTTTATTCCAAAAAAAAAAAAAAAAAGGAGAATTCCCAGCTGCAGTGGAAGAAACAGTAGATTGGTGGAAAGAATTATGGGCTGATTCATGTTGACTTGTATGCCATATAGTCAACTGAATCATAGAACCAAAGAATCATAGAATAATGAAGTTAGAAGGCCTTTGAGTCGAACTCCTGGCTCAGTGCAGGAATCCAAATCAAAGTATATCTGATAACAATGAGAATCTGACTCTCCCAGTCCCACAGAATTTCCTACATTATTTGTCAAGGTAGTCACACCCTCAGAAAAAGTATTGAAGACTTTCTCCTTCCCTTGAGGAAATTAAGTGAAATGATCCCTCCAATTCCATTTATCACATAATCAAATTAGAGAATTTTGAGAGGCCATTTGTTCACAGCAAGGGATAAAATACCTTACTGTTTGAATTGGCAGTGAAACAATAGTTAAGAGGTGGCAACTCCCCATTTGTCTCCTACCTCTATAACAAGGTGAGCAACTGCAGAAGGTCACAGTGGCCCCATTTTCCATCCTCAGGCTTAGCTCTTTTACGAAGCCCAAACCAATGAGAACGTCACTTCCACCTTTTCTTTTTAAATGCTATTTTGGGAGCAAGAAATGGGGAGGGCAAGAGAGCACTGAGCTTGCAAGGCTTTAGATACACAATTGTCCATTTCTGAGCAGAAACGTATGTGATGGAAAAGCTCTGTAGGTTTGGTGGGGAGAGAAAAAAAGTCTTGGTGGACTGCATGGTGGACTCCATTGTGTACCTATGTGGTGAACTCTATTGTGTACCTAAAGAGGCTTTAGGTACACAATGGGCTGCACAATTCCCACCCTTGCTCTGCAAGATCTTTAGTAAGCTCATGCCTTCGTCACGCATAGGTTTGAAGGCTGCTGAAAATGTTGAGAATTTTGATTATAACATGTATTCTCATAACATCAGCAGAGTAAGGAGAAATTGGTTAGCAGAGATACTTATGACACTATGACACTGAGAGAGTAAAACCAACAACTTAGTCTATTTACATATATACATAGAGAATAGACATTCCTCTGGCAGCATAACATGACATGAAGCAACACACAGCATAGGAAAAAGTGATCTGACTTACAGCAGATAAAGACGTTCATTTTACACATGACTTACGTACAGTTCTGTGACCAATCAGAAAATACATTACTTCATTTTCTGTTACACCAAGTTTCATCATGTACACAGCTGTACAACATTAAGTCTTAATCCTTGATACCCACACCTGAATACAATCAGTACAGTGACTCAGGTAAAATCAGCCATTTTACATTTAACTATACAACATTAATATTTAATACATTTTCATATCAAAATCTCAACAGAAAAGAATGTTGCAGTTGTATGTGGTCTTTCTCTACCAGAACTTGACAAAAAGCTTTAAATTTAACCAACATGCAAGACATGCCACTGTCATAACAGTCTGTATGTCATGCCACAGTCCTATGAGTGTGGGAGGCAGCCTGAGGAAATTGGCATCCACTTGATCCTTTGGCAGTCTTATCTAGTAGTCTGCCAATTTTAGTAGAAGAGGGAAATTGGGACAATCACAAATCATAATGTTATTCTATGGTTAGTAGCCCTACGCTAGAACTACTGAACATATTTCAACTCTAAAAATGTATTGAACAAAGAGCTGATCACTTTTTTTCAGCTGGAAATTATGTAAAGATGGAAAGGAGCTGCAGAGTTCTTGCTAATGAAAAGCAGAAAACAAGGTTTCTGATGGCACAGCCAATAGGTGAGGTGTTGGGAGTTGTGATCTAAAACACATGGAGAATACCAGCTTGCAGAAGGCTGCCTTGAGATAGCACTTGTGGTGAAACATCAGTTACCTAGTACAAAATATACAGCCCCTGTGTGTTCTTCATCTACATGGCTGATGTAGAAGACTAACTGTGGGCAAAGGCTTTTGAGTTAGCATACTTGTGTAGAAGAGTAAAATGCTGTATCTGTAGAGTCTCAGGAACTCCAAACAAAGCAATCTTGTAGTATAGCCCAGGCATCTACTCTTTGTACCATCAGGGAGCTTTCAAGCAGAAGGAGCTATTGGTCTGACATTTGCTGTTTTGTTGCTGCACTAAATTAATGGTCAGAAAACAATAGTGCAGCTCATTAGCCCAGCTGTACCAGGTGATTTCTAAAATGAATGATACCTGCTTACCATTAAACACACTTAGCTGCCAATGTCTCTCATGAGTTTGAAACTTGCAAGATGGAATAGATGCTCTTTTAATTTGTATACCTTACTGTATCTCCCTGGACTGCAACCTTGAGATCTTTTGATCTATATTTGTTTCTTGCTGCTCTGCTTTTGATGGTGTGGTCTGCTCTGGCTGACCTGGCTATGCACTTGGTTTCTCTTTGTTGCCCTAAATTGCAGGTACTTCCTGATTTTAAATACATGCCTACATCTGGAATTTATAATGGCCCCAATGATATGTTTTATTACCAAAAAAAAAAAGCTTTTATAGGAAAGCAGTCATTGGCTGTTGAAAGCATAAGGAAACCATCTGTGCCTTGGCAACCTTCTGAGCAAAACTGATGTTTCCAAAGGAACCCAATCTAAAACTTCATTATTGACTTCTATTTTGTGCTTTCTAAACTGCAGGTATCAAATAGATGAAGAGCAAGGACAAACGGGTGTGAGTGTGAGAGAGTAACAAATAGGAGGCAAGTGAAAGGCACATCTCCCCCCAGAAGGGATGATATATAATTAGTGCCAATCATTCACACAAATAAACAGTTAGGTACTGTATTTGGCAGCCCAATGAAAAACTAAATGTGATTGCTGCTGGCTACCTGAATAGACAAAAACTATAATTAATTCCCATGTTGCTTAAAGAACATCAGATAGGTGGTAGTAATGGATCAGAAATACTGCTATTGTTCAAAGCTTGGACATTATTCAAAAAACCTCAATGCATTAGCATTAGTTGATAATTAAAACAAATTATAATTAATGAACAATATTAATTTTTCTTTTACTGATATGAGTAACTTCTTTTGTTTTTGTGTAAATGCAAAGAAAAAAGGCCCCAAATCACCAATGGCCCTTTGAAGTGGCCCTTAAAAAAACAATCTGGAAGGAGTGATGAAGAACCTTCCCTTGTTATACCCACAAAACAACACATTGGCATTAACTTAAAAATGGAGAACAGTATTTATGCCTTTGTTATACCCCAAAGTAATGTTAAGTACAGGTGATGTCATGACCTCCACAGTCAGATTCCTAAACCACTTTTAGCATGTTATTTCCAGACTCTTCTACTTCTAAAAGAAAAATGTGACAAATTAAGAATTAGAAGATCCTCTAATGTTTATACTTTTTAATTATTATGTACCTACCTATGTCAAAAATGAGTCACTCTTAGCTGACATTTAGCCTGATGAGGTTGTGCTGAATCCAAATTCATCCCAGACTAGGGATGTGGGAAAATACCTAGGACTGTCCAAATTTTATCAACATGGTATTTGTTACTCCAGGCTGACAGAGGTTGACATCTGGGTTATCACAGCCTCTCCTGTGCTTCTCCTCTTTTTGTCTCTTCTGCTAGTAGCGGGACTCTACTCACAAAAAACTTCTGGTAGTAGATCATAGAATCATAGAAAAGTGAAGTTCGAAGGGGCCTACAAGGCCATCAAGTCCAACCCCCTGCTCAACTAGGAAAACAAGGTTTTTGTGGCCACAAGAGCAGTTGTGCTGACATAAGAGGCCTCTGCCCATTCTAACCCCTGTACACTTATGCGTCTTAAGTTTGGATTGCACTGTAGAGCACAATCCTAACTCATCAACTGGCTGTGAGCCAGCTGAGATTACCCTAGGCAGCAGAAACCATGCTAATCCAGACTCCTCCCAGTCAAAGGATGCTAGTGATTACTTAGGAAACTTCTCACCTTGGACTAACTGTGTATTATCATAGCAGCTGAGTCTCTGCACCAAAAGATCTGGCATAACGTGGATCCTTCTTCATTCCAATGCTTCTCAATTTTTGGCTCTTCTACTAACAGATTTTAGCCAGCAGAGCACTTCTCTTGGCAGATCTCTAATATCAGCTGACAGAAGAAGGCTCTGCTAACAAAAGGGCACTTCTGCTGGCACAAAATGGATCCTGGCAGCATAAGGAGGTTTCTACTGGCACATGTGGCTTTTGCCTATTCCACCTCCCTTCAGTCCGCCCATTTTCAAGTCAGGATTCTGTTGCTAATCTTTTGCAGCAAAAATAAGCAGAGTGTTTTGTTGAACCTAAAAATATAACAACCTCATTGCAGTGTAAGCTAACAGATTTCTTTCATATTCCTTTTATATAGAACAGTTTGATCATTTGCATGCATTTTGATAATTTTACCATTTCAATCATCTTTCTAATTCTAACATTCAGTGTATGGCACAGATTTAGGTTTATTCTCTCATTTATATGCAGCCAATATGCATGCACATATGTATGTATTTTAATCATAAAATGCTATACAGAATCAAAAACATCCTGAATGGCATATTTTGGATGCATTTAATTATTTATTTTCTCCAGTCTTACTTGGGTATACATAGTAGCCAAGGGTGAGGTACTGTAGGAAGTAAAACATCCCAGAACTTGTCCCCTTCAATATCATACTGGTAAATAATATTCCTTCATGACATTAAAAACTATGCACACTTTGTCTCTGAAGTGCTGTAAATTTATCCTGAAAATCAATACAAAGCTTAATTAGGGGAAAAATGGAATCTGGGTGAACTAGCAGCTGTTATGTTGACATCAAAGCTCAGTGCATACACTTCAAAGCTATGTAAAAATGAGTTCTGATATGAGCTGTTAAGGTGATATTAGACATGATTTGTGCTTTTCTGATCCCATTTTGGCAGGCAACAGAGATCTGCAAGCAAAATAACACCTGCACATTTGCCATCTACTAGAGAGGAATTAAAAATTACCACTTATCCATGGACAGATTGATGGGAAGATCAGATTTTAAGGAGGAGGAAAAAGTTATTAGAATTGAATGCAGCTCTTGCACCTTCTTATGAGGAAATTGACTCAGCTGGCACTCTGTCCTCCCAACTGGAAATTTTTACAAGATAAACTCAAAGGAATTTTGCTTCTGTCCAATTAATAGCTGGAAATGTTTGACATAAAGCTAGACTGTGTCTAATGGGCAGAGCTGGGTTCTGTTCCTGCCTACCCTATTTATCTTTATCTGAAAAGTAACTTCATCTAATTCTCAGTCACTCCTTCTTTATCAGGCATCTTTATGTCCTCCCAAACCATTTGTTCTGTTTGTTCTTTGATGCGAAGTCTGTTTATTGCCAATTATTTTTTCTGTATTCATTGCAAAGGAGTTCCAGTTATAGCAGATGCTCGAATAACAAATGGAATGGCTTCCGTCCTGAAATTCCTATGAAGCAATGGGCTGTATGTCAAACAACTGTGTGGGAGCACCTGCTGACAGATGGCAAGTATAGCCAGTTTTGACAGTCCAACAGTGTTGGAAAGAGACAGAGGATTAGATACCTAAATCCATTCACTCCATCCTTCTCAATCAATACAATCAAAGGTGGTGAATTTTTCAGCTGGCACACATATGTACACAATCTAGAAGAGATTCTATTTGGGTAACTGGTTTGTGTGTAATAAGAGGGTTTTCCACAAAACATTGTTGCATATACAGGATTTTAATAATCAATAATGGTTTCCTTCAGTCCCCAGCACTCACAAGAAGTAGCTGAATCCCACAACATAAAATTGCTTAAATCCAAATTAATGGTTTTGTCAGTAATGGTATGAATATGGTGATTTTCTAAAAGTTATCAGTGCTTGTAACAACTTTCTACAATGTGGACTGTTCAGGATGCCAGCTAGCCCCTTATCTGGGATGCTCCAATCCATTTCCAGTAGCCATAAATCCTTGGCAGTTGAAGATATTTGGATCTCATTGGGCTGCTTTGGTCTCTGTCTCCATCTTAGAGACTTTACCCCTTGCTGTCCCTCCTCACCTACAAAAAATGCTGCTTTCCCCTTCTTGTCAATATTCATTCATTCATTCATTCAATTTCTATACCGCCCATCTGGCTACCAAGTCCATACGTATAATGTACTCTTCGCTTCTTATGCACCCATATTCAAAGTACAAGTTTGCTTTTAGACGGTAAGATAATAAGATAGCATAATAGACAGTTAGAATGTTGGAAGAAAGTGTTAGAGCAGACCTGGAGGATATGTGCCATTTCTGACCTTGCAATGGATAACATCATTTCATTCTTCAGAGATTTCAGAGAAAAATAGTATTTCTGTTTTGTTTAAGACCAGTGCTTCATGTATAGGAGAAAATTCTATGGAACTGTTTTGTCTCAAACAGTTGAAAACACAGGCATTAATATTTAGAATACAGAAACAGCTGTTCAACTGGAAGTATAAAAGGATTTGTACTAATAAAAGAACTTTACAAAAAAAAGTTAGATGCAGAGTTCAGACTCTTCAGCAGTTAAAGAAATTCAATTCACTAAAAAAAATCTGAAATCTATCAACTGCTATTGATATGAATAAGGAGTGCTACAGCATTTTAAGACCATGAGAAGGACACATTTCACCCGCAGATGAGAAATATTCAGTGACATGAAATAATTTCAAAGAGACTACTGTCTCATTACAGTACAAACTGAGGGATATCCCACAACGGTGAGGTCAGAATGGGCAGAAACATCTTGTGCCAATCAAACTGCCCTTGTGCTGGCATATCCCTTGGAATGGCTGATCTCAGATAACTGAACCTACCAACCCACTGTTGTACTGGTTGAGATCAGCTGGTTGAACAGCCAAAAGAAGAGCAGAGAAAGGGAGGAGCTGACTTATGCCATATTCAAACACCTCTCCACCCAAAGTCATAACCACTATGATGGCACAAAGTTAGTTTAAGGTCTTAATAATTTTTAATAGAGATGGGAACAAACCACTGGTTCAGAACCCCACCCTGCCCCCTCCAGGGGCTGCTGCTGAATGGGCACCCACTGGAGGGGGAAGGGCGCTGAACCACCTCAGTAGTTCCCAAGCTTGGGTTCCCAGGTATTCTTGGACTAAAACTCCCAGAAGCCTTCACCACCACTCTGCTGGCCAGGATTTCTGGGAACTGTAGTTCAAGAATGTCTAGGGATCTAAGGTTGGAACCACTGGTCTAGCATAAGGCTTTGCCTTTTTCTTTCTTCTTAAACCTTAGTTACACTGCTAGCATTGAGTGTGAATGTATATGTATAGATGAACACGTGTATTCTTGTTGGGTCAGAACTTAAGTTTAGGATATTAGCGTCTGTATCCTCCTCTCCACCCCCACCCCACCCCCAAACCTTGGCTTTTCTTTTCTTGTTGGTGTTGTAATGCCACTGTCAAAGTTCATAATAATTTTTCCTTGTGTTCTCTGAGCTGGAGGTGAGCAAGTAATTCAGATGGCAACTCCCATCCCAAGTCATAGCTATTTGTCTTTCTTTATTGGTGTGAATGTTTTGAGTTTTTTTCGACAGAAATACAGAGATACACAAATGCCAGCATGGATAGTGACAAGGACTAGTTTGGTGTATACTTAAAAGGGCACATGATGGGTAGGGCTCTGATCTGTATGCCATCATTTGGGCATATGTTGGAGGACATGTCTAGTTTTCTTTCAGTTTCAGGCACCTCCTCAACAACAATGTTGTTGTTGTTGATAATGTAGGAGCAATGTTCAGGCCCATCATAAGGTCTCATATAAACTAGATTTTAAAATTCTGCATGACATTTCTCACCACATATCAGAAACCAACACAAAAAGTAAGAATAAGAATAACAATGCCTGAAAGAAATCTATGGATGTCTGGCAGTTCCTTTATAGGCACCTATCACTAGAATGAATTCTTACATGTACAGTGTTTCTTTATGAAAAAAAACCCTAATGGTTCCATCCAGACTTATTGACCTAATTTCCAAAGAGCTTCTCATTTTGCTTCATGTTCTATTGGCTAGTTTTCTTTCCTGTGTGTTTTGTTGACCTAACTACCTCTCCAGAGAGTTCTGTTCTAGAATTTGCTTGGCTCCATTTCTTTATCAAATACCTCATGGGGGAATGAGTCATCACTAGAAGCTGCTCATGGGAAGCAAAGAAAGTCAAAGTTACACATTTACTTTTTAAAACTAAGCTCTGTGATATACATGAAGTACTAGGAATGAGAGAATATTTCCTGAGTGAGAAGGATAATTCATTTGCTTTCACTGTTTGTGTAATGCTACAAATCCAGTTTGAACTCTCAGAGAAAGCTTTGAAAAAAGAACAGGCAGAAGGGAATTCATCCATCATTACTTTTAACTGACGTTGACTAGGCTATAGTCATTTTCATTATGTAAATATAATATTCAAGAAAGAACATAGACTTTCTTTAGTGAGCTAGCCATCCTAATATCAGTGGAGAACCAATTCCCACAAAGTCCATTTTGTTAATGAATGTCAATTCAGCCCATTATAACATAAACATGTGGGCATAGGCGTGAGTGTGTCTTTATTTTTGTTTTATGCTGTCAAGTTGCCTTTGTCATGATGTGTCTATGAATGAGTGAACTCCAAAATGTCATTTCATTAAAAAGACTGCTCTCCTTTTACAAACTAAAGATCATGGCTTCTGCTATTAAGTCAATCCATCTCATATTTGATCTTCGTCTTTTCCTGCTGCTTTCACCTTTTCTTAGCATTATTGTCTGTTCCAGTGAATCTTGTCTTCTCATGATGTGCCCAACGTACTGTATGTCAGCCTCAGTTTCCTCCTTTTTTACTTCTAGAGAGGGACCCACTTGTTTGTCTTTCTGCTCCATATGAACAGAGACAAAGAGACTATGCAAAAAGAAAATAAAAAAATTGAATGTTTCTGAGAAATTTCTGAATGCCTTCAGGGAAATTTTGGCTTAGCACTACTTGCTGTTCTTCAGGGTTCACCACCTTTCAAAGACCTCCGAAGTGCTCTGTTTTGTCTACAGAGGGTGCTTACCACTGTGTTTCTAAGATGTGCAGCAGATGTGAGGGAGTACACCGTTGTTTCTAGTTCCAAGAAAAAAAGTGAGGTGTGGAATGTGTCATAATTTGCTCTCCAATGTTCCAGAAGTTTATTTCTGTATTTCCACTTCCATCTTTTCATCTCTTCCTCAGAGCCCATTGAAATTTCTCTGATAGCCTTGAACTCACCATAACACTTCAATATTGCTGGATTTTTTGTTTTGTTTTCTTTGCTACATGCCTCTTCACCACTCTGCATGTTTCTTGTCTGCCCCTCTTCCTGATCTCAAAAAGCACTGTGTGAGGATTTGTCCTCTGTTGTCTTTTGTGAGCTGTAATTCAAATGTAAGAAGTTTGGAGGCTGTTGACTACTACATTAATATTTCCCCAGATTTCCCTTCTGTAGAAATTCTTTTTGAAGGAATATGCTGTTGATCAAATTGAACAAGACTGATCAAACTTCTCCTAAGAGAAATTTGTGGCACAATTTTCAGTACAAGCCCAAACTTCATCACTTTAGGATTATGAATAGAATTAAGAACTTTATAAATCTGGCACCCTGGTACATATGTGTCTTTCTGCTTGTCCCTTATTTGATGTCTTGACAATGGTTCTAGGATCACCACTCTTGGTTGAGTCAGGTGGCTACACTTAAGATGATGACTGTGATGGAAACCCTGACCAATCTGCATTTTAACAAGGAAGCAAGGTGATTGGCTGGTGGGTGCATGCGGCTGGTGGGTGCATGCAGCTGGAACAGCTATAATGTGATGAGAAGGAGAGTGTAACTGAGGAAAAAGGATTGTTGTTGTAACTGAAGAAGTTAACATTTTCATTTTGTAACAAATGGGTCCAGTGTGGTTAATGGCTGGAGTCAAATGCAGTGCTAGAAAGTTATTTTTAAATGTGATAAGCCTGGGTTGGGGCTGGTCACAATGACAATCCCAATATTGTTTTCTCCTTTAGACCTTGTCCTTACATATGTTTTCTCATACCTTAAAAATGAGAAGACCTCTTCAACATATCTGTTCATAAGGGCAAAATGCCTAAGCTCTCAAATCAGGTCCTGCATATGGGAAAAAATGGGTCTATGTGAGATCTTCAAAAACATCTCAACATCTTTCATCTGAGGCCAGTCCCTACAGTGTAAAGCTGAGGGGAAAATATGGATATCCTCACAATTAACAAAGGATTCATAGGAAAAATGTAACTTTAAAAGCCAAAGCACTTAAACGTATCTGTATCTCACATGACTTCTTTTCAGGGTGAATATGGCAATGTGGGAAAAATTGTATTAACCCTCAACATCCTGTCTCATACTCATGTTCTCCAACCCTCTATTCTCTCATTCCATTGTGTATTTTCAGATGAAGAAATGGAGGGCAGTGAATGTATACAACCTTAAAGATTTTTAGCCACTTAAAATACCAATGTACAATGCTTTGCTTGACTGTATTCAGTACAAGTTTACTAATTTTAAAAAGAATACTAATTTGACTGAATTTGGAATAGGAATGTAAACTAGAGATGGGGGTATTCGTATTCGTTACACCTAACTCTTTAAGGCAAGACAAAGGTTTACACTAGAGATGGGGGTATTCGTATACAAATACGAATATCTGCGCAGCTGGAGTTAACGAGGGTCTGGCCCCTGGTGCTGCACCATCCACTCATATGCCCGCTGGTGGCAGCAGCCCAGCTCAATCTTCCAATCGCTCCCAAGTGCCGTTCTGTTCCCGGATAGCTAGCCACTCATGGCAGAGGGAGGGAGGATGAGTCTCTCTGAAAGGCTGCTGAGTGGCTAGCCAAGCAGCACTCCGGAGCGATTGGAAGGAAGAGAGGGGCCACTACTGCCCACTGCCACCAGACACGTGAGTGGACGGTCTGGCCCCAGAGGCTGGACATTCATTACCTCCAGCCATGCGGGGATATTCGTATATGAATACGAATACCCCCATCTCTAGTGTAAACCTTTGCCTCACCTCAGGAGGCGGAACTATGTAATTATTCCTCTCACTTTGTAAGAGGGCAAGGTATTTTGTAGAGCTCACAAGAAGAGAACAGAATGAGAATAATTAATTTTGAGAAGGCTTTAAACTCACATAACATGAATGGCCAAAAAAAAAAAAAAAGAAGAAGAAGAAGAAGAAGAAGAAGAAGAAGAAGAAAGATGACTAATGTTTTGTCCCACAGAATTTTAGGGATTATAGAGTGTTTGTGTCTTTTTCAAACAATTAGCCCAACCCATTCCCCTGTTTTGCAATACGTGTGTGCAATACGTGTGTGCATTGCTTCTCAAAGGGAAAGAAAACCAGTTTTGCACAGAGATTGCTTGTCTAAATTGCAGCGACAGTCTCATAGAGGTGAGGAATCTTGTGGAGTTGTCAAGGACTCTCATTGGTTTGAAATGGCCTAAATCAGGGAGAACAAAGACTTTATCAAGGGCTCTTGTTGACTCTTGTTTGGTGATATCAGAACTGGGGTGTGATGGCGGCACTGTAAGGCTACTGTTAAGCCCTACTTCCTTGGTTTTATCACTGTCCCCAACACTGCTACTTCTGGGTTTGTGATGAATAAGGTGATATTGTTAGCTAAAAGACTGACTATATGACCCATGGGCCCAGCTTCCTCCCTTTGAACTTGTCTCTACTAAAGATTCTACGGCAGTCACAAAGAGCAGAGGGAGAAAGAGAACATGCCTTTCTTACATTTGTGTTCAATGTAATCTCAGTGAGAAACTTTAAAAAGTAGGCTACAAGCCATCATTCTCCATTTGGTGCCTTCTAAATCATTTAAAGAGAAGTGCTGTTTTAAACCAGAACTCCTCTCATTCTCAGACTGTGTGACCACTGGCCATGCTAACTAAAGTCATGAAGTTACTTGTCCATCATAACCAGAAGGCACCAGGTTAGAAAAGTCTTTTGTAAAAGAACAAATGTATGAATGAATCCCTCTGTAACTCTGGGTCTTGCGTATGCACTTGAACCAAAATTGCAGCCTGCATTTTCTTCATAATTAATTAAATATTGAACTGGATACCCACTGAGATCCATTTTCACTCAGATCCATTTCCACCTCATCCATCCATTTATTTACCAATAGAAATTGCCTGGTTTCTTGTCTACTCTGCAAGCTCTATCATCCTGGGACCTTCTTGGAAAATAAAATGGCAGCCTGTACCGCAAAATTGCAACTATTGAAGTCAGTACAGTGTGTAAATACTAAAGACTAGTTGCTAACAGCCAGACTAGATCCATCCTGAAGGCATATGTGAGCATGATGGGAGGGAGGATTGGTGCCAGCAAAAACAGAATGTGAACAATTCCAGGAGAGTGCCATCTGGTAATCCAAGGTCACTCTGAAACCATCTCAAAGGGGAGCTATAAATTGGCCATGACTCATAGTCGTATTGTGGTGAGAAATCAAAGTAGGTACTGTAGAATCATTACAGAAGGTTCTGAGACAGGCCTAGAGGGATTGGCTGTTAGGTGCCATCCAAGTGATAGGGGACTATATAAGAATGGTTTGAAGCAAGAGCAAACAGAGACTGCTTGCTTTGAGTTTTAGCCTGCTATTATGCTGGTAAGAATTGTGCTCTTTGTGAGATCAGCAACCTATCTATGTCTATTCTTAGGTCATTTGAGTAAGCTAAATAAGCTAGCTAGTTTTCTTATATGGTGTGTGTGGGGATGTACTTTACCTGAATTTACTCTGATTTGGACTCTTCCCTTTTACTGTAACTGGCTTACCTTTTCTTGTAATGTGTTTTTCCCCCTGTTCTTTAATAAAAATAAATTTCTCCACATTGTTGTGCTTTCTCAGAGTGTGGTGGGGAACAATCTGGTTTTAGCTGCTTGGATCACTACCAGAATAAACTGGGATTTGGCTGGTGGTAAGTCTGGAAAGAAAGGGGTTGTTGAACTTGCTGATCACAGGAAAGGAGTAGCAACTGCCAGTAGACTCAGACACCCGGTGCTTAGCCAGGGTTAGTTGGATCTTTGAGGGGCTTGGGGCACTCCAGTGTAATGCATGTGCATACTGAAGGGGCTCAACATCACTCTGACCCCACTGTAGTTGATCACAAAAGCAACAGTAAAGGAGAAACAAACAAAAACAAGGACAGTTGCATATGCATGACAAAATGATTTTCCAAGATTAACAAGAAAGCAAATATATAAGAAAAATTAATGCAATTAGGAAAGGAAAAAAATTACACACTGCTGCCTTCCAGATTTCATAGCTAGTGTCTCAGGGAGAAGACTCCCTCAGCACATACCTAGACAGCATGAATTTAGTTGATAGAAAAGAAGCTAGTACTAATGACAAGGATGAAGCCTTTTGCTCCATTTTTATATGAATGGGTTTTTAAAAATACAACTGCACAATGGTGCCTTGATTTTGAATATATTTATAATACTACTCCAGTATAAATAATACATAATAATGTTAATTAGAAATGTTAATTATCCTAGGTGATTGCAACATATTGATATTCAATGAGAAAGAAATTAATTATGCACTATAGTAGCAGAATGCTTACAGAGTGGCCCTGTTTATGTTATCTTTCAGTGTCAAAGACATCACCCAGTGACTTTTTGAGGGAACAGAGGAAAAGGCAGAAAGACAAACAAGTGGGTTCTAGATCAGATCAAGCCTGAATGATCTCTGGAGACAAAAATGTTGAAACTGAAACTGTTCTATTTTGGGCACATCATGAGAAGACAAGATTCTCTGGAGAAGACAATGTTGCTGCGAAAGGCTGAAGGCAGCAGAAAAAGAGGAAGACCAAATATGAGATGGATTGATTCCCTAAAAGAAGCCACAGGCTTAAGTTTACAAGAACTGAAAAGGCCTATGTTAATCAGGTCCAACTTTTAGGTATAAGGGTACACAGGGGAAAAAGTCTGTGGACATGTGAACTGAAGTATCCTACAGATATACGGGCCTATGGAATGGATGATTGATCTGTGGAATGGTTTGCTTACGGAATGGCATCAAGGAAATCTTTGGTTTGTTTCATAAACAGGACAATTAACTGATTCCTGTTGGCAAAAAGAGATGAGGATTCATTCCAGCCTGGACATTTGCATGATGGGATGAGCAAAACAAACACACAAGCAGATACATGATTACTGTGGCAACAAGGCTCTGGTTGAGCTGGAAGACAATGGAACAGTGTGGACAAGCTACATGGTTGGATACTTTCAATGGCTCCAAGCCGAGTGTACTCTGATAGGATGCTACAGCAAAGGAATGGTTGTCATGTGCAGAAGGACAAATGAATGGTATGGATGCTGGGAATAAGGAAAAGTGATATAACACACTTTTGCTCCAAGCTTGCATCTACCAATAGAGAACTGAATTTTAGAGGTGATGGCACGGAAGACAACCAGACTGCAGGAAAATTAGGGGCCTCAGTGGAGCAAAAGGCAATTGTTGCTTGAGACTCAGATTCAGAGTCACATTTATTCACATTCACATTCCCACTTACATGCAGATGCTTTTCAGTTTACTTTTTCATGTAATTTTTACTTTTGCAGATGTTGACTGTTCTGGGGCCTTTGAGCCTTAGTTTGTCTTGATTCTGAGAGAAGCTTCAGTTTTTACAATGGGCTAGATTACTCCTTCTGAAAGATTCTGCATCTCCCTTACTGTTGTCTATTATTTATTCGTCACACAAACACACCAGTGATTTCACTACTTTATTTTACATCTTCCTTCTGATTTGCCCATCTGAATTCTTTTGGATCAATTCTCCTGCGCATTCCCCTGAGTCTTCTCCTTGGAACAGGTTGCTATATTCTTCAAGCCAAACAGCTGGAACATACTGAGCTTCAACTAGAGGGCTGGTGGAAGGTTAAGGGCCAAGGCATTGTTTTATAAAGGGCTGACAGTGGCTAATTTTGAATAATCATAATTTCATCTAATATTGTAACACAGGTTGTTCTGCGTTGTTCTATTCATTTCATCATTACATCGTATTCTGTTTGAAATTCATTAATTTTCCTTTGGTTTCTTTTATATTGTGTCTTCATTTCATGAATATTATTCTCTGTTTATCAGCTGTGATTTAAATAAATCTTCAAATTAATTGCACCTGTGGATAGCCTCAGACCATCTTTGGCTATACCTTTTACCCACTGAAGCAAATAAAGGACCTCCTTTTCAAACTGTTAAAGAAAGTACATGTTGGAGATCCCACATTCAATGGCATTCCATAAGTCAGAGGTGACTTGACAGCACATAATAACAACCATGGAAAAGGAAGGACAACCGTGTGCACTGGGGAAAAAAATCAAGCTATCTAAAGGTCCTTTGGAAGTAATGAGCAAGCTGACACAATAGGGTTCCATTTCAAAGCTAGGCTGAAAGTTTTATTCTCCCAAAGCCAGTCACAGCAATTTTCCTTAATTTTCCCCATCTCCCTTGCTAATCTGATTGGCTAATGAGATCTATCTCTATGGTTCCTGTTAGGGTCAATTCATTGCTTCATTTGCAGTTTGCATTTTTTTTTCCAATGGGGGAAAATGTCTGTTGGTATTCAAGGATGATTTCCTGTGATGATTAAGATAGCTCCATTGCTTTCAATGGGCATTTGTTCTTCATATTAATAAAACAAAAGTGGCTATGCGGGCCATACAATAATTTCCAGTCTATTTATTTGGGCAAGTCTAACCCAGGAGGTAGAAAAATGTGTCTAAACATACAAGACAGCTCATTGTCTCACGCTAGCATTGATGGGTGAACATTGATCTCTTGAATTTAGATGGTACACCTGAAATATAGTTAGATGTGTACCAGAAAGAAAACAAAACAAAACATGGAAATCATCCATTGAACCAGTGGTTCCCAACCTTGGGTAACCCAGGTGTTCTTAGACTGCAACTCCTAGAAACCCTGGTCAGCACAGCTGGTGATGAAGGCTTCTGGGAATTGCAGTCTAAGAACACCTGGGGTTGCTCAAGGTTGGGAACCATTGCCATAGACAGCTGAAGTTTTGTATATGTGACTCCATCTTTTCTGCTCATTTTAAGTTTTTCTTCTTTTTTCCCTTCTTTCCTCCAACATAGCATTGTTTATTCCATCATTTTAGTTCATGATAATGGATGTTGAGGGTCAGGTGGTTGAGATGGTTGCAAGTCATAATGTATGCAGATACATAGTACTTGTTACAATGATTCTATGAACAGTCTATTTCCCACACTGTGTAATTCATAACCTACTTTGATTTGCAGCTTCACAACTTCACAACTTTGTTTCCAGCCTTTCCCCAAGAGTGTTTTGACAATCAGGCATCTGATAAAATATTCTCCAATTGCTTTAAAGCTGAGATTTAAACGTTAAATGGCTGTGCTCACCTCGGTTACATGGAAATGAGCCCCATACAATGTATTTTCATGGAAAAGGAATATGTATAGTTGCAGAAGTTTTGGTTTGGCCCAATGTCTAAAAATGCAGCACTGTTGGGAGATTTAAATATATGAGAAAATATTTAATGCAAACAGATTGAAAGACTTGTTAATGATTACTCATTAAATATTTAAGCATAATCTTCAAGCATTTTGCATTGTTATTCTCAGTATGATCTTCAAAACACAATAGAAATTTGCAGGTAAGAGGGTTATTATACATAATAACTAGCAACTGTTTCCCTTCATAATGCTGCCAATAATTTTATTACTGCTAGGCACTTAATAAGTAAAATAGTAAGTTTAGGAAACAAATGTTTTCTTGGTGATTCAGCCTGGAATGTAATTGAGTTTTCCTATGTAATCCATTGTGTTTCACAGCAGCAACTACTGCTGCCAAATTATGTAGACTTAAAATAGATTCATCTATGTGATAGGCTGATGCAGTGCTTTTCTGTATTTTTAAATAGTTTCTTGTTTCACTTCTCCTGAAGGAGAACCAGGAAACTTCACTTCCCTAGAAATTCCTGAGATCTTCCATTTAAAAAGGAACCATCAGGTCCATTTCAAATTTTACTTTAGGACACACACATACACACTTCAAGTGTCATTTATGGCAAAATGTTGATAGTAGCTCTAGTGGCATTCACAATTGATACTGATACTGATACCTCACATTTCAAGAAACTTCTCATCTGCAATGCATTCCCTATACTTGAAATTTTCATATAAATCACAAATTTGGACATTCAGATTTCATACAACAAGCTAGACTTATTCCAGTGATTTATGAGTATCTGATACACACAAAAGCAGTATGGATGGACAGTGAAAGTAGATTAAAAAATGAGTTTGAATATAAAATGCACATATTGCATTTATAGTGATGTGAATAAAGAAGGAGATGGGGAAATAATAAAGAAACAGTTTACTAGTTTATCATTCTTTATATTAAACCTTGTCTATGACTATTAAGCACTCTTGCTTTAAACAGGAGATAACACAAGCAGTTTCAGATGTATCTACACTATGCAGTTATAGCAGTTTAATTCTACTTTTGCTGCTGTGATTGTATCCCATGGAATTCTAGCAATTGTAGTTTGGTGAGAGACTTAGAATTCTGTGCTTGAAAGATCTCATGTGTGCCCTTCAACTACAGTCAAGAATTGTACTTCATCTTCAGATGCCAAGATTTCTTGAATTGTGGCAATACATTTTAATTTTAAAATAGATTTCTACTAAATATTCAGGATTTGTTTGAAAGGTGAGATCACCATAGATGTTTTCTTATAAAAAATAGCTCCGTCATTTTCTAAATGCATATTCAGGGCAACAACTTGTATCTTACATTTTAATAAGATGATCTGGTTGCCTATGCCAACAGCAGACTAATTTTAAAAAAGAATCACAGTATCTCTGCTGTGGCATGCCCTTATAAGCAATCTGTGCACATGAAACCTTATCCCTTATTATAGAAAGTTCTAATTAATGCCTTACAACATTCATAAACTATCATATTAAACTCTGCTTCAAATGCTAAAAACACAAAATCCCTCTTTGTTTTAGGCAGTAGATGCTCTCTACTCTTGGACCTGCCATATTTCTCTAGGGCAAGAAGTAAAGCTCGTGAATTGGCTGTTGGTTATTTTAATTGAAAATGTTTATTGAGGATAATATTGTCCAGATGTTGTACATCATCTTGTGTTCTATGAATGTGCTTTTCCTCACCTTTTCTTCTTCCAGTTTTATGCTATGCATAAAAAGAGCAGCATTATTACAGAACTTTTAAAGTTCTAATGATTCATGTTAGGGAAATACTGAAGCTGCAGTTAATTTTTTTCCTGATTTGGGGTGTGTGTGTAAATTTGACATGACTGAGATGTTCCCCACAAATCTTCCTACCATAACCTTTTTGGACAGAGCAGGGTTCCATTGTTATTATGCTGTTTGAGTGTTCTGTTTGTATTAATCTTTGTAAGCCATTACAGGGGGGCTCTTTGGCTCAAATAAAGCATAGAAATAAACGATAACATGACAAAACAATGGCATCTTTCTCAGGTGTCATTTTTCTCTTGTCCCACCCTCTTTTATATTGTCAGCATGGGTTGATGAAGTTGTCTTGCATTTGAGCTGAGTAGGAATTTTTTGAGCAGCCTTGTTTGTCTATTCCATGTTGTGTATAGGAATTGGGGGTATACGTTATTTCATCTGGCTTTAATTTCACCCCAATGTGGCCTGATGGGCATCCAGTCTGATCAACACTTACCTTGAATGTGGCAGTTTGGCATTCAGTTTCCTTAACTGCTTTCTCCTCTTTTTATTATTATGACTTGGCTATTATGTCCCAATAGCTCTGGCAATTCATGGCACACTTCTGGTGGCACACTGCGGGGAGGAGGCTTTTGTTGTAGGGACCCACAGCACCTTAAACGTCATGCTTCCCAGATTTACTCAGTGAACCCTTTCCACTCATGCAGCAGAGGGGTGGGAAGTTTTCTTTGGGCTAAATTAGATGGCAGTCATGCCTTGACCCATCTGCCAAGTCCACTTTGTGTTGGGACTTTGCCTCAAGCTGCTTTACACACAAGGGGTTCTCTCTGAAGGGGTTCAGACCGAGGATTCCTATCCCTCACTCAAGATTCAAAGTACCCTCACTGCTTTTGGTTAGCATAACTGAACTCTTACTGAAATTGTGCCCATTCAAACTCAGGACTCATGAAGAGTGTCAAGCTGGATACTTACCCAGTTTGCTACATACTTCTAGAAGAGTGCTTTGCTCCTCCCTCTCCAATGTCATTGTCTTCACATGGAGATCAATGTATCGGAAATATGGCAAGATCTTAACTGCACACAGGCATTACCTGCAAGCAAGAACTGTGAAAAACTAGGTTCTTGCTTTCATGGAGACCCTGCACATCAGAAGGTTAGCTTTTCTCCTTGCCTCTTGGAACTTGCCTCTGGATTAGGGATGTGAAACTTGCAGCCTTTTGCTGTCAGAGAAACAGAGAGGGGGGGGAATCCTCTTTTCACAGATAAATATTCCCCACAAGAATATATACCCCACGCCCAGAAATTGCAGATAGATATAGATATAGATATATTCCATTCCCTATCAGAAATATTGTTGGAAATCAAGTAGAATTTCTTGGAACTTTCATGGGTCATTTTCTTACCTCATGAGGTTTAATTTAAAAACACACACACACACACAAAAGAATTAACAGAAGTAATGAGCAACAAGACAACAAAAGTAACAGTACTTAAGATAAGTATTACTGTGAATGTAAGAACTTGCTTCGGAGGGGGGGGGCAGTGAGTTGCATAACAAGTTATGTTTGGAAAGCAACGTTCTGAGCTCTGCCAAAATGCATTTTCACAGCTGCTGATTCATGTATAATGGTCTCAAGTGCTACATCCAAAGGGTGATCCTTACATTACTCTTCTGGTATCATTTCCATCTCTGTTGGTCTCATGTTTACAGCTGGATGAATCTATCAGCTTTGCTATGTCTTCCCCATTTTTCCAAATGTAAGTCCTTTTCATCCTGTTTCCTAATCAGTTTGTGGGGTCTTTTTAAATCTGCAGAACAATGTATATGCATTTCCGTGCAGATTCTCCTTAAAACTTCTCTTTTTTTACATATTAGCCTAATATGCACATCCTTTGCAAGAAATTTTTGAAAATATATTAGCTAGCATTCCGCTGGTTTTCACAAAGAGTAAAAACTTTGTGGACCAAGGACCCTGCATGAACCTCACTGATCTCCAGCTTGTAGTTTCGTAGGGTACAGATTTCCCTGTTGCTTTAAATGGAGATTTTCTGCTTATGCAAGGGGTTATTAGAATCCCCCTTGTGTGAGTGGTGGCCAGGGAGGAACTGTGTGTGGAACTAATTGTTCTGCAGGGCATTCTCTGGGAACAGGATTTTAGCCAATGAATTGCTAATATTATTTATTTTACAGAAGTTTATGCACACAGTTCCCTCATATCTACATTTTTGATTGGACAACTGTATTGCAAGATTTTTTTTGGAGGGGGGTAAGGGGTAAGTATCAAATGAGTTTTGATTCATATATTAGCTTACACAAAGTTAACTCCTCACAAGTGTGTTCAGTCCATAGAAGGTGTAGGCTTGGTGAAGTAAGTAGCCACATCATGTTCACAGCCCATGTTTTCTATGTGAAAACTGTTCATAGACCAAATTGGAGCAGCCTGCATCTTCTGTATAACATCTCCTAGTGTTCTATCCTGTTCTTTTCAAATGAAAGTTGACCATCCAGAACACTCAGTTCACACATGATTTTGAAAGCTAAGCAAGGTCAGGCATCCACAGTACATGAATGTGAGACTACTAGGGAAGTTCAAGGGTCTTCAGGAAGGGATAGGAAGAAATACTTCCTGAGATATTGGAGAAGCACTGCCAGTTAGAATTCACAGTGCTGGATGAGGTGGACCAATGGCCTTTCTCAGTATAGGGAGCTTCTTCTGTTTTTAGGGGATTAAAGGAAATTCTAGGTAAACTTCTTTGGGGCTTTGAATATGTCCTTGCCATAGGGTCCAGTTGCAAAATTTGTTTATTTCATGTAACTTTTGCTATATGCCTTCCCCAAGATATTCCCTCCTAATTTTGATTCTTGCTTTAACCGTTTTCTGCCGCAGATGTCAAAATTTACATATAAAGTGCAAGCCCTCAGAGCTTTTCTGGAGCATGTCCTCATCAAAGCATTTATTTTGCTATTGATTCCCATGTGAAATGACTGACAACTCTGCTCCTGGTAGGTAAGTGTTTGGTGCTATTTCAAATCGTATGTATTCAGTCCCCCTGAGCAATACAAGACTACTCACAAATTTCATTTGCCCAACTCCTGATCTTATTGAGTGTGGCAGGTATAGAATAAGTGACCCCAGGTGAAATGACTGAAAATGAGAGAGGAAATTGTTTTGGTGTTTTCCCTCAAAACACTTTCATATGATTTTTGTTTTTGTATTTTGGTAGGGAGATCCATCAATCTGAGTATAGCTGTTACATCTCCATCACTGATTGATGGTTCTTTAGTAGGATGGATAAGTTTTATTATTGGTACGTTGTAAAAGTGCCTTTGTAATAAAGTATTTATTTAAAGGTGTACAAAAGACAATGTTAAATATACCTTAAGGAACCAGAGTTTGCCAGAGATAAAAACTTCAGAGCTATACTCATCTTAGTCTGGTTAGCAGCAAAACCTACAAAATTTTGTAGCATCTTAAATTCCATCAGATTTATTACGGCATAGACCTTTGCGGGCTAGAGCAAGGGCAGACAGATTTCAGTCTTAAAGGAGTTACTCTGTCTTTCCAGCAAACAGATCCATCAACTGGATGGAGCCAGCTGCAAAAGACAGGCATGCAGGATTAAAGACTTGTGACACCAGGGACTTGAATACCTAAACCAAATGAAACTCACACACCTTCTTGACAAAAATCTGGTTTTTTTTTTCCCCTACTGCAAAGGGAGTCATGTTGCTGCTGCCAATGTTAAACTGTTAAACTGATATTCAAGAATTCATGCCATCTACTGCAAATCACCCAGTAGATCTTCCCATTCCCTGAACTAGACTCCACTCCATCAGGCATATAAAGTGTTGTCCTCCTCCCTTTACCTGATACACAGAGATGAGAACTGGGCAGGGGGCTGTAAAATTTGAGTTACAAATGTCAGTGACAGTGAAATTGACCAGTCACCACAGGTGGTCATAACCTAGTAACCTCCCATAGTGGTGGCCAGTTGGTGGAGCCTGCAAGCCTTAAGCAAGAAGTATTTTTGCTTTTATTTTTATGTTGATACAATTGACTAGCAATGAGCTGAACAAATCAGACACCCACCCTGGAGGTGTATGACCAATGAGATGATGGGGGGAGGGCAAAAAGAGTTCCCTTCACTGTTCTGGTTCTCTCACTGACTTCACACTCACAAGAATAGTTAACTTCACTACTAGACAAATGTAGCTACCAAAACTACTTAAACCTTCAATAGTTTATGCTGTGGAGCTCCAGCTCCAGCTAACCAGCTGCTACAGTTCTTTTCTTGGATGTGAACAGAGCTGTGCAACTTTGCCATCTCTCAGGAGGTGGTGGAAGGAGAGAGAGATGGACACCACAGCAGCACTGGGAGTCAAACTTCACTATGATTTTATAACCAATATTTCATGTTGTATAATCAGATTTCTGGATCATACAGCAGGAGTGATGCCATGTAAGAGACCTTAAAATCAGCTCTAAGAAGGTGAGTCATGCAATGCAATATATTCTTGCTTTGACTGTATGCACAGAATCATAGAGAAGAGATGGGAACATTTTAAAGATGGACAGTATCCTGTTGCTGGAATACCCAGTTTGGTATAGTGGGCTACGGCTAAGAAGACCTGGGTTCATTTCACCATATCTGCCATAGAAGCTCACTGAGAGTTGGAGTTAGTAAAACCACTCCTTAAATACTTACCTTGCAAACCCTATTAGGGTTTCTCTAAGTCAGTTGAGTTAACAGATGTACTCTAGTTGGGGCTAACAACAGGATTTATGACAGGATGCTAAGAATTTCTTTGATTAAAAGGTGACTCTGTTTCCCTGAAAATAAGATCTAACCTGAAAATAAGCCCTAGTATGATTTTTCAGGATGCTCGTAATATAAGCCCTACCCCAAAAATAAGCCCTAGTTAAGTGAAACCCCGCCCTCCACCATTGTGCAGCAACCAGAAGATGACATGACTGTAAAATAAAACATCCCCTGAAAATAAGCCCTAATGCGTTTTTTGGAGCAAAAATTAATATAAGACCCTGTCTTATTTTCAGGGAAACACGGTAAGTAGTCAGGCAAATGGATAAAAACAAGAAATAATGAAACACACAATATACAGAAAACAAAACTACTTCAATTATGCAATAAGAAAGGAAAATACAGTGCAGCTGATGATTCAAGGTAAAATAAAAGAAGTGCAGGAAGTAGAATAATTTATTAGTTCAAAAGCCATAGTGACTGATTTAAATGCAACACAGCATCTCTGTTTGGTGCTGTCCCTTACAATGTCAGCCTAGCCACAGTAACATCTGATCTTCACTAAGAAAGGGAGAAGAAAGAGGAAGAGGAAGCTTAGCCAATTGGCTGAGGTTCCACCAACTGTTCTGACTTCACCAACATTCAATTTCCCACATGCAAGCTCAGCATAACGGATAGCTGTGAGGAACAGAGAGGAATGACTAACTCGTGCCCTGAGTTAGTAGAATGAAGATGCATAAACTCATCTACACACTGTAGTGTCATGTAAGTCTAACTCACTCTAAATGTGCCTCCATATCCAATCATAGTGTGCAGTTCCCCAGAGGATCCATATTCGGATGCCTCATCCTACATGGATATCTCTGTTATTGATCTTGGCAACTCTAATAAAAGATTTATAGTGCATTTCATCAAATCAAAGAAGCAAAATTAGACCAAACATGTTCCAGACATCTGCCAGGCTTATGCCAATATGCATTTCATAGTGTTAATAGATCTCCATTACCCTTGCTACAAAATGTGAAAATCTGTGTAAGTAATGAGAAAAGTTTCAGGCAACTGAAACAAACCTGTAAGGGCTCCCCCCACCTCAAAAGGTTTTGCCCACAGATTGATTGCACATTCCAATGTGAACACTGTCAGATCATCAAGATTGCTTTCAAAATCCATAAAAATCACCTTGCAGCATGTGGTTGAAATCTCGCAATCTGTGCCACCCTTTCTTCAGGTTTCTAGGGTGGGAGGAATACTAAGATAATTTTGAGACCTTCCATCCCTTATGGCAAGACACCATCACACAATTTTTTTTATGAAGATTAGAAAGTAAAGTGAGTAGCTTTTACAAGAAAAAAATATGTGTTGATTGGTGCTTACCTATTTTTCATTATGCAGGCAATTTATCATCTGCATGAGAGAGGTGCTGCTGGCATTTAAGAGAAAGTGATGATGTGTACTGCATTGTGCATTCAGTGTGATAAAACAGAAATGATAACCTTGGCTCTTTTAAAGTAACCTGGAACTTGCTACACTAGTTTTAAAAGCTATTTGGTTTCCCAGAGCAATTCTTCTCCTCTCCTGTTTTAGCTTTTTTTCCCCTAAAACCCTAGTAGGAACTCTTGTTAACCCAAAAATCAAAAGACTCCAGGCCATTCCTCAGTATTAATCTGAGTTCCATTACCCCTGAATACAAGCTGATTCAGATGTTACAAGACACAGAAACAATTCCACATCAATGAGTTTAATATTATATTTAGGAAACTAAGTTGGAAAATGGCAGATTTTTGCAGCACTCTAAAGACTTTAAGTATTATTGCTGCATGAGAATGTAGCAATGCTCTTGTGCTAGCAGAACATATCAATATTCTATAAAGTAATTCTAAAAATGGGGGCAACCCAAATGGAAAATTATATCTGTGAAACTGGGCTTTGGATCAGCATCAAATTTGGCACAGTTATAGCAGTAACTCCCAGCTCTCCATTTTTTATTATTTCAAAAGTGAAGGGATATATATGCTTTATTCTTTAGCATTTAACTTTTGCTCATTTCATTATTCACATTTATTTTATTTTCCTTCTTAACTTTCCTGGGCCACCATTCAAGCTGATGGCAGTAGTGGAGCTGACTTTGGCAGCTGACACTGGACTGTCCCAAAGTGCACCAGAAGCTCCATCAATTAGGTGCATTCTGGGAAAATAAAAGGGCAGTTGCCAAGAATAGCTGTCAAAATCAGCTTTCCTGTCACTAATGGCAGACAAAAAGTGAACATATACACATGAACCGTACAACAGTCTCCAAAAGGGTAGAAATATGAGTATGAAAATGTGCCAGTTCCTACTTATGTACTGCTCAATGCATTTGCCTCACAATGAATTACAACTGGGTCCCATTATCATTTTATTTTTCATACCATTCCCAAGGAGAGGCTCCCCGCACCCAGGATAAGGTGCACCTGGCTACCTGCAGAAAGCAGATGTTCCACTGAAGCATTCACTAGAAATCCTCATACAGCTCAATTGGTTTCAGGGCAAGCTGTAGTCCACATTAATGTTTTCACAAACAATCATAGTGCAAATGATTCTGTTTACTTACTACCATGACCATACTGTGGCAATTGTCAGTCCATTCAGTCCATTGTCTGAATTGATCAAATTGGGCAAACCAAGAATGACTCCACGCAGCCTGTGTTCAGCCTTAGACTTGGTCAAAACAGGTTAGGGGATAGCATGTTGATATATATTTCAAGTGAACACATAGTTCTACCATCTATCTAAGATCTGGATTTCCTAGCAAACTTAGAAAGTGTGGCATCCCAATTAATGGATATATGCAATCAATTCAGGAGATGATATTAGTAAAAGCAATGGTACCAATATATATGCCTTTATAGGTGATTCTATAGATTCTAATCAATTAATCCACTGAGTTCAGCATGGCTTGTTCCCAGGTATGTGTACCTAGAATTGCAGTCATATACTTGAGGAAAGGGGAGGGCAAGCACACACAGTGGGTGGCCTAAAAGACCTTAATCACAGCTGTTGACATATTCCTTGGCTTGTGTTTTGAGCAATAGCATTTTAAAGATTTAGATTAGAAACATTAGCAAAATTACCGTCTTCATTTTAATCAGAAATGAATCTCATTGACCAACAGAGTTCTCTCCCAGACCAGTGTGCATAGAATTGGAGCCTAACTAAGCAAGTTGTTCTTGTTGGCATATATGTACTTTACATCATCTTGAATGGAAGAAGATGCCTCCTTATGGACAAAGTTTTCAAGAAACAGTATGATTTCCCAGTCACCAAAGAAGTATTTGCTTAATCTGTCTCATCTCATGCGCAAAGGGGGGGGAGGAATGAAAAGGGCAACTTTCATGACTAGCAGTTTTATTTCAGTGCAAGCTTTTGTGGTGTTTGAGGAAGTGGATTCTGATCCACCAAAGCTCACACTGAAATAATTCAGTCCTTCAAAAAAACCATCCGGTTTAATGAATATGGGCTATTAGTCATTTTGCAACATGTTACCTGCATGTTTTCCAAAAGGTGCCCCCTCATCTTTTGAATTTTTGCTTTTTTTAAAAAAAGGAGGGCTTGAAGTTAGCAAATATTGTCACTTGAAACTGAGGTCAAAATTATCCATATTATGCAAAAGATGGAGAATGAAGTAAAATGGGGGTGGGGTGGGGAATTTACTCATTAGGTGTTGGAGGAGAGCCTTACAGATACCACAAACCAGAGAAAATGTTTACTGAAAGTGCTAGAATAAAACACATCTGCTATCTGTTTTTCTAAGGTTAGAGGAAATACTTAGGGTTTATGCCTTACCAAATTGTATGCTAATTCCCTGAAGACACATTGCAAAATATCCCCCTTTCTGTATGACTCTTACACCATTACTTTCTGTAGAGCAAACCTGTTCTTTTCAGTCTTTTGTTACTTTTCTGCCCAAATATCTTTCTCCTCCACATATGAATATACACAATGTTTCATTCTGTGAAGCTCCTGCTAGCTACCCTATACCATGTGTGCTCAGTCTTATAACAAGTTACTGTTTTTCCTTTTTGGAAGTCCTTTTCTGAGGATCAGTATCACAGCCCCTGAAGCATGGTTTCTTTCCAAGTTAGAAAATAAAAGCAGGTGGGACCAACCATTCTCTTTCAAAATAAGCAAGAATTATCTTTTCAGTTTCTATGAGTTATTTTAAATCTGTGGATGTTTAGAGTTGCTTGTTTCTGCACAGGGTGATAAAGCAGTTTTCCTTCTAGGAAGTCATAACTTCAAAAATCTTTGCCCAAACTTCCCCAACTTTGGCACAGAGCAAGAGTAGACTTTCTGCTACATCTGTGCCAGAACTGCCAGTGAGCCAAAGTCCAGTTTCAAAGTTGCTATTTTTAATTTGGGCTGCCCCAATTTTTAGAATTGCCTTGTAAAATGTTGATTTGTTCTCCTGCACTATAATATAGCTGTACTACCATGCAACTATAATATTAGTATCTTTTTTAAAAAAACTTGGAACTTCATTAGAAATTCAGAGAAGTGCACTGTCTAAAAGATAATTGCACCGCTATTTGCACAGGCGAAGGTTTCATATTAGGATTCATGAAGTCTGTTTTTTCACTCTGTTATTATTATTATTCTTTTCTGCAAATCTAACACATTGATTGATGAATTTAAACGGCAAGCAGATTGCCATTCAGTACTTCACATATGTTTCAACTCTCCCTGTTGACCACAGACAACCTCTGGAACCTGCATCTCACAATTCTAGGAGTTGTACATAAAGACATGTCAATGAAGAGAGAAAATTTAAATAACAAAACTCTTCACTATTTATTGGTAGTCCCTTGGAAACTGTAAACTCCAGAGGTGACAATTTGTCTTTTTCTTTTCTTCTCTTCTCTTCTCTACATTATGTCCTTCATCAAACCTAGGCTAACTCAGTCTGGAGTCTTTCCTTTTTTTTAAACAAAGCATGTAGGGCCAACAATTTCCTTTCAAGATAAGCAAGATTGGTTTTTTTTATTTGTATGAGCTATATCAAATCTGGGGGTGTTTGGTGTCACCTGTTTTTGAACAGGAGAGGCAAAACAGTTTTACTTTTAAAAAATCCTAATTCAAAATCCCTTTGTCCAAACCTCCCCAAATTTGGCACTGTGCAAGACCAGACTGTGTGATACAACTATGTCAAATATGGTGCTTATCTGAAGTGTGGAAGTTACATTTGTTTTGTTTGAGCTGCCATCATTTTTAGAATTGCCTTATAGAATGTTGATTTACTCTGCCAGCACAAGATCATTGCTGCACTCTTGTGCAGCAATAATGTCCTTTATTGTCCTCTGGAGTGCAAGTATCATTGTGAATAGTCAAAACAGAGGAAAGCAGCTATCACAACATATTTAGAGGTTACATAGGAAGCTACATAAGATGTTTACAGTCATGCCACATGTACATTTAGGGGGAAAGTAACAATAACAATAACAATAATCAGTTTAAAATGATAAATTAAGCATGCTCTGACTTAAACATGCACTGGCTAGTATCCAGTTACCAACAAAGGCACATGCTACTTGCCTGCTTTTGTACTGCTGAAAGAAAGGGGTGGATGCTTCTAAGGATGATGCTTCTATTTAGTTTTGATTTAAAAATCTAATGCAATTTGAACAACAGCAGCAGCAACAAAGAAGAATTAATCTGGCTGCTATTCACTGTTGATGTATCATGATTCAAGTTGGAGATGTGGCAGTGTGCAAATATTGAAATATTTCTTACCAAGTTTCCTTCTACTTCTTTCTTAGCCCAAATCTTACTGTTTGCATTACCATTTCAGCTTCAGCACAACACTGTGGGACTTTTGCCAAGATTTAATTTCTTATAGCAGTCAAATTTTCCTCTCTTGATTTTCTTAAAGCTAAAATTTCAAACTAGTGAGTTGGTGTTAGGTTTTTTAAATTACATATTGTTCTTGTATTTTTTTTTATTACTAATGTTAAGTACAGTATACTTTTCTTACTGTTACATATTATATTTTAATTCAAGAAGCAGAATTCTTATTGCAGAAAGGATACTGTTCAGATGAAACCCTGCCAGGTAACTGATAGAGGAGAGTTCCTAAGGTGCAGCCAAACAAATTTGGATTCAAATCTTCAGCAGACAAAATAAGAAATAAGTCATACTGTCAGAGCCAGACAGGTTCAAGTAAGGTCTACAGATGAAAAGAAAGTAAGGAGAACAGAAGAAAGTGGTGAGTAGCACCATGGACAGTTTCAAGTGGAGGTCTAGCCATCAGACTGGCTAGATTTGCTGCTCCAAAAACAAACAGAAGTTGAATGAATCTGAAGTAGGAGCTTGGCTTCCATCAGATTGTTAGTTCAGGCCCCAGACTGAATGAGTCCTTCATAGACTTTGTTTGATTTCATGGCCTTTGGATGTAGCAGTGCTCAAAGTGAGGATGAAAAAGTGACTGCAGTGTGCTGGTAGCTTCAAACATCCTCTGGAAACAGCAAGACTGGGTCGATAAGTTTTTCTGGAGAAGAGGGATCTAAGGATATAGGGTCCCCAAAATATGCTTATGGAACCCAATCTCCTTAAAGGATCATTGGATCCTAATTGCTTGCCAAAGGAGAATTCACACCAGAGAAAGCATCATTTCTCTCACCTAAGAGCTGCATATGTGAAAATACAAGTTTCAATATATTTTCCCAGTAGGGCAAATAGCAGCTTAGAAGAAGTAATCTGAATTGGTAAACAGTATGGAGGAAACATTTCTTCACCCAGTGCTGTCATTCCCATTCAGTTTAAACTCTTCAGTGCCCCCTTCCCACAAAAAGAAATGTTAGGAAGACCCAGTTACAGATTCCTTTTGTCTTGTCTAGTTTGGTACAGATCTTATTGTTTCAAGACAAGAGATTTCAGTTTGCATTTGAATTGACACATTGGAACCAATGCGCATTGTTTAAAAATGCAATTACTCTGTCATTCTTAAAGGGGAAAAACATCTCAGCATTAGTCCATTTTATACAAGCCAGGATTACATTTCACCTTCTCTGCCATTTCTAAACATGCTCATCTTAGATAAGGTCTAATTAATTTTCTTAGATTTTTATAATTGTTCTATTTTTACTGTCTTCTCTGGGGGTACATCATTCTGGAAATTAAAAATGTCTTCATCTTTTCCTCAGTATCTTGAAAGATTTAATTTCATATAATTAGATTTTAAACATCATCATGTCTTTGCTGAGATTTCTACAACTTGGCAGAAAAAGCCTCTTTTGTAATGCAGCCAGTGCTTCCAAGTTGAGTTTACGATTCTTGAAGTTTACTCATCTTTCTGAGATAATGAAAAATCACAGAGCACTATGGAAATAGTAAAATGGTGAATATAGACAGAAGAACTGAGAACTCCATAGATTTGTAACTTAAGAGCTTATTGATTTTTTTTTTCAAATAAAAAGTCAGCACAACACACTTGTTTACTCCAGAGTCACCACAGGACAGCTCATTGCCCACCCACTCTCAGAATAAAGAGATCGACACAGGTGATGGAGTTAACTAGGACCACACTTTATTAATTCTTAACTATTAGCCTCCCTCAACCTGCAGAGGGGCCCGAATGTTGTGCAGATTACTGGGGTAGGCTCCAGGGTACATCTTAACCCCTGCCCTGTCCACCAACAGGTAAGTCCCAAGCCCCTGGTTTGGGAACCCAGCTAGCTAAACCTGAGGAAACCTCCCCATCCACCAGCTGTCCAATCCTCATGAACTTAGGCAGTCAGCAGCCAGGGCTGGACCCCCATGCACCCCAGATCCCAGCAAGCAAATCTCTGGATCCTAGTTGCCACAATGCTGAGGGCAATAGCACCCCATGTGCCCCTTAGGTGGGCAAGTTGCCAGGAAAGAAAGAGGGCTGGCTGAGGGTGGGATAGCCTTATAAGGCCTTCTAGTCCTGCCCCCAGCACAGGCTTGTGGATAATGCCAATAGGTATCCCCACCTGCCCATCTCCAACTGGAAGGAGAGGGCAAAGAGTCCCCACCAGGACATGACTCAGTGCCAGCAGTGATGAAATTTGGTAGAGCAGATCACTGATACTGCTTTCAGAGAGTGAAAAAAGCAACTTCTCTTCAAAGGCATCCAATTGAAGTGAAACACTTTTCCAAACAGCAGAAATTATGTCTATATCAACACTTAAAATTGTAACAATTAATCTCCACATGTCTCTACACATCTGGCAAGAGAACCACAATCAGTAATATACATTAAGAAAAACCTGTTCATGCAATATATTTTCCTCTCCAAATACGTTGGCTTCTGTGGCAGTAGTGATTTAATCCAAACTCTGCTTCTGATACAGCGGAGTTTGCAGGCTGCAAGTGGCATATGGGACCTTTTTTTTGTAGTTCCTAGAGTCTCTCTCTGAGCCCCCATGACCAAAAAAGATAAAAAATGGAAAGCAGAGCCTCCAGCACAATTTTCCAGTTAATTACTGTTAAATTTAAATTTCATAAGTCATGTAATGATCTATCTGTAACCAAGTGCCTAAGGTGGTTTCCATATCACAGCCTTTCTGCTGAAAATCCTGTTTTACAATCAACTAGAAGCAGACGTTTAACCCTTTATAATATTGAGATGTATTCTCCATTCCTTTCATATAATTCCTGTTTCTGTGGCATACACAAATGTAGGTGGACATTAGTGGCCCTGAGTTCCAGACCTAGACACTGATTTTATATTTACTCAGAATTGATCCCATTCAGTGCAACACGACTTTACTCTTGGAAAGTGTGTTGAAGATTTTATTATGTATTTATGTTTATTTATTAAATTTAAACTCTTCCTATATCAACAGATGTCAGGTTCAGGGTAAAAGTAATCACATCACATTAAAAGAATCTAAAACAATTTGAGTACTTATAAAAAAATCTACAACTTTTTAAAATCCTACAAAATAGCCAATGGAAAAATATTATTTCGTGAAACACCTGTATCTCAAGCCAAGTTATCAGTTCCTTTAACTCAGAATGGAAGCACAGTGTAGTTCCTTTAGAACTAGGTTCACATGTGTTCTATGAGGTTCTGGTACTCATTCCAGGAGAAGAGCCAGCCTGTGTAGCCTTGGGCAAGCTGCACAATCCCAGAATACCCTCAGAAGAAGAGAATGGTAAACCACTCCTGAATGCTGTGTACCTAGAAAACCCTGGAAGGGGTTGCCATGACTCAAAATCATTTAATAGCATATTATTATTATGTCTAAAAAATAGAAGATCAAAATATTTGAGTGCTTCTATATTTTGCAAACTTATTCTGTTGCTTTTTAAATTTTTATTTTATGAACTTTAAATGTTTTATTTTATGATGATGTGTTGTTTTTCATGATTGCATTATTGCTGTATTTTACATTTTGACTAACACCAGTTACTGGACTGTTCAAAAGTGAGAAAAGTCAATTAGTCAACTGTCATTCAGTCACTGTGATGACAAATAAAATAAAATAAAATAAAATAGGGACCTTTATGACTTCAGTCATGAGAAAATCTTGCATGATAATCATTTATGTGGATTCTTAACCTTGGGGCTATGCAACTAACCTGAACTCTATGTAGAACTGCTTTTTACACGTCATATAAACAGATGACTTCTAAACATGATTAAAAGATCAGTCTTAGCCCTAAGGATAATATGAGTAGCAACCTGAACTTCGTGAGGACTGGGGCAGACATTTTCAGTTGTTTCCCTACAAAGGTCCAACTTCATTTCATTTCAGACCTGCAAAATCTCCCAATGAGACCCTGTTGTTGTTGTTGTTGTTTAATTAAAAGTTATAGAACATTTTAAAACAATCATGTTGCCTTTTTGTGCCCTAGTATTAAATTGATTCCCCTATTCGGATGCACACTTTAATTTCATGAAGGTTCTGAGTTTGTCAGTAAAGCCGAGAGCAATGCTGTCAGGAGGCCAGACTCCATTATGAGCCTGGGCTCCTAGCAGGGTCACCCAAGGCTGGATGGTCACAGCTGAGACACCGGACTAAGATTCATCCACCCTCTTCAAGGCAGCTACTGAACACCAGCGTTAGCTGAAGGTGACGCTGATGGAGTGACACTCAAGCAAACGTCTGTTAGCACTGTGCAGAAGGTGGGAATGGTAAACTCTTGCTGAACTTTCCATACAATGAAAATCCTATGATGTGACAGTGCAAAATGAAACAAGAAATAGTACTGGAAAATGAGACTCCCAGGTAGGAAAGCACTCAATCAACTACTAGGGAAGAACAAAAGACAAGCATGAATAGCTCTGTTGCTAGTGTCATAACAGAATTAAAGCCTAAAGGACGTTGAGTATCTAATGTGTACAGATGTGAAAAGGAAGTCCGATGTTGCACAACACGTATGATCGGCACATGGAACATGAGAAGTACGAATTAAGGTAAACTGGAAACTGTAAATTAAGAAATGGAATGTATAAACACTGCATGTTTAATATCAGTGAACTAAAATGGACTGGAACGGGACATTTTCAAATGACTACAAAGTGTTCTATTCTGAAAATGACAAACACAGAAGAAATTGACTGCTTTAATACTGAGGCATGATGTAGCACAGGCAGTTAAGGCCTATAATGCATTTATTATTATTTAATATAATTTATATTTTAATATTTATATTTATATTATTTATATTTATATTATATATTTATATTATATTGTTGTTGTTGTTGTTTAGTCGTTTAGTCGTGTCCGACTCTTTGTGACCCCATGGACCAGAGCACGCCAGGCCCTCCTGTCTTCCACTGCCTCCCAGAGTTTGGTCAAATTCATGTTGGTCGCTTCGGTGACACTGTCCAACCATCTCATCCTCTGTCGTCCCCTTCTCCTCTTGCTCTCACACTTTCCCAACATCAGGGTCTTTTCCAGGGAGTCTTCTCTTCTCATGAGATGGCCAAAGTATTGGAGCCTCAGTTTCAGGATCTGTCCTTCCAGTGAGCACTCAGGGTTGATTTCCTTTAGAATGGATAGGTTTGTTCTCCTTGCAATCCAGGGGACTCTCAAGAGCACAATATAAATTTATTTAATATATTTATAATATAAAATATAAATATAAATTTATATTTATATTTATATTATTATTATTTAATATTATTTATAAATAATGTAAATGAGACTCCATTGAAAATCTATCAATGTAACCATCATTCAGGGCTATGCTCAAACTGCCAATGATGAAGAACATGAAACTGAAAGCTTTTATGTAAGCATCCAGGAGGAAATTGACCACACACCAAAACAAGACATGTTAATAATCATAGGTGAGTGCAACAACAAAAAAAAAAATGAAGCATAACCAAATGTTCTTTGGAAATCTGGCCTAGGGAACAGAAATGAAGCAGGAGAATCTCATAGAGTTCTGCGAAGCCAAAATCTGTTTATTGCAAATACATGCTTCAATCAACCAAACAAGACAACTGTACACATAGACAGCACCAGATGATAAATATAGAAATCAAATATCATGCTTAATTGGAAGCAGGAGATGGCTGTGTTCTCTCTGCCAAACAAGACCAGGAGCAGATTCTGGTACTGGTCATGAATCAGTTTTGAATATTCAAAATTAGAGTAAAGCTGGAAAAGAAAACTAAAAGCATTCTAGTGCCCAAATGTAATTTAAACAACATTTCTGGTGAATGTAGTCAGCATAAGGAACAGTTTTGCATTACTAAACTCAGTTGACCATGAACCAGAAGATCTGTGGATTGAAACCACAGATATCATTAGGGAAGAATGCAAAAAGGCAACTCCTGTAATAAAAAGAAAAGAAAAACCTAGATAGATGCTGGAAGAAATACTTAAAATTGTAAAGGACAGGTGAGAAGCAAAAGCAAAAGGTGACAGAACCCTGAATGCATTTTTTCAGTTACTATTAGAGATTGGCATGAATGGTCAGTTCATTGGTTCATTCTGGTTTGTCCATCAGTCCAACAGGTGTTCCCACTTCCTCCATTGGGTGGAACATCAGGAAATGCCTGATGTTCAATCTGGATTCTGAATTGGAAGAGGCACTTGAGATCATATTGCAAATATTTGTTGGCTACCAGAGCACACCAAAAATTTTCAGATCAGTCTGTGCTTTGTAGATTACAACAAAGTCTAAGGGAAGCCACAGGCAGGAGATTACAAAAACTGGGCAGGGCTGTTGAGGACAGGATATTTTGGAGATCTCTCATTCACAGTGTTGCCATAGGTTAGAGGCAACTTGCCAGCAGGTAAGAACAACAACAATTAAATTGATTGATATGTTTCTAGCTTTTGAATTTTATGTCTCAGTCTGTTAAACCTTAGTGTTGTGTACCCTAAGTTTTTGGGATGGTGAAAGCTTCAAGTTTAAATAAAGGAAGAAATACTGTGCCTGTTATAAAAGGTAACTTCAATGCCTTGGGTTAATTTGACACCAAAAGCTCCAGGCAAGAATATATTAGACTAAATCTATTTAATCTGAAAAAAAAAAATAGCTATAGGATACTTACCCACCACCATTTATATTCAGTGTTTTTGACAATCCACCTCCTTTCTCCCTTTGATAGTGAATAAATAACATAACATCTCACTTCTAAGTCTTTTTATTTGGAAGACAGAGCTGTCGATTTAAATATGGCTTATCTCCAGGTAACAACGCTTAGGATTGCAATCTAAGTCAGTAGCTGTCACACAAATGTCCCTAGTCAATAAGATTTAAGCATCTTAACTTTGTATGGGATTTCAGGCTGCACATTTGAAAGGCTAGAAAAGCAAATTAGAAATTGCCATGGATAAAAACAGCCAGTAGGACACTATTACCATATGAATTTGCTGTGAGAAAATAAGACGTTCATAGTGTCGATTTGTTGGGGAGAGGGAGGGAAGCATAAAAGGAGCACATCATGGAATTTGGCAGATCTCAGCTAACAGATGTGCCTGGGATGCAGAGCTGTCTCGGGGACAATTAATAACATAAGGATAAACTGAGGAAAATGTGGGTTAAAATATAAATAAATAATGGGCTGAACAGAGCGCAGTGACCCAGGAGAGAGAAAAATGACAGAAGATTCTGTTTAGAAGGACCATCTGATCAGGATGACTGATCAGAAAATTACGCTTTTGGGAAGGATGGCTGGATTCCGAGTGCTTCTAGCCATGTCAACACATTGTTCCTGGTGTGGATGGGCTTCAGGCCAGATCTTGTTCATTTCCCCATAATTCTCTCCTGTGGAAAGTGGTAAAAGGGCTCAAATCAGAGACATCTGCTAAGATAGTTGAGTACCTTGTTTACAAAAGGCTTCAAGGGGCAAAGCCTACAGTAGTTCATCTGTTCTTGTGCCATCATAATTGGGAAACAATGCTTGATTTCATGGGACACAAAGAAAACAAGAACAGCATGAAACATAAAAGCATAGTCCTTTTAATACAGGCAAGTATTGTGCAGTTGCAATGATAGAAATGATAAGAAATAAGGTCAAATTTAGCCTGAGATCTTATATTTAAATCTCTACTAGTACGTTTCCATCTAAACGCAAAGATTGTTTTATTCTTATATATGTACTTGTTCACTGCCAACTCGGTAATGGCTAATTGCTTTTGAACATTTCCTAAACATGCTGGGTTTGAATTAGAATCAGATGCAAGGAACTGTGCCGGCAGAAGTAACTTTCCCCACCGTCTCCCTCATGGAATGTTCTCATGGCACTATGGGAATTGAGAGAGAGAGAGAGAGAGAGAGAGAGCAGGGCAGCTGAATAGGCTAGGGCTATGGTGCAATATGTTATGTGCACAGACAACAATTACACTGTGACTCAGTCCATATGAAAACAACTACTATAATGCCATGTTTTGAGAATGCTTTCCCAGAGCAGGCTGACATGATTTCTGCATTGACTTCTGGTTCCTCAAATTACACAGCTGACTAGGTATTTAATAAAAACTAGTAGCAAGGGATATGCTTCTGATCAAGTGGCATGCACAAGTACAAATACTTCACTTGAGATAATTGCAGCATATTGGCTAAAAGATCAAAACAATACGCATACATTCAGTAGGAACTATTTCTGAGCAAGAAATATGTATAGTTTTTTGTTGCATGTATGAGTTATTGTTATGTGCCATCAAGTTGCTTCCAACATATGGTGACCCTATGAATGAGATCTCTCCAAAATGTCCTTTCTATGTGATTTGCCCGGTCCGCTGATGAGCTCTTCAGCAGCGCGGGCAGCCATTATCCCATTCCCGGGATAACGCGAGACATTAGATGTCGCAGAGAGAATTGAGAGGATGGGGGTGGAGAGAGTATTTAAGGCAAGACTCCTCCTACCTTCGTCCTCTTCCTTTTCAGCAGACAAGGAGGATGGAGTGCTGCAGTCGGAGCTCTATTCTAGCTGCGTCACTCCTGCATTCACCATCTTGGACGGGGGGGTTGCATCAGCGCCCCCCCCCCCCCACGGTTTGCTTGTCATGCTTTGGCTGGGGTTATAGACGGCCGATAGCCCGACAATAATTTATTTTACGTTTTCTTATTTTAAAAAAAAGATGAAAGAAAGGCAGGAAAGGGGTGTTGGACGGGTTGTGGTACGGCCGTTGGGCCAGGCAGATGCGCCCGCTAGATCATTGAGAAGCAAAGGAGCAGAGACTTACTGATTTCTTAAAATAAACTTAATCAATAGATAAGTAAATAAGTAAATAAATAAATAATAAGAATAAGAATAAGAAGAAGAAGAAGAAGAAGAAGAAGAAGAAGAAGAAGAAGAAGAAGTTAAGAGTGTGAGCCTCTCTAAATAGGAGAAGCGGACATTTTGCAGGCATGCGCGCGCATGCCCGACCCTACCCCCCATTTCCCCCACCCCCCATTTATTATAATACCCATCGATTAATAATTAATGTAGGTGATAATCCATAGCGATTGTTATTATTGTGTTTTTGGCTAAGATGTATAGTTTGGGATCGCGTATTAATTCAGAGTGGGGGGGTATTGTGCCTTTTAAGTTGAGTTGGGATATTTAAGTAATTGATTGTTAGTTTTAAGGGTTGCTAATACTTCACTGGAAGACAAGAATTTTAACTACATTTTATTATTTATATGATTAGAATAAGGTGAGGTGATTGTGGATTAACTGTTTTAATTTGAAACATTACTTAGTTCATTAGAAGGAAAGAAATTTTAACTACATTTAATTATTTACCTGATTAGACTAAGTTGGTGATTGCTTATTCATAAATTAGATGTTGAGTAACCCTTGATTTGTTATCTGTGGTTGCATTTAGTACTAATTAGAATAGTGAAATTGGTGTTAATTGGTTATCAACTTGGAATAGATAGGATAGTCCCGGCCACTAGGGGGGGTTGTGTAACGTTTTACTCATTCTGGGACTGCCTGGGCTGTAATTGGGCACCAAGTTTCAATTGCTATTATATAAATAGGATTGTTATAAATAGAGTAATAATCTTATAATTATATTATATTGTAGGATATTCAGGTAAGTCCCTTTAGCAAGTGGTTACAAGACAGTAAGGCTTGGTAAATAGTGTCTAGGTATTGGAATTTGGGAGCAGCGATGGCCTCAAGGAAAGGGCAGGGGAACAAGAAGGGCAAGCAGCCCGCGAAAAAGCAGGTGGCCCCCCAAGTTTCCCCACCTCAATCATCTTCGGATGAAGAGGCGTGGCCAACATGGCATCAGCTGCAAGAAAAATTGCAGCACTGGAGGCTGACAGAACAACTCAAAGTGCCTCACCGGTTAGGGCACCACAACCTTGCCATTCTGCCAAGAGCCACACGAAGGCTAAACAAGGATCTGGCAGAAAACTTATTATCTCGTTTCTCCGCCTTAGAGGAGATTGTGCGGCCATACAACCGTCTAGAAAGGGGGCAGAGGCTTCAGCAGTTTCGCCACAGATTGTGGGTGAGGAAGAGGAGCATGGTATTAGCCCAGCGGAACCGGGAAGGCCTGCTGCTGCGAGGCAGAGACGGCATGACAAAGGAGAGGAGGCCATTTGTGTTGAAGACCGCGAACCAACGACATCAGACTGCACGCGTGAATTTGATGCTACACACAGCACATTTACACCAATGCCAGCTTGGCCTTGGCCAATTAGTGGCCAGTTCAGCACGCCAGTTCACACAGTACCTAGCGTGCAGGTGCCGGGTGCTGCTTGTACCCAGTGGCCAAGTACTAGTACCCCTGTAGCTAGTTGGGCTTCCCCGTATGCACAAGGGTACTCCCCCACATTTTTAGGCCCTGCGGCTGGAGTAGGTGTTTGGCCATATCCGTCAGTTCTGGATATGGGCTATAACACAGTGCCCTTGAATGCATTGCCCTTTGGGGATCATGCCATGCCCCTGGGAGACCACCTTACAGTGGCGACAAAGGAAAAGTTATTGATAGAAAAATATGTGGACCTTTTTGAGCTTCTCAATAGAGAAGTAGATAAGAAAGAAGTTGATAAGGAGGATGATAGGGAGAAGGAAAGATGCAGAAGGTGTAGGCCAGACAGGACCTGGGGCAACTGGTTACCAGGTTTCTTAATTTATGCAGGGGTAATTGTGAGAGCTCAGCCCTGGAGGGCCCAGGCCCTGGATTTAATTTACAGGGTGTATGTAGATTTTGTGGGACAGGCGTGGTTGACATATGATGAATCATTCCATATGCGCAGTGCGATTCATCCAAATTTAAGATGGGATGAGCCGTTGCCAGGCCTTTGGCTGCAGGTTATTACCCCAGCCAGGCCTAACCCCGGAGATAGGTTTGACAGTGGTCACCTCATCCATAAACAGGGTATGAATGTGAGCTCCCGTGCCGGCACGGGGCAAGTGGTTCAACCCCGCTTGCTCTGTTGGGATTATAACGCCAAAGGCACGTGCTCGCATAAGGGGTGTCATTTCCAACATGAGTGCACAGTCTGCGGCAGCCAGCACCTCAGTACATCCTGCTTCAGAGCTAGGGCACAAAGGAATGCCAATAAGGATTCTGGAGGTAATAAGAAGGCATTTGGGGGAGGGGTCCCCCTAACAAAGGGCCCCAGCCCAATTAAGTTGGAGGTATTGGAGAGCTGGTTAGCGGATTATCCGTGGCCAGCAGATGCCCAGTATTTGTTAGAAGGTTTCATGTACGGTTTTAGAATGGGCGAGCGTAAGGCGTTCTTTGCGAATAATTTAAAGTCAGTAAGAGGTATGGAAAGTATTGTTTATGATAAAATCAAAAAAGAAGTGTCCGAAGGTAGGGTTTTAGGACCTTACCAACATCCCCCTTTGGAGACGCTTCGGGTATCACCCTTGGGCATGGTACCCAAGAAGAATAGGGGAGAGTACAGGCTCATTCACCATCTGTCTTATCCAGAAGGTGAGTCAGTGAATGACGCCATTCCACAGGAGCTTTGCACTGTGTGCTATACCTCTTTTGATGAAGTGGTGTGTATGGTGTGTAGGTGTGGAATAGGGGCGGAGCTAGAGAAATTCAACATTAAGTCAGTGTTTTGAATTCTTCCAGTCCATCTGTTAGACTTTGACCTCTTGGGATTTTATTTTCAGGGCTCTTACTATATTGATAGGGCCCTGCCAATGGGTTGTTCTGTCTCCTGTGCTGCATTTGAGCGGTTCAGTTCATTTTTAGAACGGAAACTCAGATGTAGGGTAGGTTGCAGAAACACTGCCCATTATTTAGATGATTACCTTTTTTGTGGTGCTGCCAATACTGGGCAGTGTGCGTTTATCTTAGGGACATTTTAGTCCTTGTCCTGGGAACTGGGAGTTCCCTTGGCTGAGGAAAAAATGGAAGGGCTGCAACTTCACTTACCTTCTTAGGGATTGAGCTGGACACTAGGCAGCAAACATCCAGGTTGCCAGAGGATAAATTAGAGGATAAATGGAGCGAATCCAGCTCCTGTTAAGGAGTAGGAAGGTGTCCCTTAAGGAGCTACAGGAGATCGTAGGCCATCTAAATTTTGCATGTAGGGTAATAGCTCCAGGTCGTGCTTTTCTGCGACGTTTGTGTGGGGCTATGAAGGGGCTTCGTCGCCCTTTTCACAGGACTAGAGTAACCAGGGTTATGAAGCAGGATCTGCAAGTGTGGAGCCAGTTTTTAGCAGAATTTAATGGGGTGTCATTTTGGACACCCCATTAAATACCCCTTCACGGATTGCTGCCTTGTCGTGGCGAAGGGGCTTGAGTAATTCAGAGAAGCTATGGGCTATGCCGTGCACGGACACCCAAGACGGACAGGTCATAGTGGAGAGTTCTGACTAAACGCGATCCACCTGGAGCAGGAACTGGCAAGCCACTCCAGTAACTTTGCCAAGAAAACCCCATGAACAGAAACAAAAGGCTAAAAGATATGACGCTGGAAGATGAGCCCCTCAGGTCGGAAGGCGTCCAACATGCTACTGAGGAAGAGCGGAGGACAAGTACAAGTAGCTCCAGAGCTAATGAAGTGGTTGGGCCAAAGCCGAAAGGACGCTTAGCTGCGGACGCGCCTGGAAGTGAAAGGAAAGTCCGATGCTGCAAAGAAGAATACTGCATAGGAACCTGGAATGTAAGATCTATGAACCTTGGTAAGTTGGATGTGGTCAAACAGGAGATGGCAAGAATAAACATTGACATCCTGGGCGTCAGTGAACTAAAATGGACGGGAATGGGCGAATTCAATTCAGATGATTACCATATCTACTCTTCTGGGCAAGAATCCCATAGAAGAAATGGAGTAGCCCTCATAGTCAACAAAAGAGTGGGGAAAGCTGTACTGGGATACAATCTCAAAAATGATAGAATGATTTCAATACGAATCCAAGGCAGACCTTTCAACATCACAGTAATCCAAGTTTATGCACCAACCACCGATGCTGAAGAGGCTGAAATTGACCAATTCTATGAAGACCTACAACACCTTCTAGAACTGACACCAAAGAAAGATGTTCTTCTCATTATAGAGGACTGGAATGCTAAAGTAGGGAGTCAAGAGATAAAAGGAACAACAGGTAAGTTTGGCCTTGGAGTTCAGAACGAAGCAGGGCAAAGGCTAATAGAGTTCTGTCAAGAGAACAAGCTGGTCATCACAAACACTCTTTTCCAACAACACAAGAGGCGACTCTACACATGGACATCACCAAATGGGCAATACTGAAATCAGATTGATTATATTCTCTGCAGCCAAAGATGGAGAAGCTCTATACAGTCAGCAAAAACAAGACCTGGAGCTGATTGTGGCTCTGACCATCAGCTTCTTATAGCAAAATTCAAGCTTAAACTGAAGAAAGTAGGAAAAACCACTGGGCTAGCCAGGTATAATCTAAACCAAATCCCTTATGAGTACACAGTGGAAGTGAAGAACAGATTTAAGGAACTAGATTTGGTGGACAGAGTGCCTGAAGAACTATGGATGGAGGCTCGTAACATTGTACAGGAGGCAGCAACAAAAACCATCCCAAAGAAAAGGAAATGCAAGAAAGCAAAGTGGCTGTCCAACGAGGCCTTACAAATAGCAGAGAAGAGAAGGGAAACAAAATGCAAGGGAGATAGGGAAAGTTACAGAAAATGGAATGCGGACTTCCAAAGAATAGCAAGGAGAGACAAGAGGGCCTTCTTAAATGAACAATGCAAAGATATAGAGGAAAACAATAGAAAGGGAAAAACCAGAGATCTGTTCAAGAAAATTGGAGCCATTAAAGGAACATTTTGTGCAAAGATGGACATGATAAAGGACAAAAATGGGAGGGACCTTACAGAAGCAGAAGACATCAAGAAGAGGTGGCAAGAGTACACAGAGGAATTATACCAGAAAGATCTGGATGTCCCGGACAACCTAGATAGTGTGGTTGCTGACCTTGAGCCAGACATCCTGGAGAGCGAAGTCAAGTGGGCCTTAGAAAGCATGGCTAACAACAAGGCCAGTGGAGGAGATGGCATTCCAGTGGAACTATTTAAAATCTTAAAAGATGATGCTGTTAAGGTGCTACACTCAATATGCCAGCAAGTTTGGAAAACTCAGCAGTGGCCAGAGGATTGGAAAAGATCAGTCTACATCCCAATCCCAAAGAAGGGAAGTGCTAAAGAATGCTCCAACTACCGTACAATTGCACTCATTTCACATGCTAGCAAGGTTATGCTCAAAATCCTCCAAGGTAGGCTTCAGCAGTATGTGGACCGAGAACTCCCAGAAGTACAAGCTGGATTTCGAAGGGGCAGAGGAACTAGAGACCAAATTGCTAACATGCGCTGGATTATGGAGAAAGCCAGAGAGTTCCAGAAAAACATCTACTTCTGCTTCATTGACTACGCAAAAGCCTTTGACTGTGTGGACCACAGCAAACTATGGCAAGTTCTTAAAGAAATGGGAGTGCCTGACCACCTTATCCATCTCCTGAGAAATCTATATGTGGGACAGGAAGCAACAGTTAGAACTGCATATGGAACAACTGATTGGTTCAAAATTGGGAAAGGAGTACGACAAGGCTGTATATTGTCCCCCTGCTTATTTAACTTATATGCAGAATACATCATGCGAAAGGCTGGACTGGATGAATCCCAAGCCGGAATTAAGATTGCCGGAAGAAATATCAACAACCTCAGATATGCAGATGATACCACTCTGATGGCAGAAAGTGAGGAGGAATTAAAGAACCTCTTAATGAGAGTGAAAGAGGAGAGCGCAAAAAATGGTCTGAAGCTCAACATCAAAAAAACTAAGATCATGGCCACGGGCCCCATCACCTCCTGGCAAATAGAAGGGGAAGATATGGAGGCAGTGACAGAGTTTATCTTCCTGGGCTCCACGATCACTGCAGATGGTGCCAGCAGCCACGAAATTAAAAGACGCCTGCTTCTTGGGAGGAAAGCGATGAGAAACCTAGACAGCATCTTAAAAAGCAGAGACATCACCTTGCCGACAAAGGTCCGCATAGTCAAAGCTATGGTTTTTCCAGTAGCCATGTATGGAAGTGAGAGCTGGACCATAAAGAAGGCTGACCGCCGAAGAATTGATGCTTTTGAATTGTGGTGCTGGAGGAGACTCTTGAGAGTCCCCTGGACTGCAAGGAGAACAAACCTATCCATTTTGAAGGAAATCAACCCTGAGTGTTCACTGGAAGGACAGATCCTGAAGCTGAGGCTCCAATACTTTGGCCATCTCATGAGAAGAGAAGACTCCCTGGAGAAGACCCTGATGTTGGGAAAGTGTGAAGGCAAGAGGAGAAGGGGACGACAGAGGATGAGATGGTTGGACAGTGTCATCAAAGCTACCAACATGAATTTGACCCAACTTCGGGAGGCAGTGGAAGACAGGAGGGCCTGGCATGCTCTGGTCCATGGGGTCACGAAGAGCCGGACACGACTAAACGACTAAACAACAAACAACAACAACATTTTGGAGGTCTGAACTGCAACTTAAGTTGGAATTTCAGGTTCAGACTGACGCGGCTGGCTCACTAGGTTTTGGAATTTATTTTAAAGGGCGATGGTGCACTGGGCTGTGGCCTGATGAGTGGCATCAGCAAGGCATCACTAGGGATCTCACCTTTTTAGAATTTTTCCCGATAGTAGGTGCCTTGTGGCTGTGGGCGCATGGATGGGCAAATTCTTCAGTACGCTTCTGGTGTGACAATCAGGCAGTGGTTCACATTGTGAACAATCTCACGTCACACTCAGAACACGTTATGGCACTTGTGCGTGCATTCACATTACGTGCCTTGAAATTTAATGTTCTGATCCAAGCAAAACACATCCTGGGTTTGGATAACAGCTTGGCTGATGTCCTATCACGCCAACAGATCACTCGGTTCATGGAGTTAGACCCAGGAGCCAGCAAACTTCCAGAGAAACTACCAACCGAGGTCTGGCTAATTGGCGGGATGACGCCGAAAAGGCTATAGGCTTGACCCTGGCACCGAGGACGTGGAAGGCGTACCTAGCAGTGAGTACAGAGTTCCAGGAGTTTAGGAGATCAGTGGATTTGGAGTTGATCTGGCCTCCTTCTCTGGAACACCTGCAACAATTTATAATTTTCTTAAATAGGAAGGGGTTAGTGCCAGGATCCATCCAAGGTAGGATGTCAGCTCTAGCCTTTCATGCTAGGATCCATGGGTACCAGGATTTCACCTCTGACCTTTGTATCAAGAAAATGATCGAAGGTTGGAGTAAGGAAAGGGGCCGGGTTAGGGATTCTAGGACACCAATATCCCCAGCCCTGCTGGAAAAAAATTGCCAGTTATTGCCAATCATTTGCAGGGATACATATGAGGCTGCGCTGTTTCAAGCAGCCTCTTTGCTGACATTTTTTGGTGCACTAAGGATCAGTGAGGTGGTAGCGTCAGGTAAAGGGGATGTGTCGAAATTGGCCTTACAATGGCATGATGTCACACTGGTAGAGGATACGGTGAGGGTACACATTCGCCGATCCAAGGCGGATCAGCCAGGTAAGGGAGCAGATCTTACGTTAGGTACTTGCTCGATAGGAATTCTTTGTCCGGTAAAAGTGATAGGTACTTATTTAAATGTCAGAGGACACGGTCAAGATTATTTTTTCATACATAAGGATGGAACCCCTTTAACAAAATATCAATTTTGGAAAATCACTGATTTAGCATTAGGCAAGGCAGGTGTTCACGGTTTGAGGTTTGGAACCCATTCATTTAGAATTGGGGTGGCATCAACTGCAGCCGCTCTGGGTTATCATCTGTGGCTTGAAAAATTTCTATTGTACCCTGTTGATTTACTTCTTCCCAGTGCTTTCAGAGGAGCTTTCACTTTACTTTCTAGAATTGCAGGTTCTTCATAAAAGGATTCGTCTTCAATGGATTCTGGGATCCTTTTATGTCTCCTGTATAGGTCTTCAGTATACTGTTTTCATTTTCTCCTTATTCTGTCCTGGTCAGACAAGAGTAGAGCACTTTGTAGTTGTCTGACTGAAAATATCCTGTTCCAGTCCACTTTAGTTCACTGACAACAAGTGATGCAATGTTTATACATTCTGTTTCTTGCCTATTATTATTCAGTTTACCTTGGTTCATACTTCTCACATTCCATGTTCCAATTATATGTGTTGTGCAGCAGCCAACTTTCCTTTCACTTCTGTGCATATCAGCCACTCAATGTCCTTTTGGCTTTAATGTCATCAACAACAGAGCTATTCATATTTGTCTTTTGTTCTTCCCCAGTAGTTGACTGCTTTCCAACCTAGGAGTTCCATCTTCCAGCACCATCTCTTGTTTCATTTTGGACTGTCTTGTCATAGTTTTCATGGTAAGGAAGGTTCAGCAGGAGTTTACTATTCCCAGTACTAACAAACGTTCACTTAAGTGTCACCATCATTCCCTCCTCTACCAGTGTCAGCTTCATCTAATGCTGCTGCTCAGTATCTTCCTGGAATAGGGTGGGTGCATCTTAGTCTGGTGTCTCAGCTGTTTCCATCTGGCCTTGAGTGACCCTGCTAGGAGTCCAGAAATTGCTCTCAGCTTCACTGACAAACTCAAACCCTTCAGCATGTTAATGTATGCATCCAACAAGAAGGCTGCATGTACACTTCATCCTATATCATACTTTCCACCATCACAGGTAAGTGAGTGGCTGAAGGCTGAAGAGCAGTTTGTCAGTTTGACCTATTTGATTAGGGCAAGCATTCCATAAATGTATGCAGCTATTGACATGTGGCAAGGTAATCACATTAACTTCTTTGAGCACTAATGCTGAATGCCAAGTGCAAGTGCAAATACCCAAAAGCTGTAATGTTTGCCACATTGTTTGTGAGCAAGCTACAAACCAAGAATTATTATCAGAAGCAATTTGCTATAGGTTTTTGAATTCTAAACACTCAATCATAAAACAGGAAGAGAACATTCGCTGAATGAATTATTCATTGCTGTTTAGTCTCTCAAACACACTCTAAGAACAGATGGTATTTCACTCCTTTTTTATAATTCTGCTTTGATGTGTCCACGAAACTTTTTAAGTGTCTCCAAAGGCCTTTTTCACTTTCTGGGAACAAGCCTCATCCCCTGCCATTTCCATCCTTGGATTAAAGGTAAAAGCCACTGAAAATAAAAAGAGGCCAATATATTCTTTCCCATATAAAGTGCACAAGACAACACATATTTTTGAAGATGAAAAACAAGAAGAAGGATGAATAGGAAGGAAGAACAAGAAATACAGGAAATGTGGATTAGATACAGGTGATCCAAAATGTAGCTTCCAGTATTGAAGGTGACACAAGATAGACAGGACATATAGCTCTCGTCTTATTTTTATTTCATATCAGTTGCTAAATTGTTTCAGAGTCCAACCAAAATATCATTTCCTATGTTTAAAGTTCTAAACAATCTAGGGACAAGAATATGCTATAAATGTTTTTTTTCCTTCCTAGGAAGGGATAGATTCAGGCTATTTCCAATCCTTGTCAGGTTTACACATGTTCACTGGTAAGTCAGTTTTGCCCTGTCTCTACATCTGTCAGGTTTGGTGACAGTGTTGTTGGAAGTTTGTGGAGGAGCTTGTTTCTCTTTAGCTTCAGTAATTTTTTTAAAAAAAAGTATCTTTAGGAACACTGTTTATCTGTTATTGGCTGTGTTGACTATCAATTAAAAATTAACAGAAAGGAAAGGCATACAAAATTACCAATGGATGCTCATATAACTTCCTCAACACCATAAAAACACTGTGGTTGTACAAAGGTCCAGTGGTAACTCTTGTTCAGTGCAATCAATACTGCTGCACTGATTTAGTCTATGGTCCTGTACACCTTCACCTGAGAGTGAGCCCCCTCTCAACCAGGCTGAAATCCTGTTGTGCTGTTATGCAAAAGGCATAACATTTGGAGGTACATGACCTCAAGTTATGAAATCTCTGTAGACCTTATGTATTGCACATGGAGTTGTGGAAATCAGGATGCAACAGATACGGTCTAGAGAAAGTTCGTAACTTGGGGCAGTTTGCCTTTAAAAGTTATGCTTTTTGCATAGCAGCACAGCAGGATTTCAGCCGATAGGTCTTACTTTTGAGCTGATGTAGAAGTGCACTGCTTAAGCAAATTGCAATCGCTCCATAAAATTAAAAAGTGTTGGAACTCACATTCATCAATCAACATCACTACAGACCTACCATATGATTCTCATTCCTGTTCATTAATGGGAAAATAACCATATTATGTTGAACAGAGCACTATATTGGCTCAGTTCTCTTTAAAACCAAAATTCTATGCTCTAAATTTGTTTTGGCAAAGATCTTCAAAGGGGCACAATATTCCAGTGAACAACATTTGCTTCTAGGGTGTTATTATTTTCTAATTACAGAACATCTGTGTTTATTCATATGGAAGTGTGGATTTCCTGGCTGCAGAAATAAAACAGAAGATACGTTTAATGTCTTGTAATACAGAATTCAGGGGAAAAATACATTTCCTATATTTCAGTGGCACACTCATTATTAAGTCACATGTCTCATAACAACACATTACTATACCGCCTGAATACATAGTCACACTAAAGCCAAACACATAAATATCAAAATATATTTACTGCCATGTCTAAGAGGGCAAACCAGTGCTTTAATTATTTTGTCACTTTCATTTCAAACTAAACATGATTAATTATTATAGTTCATACAAAATGACATGCATTCACATATTAAAAAAGGAATAACTGCTTTTACTCCCCCAATTTAGTTCCATTTGCCCCAAGACAGTACATAATATTACCAATTAATTTTCAACCTCTAAAAAATAAAATGACAACAGTTTGTTGTTTGAAAGATATTTATGTTATGTATGTGTGAAACTCCCATCTGAAAAGTTTTTGCAGATTTTGGAAATAATTAGTTAGAAATCATGAGTTATCTATAATACATTTTTAACAATGTAAGTGTATCTAAGCAACATTACAATTGTGCAATAACTAAAAATATAGTTATTTTTGTTCAAGTGTAACTGGGACAGATATTTAAAAATATTATCAAAGTTACTGGTTGTGTGTGGCCTCATACACAATATGGAGCTGCAGAGAGTTATGACCTCACTGTACATGAACACATGTGAAATGATAACCTTGCTTGATCCATAGGGGTTCCTTGATGTGTACTTTAGGCCTTTTGCTTTGTATTCTTTAGCCCTGTATAGACACTAGTTACCACACAAACAGATATCAACTCAGTTTTCCAGGATTCTTTCTTGCATGAAGAACTTACCCATAAGAAGGAACGTTGTCATACACAATGGTATTCACACAGAGGAAGTGAAGAGGGGAGAGTCAAGGAGCTCCCTTGTACGTGTGCTGAAGGGAATCTGATAAGTAAGGACTGAATTAGGCTTTGTTTCTTCTTAAATATTATGTCTCTGTGAAGATGTTTGCCATGCATTTGTATGACAGCCTGTCCACATTGGCATATAGTTATTATATATGGATTGCTGATGGCACTGTTTGGCAAGGAAAAAACAGAACTTGTCCACTTGTGTTTCTACTTAGAATGATCCATCCTTCCCCTTTAAGAGTTGTCCCACACCTTCCTAGCACAGGGCTAGGGCACTAATTCTTTTTGACACAATTAGGAGCCCAGCAGGCTCAGGGAGGACATATCCTCCACGGGGAGCAATATTTAAATCTACATATGATATGTGTGTGTGTGTGTGTGTGTGTTGGGTGATCACAAATGCAACACAAGCAATGAAACATTGCTCTCTGGAATTTTACCTTTCCCCTATCCTTACCCATCCCCCCTACCCCCTTGTATCCACACCCCAACTCCTACTCTTATTGAAAATTAATAAAATATAAATATAGAAATGAAGGGAATCAGCAGCAAGCATGTGACAGCAATGCTTAAACAGCAATGTTAGAAGGGGAGGAGGAAGGAGTGATGTAAATAAAGATCACTCCAACACAGGCCTGGGGGAGGGAAGGGGGCAATCAGGGAAGAGCAAGAACAAGAACAGCTGACAGGAGGCAATCTAAGGTTGTGAGCCTCTCTGAGCTTCCTGGCACCATGGCCGGCTTTCCATCTCCACCGATCAGCTGTGGAGTGGAGGGGACCAGCTGAAGAGGCAGCAAGCCTCTCTGACACTGCAGCTCTAAAGCAAAGCATGCTGCTTATATACCACCCCATAGTGCTTAAAGCACTCTCTGGGTGGTTTACAATTTTTAATTATACAGGCTACGCATTGCCTCCCCCCAGGTGAGCTGAGTAGAATGACTTCTACTGACTTCAGAAGGATGGAAGGCTGAGTGAACCTTGAGCCAGCTCTGAATCTGCTGGGATTGAATGTTGACCATGAGCAGAGTTATGACTGTAATATTACAGTTTAACCACTGCGCCATGAGGATCCTGTAGCAGCAAAGAGGTGGCTAGCCTCTCCAACAGTGCAGCCAGCTTCCTGTGAGCCTCGAGTCTCCAGTGTGGCTGGAAGGATTGCTTAAGAGGGGGTTTCAAATAGACTGCACTGAAGATAGGGACCTTTTAAGCACTGGGGTGATCACACCAAATTTCACAGTATGAACAGGCTCTGAATGTCCAGGGTGGGAGAGGAACTGCCTATGAGCTAGATCTAATCTTATGTTGGTGATGCTATTGAAGTTTTTCTTACCCTTTCATCCACAGGCCTCTATATTATGCTAACAACCTGTTTTGGAAGGGCTTGTTTTTCAAGGAGAGCAGATTGGAGGTGGGGCAAGGAGTTGCCTCTTCTGCTTCCACCCAAGGGAAACTGCAAGGAAGTTTGCCCAGATATTTTCCTCCATGTTCATGCCACAGAGATGAATATGGGAATAGTCCTTATCTACATTCCCTAGTTATTCTAGTTTCTTTTCACAAATCATTGCTATTTGTTGCTTGTTAAGCCATTTTTAATCTCTGTTTTTCTTATTCATGCCTTTGTCACCATGGCTTCCTATTTCTAGAACACATTTATCAGTCGATATTCAACTAATTCTTCTCTTCCCCCACTCACCTTTTTTAATGTAATGAAACAAGAAGCCTATAGTTAGTCAAAGACTAGTTGAAGGCCTTAGAAAAGCAATCTAAGTACCCTTCTTGAGGAAACTTCATGGACAAGACCACAACTATGCTTAATAACATCTTCTCTCCAAGGTACAAAGAAACATGGGTCATTGAAACCATGACTAGGATGGTTGCACCCATTGTAGTGGTGCTAGCAGCTATGCAGAAAGGCAATCCCTGAAGCACTTCTGCTGGCACATTGTGCAAATGATTGTGCTGAGGACAAGCAACCAATTGCACAATTGCAGACTGCAATTCTATGTAATTGGGCATAATGCCAGGCACATTTATGCTGGTGTAACCTTATGTTACTAACTAATTAGTAATATTACTTTATATCAATATGAACTAACCATTATGGTTGTGATGGAACAAGAAATAAAACCATTCCTTTTTCATGGCATAACTATTACTGGTTTTACTTGTGTGTGAGAGAGTATAAATACACACACTGGCCTGTAGCATTTTAAACAGCTGATTTAGTTACTACTGAGCAATGAGAAAGAGTTACAGAATAATAATAAAAAGAGTTCTTAAAAAATATAACAGTTACTTTTTTAACGGGGGTACTTAACTGTAAATGTAATCATTTACCTTCGAAGATAATTTTCCAAGCACAGACGGTGGGATTCACCCTTTGCCCCTGTGAACAGAAAGTGCTCACAGTTGATTTTGAAATTTCCTGGAGCAGATTGGGGAGCATATTGGAGGTGAGGGGGGGGGATCAGCCATCTAGATCAGTCATTCTCAACCTTTTTTTTGGCCACAGCCATAAACACAACATGGAAGAAATATAGGCTGAGTCAGGTTTGTGTAAGTTACACAACAAAATGTGTAAGATGGTGTGTGAACAATTGTTTCAAGACTGTGCCCCCCTTCAAATGTGCCAGGGGCCCACAGAGGGCTATATATCCACTGTTGAGAATGGCTGCTCTAGATTCTTCTGACAGAAGCAAGAGGGTTCAACTAATGGGTCATGGTCAAAATATTTAGCTTTTTAAAATTATTAGAATAGCCCTTTCTGTATTTGACATTTGTTTCCAATTGAAACATCAATAAATTACTTGGAAGGTGCAAGAAACAATAGATATTTTGTTTTTGCTGTTTGAGAACCCCATTGTTATTGTTAGTCAGCATGTGTTGGCATGGATTCTATTGCACTTTGAACACACTTAAAAAGGATGTTGTTTACATGAACTAATTAGCACATTAGTTCACAAATAACCATGTATTGTCTGAAATCTTAGTGCTTAGTACAAAAAACTGTAGGTTTCAGTCCCTTCCTAGCTAGCAAATATGAGGTCCCTCCTGAAATTCTTGGGGGTACATTCACCAGTGTGCTCCTTAAAAATCATGTTGGGAGTTTGCCAGCAAGGAAAGGACTGAAAGTTACACATGTTCATATGGTGAGTAACAGGATTTGAGCCATAGAGCACAGCTACCCATCCTATAGTCAATCAACATCTCCCATTAGGGAAATGATTTTGATATGTAGAGACAGTATAGGGTTCACACCTTTAGCCTCACCTATTTCTACATGACTGCCAGTTAAATGCTATTTTATGAATTAAATTTATCCTTGTTTTCAAGAAGTGCTGCTGTGTTTCTTTTATCAATGTGTATATAGTTGTCTCAAAACGTAAGTTACATTTTATTGTCTTGGAAGACGTTTTGTCACCATGTCAGGCAGCTGTATAAAAGGTGAATTTCATGTCAGGGCCATTAGACAAAGGACTGAAAATAGAACTGCCAATCCAGTGATGTCTTTATGTTAAACTGTTGAACGATTCTTGGACTACAGTGTACATTTCTGGTATCCTTTTAAAGAAGATATTGTTGAGAGAGATAAATGTCAGAAAAAGATGTCCAAATAATCAGGAGACTTAATACGATCAAGAGAGTGATTGTATTCAATTCAGTCACTGTTCCTAGAAGGAAAGTCTTTAATGCTGGGACCAAGTTAATTTAGATTAAAAAAATAAGTAAGAAACTGCCTGTGTGTATAACTAATGTGTATGAAAATTGTATGAAGAAAGTGGATAGAGAGAAGTTATTTTTCCCTCTGACCTAGAATCAGCCAATGGAACTGAAAGGTGAGAGATTCAGGAAAAATGAATAGAATTTTACAGAATGTATGTGGAAGTGTCATAAGTATGGATTAATGTTGATTGTATTGTAGCTGAAATAGACCATTTCTGTCACTTTTGATGATATAAGGGCCAAAATTATGTTGCACGGCTCTGTCCCTGCAATAGGTATGATGTGTTTGATCATCATCATCAGATCTTTTTTCAATTTCAGGGTGAACAATCTTGCAATGAAACAAAATCAAATGTAGCCCAAAAATGAAGCCTTTAATCACCAGCAATCTGCCACTTATGATGACTTCATACCAGTTGCACAAGCAGAGCCCACCATTAGCCTATAATTTCTTTTAGAGCATTTCTAAAACCTTTCTGGGACAAGGTGTGTGCAGTGTAGATGGCTCTGCAGATGGTCTGTATTCCCTATCAGCCCCATCAACATATCCACTGGTGAAGGATGACAAGAGGAGTATTCCAACAATATCTGGAAGGCCTACATTTGCTCACTTCTGGAATGCTGTTAGATTCGTATGCTTCTCAAATATATTCCTTGCAGACAGACTCTATGAAATATAAATGTAAAATGCAACATTTCATTAAAGTAAAAGTCTCTTTACTATTAATATACAAATGGTGGAGAGTGACAAATAATTGATATAACTAATCCATACTTTCAATGTCTTTCATAAATACAAAACTTCAGCATTTGCACTATCTTTTCTTTTTACAGTGTAGATATATATATATACAACATTTCCTTAGGACATAAAATTTTGAAACAATGAACAAATGCACCCCACTGTAGCTTACTCAGCCGTAGCTAACTTGGGTGGGAGATACCACATATGGATTGTTAAAACAGCAAGGTGATGAACAACAAATTGGTATGTTTTATTACACAGAATCTAAAACACATACCAAGTGTTCTTGTAGCAGGAAAGCTATCCTCGTCTAAAGCAGGTGATATACCTGGAGGGTTAAAATGATTTCTCTCTTTTATTACCAATTTATTTATTATCAATTTATATACATTCAGAGGCTTGTGATTGAACTGCATGACTTAAACATGCTTCAGCTAGCAAGTCTTCTTAAATTTTCCCTTTGCAACATACACAGGCCTTTAGTTTATTTTACCCTTATGTTTCACATTACCCGATATGTGGTTTATTCCCTTCCACCTCCATGTCATCTGCAACTCTATTTGATTTCCAAAGAGATGGGGGACAATCGCTCACCAAATACTGTTGAGAAATACTGGATCCAAGCTAAGGCTGATGGGACTTAGAGTCTCACAAATTCTGAAGGGCTACAGGTTCCCTGTGACTCACCTAAATCTTTACCTTTGTCATGCAGTCTCAATCCTTCTTATATTTTCATAGTTCTCTCTTTGAAGCCTGCCTACAGTACTCTTAATTCAATTGAATCAATGGAAAATTAAGCTGCTGACCTTTGGCTGGATTGTGTCCATTCTATTTTTATTTCCATTTAAAATGTTTGGGTTGTGTGTGTGACTTGTTGCAAACTTTGTAGCCCATAGGTGTTCTCCATCAGCAGCTGATTCCATAATGTGGCTTTTTAACGTTTAAATCACTTGAAATCAATTTCATGTATAAAGGTATTCTTTACATTTAATAGTTCACACATGTTGATACTGGCCAAGACATTTTTCCACTTTAGTCACTCACCTTCACACACAAAAAGGACTTTAAGTGAATAACCAGATGGACGAAAAGACACCTTTCACCTTTTAAAAAAAAGTCATATTGTTACTATGTGGGTCCTTCTGAGAAAAACACCCCGGCTCTGTTTTAGCTTCTGAAATACATGACGATTGAGAATCAAACTGACCAGTGTGGTATGCAAACAGATAATTTGGCATGGGAACTCTGATTCAGAAAGACAACATTTCCCATGAAACTCCAAGACACCTGCAAAGATATGAACAAGTTGCTTCCCACCACCCAAGAGAAGATACATTTTCCTCAGTGAGAGATTGTGTGACTGTAGTAGTCAGTGGCTGTAACCGACACATAGATCAAACTTACAACCACTCCTTGCATATAGAAAGAATTAAACTGCATACTATACTAAGAGCTCTGGGTAAATGATTTCATAGGCAATGAATTCAGTACCTGCAACATTCCTGGTGGATTTTTTTTTTGTACTAAATTCAGGGAAAGTATGCTACAACACTAGGAGTGAAAGGAAACAGAAGGGAATGGAAGGAAAGGAAAAGAAAGAAAAGAAAGAAAACGAAAAAAGGAAATTTTTAAATATTGAGAGTTAGGGTCCTTATTATATCCTTATAATGGATAAATTATCATAATAACAATATGGGGGCATTCCAGAGAAAATTGGACAACAATCTGTCAGATCTGCTTTGATTTGGATTCCTGCATTGAGTAGGGGGTTGGACTCAATGGCCTTATAGGCCCTTTTCAACTCCATTATTCTATTATTCTAACATTTCATAAATAATACAATACTGCCCTCATGAAGGCTCAATTAAATAAGAAAATCCCTTTAAAACCTAAAACATTGTTGCTTCTTTTCCTCTTTATGGTAGATGACACTGAGCTGCAGGTTTTGTTCGCTAGGTTTTTTTAAACTGTACAAACTGTACTTCAAAAGAGTTCTTGCACCCTAAAAAACTTTCCTGACAGAAATTTGAACACAGAATTTATACATCATGTGAGTACATTGGAAACAAACTAGACCAGTTCAAACAAAATGGCCACTTCACAATATCTTAGGTACAAGTATTTTTTTAAATAACTTACCTAGCCAAATAACATAGAGACCAGAACCTTACTTGATAATTATATCAGTACAAAGGCAGTGGTGCACATTCCAGCAGGGACTGCCACTAAGTTCTGTTTGCATCCCTCATCATGCACTACTTGTGCAAATTGCTATGCAACAAGGTGTACAAGTGGCAACTTGTTAACCAGAGCAATTTGGCATTCTGGTTGATACCACTGCACTTACACAGCCATAACTAACCAGTAGGATTCTGGCCAATATTTGGATTTGAGATAATAAAAGGATGTCTGGGGTTCTATATTCATTAGCAGGGGGAGCTAAAGGCAAATTCCCAACTTTTTTCTGTGTTTGTTTGCTTTACCAAAAAGCAATCAGATAACATAAAGACAGAATGCCATGCTACCTAAAGGCACAAATACATTTTAATTGTCTAAAGAAAAAGGTCTCATTGTTTGGCACTTAAATAAAGACCTTCACAATCGCAGGAAAAACCAACTGCTTTTCCAATACACAATTCAAACATGGAAATACTTAGTAGAATTTATTGTATGATGAGATGTTGTCAAAATGGCATCTCAGTGTTTTATTTTATTGTGTATAAACCAATGCAAAGGTATAAAGTAGACCCTACTGCAGTGATCTGTTTATAATGAATTTTCAGCTGTTTGTTATGAACCCATGCATAACTTATATGGTGATATTTATTGGTTTTGCACTGTGTTTGGTAGATGTTTTGGGCATTGCACAGAATAATAGCAATAAGCCCATCCTCTTTCTGGCCATGACATCATCAGTACACATGAAGGAGGTATCAGCATGCTTGGAACCCAAAGATTTGCCAAATATGGAGCATGTCTTAAGGGGAGACCTCTAAATAGTCCACAGAGATCTGAACAAGCTCAGTGGGCACAAGATACTGACTGACTGACTCAGAAAAAAGAAAAACATTGGGGAGAAACAAAAGAAAAGAGCATCATGTAATGTTTCCATGGATGGTTGGTTGAAACACCAAATAGAAACACTCTGCAATACCCTCTTGGAGGTCCCGCTTATGTGGACAAACCTTTCGAAAAGGAAGCAGTGGAAAAATGTTGGCAGGAGGAAAAGGCAAAATATGTCGGGGAGGAAAGGCAAAATATTGTAGGACTGCAAAATTAAAGTGCAAATATGTGTGCCCTGTATTTATTCCATAGTGGCGAAATACATCTTCACATGATGATACAGATTTCAGAACTAGGGAATAAACATAGGGAACATGCATTTGCATTCCTGTGTCTGAAGAAATGGATTTTGGTCAATGAAAGCTCACACTGAAATAAAACTGATAGCCTTTAACATACTGCAACATTGTGCCTTTTTATCTTTTGCCAACATGTTGAAACAGACTAACACAGCTACTTCTTTGGAAATTGGAAGCATGGTTTCTCCCCATCAAAAAGACAGATTTATAGAAATCCATATCTCCTTAACTGAGACCAGTTCTCTTCAAATACAGAACATCTGACCGTAGCACCTGCCATTCCACCATGAGACTGTAGGTAAAAGTATTTTTGCTACAATCACCAAAAGATCCTTCTACATTCTTTATTTAAAATGTTTCTATTGTGGGTAGAAGGGGGATATAACAGGAATCAATGAAAAGTGTACATGACTATATAGAAATGTAACTATGTGTCTTTGCAAGGTTCATTATCAGCAGTTATGGATTGTACCAGCAGAGTTACATATGGTCACTGCTGAATGGAAAACTGAGAAAGAAAGGACAAGAATACAGCTAAATAATGTCATCAGTCTCTGCTGGACACAGAGGGACCTCTCAGAACATGAAGTTAGTCTGGTCCAATTGTCCACTCTGTTTCTCTTCCTGCCAAATCAGCACTTTTTTCTGTCAGCTTCATCCCCCTTGACTTCTGCACAATAAGTGGTAGCTACCGAATGGTTTCTAAACCATGCAATATCCTATATATGTTGTGAAGAAATACCAATGATTAGAGAGAGGTGCTTTGTGCGCCTGACAGCTTCATACAAAGCTGTCAGTACAGCACCACAGTTGCAGCGTGGACCTTTTTCTCACCCTAGCTGGGCCTCTTACCATTGTTCGTGCATTGCTGGGGTTCTTCTGCTCTGGCAGTGCACCAATCCAGGCCATTCATCAGCTGCACAGGAAGAATCCCTGGCCCACCTTATTGATGGAGTGGTTGGCTGCCTGAGGAGGCAGGGATGGGCAGTCAGAGAACCCTGCCCAGATTGGTGCACCGCTGGAGCAGAAAGACCCCAGCAATGAGCAAAGAATGGTGAGTGGCCCAGCCGGCCCGCTGGGGTGGGGAGAAAGTCTGTGCAGCAGCTGTGGTGCCGCATTGACAGCTTTGCACAGCTTTGTACAAAGCTGTCAGGCACACAAATCATCCTTCTCTACCAATGATTTAAGAAGTTTGTGGCTTGAAATTAGTATACTGTAATACTTACAGCACTTTTATTAATAATGCTATTATAGTTAAATTATCATGATTTTACGCCATTTCCTTTGAACACAACTACTTCCAGTATCAAAATGGGAAATATACTATATCTAAGTTACATGGGATATTTTCCATCCTATGTGAAATAAGAATAAAATAGAAATGTTATCCTAGTTCCCTAGTTAATTTTAGGAGTTCAGTATATGCTGTCCTGGGTCTGCAATCCTATATTGTAAATTTTGTATTTTGTATTTTATCACCCATGGAACAAATTAGGTTGGTGAGGCAGAAAGTTGGTGAGGCAGCTTTTTTCCTGGTCAAGAGCCACCTATTCTTGTGAGCAAGACCCATTGAGCTCAATTAAGACTTTTTTCTCATATGACATTTATAAGGGCATGACCTATAAATAATGCTACTATTACTTTTTTGTAACTGCCCATCACAAATGTCTGCACTCTTGCAAAGCTGAAGCATGGAACCTGCAGTTCATACATTTAATCTGAATTATATATGCATCTAAACATTAACATTATCTATTAATCTAGAAATTAAAGAAAATATTGTTGGGAAGAAATATAGACTTGTTGAGGTTTGTTTGCCTAACTGCAACAGTGATGGAACAATCAGCCAATTTCTTTGTTGTCCTACCCAGTTGTTTCAATATCTCTTTTTAATGTGTCGCTGATTAAACCTTTTCCTATCATGGTTTAATTTTCATATTCTCCATAGTGGGGGGGAAAAAAACTAGTTCCAGAAAAGCCATAGTTACATGCACTTGACATGACTAGCTTTTTTTTTTAAAAGAGTCCATTACAAATTAGCAAGAATATTTTAACATACTCAGTCCTGGAAACATATGATTAAGGAGATAGATAAATAATTGCTAGTTGTTCTGATTTTGACCAAACTCCGGGAGGCAGTGGAAGACAGGAGGGCCTGGCATGCTCTGGTCCATGGGGTCACAAAGAGTCGGACACAGCTTAACGACTAAACAACAACAACAACAAAGTTGTTCTGATTTGTTCAGTGAAATAAAAACTGAGACAATTTTTGTTCAAGAGACAATTTGCTCTCCTCCGAATCAAGAAACATCCAAATTCTCATACTTTCTGATTTGCAATCACATGGATATACTATGGTCACATCTGCCCCCCAAACTGGAGTGCTGCATACACTTATTTTGCCATGATCTCTTCCAAAGCAAACTTTGGTAATACCTGGAAGAATTACTATCCTGAATAAATTGGATACCTATGAGTAAAGTGGGAGGTATGCCCTAAATTTAAGATTACTTCTGTCAAGAGTACACCCACTGAAATCAAAGGGCCCAGTTAGTTGTGAATAATGCTATATTCATTTTAATGGGTCTATTGTAGGAAGTACTAACATGGGATTTATTCTGATATGATTTTTAAAAGTTTTCCTACCTATTAACTTGAAATCTACCTTTTCTCGATGGCTCTTCCCAATACGAAGTAAGGCTAGCATCCTGTTCAAATGAACCTACTCACACAGTGACATGGAATGAGTGGTTTGACTTCCAAAGAACTTGCACAAGGAAGTTTTCAGGATCTCTTTGTGTAAGTATAATTTGACCAGTTGTAATGCTTGTGTAAAGGCAAATGCAACAGCCCATGTTACTGCAATGCTGGAAAGCTATGCTCACTCTACTGACACTGGAATGGCTTACAGTCTAGGTGTTGTTGCTTCTGCAGTTGATATTCCTAAGCTAAGACAGAGAAAAATGTGGAGACCACATAAAACAGTACAGTTTATATTGAACCACACATGTTGTTGGCTGGCTCCATAAGAACTATGTGACTAGCTGTCCATATGGGGGAAAAGGGGGACGACACTAAACCATTTTTTAAAAATGCTCTTTTGGATGTCAGCTCCTTGTGTTGCATGACAGACTTCTTTTAAGCCTGAAGCCTCCAAAAACAGTTTTCATATGGTAGTGTAGAGTGACTACTGTCCCCAATGAAAAAATAAAGGTGAAAATCAGACCCAAAGGAGCTTTTTGGGTCCTGGCTTTTGGGATTCAGGAAGGTTTATTTTTCCACTAAAATATTTTATGAAAATAAAGAATGCACAATATTACGTGTTATAAATACATTGAGGCAAGGCAGTTCAGCCTGTATTTATTATTGTAAAATTTCCTTTGAAGCTGAGTGCTGTGATGAAACCTCAGGTTTCTTATTTCCACACAAAATAAGTTTTGACATTTTTAGCTTACACACAATCTTCCAAACATAAATACAAAATATTTGAAGCACTGTAATTTTTGTGGATAGTGGATAGTTAGGTTGTGGTCAATATCTTCATCAAAATATTTCACAATTTTGTTAAAATCTGTACATCAAGCCTATGGACCCTTCATTGTCTTTAAGGACTGGTGTGAAGTGCAGGGCTATCACCATGACAAAGCTCAGTCAATTCTTGTGTCAAAGATCAGTTGCAGCCGAAGTCACTATATAACCTTTGCCAGCCACACATAATCTAATTTCTAATGGAGACTGATATATTATATATATTTATATTTATATTTATATATATTTATATATTTTTTTCTTTTAAAGGCAACCAAAATCTTTCAAAATTGCGAATACAAACAAATATAAATGTATATGGCACTTTCTCTCATGGGTTTAATTTTCATTATCAGTGGTACAGCTGTCTCACGTACAGTCTGTGGCTAAGGGGGAGATAAATTGATGTTTTATAAATAGATTTTTGTCAGCAATAAAATAAATTACAATATTTATATTGGCTGATTTTCCAAACTGAGACCACAGGACTGATGTCAGCCAGGACTACAAACTAGAACTATTGAGATAAAATAAAAACGGACAGTCAACAGAAGTACTTTGAATTACTTCTATGAATTATTCCATCTTAAATTGCCAAAGAATCTAAGGTCAGATGTAAAGTTTTGGTCACAGATGTATTTGAATCCAAACACTTTTTTCCCCTCAAGACAGCTGTAATTGTTGTATTATGCTTTGCTATCATCTTCTTTTGACTGGATGATGTCATTAGAAACTTTGATTTCTATAGTATCTGAATTTAAAACTTCTTTTCCATTTTCTTCCTTTAATGGCAGTTTCCTATAAAAAAGTGAAAAGAAGAGAAATATTACATTTGAAAACCATGCGTGTCTGCACACATAAACACACACACAACTGGGTTGTCTGAGTTAATCATTCTCTCCTACAACACAAGTGCAGTTCTAAATGAGCTAGAAACAGACAAAACATATAACCCACGATTCCAGACTTACATCCACAGCCATTTATGCCATGTTTGAAAATATCAGATATATTTCTAATACTCTACATCATATGGAAGCAGAGTGCTTTTTATTTTTTGCATTTCTATGTGAACATTTCTTCCATAAATTCTATACTAATCTATGTACCTTGGAAACCACTTGGTCCCATAAATTATAATATTTGATGATTGTCATTATAGTACACATTAATCTGATTACTCTAATTTTTCTGGATTGAAGACAAATTTGCAAATTTGCATCATTTATTGTTATAATCTGAATTTCAATGAATTTGTCAGATGCAAATAACCTGATTGGCAGTGAGCAATGACACTCAGATAAGGTAACTCCCAACTCACTATTTGCCACATGCGTTTTGTGGAACCATCAATTCCAATTATACTACCCTTACTCCAATTACTGATTTCAGATAGGGATATTCCCTCAAACTTCATATTCTTCATTGGAATTAGGGAAGTGAAGCACATAATGACATACATTGTAAAAACAATATGTCAGGAAATAAATATGTTTCTCTACCTTTGGTACTCCACTTTGTTGTGGTTCTGTCACACTGCAGTCATTGCCTGAAATCCAGTAGTAAATTGGAACTTGAGTAGGCCCTCTGAATCAGTGGGGAATTTGTGAGTTAACTTGTCCATAAGTTATGTTGATTCAATGGAGCTACTCCACTTTAGACTTACTACTAGATTTCAACCAGTATAATAATTTATAACTAAACTGTCAGTGATTTCGAAGAGATCCAGATTTAACAACATGAATTTGGACTAGGGCAAATGTCTCTATGAACAGGCAACAACCTGGAAACATGTTTCATACATTAGAAAGAATATCTAATAATGTCATCTTTCCTCAGTTCTGAAGAAATGCGTTTATTATTTTCTACTGACTTTTTACCATATTTTTTTTGTTAATGAAAGCCATGTCACATACCAAATGAGAATGAACATATCAATGTTTAATCATGTATTGTGTTCTCAGAGAAAATATATTATTGTTTGTAGCAGTCTATCACAATGGCTGAAATCTTGTTGCATAGCTACGCCTACATAAATTGAAGTCATTGAGAAATTTGCACTAATGTGGAAGTCTTATCCATAGATGGAGATGCGTGGTCAACTGCATAGTCAGTGGGCAATCAGTTGTGTGATACCTTTTGCAATCAGAGAAGCAGACTATACCAAGTGCAATGGGATTTCAGTCATTGATTAATATATTACATAATATGTACCAAATTGCTACTGTTGCAATTTTTCCCATTGCAGATTAAATATTGTGAATAAGAGTCACCATCTATGCAGTTATTAAAAACATAATACTACATACTCTGGTTCTGTTAATGGAGTTGTTTCATTGGGCTCGTTTACTGGGCTTCCATCTTCATGATTGGTAATTCTTTCATCTTCTGTTCTCATTTCAACTATTGGTTCTTTTGAGCCATCTTTCCTACAGAATATTTAAAAAAGTCTTAGACTCATTTACTGCAAAATAAAATTACAGAAGGGATGTGGTGGCGCTGCGGGTTAAACCGCAGAAGCCTCTGTGTTGCAAGGTCAGAAGACCAAGAGTCGTAAGATCGAATCCATGCGACGGAGTGAGCTCCTGTCGCTTGTCCCAGCTCCTGCCAACCTAGCAGTTCAAAAGCATGTAAATGCGAGTAGATAAATAGGCACCACCATGGTGGGAAGGTAACAGTGTTCCATATCTAGTCGCGCTGGCCACGTGACCACGTAAACTGTCTACGGACAAATGCTGGCTCTATGGCTTGGAGACGGGGATGAACACCGCGCCCTAGAGTCGGACACGACTGGACTAAATGTCAAGGGGAACCTTTACCTTATATTAAAAAGTCTTAGACTCATTTACTGCAAAATAAAATTACAGAAGGCTGTTGTTCTATTGGTGATGAGTCACAATGGCTTGTGGCCATTCTATAGTTACTAGTCTTTAAGGTGACACAAAAAACCTTGCTGTCTTTGATATCATGTGTCACACTTCAATCATTGACAGGAATGAAGTTGCTCATTTGCTTTATTTATTTATTTATTAATGTATCTTTCTGCCAAAAACAACATTCATGGCAGCTAACAATCATAAAATTCAAGCAAAGATAATATATAACTCAAGACTAACAATAATTTAAAAACACAATTCTGAACAGATAAAAAAGAACAACCCACTTCGATTAAAATTCATCTAGATGCCAAGCAAAAAGATCTTTGCCCAGTGTAGTTCTTCTGACAGAAAGCTTCAGAACCTGGGAAAGGTTACCAAGAAAGCCCTCTCTCACATCTCCGTGAGCATGCGTTCAAAAGCAGGACGAAGATAAAAGCATCCCACAAAATTCTTTAAAAAACAGGAGGCTTATGAAGAAGACTACAACATCTAAAAAGCATGATGTCAAGTTGTACATGGTTTATCAGGTCACGATTAACACTTTGAATTGTATCCTGAAGTAGACCGATAGTCAGTGAACCTGTCTTAACAAAATAATCACATGGTTCTGACAAGCAGCCCAGTCAACAGTTCAGTGGCAATACTCTGTGCCAAATAAAGTTTCTGAACAGATTTCAAAGACAGCTGTACATACTGCATGTTAGTGTAGAATTTTCATAGCAATAAATAAAAGTGAAAACAAATTATAATAATCAGAATTAAGAACGTACCCATTTTCAGTATCTCCATTTTACCTTCTCAAAGGCATTTCAAAAGTATGTGTGTTCCAGTTAGTTGTTCAATTCATGTAAATATTAAAATTATATTATTACTTTCAAGTTAAATAATAAACTTGGAAGATTCAGCTTACTTTTTTGAAAAAAATAAATAATTAGGTTAGTAAATATTAATACCCATATTAGAGTCTCAATTGGTATAGATATATTATTATTCTGTTTCTTAATGTACAATTCTTTTTAGATGTAAACTAATGGTAACAACTGTAGAGCTGTAACTACAGTATATGTCTATAGAGACTTGATACCAGCTCTATGAATATGTCAGGTGAAGGGTTTCCTCTTTCCATAACATCAGCATTAATGGGAAGAAAATGATTTACAAATGTAAATGATGCAAAAGCATAGGTTTTTGTTGGTAATAATTTTCTTTTTCATAACACTAAGGACCTCTGTTTGTTCCTCTTATTGTTGCTTCATATGAGAGCTACAATGCACAGACTTATGCCTTTTCTCTGTAAAGACTGTGACCAATACTCACAGATACGCCGCCTTTCCCTCTTCTAGCTCTTTACTCTTCCCACTGGATCCGCTCTTTTTCCCACAAATCCTTCTGATGATGCACATTAGCAGTCCACATTGCCGTACAAAGAAGCAGCTGACATCAGTCACAACAAGGATTAATAAAAGAGCAGCTACAGCCAATCCAATGACTGCACCAAGTCCAAGACCATTAAAAAGTGTATCTTGGGGGGGAAAGCAAATAAGACAAAGGCAATCCAGTTAGTCTACACACAAGTGCAAGAGTTTACATCTGGTACACATGCACACATGCGAACTGTCTTGCACGCAAGTGCAAGACATTATATGTGTCAATGATATGTTTAATTTTACACTATTAAAATCACTGCAGATTTTAAAAAGTAACAGTTAATATGCAAACTGAAAATAATTGTTACTCCTGTAGAAACAATCAGATATTTAGCTACAATATTCCAATGCTGACCACACATTTTTGAGAAGAACAAATATTGTAACTCAGAATTGTTCGTACAAAATTTACTGTTCAACTACTGGTTTGACAGATCCCATCATTCCACAGTAGAATGAACTAGGAAGATTAAATGAATGTACTTTAAAATTGTACTTTTAATGTAGTTAGATGCTTTTCAACATTAATTGTACAGGCAGTATTTGTGATCTCAGCACACACACACATATATATAAACTTTAGACAGTTCTGTGCACTTATATATATATAACTGTCTAAAGTTTATTTTGGAGCAGAATAAACATGGGTTAAAATGCTTCATCAGTGCGAAGAAAACAGACTTTTCTTCAATTGGTTAAATGGATTTTTATGACTGACTTTTGGCAGACAAAATTATACATGATGGATAGGGAATGCTGTATGAAGATGAATATTTAAATTTCTTTCAAAGATCAATTTCGTTCAAAACTCAGTACTGTCAAAATTCAATATAATTCTGCTATCCAACTGAATTGCATTATATTAAATAGGGATACTTGACATTAAATGACTATGGAATAATGTGTAATCTCATTTGAGAGATGGTATCATCACATTGTTTCAGATCTTGCAAGATCTGGCATACTAGAGCACTCTCTCCTTTTTCTGCTTCAGAAAATATAGTTAAGGCATGATGAGCCAGTAGAGGCTGGTGATGTTATACACTCATGCTCAAATCTCAGAGGCATTGAAATAATTTGGACAACATATTATTATAAATCATACATTATTATTATTTTTAAAAATACATTTGTATATAATAGAATATTTGTGAGCATTCAGTTCTATACATATTTCCCTTAGAGTAAATTCAGGGGATAAAGCCTGCTTCTACTATCCTGCATCCATTTTTAGTACTGATGTTTCATCCCCTTTCTCGCTGAGTAAACTCTCCTGGTAATGGAATTTGATAGTAGACTCTAAAAGGTATGAACCACTGGAAATATGCCTTTATAGTCCTACATGAGTTAAAGATAAAGAGGAGCAAAACATGTTAATTTTGCTCCAATTTTTTTTCCAGGACTTATTTGATGTCTAGGATGTAACAGTCAATTTGCTAGATAATACCTGCTCGAAGCAACGTACCATGCAATTCTATTCATGTCTACTCAGAAGTAACTCTTACTGAGTTCAGAGGAGGTTACTCTTTTAAGCAGAGAGGATATTTTAGTCAATGTATTTGTTTCAGAACACAGGAGCTCAGTCATCACTATGACTTTAATACCACATGGCATTTAAGCTATTTCATTCCTGGAACAGAAGTCTTCCACCAAAGGAATATTATTCCAAAGGTACACCAGTCACTGTTCCTATCTATCTGATCAGTCCAGCCAATATGATTATCATGTTGTCTGCCCTCGCAGTTGAAAATGCTGTGACTTTTCAGCCTCCTGGGTAATCCTCAGCCAGGTGTGGCAGGACCTGGACAACCTAGCCAGGGAACATCTGTTTTGTCCATAAATGAGGCTTCCAAGTGACAAGGTAGGAGGAGAGCTTAATTCAGGCTGAGCTCACAATGAACAAAACCATTTGCCAATTAGTCTTCATATTTCAGATATCTCACTTGACTTTCAAAGGTAGATTCACTTGTGCAAGTACCCACTTGATAATGTAGTCATCCAGTGAATGAACAGCAAGCATGAAACTGCATGGACACTGCAGAATATATATATTTCATTTTTTGTCTCATAGCATATACTGGCAAAACTCTTAAGACTAGTTTCTGCACTAAACCTTCAATGTTTGACAGTTAGACTTGGGAATTAGTGCTGTTCTTGGTCCTCCATAACATACATTTCCTTTTCTTTTGTTGACTATTTTCTATGTATTGTCTAAAAACATCGTTCAATAAATCTTAACTCACCAATTGATAGACTGAGGTATAAAAAAGTTTGTGTTGATGTGACATGGCCAATCTGAGACCACACTCCGCTTTCATTTGTCTGCCATGTGTTCTATGAGATACAAGTATCTGTGATTGTAACCATATCTCAATGACCAACTTGTGACAGCTTTATGAATTAATGGTGCTGTCATTAAAAGGGCAGCTCAGGTCTTGCAAACCAAAGTATGTGGCTCCTTTAGTGAATTAGCCAATCTAATGTTAGGTCCTTCTCTTTCCTGAATGCCTTTGACTAACATTGCTGTATTTTACAGTGAGTTTTGTCTTCTTATGACATGTCCAAAATATGAAAGGTTCGTTTGAGTCAATTTCTCTTCTAATAAGAGCTCAGGCTTTTTTTAAAAAAATAAGAACCCACTTTCTGGCAGTCTGATATCTGTGAAGCTCTCCTCTAGCACAAATGGGTAATTTCCCCTCATCGGCTTTCTTCATGGCAAAATAATGCAATGGCCATATAATTGTTGCACTCTTCTGTGTCTCTTTTCTTTCAGACTGAAATGTTTATTGAGTGTCTCCGGTCTGTTTGCTTTGTCTTCCATATTAGTTGGTGTATTCTTGATAATATTTTGATACAGTTAGTCTTGGCAACTTGAAACAGCTATATTAGTATCTCATGTGCTCCTATGATTTGTTTCAAATGCTTTGAGAACAGCTTTCATGTCACCTTCCAAAACAGTCATCCTTGACTCATTTTAGTATAGTTCTTCAAAATACTGTTTCCATCTTCTCTTTAATCTTTCCTGATCAGATAACATATTCTCTGCTGATCTTTCACCATCCCTAATCATAGTCTTGGCATCCCTTTGGTTTCTTAGATCTTATGAAAAGCAGCTTATTTTTTCTTCTTCCTGTGCATTGATAATTAAAATTGTTCCCTTTATCCTTGCATACCAGTTGTTGAAAAGTTATATTTAAGATTCTGACCTCCTTTCTGCCATCTTTTACTTTTGCTTCTCATCTGCCATTAACAGTTATTCTTTGTCAAGAAAAGGAACAGTCTAAATTAGAGATGGGGGTATTTGTATTTGTATACGAATATCCCCTCACAGGTGCAGATAACAAGGGTTGGCCCCCCTGGAGCCAGACCAACCACTCACGATTCCGCCGCTGCTGCGAGCACCATGGTGCCTTCCTATCTCTCCGTTGCTCGTGATGGATTAGCCACTCTGCGACCTGGCAGAGAGGCTCGTTATCCTGCCTTATGCCAGGACTGGCTAATCTATCATGAGCAACGGAGCGATAGGAAGGCTCCGCAGAGCTCACGGCAGCGGCGGAATCGGTCTGACCCCAGGTGTCATTATCTGCACACTTAATTGGGGAAAAGATAAGCCACCTGGCTTTGGAATCTTCTCATGTGAAATCTGGGCGGTGAACTGTATTACACCCACTTGGACTTAATTGGTTAACACCTTGGAAGTGTCATAAGGAGGATGGTCCAAAAGCATGTAGAAAAATGGTTGTTCATGTATGTGAAGAGTCGTTCATTTGTGGAGGGATGTGTGGAATGTGAGAGAAGAGAGGTTTGCTTTTTGAAGAAGAAGAGGGGGGAGACGTAGTCCAGCTTCTAGGTGCGAACATGTAGAGAGAGAGCAAAGATGATTAGCATAGTTTTAGTTCTTATTTTACTTAGAAATAGTAGATTTATTTAATCATTGTGACAGATGGATATGCCAAATGCTTATGCCTTAAAGCTACAATTGTATTCTAATGAAACTACTTTATTTTCTTAATAAAACAAATATAATTCTTCAACAGAGGACTGGTCTCTTGAATCAGCAGGACTTACATCTAAATCCAGTGTGAGGATCTGAGAAGGTCACTAAGTTGCTACTGGAATTGAGAGGTCCTACCTAGCAAGGCTGTTGTGCTTTTTAAAGAAGCACATAGTCAATGGTTTATTGCTTTGAAAGTAAGCAAAGGTTACTTTTGGGATCAGGCTTGTTCATGGGGCTTGTACTATGCACTTCTGAGGCCTAAAGGACCTACCTCAGGCAATAAAGGTGGTAGTTTTGCACCCACAGTGACTCCCTGTCCAACATCATTATCTCTTTAGGCAGAAGTGATCCCCCCTATGGGGGGGGGGATATTCGTATTCGTATACAAATACCCCCCTCTCTAGTCTAAATACTTAAATGAATTGTCATTTTGTATTCTTCCCTGATATTGTGGTCAATAGAATGCAATAATGCAAACTTGTTGTTTAGAGGACTTTAAATCAATCAGGAATATTATTTAAATTATGCTAAGGATTCTATGACTGTTAGCGTTCTTCAGCTTCACTCTGTTTTTATATATATATTAGTAGCTCATGGCCTGTACCACAGTCAACTCCTGGTACTGTTCTTGCCGACTGAATGTAATTTTCCATATTCTACTTTTAATTATACAATCTATTTGATTTCTGTATTGGCCCTCCAGTGACATGAACACATCCATTTGGTTGCCTGAAGCATTTATTTGCAATAAACAGATTTGTGCTATGAGTCATTCTCCTGCTTCATTTCTAAACCTTAACCAAATCCTCCAGTGACATTTGGTTCTGCTTCATTTCCTGCTTTTGCATGCTAGTCATCCTTGATTACCAGCACATCCTGTTTTGCTATGTGAACAATCTTCTCTTTTGGTTTCTTGTTCACCATCAATAGCTGGAACATAGACTAGATGATAGTTATGTTGATAGACTTTTTATAGCTGTGCATTAATGGCCTCTCAAAATTCTCCACACTTTTTATGGGCAGAGAAATTGGGGAGACAAGCTCACTAGATTTCTCCAGGGGGAGAAAAAATGATTCAACTAATTCTCAGAGGTGGATCTCACCTTTAACAGTGGTTGTAGCAGAGCTTTGCTCTTTTTCCAATGAGAATTTGATTGTTGTTCTGCCACAAATTGGCAACATCAATCACTTGTTGGCATCTGACCACAATTTTGCTTTTTCCTCTACTTGGTGTCATTCTAAGGCATTGTTGTAATGGTGTCAGAGAGACAGCCTACTTCCCACCCCTCTGAGAATTTTTGGAAATAATTACTCAAACCAGATACTTAAGTTTAGAGAGTAAGTGGGGGAAAGGATTCTATGTCTCCTGAGAAAGTTTGGCTCAGTACTTGTCATTCATCAGTTTTAGCAGCTTCCCCAGAAATACTAGGTGTTGTATCTGCAAGGTCAGTGCAGTTATGTTTTGTCTGCATACTACACCACCTTTGTTTGAAACCTGTAGTAGGTATGTAGGATGGCAGTGTTACATCCAGCTGCAGGAAACTAATGAGGCTAGTCAATGTAGAGGCATAATTTGCCATTGGATTCCCCAAAAGTTTCATTTCTCCATGAAAGAAGCTTCAGAGGAAACAACACGTTTCTCTTAAAATCTAATCTGACCAGCAACCACTGTGTTTAAATGAGCTGTTTTGAAAATGTAATTCTCATTGTTTCCCACATACCTGATTAAGAAGCTTGGCCAAGCAGAAATTTAATTCAACCAGTGGAATCTAAAGGTGGTTTAGTATGTTTATGCATTCCTATATATTTAAATCTGACACATAGAATGTTTCCACTACTATAATCTGTACAGGCAGAAAAGGACAGATGACCAAGAAATGTTCTCAAAATACAAATGTTATTGGATGGTGCAGTCTGGCTGAAATCCAGTAAGTTAAAGACTGTACCATCTAATAACATTTGGAACTGATAACATCAGAATTTCAATTTACTGGCTGAAATCCTGTTGAAGCTGACATAGCATAAAGATATGTCTGCAAACAGTGCAGGGCATTAAGCTCAGTCCACATCATGTAATTTTACTGTGCAACTGACCATGCACTTTACAGTTGAACAACATACCTGTGGGAATCCTTCGAAAATATCACTTACATTTAGACACAATTTTACTTAATTTTGTGTAACTTCCAGTTATGCAAACTTAGCTGCAGAACTCTTCAGCCAGAGTTTTGTAAACTACATAAACTGTAAAGCTCAGAGTAATTGTTCAATGCTTTTTGATAATCAACGAAGCCACTTATGGCAATTAGTAGTTCTAATCCTATTAGAAATAGTACTAATTAGAATTTCATGGTCAAGGCCAATAAGTATGATCTGATTTATTAAAAGGAAGATACAAGAGAGTAGTCAGTCTCAACAAGTGTTAATCTGTTAGATGAATAAACATAAGTTTATTTTGTGGACTATGGGAATAATTTGAACTATACCCTTAAATTGGTAAACAGCAAAAATGCATTTTCTACATTTCTCCACTACAGATTATTCTGTTGCACGTATTGAAGTTCTTTTCTCTCTTGTTCTTTCTGTCCTCACTGTGCTGCTCTTATTTTTATTTTTCCCTTCCCCATTCCATCCATCAATTCCCCCATGACAAGTCATTTACTGAACAATATCTATCTCACTTCCTCAAAACTACAATGATATACGTTGGTCCCAAAAGGTTAAAGAGCCTCCATCAGTATGTCCAATCCACCTACTAAAAAATGCAAGGAGTTACCCCACCTTGTCACGACAATCATCATATTTAGATATAGTTCTAAGAGATAAATATAGCAGTGATGTCATGGCCATTGGTTGTCATTGATTCTTTAATTTTTTTTATCTTCTATATGATACTATATGTCAGCAGTATCACTATTCAGTATTTAAAAATGGACATCCTGAATAGCACTCATATACCTTCAAACCAAAATGAAAGCCATGAGGCTTTAAAATTAACAATAATTCATTCATAATGTCATTTAAAGTGTGTAAAGTAGCAATGCGGTATAATGGTTAGGGTATTTGAAGAGACCTAATAAGAAATTCAGGTTCAAATTTGCATTCAGCTGTAAAACTCACTGAGTGACCATAAGTCAGGCTCTCTGTTTGCCACTTTCTGTCTCATGCATAGAATTATTGTGAATATAAGGAAAACAAAAAGTAGTGTTCAGAAAAGTATGGGTTCTCTGTAAGTAAGTTGGCATCACTTTTAAAATAAAGTAATAATCTGCAGTGATATTGGAAAACAGTGAGCCATATTTGGTCTTGCCAGTTCTTTCTTCAGGCACATTAGCCTTATATTGCTGTTGCAACCACTGAATGATTGCTGGGAGCCTCATGGCACAGTGGTTAAATTGCAGTGCTGCAGCCAAAACTCTGCTCACGACCTGGGTTCAATCCCACATAGTCAGTTCAAGGTTCACTCAGCCTTCCATCCTTCTGAGGCTGGTAAATTGAGTGCCCAGCTTGTGGGGGGGGGGGCAATGTGTACCTTGCATAATTAAGTTGTAAACTGCCCAGAGAGTGCTTTGAGCACTATGGGGTGGTATATAAGTAGCATAATTTGCTTTTGATTTGATACCCCAGTTTCTCCTTCCCAATATTTCTAGTTCGAATCCTCAAGTAGGAATTTCTGAAGATGCAGTTTATAAATTGTCACAAACAAAATTAATCAAGGAGTTGCTAAGAGCTGCTTTTTATATCAGGTTTGCCCCAAACATTAATAGAACAGAATGTAGAATGTGATCTGAAACTTGTAAAAGGCTGCCATGCATTGTGTCCTCTCCCTTTCCCTCATTATATTTGAATGGAGGTGTCTGATTCAAGACTGAGCAGGTGCAAACAAGTCTAAGAAGAGAATCAACAGTTTTGTAACATTGAAGTACATTATCTGTCTTCAGATATGCTATCATGTGAGAAATGGTTCCCAAACTTGCTCACAAGCCTCAGATGCTTTTTATATTATAGAACTCTCTTCTTCCTTGTGGCTACCAGGTAAAGTTTGAAATCATTCATGCATTTCAGATTCCCACAATACCCCACAAATTGAACAGACGGGTAGGCCACGCGTAGGTTTCCAATGCCTTGTTTATACACAGAAGTTTTGCCTAGAAATTATGAAACATGCTCTGAGATACAGTCAGTTTTTACACTATGTAGTAGAGACATGGCAAAATCAAGTAGTATTGCCTACTCAGTTAAAATTCTATAAACCTGCAAACTGTTCTTATTTTTAAGCAAACTGTAAAACATGGTCAGTGCAAATGGACCATCTGGTTCTGCAGCTTGTCTTGTACAATAAAATGTTTGATGTATTGTCGACTGTAAGAATTGACTTGCTTGATTAGCATAACATTTTCTACCCATTATTATACAGACATGATTTTTAATTTCTTCCTTCCTTTCTAATTTATGCAATTTTTTGTTTAAAATGTGAACAATGCCATATTTTGTGCTTCAGAGCTATGAAGCGATTGATGACATGCATTCACTTTACTGAAGAGTTCTGTCTTTGTGTTATGATTGTTGTTTATAAAATTGGAAATATGAGATTCACTGACCTTCATTTTTGTTTCAGTAATCCTTGCAAGCTGCTAACCTCTATCTGTTTTACCTTTGCAATTGGATTTAGACCTGAGTTAAGAGAAAATTAGTGATGTCTCTTAACTCAGGCCTAAATCCAATGGTTCCTATAGAGTTAAAATGAAGAGCCATTAGAAATAGTTTGAAAGAAGAATATGATTTATAGCTGATGATCTTGAACTTAATCATCTATTGTTGAAAGCTTTTGATAACTTACAGTTTAGAATTTTCTTGCAAGCTAAAAAGAAAAACAAAGATACACAGATACACATAGAAATATAAAAGTGACTCAGGCCTTCACCAGAACTTCCTTCTCTAATAGGCATAAGACATCATCTTCAATTGGTTTTTGATTTTTTAAAATACTATCACTGTGATTCCACAGGGCTTGTGTATTAGCAGAGACATGCTCTGGACAGTTTTCTCAAATGTCCTGGCTATTTCAGATACCTAACGTTATCTGAACTGCCAAATGTGTGGCAATCTGTTGATGAGAGACATGATGGCATGAGATGATATGAAAATTCTCCCTTATTTGATCTGTGATAGATCATAATACTATATAATACTGTGTCATCTACTGAGGCATAGGCAAGTATCAATCAACTTCAAACAAGTAGTATGTACTGTGACTTATGGGCTATTTAGTACATATGTTGTTATGTTCCACATCTGAGATGTGAGATGTTTTCAGAGTGGTTTTACCATTCCCATCCCCCATTGAATTTCCAGGACCTAGTGGGCATTTAAACCTGGGTCTCCTGCTTTCGTCAATCATTCTATATATATATATATACTACTTTTATAAACTGTTTAAAGAACAATGTGAAGACTATCCACACCTCACTTGAAGAGTGGCCAAAGTAGCTACGGTTAACACAGCAGCAACAGAAAGTGCAACGTTGTGGTAAAAGGGGGTAAAAATGCAGGCTCCATGAGGCCTATGGGATATTGTATTAGAAAGACATGTGTTTTTCTTCCTAACTAATGTATCTGTCCCATGTCCTTATGCAGAAAGGTACTTAGGCAAGAGATGCACATGCAATAGAGCTTTTTACTCTTTCATTCACAAATTTTTGTATTCCCTGAGTATTCTGTGAAGTACTGGAGAGGAGATTCACACTGAAAGTAATGAATCATGTAATACTTCAAAGATGAATATTTTTACATGGTGTAAGATTTCATGCAAAGTAAACACGTCTTTCCATCTAGAATTGAGAATTTACTGGCATTTCACAGTGACAGCACAACACCCCCTCTGCCACTGGGCACAGGAAAAATTTTTAAAAAGTGTTCTTGAAGAATTTACCATAATTTGTCTTGGGCATTTTTAATGCTGCTAAGAATTCTTGTACAATTAAATTTGATATGAAAAAGTGCAGAACACTACTGATAAGTAGCCTTATCAGTAATAAAAGAATACTGCTAAAGGAATTTTACATCACTTTTATTTATTACAAAAATGGAGGAAAGATTACATAAAATAAAATGGACACTAAACAAATAATGAAAGACACTCATAAGGTTACATATGTTTTTGACATTACACTTGGGAAGATTTTGTGGGACATTACATTTACAATGAGCACACAGCTTTTGTGGAAAATATATGACACATGACAGTTAGCATTAGTGCATACTAAAAGCCATAGAGACAGAATGTCAATGAGACAAAAATGGAATGAACAAAAAAATTACATTCTTCTTTATAAGCTACTTTAAAATGTATAGTACTAAATTGAGAGAGGTTTTTTTTAACAGCATGCCAAATAGCACATTTAGTGTGTACAATACTCTCTCACACACACACATGTGTGTGCATGTGCAAACACACATACAGTTTGGCCTACGGTAAACTTCACCTACACAACAATTTATTTGGAATAGGTTGAAGCAAACACTGGATTTGTATCCCTTCCTTCCTCTTTGTTTGTATGTGTGAGAAAAAAGAGTGCATGAACGGCTGTGAGAAAAACAACAACAACACCATCCCAGATTATATTTAAGTTTAGGGAATTATATTTTGCCCTGTAGTCTGAATTGTGATTTAAGTGATCATTTGAACCATTCCAATACATGCAGTATGACTGCCATGTTATCCACCTTTAGGTGAAAATAAGCTCCACTGAACTTAGTGGAACTTACTTCAGAAGAAACATGTATGAAATTGAAGTTTATGTAAACCAAGCATACGCTTGATCAAATTTAATTCAAATAAGATAAATAAATAAAGGAGAATATGTCCACCTTCATGCCAATGAAAAGCACTTCTTTTCCAAGATCCTAACATATGTTGCTTCTATTAACTTAGAAAAATAAATATTTAATGCAAAGCAATGTATGTTTGTACCCAGAGAGTTTAATATTATAGTATGAGAGGATGTTAAAGACATCTATTTTAAGAAGTCTTTCACAGAAGGGCAGAGAAAATGGCATGGATGAAAAAATGGATGAAAAATTAGTTTCAGTTCTCTGATGTTAGTAAACGTAGGCACCTCATCTAAATAGTGCTGGGGCAGAGTCACCCCTGCTTGGACCTCTAGCCACCACTATTGGTTTATAAAGGCCAAGTATTCAAAATATCCTGGAACAAGCACAGATAGACTGCCCCAGAATTCATACTAATTTGACAAGGCAAGCTAGTCTGCAAATGGCTGTATGCAAGTAAACAATCCTTGTACAAATCCAGATATTTCTTTCTGAGAGTCCTTAGGCTAAACAATATTTTATTGTCCCAAACAGTAAGTCCACTGCAAGATGAGACTTGTTAATACTTATATAAGCCCCACTGATTCAATGAAGCTACTCTAGTTGTGATTAAGAATTGAATTTAACCCTTTATTGTCAACAGCCCTAGGCCTCTGAATGCAAGTAGTTCATTTTTTTATAACAATTTACTAAAACATTGCAACTGTGTTCATATTTGGGATTGGAACTACTTGAGATTTTTTTTAAAAAAATGTGAACGAAAGAGAAAATGAAAGTAAGAAATTATTCCAGACTTTGGAACTCCCTCCCACAGGAGGCTAAGATGGTCCCATCTTTACTGCCATTCCACAAGCAAGTGAAGACCTTTCTCTTCAAGCAGGCTTTCCCTCAGTGACTGCCTGAGTTGGGTTCTTAAATGGATTGTTGTGCCTTACTGCTTTGAATGTAGTTTTGGTGTTGCTTATGTTTTTAGTATGGTATTTGTTTGATCCTTTGTATACTCACTGTTGTTAGCTTGAAACACTGTCTTTTAATGATATAAACTGCCTTGGGCTCTTTTTAAGGAAAATATATTTTAAATAAAAATTAAATAAAATATTCCAACTAGGAAAAATGTTTTGAGTACTTAACAATTAAGAAGGCATAACATTTAAAGGTCTGGCTTTAAATTCTGTGAATTGAATCACATTAGTGTTAAGATGTGGTTACATGTTTTTCTTTAGTGCTTCCTCATCTTTTAATACTAAAATAATGATGAATGTAAATCTTTGCTTGTCTAGTTCTTGCAGGCAAGATTATAAAGAACTACAACACTCTTCTAGCCAATAAAAAATTCCTAGGGCTTTCAATAGTGGTCTTGCATTAAAGAATATGATGTTTTATGTAATAATAATTTTAAAAGGAGCCTAATTTTCATGGAAAGTATTTCAATTCACAAATTGTCCAAAATTAGGATGACTACTGGTTTATATTGATGAACCTGAAGCACTTATGTGGGTTGTTGCCATCTTATTTAACAATCAGCTAATCTTTCTGTGCTTGCTGTCTGTGTTTACTTCTCAAAGCGAAAGGAAAATAGAGATGATTTATGCAAATTGCAGAGACCCTCAAGGGGAAAAAAAGAAGAAATCTTCCTCTTACTTTCATTTGGAGGTGACGAATATTGTACGGCTCTAAAATTACTCATCTAGGTGTCTCATCATAACAAGACAGCTTAATCTGATACTAACAAGAAATTTAGCAAGTATTGTTTCCATGTATAATAATGGCAGGTGAGCCAAACATGGCCCTCCCCATGCACAACATGCAGAAAGAAGTGGAAATGGCAGATTTTCTCCATTGTGACTTGAGGATCTGAACTTTGTGAGTAAATCTCACAACCACAGGCTACTGCTATTGTTGACAGCACTCAGATGTGCCTGATGTGCATTTGTACACTTTTTAGTCGTCCTAGAACAGTAAGAGTTGAAGTTAAAGCACACGGGTTCTATAAACTAAGGATGGTCCTCTAATTTAGTGGTTTTCAAACTTGGGTCCCCAGATGTTCTTGGATTGCAACTCCCAGAAATCCTGGCCAGCACAGCAAGTGGTGGAGGCTTCTGGGAACTGCAGTCCAAGAACATCTGGGGACTCCAGTTTGAGAACCCCTGCTCTAATCTATGACTGTCTCTCTTTTGCCTACCCATACTTCATAAATTAATATTATAAAACACAGTACAGTTACAAATAATTAGAAAATTACTGGATCACATAGTACTATGCAAAGAAAAGCTTATGAAATTTCACTGGTGGAGGGCTGTTTGGGATAATATTGAGGAGAGAGCTTATGCTTTTGCATTTTCTCCCTGCCTCTCTGCTGTACTCTGGATCTTTTCCCCACATTTAGCACCTTCAATTCCTACACTGAGCCCCTCAGCTTAGCACTCTCAATGTGAAATTATCCCCATTTCACAACCTTACTTATATATTATCCTTCCACTGAACCCCTGAAGTTCTGTGCTCAGATCACTAGCCATCTCTGCCTGAGTACTTCTGAGTTACCATATCCATTCATTCTAGTCACTAGACTGGGAAGAACATAGGGTTTGAAGTAAAACTTGCTGCTTTCTTTCCTTGAAACTCAACTTCCCTTGGCTCCACAGAGAGTTGTTTCAAGTAGTCAGCAAGGGATTCTCCCCTCTCTTTCCAGACTAAGCTTCCAACACTGAGGGCACTAGACTGCAATAGATGTATAGCATTCACTATTATCCACAGTTTTCAACATCTGGTGGTGGGCTTGGAACCAATCCCCTGTGGATATGGGGGTCCTACTGGCCACTTGAGGGAGTTTCAACAACAAAAATACATAGCATGATTTCAGGATTCCTCTAGTGGCCAGTTCTGGTAAATGCATCATGAAAATATATATTTCTTTTAATATTTTTAATATTTTCAGATTGCAGATAAGTGAAACTGCAGATATTGATCTCATGGATACGGAAGTCCTACTGTAAATGAAATTTAGAGTTGGAGCGGGGAAGTTTCTCAAACGTGGATCTAAAGGATTATTAGACATTCAGTTTGATACAGCAATCAGACTGAGAGAGTTCAGACCATAAGAGATTTAGATATACATTGTCACTGAAAAATGAAGGGGACATGTACAACATTCAGTATTTACAGGACATTTTATTATACTATTGTTCTTACACATTATTGTGTATATCACTAGAGATTATAGGAAAGAAGTCACTTGTCCAATATAAAGTATAAGTGGATGACATTTCAGTCTCACTTTCTGTGCTAGATAAGTTTAATGTCAAGTTTGTGTCACATGATTATATGTAATCATTTACTATTTTACAGTATAAGTTAACCATTTTTTTTGTCCCTATAGGGGAAAAAGCCAGGACTGCTTTCTGTAAAAACAAAATCACCGAACACCAGTCCTATCCATGTCAAGGTATTTGCTCAGTTGTGAGATATAATTTTCTATTAGACTCCCAAAGATGGCTATATGGTAAGAATACACAACTGATTCCAAAAAGAATTAATGATCCAAAAATACTTGTTTGGGAATAAGCCTAGTTTCTTTTCCACAATAGGGAAATAGGCTTTATGAAAAGAAGACTGTATAACTGGGGAATATGGTGAGTCAACCAAGGTAGTGACTGGATGGGCATTTGTCCCACTATTTGCACTGTGTTTCTCAGCATTCATTTCAACATTTATTCCATCAACCACATATTGTTAGGGGACAGATCCAAATTTTAGGCACGAGTATGTGGTATGTGTTGTTCAGATGGCAGAGCTTATGTTTTTTGTAGTGTTTCTACTTGCATTATTTTGTTTTATATCCTGCTTCTGTGATTGCACATATGTCTCCTTCAGGGATATTGTTGGGCAGGTCAAAGTGAAATCTGTGATGATGCACAGAGTGGGGCATGCTGTGGCAGTGAACCCCACACCTTCTGCTTATTTTCTGCTGACTCTAGTAAAGACTACGACTGCAGGAAATTTTGTGAATTGTATTTTTAAACTGATACAGTGCTGTTTCAAATTACTGTGTCTTGTCAGCTCATTTGCAAAAAATAAAAAAAATTCAATTGCTTAAAAAAAAAGGTGAATGCTGGCAAAAGTGATAGGTAAGAGGTGGCGATAATGCCAGAGAAGGGGGAAGAGAAAGGGGCCTTGAAATACACCTCACTGGGATGATTAAATATTTATATGTGAACTGTGACAGGAATTTAAACACCAGGGTGCAGTACAGAGAGCTTTGTTTTAACCCAGGACAAATTTATGTGGGGTCACACCCTAAGTTAGCTTGAAAATTCACATATAAAACATGTTAAGATAGTTCACTTGTCTTCTTTATTATGGAAAATCCACTACTCTGCATGAGGTAAAACAGAGGTAAGGATGATGTGACCATTCTGGATAATATAAACATTGCTGTATTGACTATAAAAATTATAATCCAGTCTGATTTGATACCCTTATAAAAAGGAGAACCAAAAGTTTAAACAAAAATTGGGAACGTTTGGGAGTTAATTTTATAGCTATTCCCTTATTAAACTTCATGGGTACTAAACGTCTCATTAAAAAAAAGGGTGAAAAATCAAATATTACATTTTTCCCTAAGGAGGCTAAGTGTCATCACAAGATCCCAGTGATTATTTTACTCTTTGTCAGTTTATGGATTTATTAAGAAGCATTATGAAAAGAATCTGAAACAATAAGAGGCTTGATTTTATTACAGCCTTGTAAAACGATAGCCCATATTTAGTTATTATTAGTGGTAAAGAAAAAATGAAATATAATAAAAATCTCCTCTCATTTGCTCACTAAGTGCTTTCAGATATTATCAGTTCTAACACACAAATTTCCTTAAGGAATATTTAAGGTTATGAAATGTTCTGGCATCAACATTTTATTGATAATTTTAAGCAGCTAGGATGTGACAGCTGGCTAGTTCTCTTCTACTCCCTGTTGATTTCTCTATTTTACATATATTACAAGGATGAAAACAGTTCCTCTGTTAAGAAAAACTGAACTAGAAAATGTGTTTTCCAAAGGATATTAGAGACCGCTCCTTTAGACACACAGAAATTCCTTTCCTCCAGAAGTGCAAGATCAGCATAAATGGATGTACCCTAACCACAAAGAATATAACATACCATCATGACTGCCACACAACACAACCAAGTGATTTCCAGAGCACTGGAATACACAGGGGGACTTACGTATAGATTAAAAGATTTGGAAATCAACCTACAATGAGAACTTTTTTGGAAGCAAAGGGAAAGTTTCTTCTCTGAACAATTTTTCAGAAAGGATGTTGCATGTTCTCTGCCATGAAGTCAGAATCAACTTATAGCGACCCTAATAGGGCATCCAAGGTAAGTGAGATATTTAAGGAGTGGTTTTACCAGTTCCACCCCCCTGGTGAGTTTCCATGGCAAATTGGGGGTTTGAACTCTGTTCTCCAGAGTCCTAGTCCATCACTCTATCCATTACATCATACTGGGAATTCCCAGAAGGGATGTACTGCAGGTGAAAAAAGCAGATAGGCATCTCAGTTCAACTGTGATGTTCAGAAGATTAGGATTAGCGATACAGCTGCAACTACTTTACAAGGATCTGTTATCGATTTCAAAGAAATTCAGGCAGTTATTATTTGCCTAGTGAAAAAGCATGCCCTATTTATTTCTTATTTCTGATCTTTAAACCAATATGTCCACCTGTTGAAGCATAGTATATGTGATTTCATTCTATTATCTCACAGCATAAACAATTACCACTGCTGTTTATTTTTTTATTGTTTAATAAACATTTTATATCCTCACAATAATGGAAAAAGAAAGAAAGTGGGCACCAAAAGCCTTGTGCTATCTGTTAATCTGCAGTAATGAGGTGAATTACATGAAGTATCGCCTTTCAATTTGACTGAAGGGGTGCCTGTCTCGTAATGAGTTAAGTTTGTGTGCTAAAACAGAAATTGCTTACACGAAATATCACATGTTGCTATTTGTCTTATGATAATTTTCTGAGGGATGTTTTTGTTGTGTAAAGAATTGTAGTAGGAAGGAAAGGCAAAGGAGAATCATTAGAGCAATTGTGCCTGCAGAGGGAGAAATAGTTGCTTGTTTTTAAATTGCATAAACCTAAACTACTGGTCAAAAACCTGTTGGGGGGATTTGGCCTGTGCTATAGTGATGTTCTTGTCAGTGGTAGATTGCTGCTTATTGAAGACTTCCTTTCTCAGTGGGGGGAAGTGCATGTCAACCACACTCCCAAACAGAAAAACAAAGCCTTTAATTAGCAGAAATCTGTTGCTTCTGACATAATTCCTGTTGTGCAGATAGAGGTACACTACTTGATTTTTGCCATTATCCATAAATACTCAGTCAAAAGTTCTACTTTCATTCTAGTAAGTATATGGGGCACTGGGCCTCCCCCAAGGACTTTAATGACAAATTTAATTATATAATAATAAAACATAATAAAGACAATTTCATAATCCCTGTAATTTCAGTTACAGGGATGTATAGACAAACTATGAATGGAGGAGAAACACTTGCTGGGCAGACATAGTGTTTTTTTTAAAATGGGTATTAGAATTCTCATTTATGCTTAGGGACCCCCTAAAAGAGGGCTGAACTTCAATAATTAAAATTGACATTGTAGAAAAGAACAAAGAGCATATAAATACATCTGAATAAAGGCACAGTGATATGCATAGTGGTATACATGAAGCCAACATATTCTAATAGAAGGGTTCAAATCAGAAATTAAAAACAATGTAGATATTCATAAACTCACAAATAACTGCAATTTTCTGCAAAGAAACATAATTGAGACAAGATGACAATATTTTACTCCAAGTCATGGTATACGCAGCTAACTGTAAGTTGTGTGTTTGACATAAGATGGAAACTTATTCCACAAGTGACACTAAGAATGCATTGCAACCTGGGAAGTGTAACTTTTGATCTGCAAATGGAGTCCATTTCTAGATGCTGAAGATTTACATTCAAATTACAGAACTAGGGAATGCATAACATGTAAAGCATCACTTGTGAAAATGGTCTTAGAGCTTCTCTGATGAAAAAGCCACTTGTGAGAAAAATGCATGCATAGCTTCTTCAGTTTCTTTCATGTTGGTGTAACATAATAAATGCTTTAATGGAGGTCCAGAAAAGTCAATATTATCCAAGCCTTATTTCCCCTTAAAGAAAAAGTTCAGAGAGGAAAACAACACATCACATTCTGCTTGGTTCACCCCTAGTATCAAAATGCACACCACAGACTTGTGACTATGAGGAAAAGAAATCCAGCAGCATTCAGCTGCCATGACTGGCTTCCATTTCCACCTTTACGAGCTTCACAGCAGGTATCTGCTTTGATGAAGATTGATACAAAAATCAGGTGTAAGAAAAAAATTCGGGAGAAATAAAAAATATATTGAAAAGTATGTGGAAAAAAGAAAATTAAAAAGAAACAGTGATAGTGAGAAAGAAAAAAGAGAAAAAATAATTAATGCAATATTTACACAATGCTGAAGTCAATTACTTAAACTGATCATTTCAATATAAAATGTTGAAATGTAGATAAATGAAGAACTTTTTAAAAGAGTGAAACAAGTATCACTTCAAGTAGCAGGAATAACATATTGCTGGAAATCCTGTCTGTGTAACTTCTGTGGTATAAAGCTGATGATGTCATCAGATGAGGCAACTGTTGGGAAATTAAGCAGTTTCTGCCCCCATTTCCTGGCACCCTCCAGTCCCAAGTAATCCCTTTTATCTTTGAAAACCTCTGTGGGCTATGGGATGGGAGGGGGAAAGTCTTTAATTACTGAAAATCACCACTATCGGTAAAGTCATCCCAATGTCTGTAACTTTTGATAATTAAAAGCTCCCCTCTCCTGTCTTACAGCCACCATGGATTCCTGATGATGAAAGGGGTTAAGTGGTATCAGGGGAGGCCAGGGGATGGGAGGAGGAAATGTTGAATTTTCACAGCTTCATGCCACAGAACAACATGAACAGGATTTGAGCCATTAAAATACTTTCAGAGAAGTCAAAAATAACCCAACACCACCCAAGAGTCATTGAGCCACTAAACATGAATATGAAGATGGAACCAGACTGCTGTTGATCTAGAGTCCTGTGTCTTGTTAGACTAACTAAGGCATCATGTTATCTTATTACTGTGGATCAGTGTTGTTTAATCTTGCAAATCAGATACACTTATCCATGGTCACAATGACATGCTCGGCAAGGATTGTTATGTTAATGGAGCAAAATGGTGTCAAACCAACTTGCATTGAATATTGTGTAAACTGGAGGAAACATGTTATTTATTGGATAGCTAATAGACTGAGCAGTAGGGTTGTCTCACTCCAACATTTTGTGAAGGTACTACTTGCTCCTTTCACAAAACAGCTATATTTGTGTGTGTCTTAAACTTATCTGCAATACATTTTCTATTCAGACACTTGGAAATACAAACAGATGAGATGTTATTCATTTTTAAAGGAGGTGTTTCAGAAGTTTCTCTTTTGATAAAAACCTTACTAAATAATTGTATGAACAAATTGATATGAGACAAGAAGCACAACATGAGGAAAAACTAGCATTCCAAATCATTCATTTACAAGAAAATCTACATCTCTAACATGCGCGAGGCTTCAGGTATTATTTGTACAGTGATCTAACAACTTATGCTGTTTGCAGATAAGACAAGTGAGCCCAGCCATTAGGTTGCAATAATTATAGAATAATAGAGTTGGAAGGGGCCTATGAGGCCACTGAATCCAACTCTCTGCTCAATGCAAGAATTCTAGCCAAAGGATATCCAACAGTTGGTTGTATAACTTTTTATTGAATGCCTCCAGTGTTGGAGCACTCACCACCTCTCAAGGTAATTGGTTCTGTCATACTGAAAGTTTTTCCTGATATTCAACCAAAATCTGGCTTCCTGTAACTTGAGCCCATTAATACATGTCCTGCACTCTGGGATGATTGAGAACAGATCCTGCCTTTCCTCTGTGTGACAATGCTTCAAGTATTTGATGAAGGTTGTCATCTCTCCCCTCAGTCTTCTTTTCTCAAGACTAAACAAGCCCAGATCTTTCAGTGTTTCCTCAAGGGGCTTGGTTTCTAGTCCCTTGATCATCCTTATTGCCCTCTTCTGAACTTGTTCCAATTTGTCTCTATTCTTCTTATAGTGTGGTATCTAGAACTAGACACGGTACTCAAGATGAAATCTAACCAGTGTCAAACAGAGAGGGATTAGTACAGTGGTGCCTCGACTTACGAACGTCCCTACTTACGACCATTTCGAGTTACGACCAGCTCCGGCCGCAAAATTTTGCTTCGACTTGTAGCCGGAGCTTCCAGTTACGAACAGAAAAAGGCAGGGGAAAAAGGTGGGAAATTCAAATTGCTAACTGTAGGTGGCGATGAGGCTGCTTCTTTGTAGCTCTTTCGCCCCAGCAGTTAGAGAGTGTGCGATCGGAGGAGGCTGCCTGGTAAGGTAAGGTGCTGTTTTCTGCTTTTTAAAAACTGTTCTGGGTGTTTTTGCAGCATGGTGTTGGGCTGGGGGGGTTATGTTTCTGTGCTGTGATGGGTCTTGGGGGGTTTGTTTGTTTTTTGGTTCCCCCCCCATTTCCAATGGGTCTTGGGGGGTTTGGTTGCGTTTTGGATTGTTTTTTTCCCATTTCCGATGGGTCTTGGGGGGTTTGTTTGTTTGTTGGCTCCCCCCCATTTCCGATGGGTCTTGGGGGGTTTGGTTGCTTTTTGGGTTTTTTTCCCCATTTCTGATGGGTCTTGCATGCTTCCCTTGCTTTTTCCTTTGTTCTCTTTGCATTTCCGAACTGCCCCTTTGTTCTCTGTGTATTTCCGATCTGCTCCGTTTGTTTTCTGTGCATTTCTGATGGGTCTTGCATGCTTGATTGCTTTTCTCCCCCCCCCCCCCTTCGGCCGGAAGGGATTAATTGCATTTCCAATGATTCTTGCAGTGATTTTTTTTTTGGTGATTTTTTTTCCGGCCGGAATGGATTAATTGCATTTCAATGCATTTCAATGGGAAATGGTGCTTCGACTTATGACCATTTCGACTTATGCCCATCTTCCGGAACCAATTAAGTTCGTAAGTCGAGGCACCACTGTACTTCACAGAATTTGGAAACTATACTTCTGCTAACGTAGTCTAAAAAAGCATTTGCCTTTTTTTTCCAGCCACATTGTACTGTTCTCTCATATTCCACTTTTGATCTACAACAATTCCAAGCTCCTTCTGGCATGTAGTATTACTGACCCAAGTATGTCCCATCTTGTAACTGTGCATTTGGTTTCTTTTTCCTAGACGTAGAACTTCATACTTATCCCTATTAAATTTCATTCTATTGTTTTCAGCTCAGTGCTTGAGCCTATCACAATCTTTTAAAATTTTGTTTCAGTCCTCCAAGGTATTAGCTATTCCACACAATTTTGTGTCATCTGCAAATTTGACAAGCAATCCCTGCACCTTCTCATCCAAGTCATGAATAAAAGTGTTGAAGAGCACCAGACCCACTACTAAGCCTTGGAGTACTCCACTTGATGCCTCCTCCCAGTTTGAGAAGGAGCCACTGATCAGCACTCTTTCAGTATGATTCTGTAACCAACTGTGTATCCACCTGCCAGATGTTCTATCCAGCCCACACCTAGTTAGCTTGCTAATCAGAACATCATGGAACACTATGGCAAAAGCTTTGCTGAAGTCAAGATATATTATGTTCACAGCATTCCCACCATCAAAAAGGGAGGTTATCTGATTTTTTTTAAAAAATGAGATAAGATTACACTGGCAAGATTTGTTATTGGCAAATCTGTGTTAGTTTCTAGCTATCATTGTATTGTTTTCAAGGTACTTGCAGACTGACCACTTTATAATCTGCTGTAGCATTTTCCCTGGGATGATGCAAGGCTGACTGGTCTATAGTTCCCAGGTTCCTCCTTTTAGCCCTTTTAGAAGATGGGGAAAACATTAATCCTCCTCGGTCTTCTGGCACTTACTCATCCTCCATGATTTCAAGAAAATAATAGACAGTATTTCTGAGAATTATTCAGCAAGTTCCTTTGTTACTATTGGACACAGTTCATTGGGCCTTGGAGATACGAATTCATTATACTGCTCTCAAAATAGCTATACTTTTCTAAGTGCTGAAGGAACCCATCCTACATTCTTTCCTCCTCCAAAGGCACACAGGTCCCTAAACTTAGGTGTCTTAGATGGTCCTTATAACTGCCTCTGACTTCCCACTTGGCCACATGGTATGTTTTGTGAATTGTTTGTATATTTTTGAACTGTATTTTGTATGTTTGTATGTTTTAGCCATGGATATGTTTCGTGGGCTGGTCACCTGACCGTAATAAATAAATTCTATCCTATTCTTGACTTCCCACTTGACTTCGCTCTCCAGGATGTCTGGCTCAAGGTCAGCAACCACATTATCTGGGTTGTCCGGGACATCCAGATCTTTCTGGTATAATTCCTCTGTGTATTCTTGCCACCTCTTCTTGATGTCTTCTGCTTCTGTGAGGTCCCTACTATTTTTGTCCTTTATCATGTCCATCTTTGCACAAAATGTTCCTTTAATGGCTCCAATTTTCTTGAACAGATCTCTGGTTTTTCCCTTTCTGTTATTTTCCTCTATCTCTTTGCACTGTTCATTTAAGAAGGCCCTCTTGTCTCTCCTTGCTATTCTTTGGAAGTTGCATTCAATTTTCTGTCACTTTCCCTATCTCCCTTGCATTCTGTTTCCCTTCTCTTCTCTGCTATTTGTAAGGCCTCGTTGGACAGCCACTTTGCTTTCTTGCATTTCCTTTTCTTTGGGATGGTTTTTGTTGCTGCCTCCTGTACAATGTTACGAGCCTCCATCCATAGTTCTTCAGGCACTCTATCCACCAAATCTAGTTCCTTAAATCTGTTCTTCACTTCCACTGTGTATTCATAAGGGATTTGGTTTAGATTATACCTGACTAGCCCAGTGTTTTTTCCCACTTTCTTCAGTTTAAGCTTGAGTTTTGCTGTGAGAAGCTGATGATCAGAGCCACAATCAGCTCCAGGTCTTGTTTTTGCTGACTGTATAGAGCTTCTCCATCTTTGGCTGCAGAGAATATAATCAATCTGATTTCGGTATTGCCCATCTGGTGATGTCCATGTGTAGAGTCGCCTCTTGTGTTGTTGGAAAAGAGTGTTTGTGATGACCAGCTTGTTCTCTTGACAAAACTCTAAGGACACACTAGATGTATGCAATTATCTGAAACATAACTGCCCAATCCTCATGCATACTGACTCAAAGAACCATCCTCCCAAAGACAGGCGCACAGGTTGCAGCCTAAGTGTGTGAACTAGAGGTTTTGGATTGAAGCTAAATAACCTATTTGATATAAGCTTCTGCATGTAACAGTAGAAACATAGAATCAAAGAAAAGTGAAGTTGGAAGGGGCCTACAAGGGGAAAAGATGGAACTAAAATAGGAATTGAGCAACTCTGCCTTTTCTTTGTCCTCTGTTATCATTTTTCCATCTCCATTGCGGAGCTGTGTCACTATGTCTTTTGTTTGTCTTTTGCTACTCACATACCTGAAGAATGCTTTTTTATGCTTTTACTGTCTCTAGCTAACCTCAGCTCATTTTCAGCTTTTATTTATTTATTTATTTATTTATTTATTTATTTATTTATTTATTTATTTATTTCATTTATACCCCGCCTATCTGGTCAATTGTGACCACTCTAGGCGGCTTTTGCACTCCTAATGCCATCTCTGCATTTCCTTGCTACTTGTCTGTACTCATCCTTGGTGGCCTGGCCTTCTTTCCAGTTCCTGTACATGTCTTTTTTGGTTTTTAGGTCCTTCCTGAGCTTTTTGTGAAGCCACACTGGCCTTTTTTGCCGCCTCCACCCTTTTTTTCTTGTTGGAATTGTTTGTAGTTGTGCCTTTAGAATTTCTTCTTTTAGAAGCTCCCACCCGTCTTGCACTTCTTTTCTTGTTAGGATCTCCTGCCATGGGACCTTACTTATCCTTGTTCTGAGATTATTAAAATGGTTTTTTTTTTAAATCCAGCAGAAGTGTGCGGCTACACTCTAATTTCATTTCCTTTGAAATTAAGAATTCTAGAAGGACATGGTCACTCTCGCCTAGAGTTCCCCTTACTGCCATTTCCCCCACCAAGTCATCTCTGTTGGTCAGAATCAAGTCAAAGATAGCAAATCCTCTAGTTTCTTTCTCCACTTTTTGTAGGAGAATATCATCAGCCACACAAGCCAGGAATTTCTTGGAAGGGCCATATTTGGCAGAATTTGCTTCCCAACATATATCTGGATAATTGAAATCTCCCATCACTACTACATTGTGTCTCTTTGAGAACACTGCAATTTGTTTTTCAAAAGTTTCATCCGCTTCCTCTCTTTGATTGGGCAGTCGGTAGTAGACTCCAGCTACCAAGTTCCTTTTGTTTTTTGCCCCAACTATATTGATCCAGATACTCTCGATGGGACAGCCAATCTCCTCCTGTTGTATTTCTATGCATGAATGTGTATTTTTGACATATACTGCAACTCCACCTCCCTTTATATTCTCTCTGTTCTTTTTGATCAGTTTATATCCCTCAATTGCTGTATTCCAGTAGAAAACAATATTTAAAACTTTTCTTCCTGTCATATACAGTAGAATGAAGCTCTTTAGCGAATAAAGTAGAATATAATGGCTTAAATCCTACTGCACTTGCCATAGCTTAAAGTTATGTTTGTACAAGTCCACAGGGATTTACACCCAGGCAGTCCGCATTGCATGCTTGATTACATAACTGACTGTGCAACTAGTTGTGCAACTGCATCTACGGAACTGCTTACTGGATATGACTTCTATCTTGGAGTAAATTTTGCAACTGTTTCATTTACACAAGCATTGCTATGCAACAAGATTTTGGCCATTACCTATATTTTTAAAATACTCTTCCTGAGCCAACAACTATGCATGACCATTGCCTCAGTGCTCTCATAGCTGCTTCAAAAAATACCCCAGATGCCTCTGTGTCAGCCAAGGGACCTCTGAGGTGCCAGTTGTATTCTGATGCTGCTAAGGATGATATGCTGACATAAGCTCAGAAGTGATAATTCCCAGAAGGTATGATCCATTTATCTTGAACTATGCTATTCCCAAGAACTGTATTTTTCCCAGCAGCAGAACATAAAAGACTCAGAGATTGTTACACTGATACAGACACATCTGGGACATCTCTCTAAAAAAGAATGTGGGGAGTCATGTGCTATCAATAAGACAAGGAATGACATTTCAGTTAAAAAAAAACTAGGAGATCTGGAAGCCATGCTGTCTAGGCCAGCAGTAGTATTGAAACCTTGTTTCAGACAGTAGACTTTCCTGTCTGAGGAAGAGAGAGGATGGCTAATAATGTGCTTCCTTCAGGACATTCCATACTTTTGTACTGAAAGGTATGCTCTTCAACTTTTTCATTAGAATATATCTTCCGTGGTGAGAGTTCTCCAGTGAAGGATGATGTCCATGTGTATCTGTGTGTATGTGTTATGTTCCCATCTTATTATCTGACATCTTCAGCTTAAGAAGTGTGCATCAATATTCCTTACTTCTATTTGTATGGGAAGAAAGGACATCATTTGCCCCATCTACATACTTCACACATCCAGGTGATACCAACATGATGCTGGAAGCAAACTGTTGGAAATCTTAGAACTGGGGAGGAAGAAGCAGATCCAACATGGAGCAGAATGAATAGAGCAGGCATTTGTTATCCTGATGCCACTTCATATGTACTTTGCAGGTATGTGTTGCAAGCCTCTCATCCCAGGGTTATGTCTGCTCAGGCCTTCAATGGGTAAACAACACCAGTTAGATATTGTTCAGCATGCTTTATTTGTTTGTTTGTTTTCCTTTTCCAACTCCCTTTTTCTTCTCAAAAGCTTCTCAGACAGGTACAAGATCAACTCCATTTTAGGAATAGTTGTGATTATTTAACTTGGCTAATGCAAATGGCTTATATTTTTCATTCAGAAGAACATTTTTATTAGCATTTACCAACATTCACACATTTCTTCAGCAGCTCTTAATCAGAAAGGACTTGAGATATTAAAATCACTGATCATATAACTTCTGTATTAATTGCATAGTGGTTTGCTGAAAAATGGCATATGGCATTTCTTGTCTCCATATATACGCTGTGACAATGGCAAGCTGAGTGATGGTGATGTTCAAAATATTTAATGGGACATTTTTGTCCCAGCTATTGTTTTAATAGGAAAACAACTATAAGTCCTGGAACACTGTTTCCATTTTTTCCACACAATGAAGCTGTATAATGTCTTTGGTCCCTTCACCAGGAGAAAGGTGCCATAAAATGAGATAAATAAACGAATAATAAAAATTAAAATAAATGTGTACATTATATGCAAAATTGTACATGGATTCTTCAACAAAACATGACTCTGAGGGATTAAAATTCTAGTTCATGAGGTTTAAATACAACATCTCAGAAGCTTACTTGTCACTTCATGAATTGAAAGAGCATCATAAACGGAACAGGGCTTTCATGGGGAAAAAAAACTTTCTATGAGTTTACCTCTCCTCCCATGAACAGAAAATTTCACTGAACATTAGGATCCAAGCCATTTCCTTTTATACAGCGTTGTTTCCTCTAATTCAAGCAGGCAACTATGGTATTTATAGCTGGATATTCAGAAAATGTGTTTTGGAGTCAGTTTGTCTAAATCTCTCAAAATTATTTATAACCAAAGATTTGAACTGCAGTCCATCATAGTGGTCATAAGCAATGCTAACTCTCCTGGCTTGTGGTGTAAAATATTACCTAAAACCAACACAGTGCTAATAAGTAGTGTTAATGTGTTCACAAATATGACAATAATAGTTTTGATAATACTTTGTTATTCTTAAATATTAAAAGCTCCTATATATTCTACTGAAATGGAAGAAGGGTGATGAAATGGAAATGTGAAAATAGTACTTTTGTTTAATGAACTGTTTTATTGGACATTTGCACAAAATAGCTGGCTGGGTAGCTCAGTGAGTTAGGTATCTGGCTGTGGAGCCAGGGGTTGGAAATTCAATTCCTCACTGTGTGTCCCAAGAGAAGAACCAGCTTGTGAAAACTTGGGCAAGCTGTGCAGTCCCAGGTCACCTTCAGAAGAAAGGAATAGTAAATCACTTCCAAGTGGTCTCTAGGTAGAATTAAAAAAAAAAGTTTGCCATAAGTCAGAACTGACTTGTTGGCTCAAAATTATTATAAATAATTTTATAAGTCCATAAAAACACATTCCTTAATGTAGTACTGGACTGCTTATTGTTCTGTTGGAACACACTCACACGGCTAACCTCAAAAAAACAGAACAGAACAAAAACAACCCCCACCCACAAATGATAAGAATAAATTATGATTTGCATCTGCTAAGAGTTTAATTTATATGACAACTTAAATTTGACAGGGTCTGTACTGGCAAAACACAATGGAAGTGGATCATCTATGGAAGTAGATCTTTACTGGACCATGGAACCCTCTTGCAATTTAAATCTGTATTGTCCAATGAAGCCTAGCCTCACTGATTTTAAATCCCTCTTATTATACAGAAAAGATTCACCCTCCCTATCATTCACTATCACAGTATCTGTGACAGTATTGCCAGTTTCAGTGGTACTCTACTTGGCAACATCTGTACTACTGAGTGTCCTGGATGTAAGAGTGTTCTAGGGAGCAGCAGCAAAAAGTTTTGTCACTGCTAGAGAAAGATGTCATGTGAAAAAAAAATTCTCTCCCTTGAAACTACTCTCCTGCTCTCTCTCTCTTCTTCTCCTGATTTTTTCCCTATTTAAGGTACTAACCGGAAACAGTACACTATTTTCTTGTTATAATCTTAATATATATATATTTCACAGTCTCCTTCCACATAATCTATTTGCTGATACTTCCAATAATCTATTTACTGATAGATTATCAGTAAATAGATTATCCAATCATCTATTTACTGATACTTCCAGTGTCTGCAAGTGCACACTTTCAGAGAGAGGAGGAAGGACTTCATTTTGTCCGCGCAAATACCAGTATCTTATTCTGTAGCTCTGCCAGTACAGAGGAAAGGATTATTTGTTTTGTTTTAGTTACAGGCCACCTTTTTCCTGATAAGGGCACTCAAGACCCAATGATGCAATTGGCTGTGGCAGATTGCCATATTAAAGAGGTACTACTTCAATTTCGGGTTGCAATCTCTTTTGTTCTATTGAGCACAAGTTCTGAATAACCCGAAATCATAGAAGGAACACTTTTATCAGGGTTAGTCTGCCAAAATTATTCACTGACTTTACTATGCTAAGTTTTTCTGAGCTTTAAAAAATAGTTATTTGGTTAAAAAAATTATAACACAGTTTCAATAACGAGAGGATGACACACTACAACCCCATACATACTTATTCTCACATAAAGTCCACTCTGTTTAATGGGCCTTATGGGTATATTGCCAACAGGAGACAAAAAAGTCAACTTGCTTGGTGAAGTATATTACCTGATCCTCTGTGTGAAGTTTCTAACTTTCAACCAATCAGTCTTCACAGGTGCATTAAATACAAAACAAGCTGCACTTACCTAAATCGTTGCTCTGTTAAAAGGACTTCTAGGCAGCCGCATATGGAAATATACATATGCAGGACTCAGCTTTCAGAATGCTAAACAGGGTCAAAGTGTATGTCTTGTGTGTCTCTTCTCTGATTGAGAACATTATGTCTAGGGTGTATGCAGTCAAAGGCAAGATGAGTGCCTATCTCCTTAGTGCTGTGTTCCTTCTCAGCCCACATGATGATTGAGTATACTGAGACGTTTCACTCAAGATGAATGCTTGAAAATCAAAAATTACAGCCTTGTTTTCTCCTTTTCTATTCTTCTTCATTTCCATATATAGGAAACTGATAAATTGCTCTACTTTGATAAACGCACAATTATTTTCAGGTATACCAGAAAACCTGAAAATCTGATTCATCAGTATATACTTATATGTATATCCTAGGTAGTATCTTTACATCAAATAGAAATCCTGAGGCCTCTGAAAAGTGCTGCAGATATGCAATCTAAGTCTTTCTCTAGCTGTCTGATGGTGCTCTTGTCCTTAGCCTGGTAAAGAAACTTGGTGCATTTTGTAGAAGGCTAGGCCTTTGCACATCACTAGAGCATCAATGCACATGACTAGAGTATTCAAGACTTTTCCTTTTTATTCTGTAATTCTGCAGAAAATTCATGGAATAAAGGAAAATCAGACATCACTTTCAAATAGAGTCCATGTCTGAGCAAAGGAACATAAAATAGAAGTGGGGGGGGGGGGGAATCACAGCAATATATCAGTTATATTTCCTGGATTTTCCCTGACTGACAGTATTCAAACTTCCTTTCAGATTAGGTCATCATCAAACACTGCACTAAAACTAGGAGACAGAATTTAAAAGACTAGAATCCAGTCAAGAGCCACAAGAAAAGGTGTCATAACTAATAACCTGATTATTTGTGAACTGCTGGGGCTTGGAGATGTTCTTCCTTATCTTGCCAAAATGAAACCAATACAGAAGGCTGCAAGTAATCCATGGAGTACTCTTTTAAAAGTTTAGAGTTTAAATATCCTTCACAGTTTGATTTCCTGATTTCTTTCATCCAAAGCCGGCATTCTTTTCTTTAGACTTGTATCTTGAACAGTTCAATTAATTGTTTTCAGGGTGCATCCTCATCCTTAGGACATCTCTGGACCTATTTTCCCTTTGTGTTTAGCTCAAGGGATTTGTGTCTCTGGAAGGCATTCAGAGGCTTCTCCCCATCTGCGAAACTGGAACTTTCAATTTTTAAAAAATTAGATTGTGTCACTGTAAATGACTTGGCTACTTTAGTTTCCACACAGGTATATCTTGACATTCCCTTCAGGATCTGTAAAATTTTATATTATCTTCCTTGTGAACTAACTACAGAGGAGAGAGCACTAGTACATCACTCTGGAGTGAACTTTTACCACTCACTTCCCTAATCCCTTTTTACTCTGTGCTGGTTTGTAAATCCTCAGATTTTTCAGCCTCTTTTCCTTCTTCACAAGGCTCCAGGGGGCACACATTTTTGCTTCAAGGTGTCTTTCTCTTCTTTACATTCCTTAAGTCAGCATTGTCAGGAATTTTCAGTAGTGTGCTATTAATTGGTCCATTATCCAGGTGCACTGGGGATAAAACATATTTCCTCAGCTGAAGCTGGTTGTTCGCACATATGCTCTTGTGCTGTCAGAAGACCAGGTGACTCAAGAAGATTCAGTTCAACATGTCAAGAAGCAGCAGAAAATTGCTGATCTTGTTGACCTGACTACATAATCTAAGGCCATGGAAACATCATTTGCTTGAGTGTACTTCTTTAGCCTCATGTATTTGAAGTGCAATCTCTCAGACAGACTAATTTTCCTTTATGCTCTCCTTCTCTTCATCTTTTAAAATCTTCAAAGCAATATTGTTGTGAATTTTCAGTAGGCCATCGAAAACATTGTAATATTTATTATTTCTTAGTGCACTAAGTCTGTAACAAAATGTGCATACTAGCAAACTAAGGTTGCTTATTATTATTATTATTTCGAATGACACATTTCAAAGAATATTAATTTCAGAAAAGCAACATGTTGACTATGGGCTAAGCAGGGTTGGAATACCTTGCCCTGAATGAGGTGACCCCCCCCTGCATGGACGACAAGCTGCTGGTGAGCACTGCTATTACATCAAGGTTTGGAATTTGTATATATAAAGTGCTAAAATAATTAAGGGGACTGCAAAATAAAAAGCAACCCTGTAAATGTACATTGTGCTTAAGAAAATAAGGCTTGAACAGCTGTGTAGTAAAAGTCACTACAGGATAATCATCCAGCTCTCAATCCAAAGCCATCGCAGGGCCTTATGTCATATGACATATGACAAGGTCAATGTGAAATAAATTGCCTCACAAAGAATCTCTTTCATTGCAAGCTAACACTTGAGTGTGTAAACATTGATAAGGAAAATGAAAACAAAATTCCTAGACCATGATACTCCTAAAATGCAAGCATAGCAAATTGGCAGCTCACCAAATTCTTTCACCAGTGATTTGGTATCCTGGTAGTTTGCTCCCAAGGCAGTCCATGCTCCCTGTGGTAATGCTGGGTTAATGAAAGGAAGGCAAATTCTCATAAAAAATATGAGATGTGTTATATAGGTCAGTGGTTTACTGTACCAATGAACCTCAGCTGTTGACAGTTGAAGCAAAATGTAAAGAAATGAAAGAAATATAAATAAAGGGAAACAAAAGGCAGTAACACAAATAAAGAAATACCAAATATCAGGCGTCAGGACAAGATGCAAACAAAAACAAAACAAAACAAAACACTAAGAAGCAGGCAGAAGACACAGCAGTAAAGAGGCATCACGTAGAAATCATGGATTTTGCTCCGAAAATGCAAATAGACACTGGGCTGACTTGGCTGGGCAAGAACATTGTTAAGTAATTTTTGTGTGTGTGGATATGCTAAAAGCTAAATATTGCTCAAGGCTATAATGCTTTTTTTAACTTTTTAATGATGTGATTTATATAGTCTCTGCTTTTTAATTGTGCTTTTAAGGCTATAAGCTCCTGCAATTTTAGAATGTAATTTGTTCTTTTAGAATGTATATATATTTGTTCTTTTTAGTTCTTAAAGTATACTTTTAGTGTATTTTGTGCTCCTGCATTTTTAAGTATTCTGAAACACGACTTAAGTATATTGTCTGCAAATTGAGCTTAATCTTTATATATTTTTACGCATCTTTGCCCACAGTTTTTTCATAGCTGTGAGACTTTTGGAAGTCTTTCACATCATTTAAGTATCTGCACCTATAGTTTTCTCAGTGCTGTTAAATTTAATTTCTGTATAACTGAAACATGCCTGTGGTTTCTCAAAAGTTACATGTTTTCAATACCTTTTGGATTTTTGTGCCTAGAAGCAAAATAGATGAATAAAACGTCTAGAAATAGGCAAGCTGACGTTGCCTGAATAATTTTTTTATTTGGAAAAAAGTAAGATGTGGATGTTTAAAATACTTAAGCATAAGTGAAACAGTAGTTTATTCTCATCCTCTGCTGAGAAATGGAGAAAGTTTGGAAGTCACATTTCTTGAGAGCTGAGCAGAAGCAAGTAAACAATTTATACTTTGGTACACAGATGAAAACTGATAAGAGTGAAAAGTTTATCTGGTTCTCACTGGAATTAATCCTTTCAGGGATAAATGGGCTAGACCACCACAAACTCAAACTACCAAGAGTTGTTACTAAGTTTCATGGTGCTCTGAGGTTCAAGTGTCATACTTTTGACCTTGACAATCACTGAAATGCTCTCTGATGTAGCAGGTAGTCCAACCACTGTATGTAAGCAAGTACAAGGAGTGTGGGAATATGAAAAATATCCCTGACACTATTAATCATCTCTTACATTTCAGGAAAAGAAATCCAGGCCTACTTTGAGACATAACAACTGTTTTACTGGATGACAATTTGGTTCATCTCTTTGGGCTCTTGTGTGATAATTCAGGATGGTACAAAAATTGTATCAGCAATGTCATGGTTATTCTCTGGCCAAGCATATCAAGCCTTATGTCATCGTTTAAACTCATATTCCTGTATTCCTTATTCACTGAATATCCTTTTGAAAGATCCCTGTATCTATCTGTGCTGTCTTATAAAATTATACCATCAGTTAATAGAAGTTCATGTCTGCAATCTCAGTAATCCCATATGCAGGGATCACATCTGCTTTTATTTTCCGTCCATATTTAAATAAATACATATTTTTCTGTCTCTATATTTGTGGCATTTTTGCAGTGCATATGTGCTTTGCTCATAGGGTTGTGTTTCCCTGAATAATAAGTGCTGGGTTGACTGACAACTATATATGGGATAGGTGCTACAAGTCATTATGATGGCAGTTGAGAAGTACTGTATAAAGGAATGTCTATGAAAAGTATGAACTTACCAGTCTGTATGTCCTGGCTAGAGAATATCTGTCTGTATATAAGGATATGTTTGTGTGTGAGGGAATTGGTTAGTTAGAGAGTGGAAGTGGATGAGAATGAGCTGTTAAAGAATTGTGTGGTTTGCAGTTGTGAGGAGGATGTTTATTATGAAAGGTGGAATAAAAATGTCTTGTTACTTCTTGGCACTTGAACTAAACCAATTATATGTATATATATTTGTGTGCGTGTGTATAAACACAAAATGTTTAGATTAGAAATATAAAAGTAAAACAATGTGAATAACTGTATTCCAGGGTAACAAAAACAAATACAGGCTTCTGGCTACATACAGAAGAAACTATCAACATGTTCTCATATTTTATTATTCTCTGTACAATGAACCTCTTTCATCCTATGTGTTTTCTTAAAAAATAGAATTATTTTCAGTTTGTTTATTATTTTATAGAAGTCATAAAGTATTATAAGACCCACATATACAGTCATGTACATGTGTAACAGTGTTATGACACAGGGTTTGTGTAGTATCCTCAAGAAAAACAAAGTTGTGTTTCACCAAAAGTATTACTACTTTCCAAAAGTTAGAGCTGTATCAGCAATGAAAAATGGACAACTGGCTCTTTCATCATCATCTTAGAACTGCAAAGCTGAATGGGACCCTATGGATCATTGAATCCAGCCCAGATAGTAGGCACAGTGGGGAATCAAACTCTCAACCTCTTGCTCCACAGCCATATACCTAAAGCACTGAGCAATCCAGCAGTTCTAATAATAATCTTAGCATTGCAGAGCTGTAAGGGACCCTATGGATTATTGAGTCCAGCCCCTGTCAAGGAGGCACAGTGAGGAATTGAACTCCCAACTCTGACTTCGCAGCCAGAGATCTAAACCATAGAGCTAGGTTTGTGATAGTGACAAACCAAAAGAAGGAATATCTGTTTACATATTTAAATGACAAATTTAAACTATCATTCCACTGTTAAAAACCACATTGACACACATTTTGCAAATTCTGAACCAACCAGCCATGAGCTCTGTATTTTGATGTCACATATACATGTATAAATCTGCCATATTATATGTCTCTTATCTCTGAAGAAGTGGATTTTATCCACAAATGCTCACATTAAAATATAACAGTCTTTTAGGTGCCACAACCTTTTTGTCCTTTTAATTAGTTCTTTTTTCTTTTTTTTTCTTTTGTGTTTGTCTATAATGCCCAAATCTGATGTAGGGGTTGGGGGATTATTGTCATTTGGATGGCACACATGCAAGTAGTGAAAGTGTGTGAGTGCCACAATATTGATTTCTTCCAGTGTGTTGTTTGTGGCAATGAATAATTTCATAAATTAATTTAAATGGATCTGCACCTCAAGATCAGAGGAATTTTCTGCTTTTAAGCAGGCTTACATGTCTGGCAGTAGCATCCATAGCAATGTCTAGGCAACAACCAATGATATACATATTGACAGTTTTAGTGTGTGTATGTCTTTCTATTTGTGTGTGCTGTGTTTCTCAAAGGGAAAGAACACAAGAGACATTTTCTGCAAATCAGAGAGACTGGGAAGGACAGGATTTTCTCCTGCTTTGAGTTAGAGGCAAGCCATATTGTGGGGCTTTAAAAATCCTCATCAAGAGGTCTTATTATGTTTATGAGAACTAAATCGAAAATAATGGGGAATTTAGCAAGTATCCTTTCCATTACTACCCTTTGGCGTCATGACTGATCTCATTAAGCCCTTGGACTAATTCCAAACGTTCCTTGAAAATTCAGGCCTCTTTAGGAGCAATGTGTTGTAGACAAAAAAGGTAAAGAGCAAAAATGATGGGGTCTCCACCACTTCTATACTTGGTATGCACGGTCAAACAGATTAATGGCAGAATGAAGAATGTTGCTCATCCCTGTGCTAAATTTGGCTGACATCGTTAAGCCTATAGTAAAAGACACTCTAAATTCTTTCAGTTCAGTTCCCTGACAGACTATGACACCTATGGATGAATCAATGTTCTGTAAGACTGGAAATATATTTGTGTTTGAATGACATCAGGGCAGGTTTCACTCTGATCAAAGGGAAAGGGTTTGGTCTTATACATGCCCCAACTTGTATCCTATACCTATGTTCCTGACAAGCAGTCTCCTTCCCATCAACTGAAATGATCAATACTTCAGGTTGTTAGAGTCATTACAACAACCAAGTAGCAAATTCTGACCTTCAACATACAATATATGCAAAATATATTTCCTCAGAAATGTGATATAATTACACTTTTCTTCCCTACTTCCACTCCTGCTAGATAAAATTTAAATATTTAAAATGAGGTAATTCAATTAGATAACATTTAAATTACATAAAATTAAATTAGATTAAATTAAACCTTTCCCTGAACATCTACAAATTCTCTACAATGCTCTCTAACAACCTGTAATTATTTCAAATCTACAGCACATCCATGTTTAACTCCTAAAGCTTCTGAAGTAATAGAAGAATGGTTGTGTTTCTGGAGCACTGTGAGACTGATTAGAGAATATCCCTGTTCTCACATCTCAGTATAATGTTCTTCTTCTGAAAGCAGCCATTCCGGACCTGATTTGGACTGGGGCCATAATGCTTGGAAGGATAGGTCCTGCATTCCAGTTTAAATGTGGTCCAGTTCCAGCATGGAGGATCAAGGAGTGAAAATTTGATTTATCATTGAAATGTGGACAGAATGAATTTCTCATCCAACTCTAGTCCAAATCTCTTTACTATAGTTATGGAATATGTAATAGAGATTTGTGAAATATAAGAGTATAACTCTTGAACCACAAAGGTTTTTAGAGGTTTTGTTTGAATCTTTTCTGATAGCCCACCTCAGTGTTACAGTAAACAACTAAACGAAAAACTTAATTTGCAATGCTAAATGTATCCCATGTTAGAACATTCATCATTTAAAATTCTAAATATTAAAGTATTGTTATACATACCAAATAAAAATAAGTGCATTTATTTTGTTTCACAATAAACCTTCTACAGATGAACCCTTAAACCCCAAAATGCTGCCACTGTGAGTCAATACTGATAATATAAAGGATCTGTTTAGCCCGATGAACAATGACATTTTTGCAAATATATGGCACAATACGATCAAAGAAAATAACAGGTTAAATGGATTATCTATCATCTCTCCCTATGACTAAATGCATTTGGTCAAGAAGAATGAAGATGCTTTAGCAAAACTGACAGCACTCTGCTCAAAAGGATTTGTAAAATGTTCCAAAGAGGGACAGTAAAGGTCATGATGTTTGTGGTATCTGAAAAAGAGTCTTAGATGCAATGACTAATGTGTATGTTCCTTGAAATTATTGGCTTAAAACCACAGTGAAGAAAATACTGCTGTTTAAGCTGAAGAACTATGTCTGTAAATAATGGCTATTCATCAAAAAATACCCATAAAAAAATCTGCCTTGCAAATAAACACTACCATTTGAAATATTTTAAAGAAGTGTGTGTGTGTGTGTGTGTGTGTGTGTGTGTGTGAGAGAGAGAGAGAGAGAGAGAGAGAGAGAGAGAGAGAGAGAGAGAGAGAGAGAGAGAGAAACCCTTAATAGTTCTTAACTCTTCATTGTAAAGTCAAATTGAAGAAAAGACAGGGAGGTGACAGTTTCAACTATGTCTGTTATAGGCTCCCAATCAGGGCAGATTTCCATTGGTTAACATCTTGCATAAAGATGGTAGAAAGAAGTGATTACTTGCTAGCTTCATCTGGATACCATTAGTTTTTTAGATGCCTGCTATTTTGGTTGGGATGCTAGTTTACTTATTAGAGAGACCGAGCAGGTGTTTGTGGTATTGTAGCTTTCTACTAGTGAACTCTCAATAGATGACTGGACTCCTTCCTAAGGAGTTATATACATGAAATTGAACATCTCACATTGGTCTAATTGAAATAAGTCAAGAACTTCATAAACTATGGTATTTGGATCTCAGTTCTTACATCTTTGACTGGAAGTGGTTTCAAAGCTCATTTCCTTCTACACATTTTGCTATGACATTTTAAGAACAGTTGAAAATACCTTCTTGGTTGTTTCACAGCTGCAAACAATGAAACCACTTCACCATTTATGTGCCTGGTGTTTTTGGTGGCTGCACAATACATCTGCTATGGAACTCCATTGTTCTTAAGTCAGGAATGGGACTCACACCCTGTACACAGTTCAAATGCAGTCATAGGGTTTTACAGTGGTGTTGAGACACCCCACTTTTTTTTCTGGCTGAGAAATGGGATTTTCCTTTAAAACAAAGCATAGCCTCCTCCTGCATCATGCTTTATTCCTAATCTCCGAAAACAGGTTTATACAATTAGAAACTGACCAATGTCCATTGAGAATCTGTTGCCCTGGGCAATCTCAGAGGTGGAAAATTGGCCCCTTATTCCCAGAGCTTGCATAATCTTGCCCTACAAATTGAGAATCATTTTTTCTATATAGGGTTTTAACCAGATGTGGGGAAAATTTAATAAGAAGTACCTGGAACTGTTTTCATTAAAATGAAAAGTTAACATGTTATTGCTCTTTTAGCCTTTGGATTTCAGCAGTATAGAAAGTCAAATCTATTCATCTGTATTTTGTCATAGTGCCTGGACTAGGGATCCTAAAAAAATTTGAGCCAGTGAGAATATTTGAAATTTTCAAAAAGTGTCACATATACCATCTGAATTGATGTTACAGAAGATTAAGGACACACCAAATATTCTTGTCTTCAACAAGAAAGAACAAGGTATCTCACTCCCCAAACTGGTCAACCATTCTGAGATGTTTCACATCTGTACAAGTGGGAAAATGCCAGTGCTCCATTTTTGTCAATGGTGGAATTGACCGCAGATGTTCCATTTTGCACATAACAGGTAATATTTTGCACAACAAAATTGTAATTTAAGGAAAATATTTTTAAGACATAGTATGATTACTTTCACACACACAAAAATATTTTTTTCTCTTTTTTGAAAACTAGAGCATTTTAATAAAGATAGACAAAATATTGACTAAATGTTCTGGACTGAAAAAAAAAGCATGAAAACTCTTATAGTTTCCCAACAGGAAGTACACTTTTAAAGTATTTTATTTTCATTAGAAGATAATTGAAGATGTACAGCCCTATAGAAGAGTGCTATTCACAAAATGGTTGCCATAGTATTAGTGGCCAATCACAAAGCACAATTTTCACAGGAAGGCAAGGTTTTAAAAACATATAGATTGCTAAAGAACCTCAATAAACAGGAAAGGTGAGAGGCTGCACCTCAAAACACAAACCCATTCCTTCAAACTTTCTTTCTCATATTCAGGATTACCCAACAATTTAAATAGTCTCTCATTTTCCCAACATGTGAGTTCTATTCATTCCATGCTCACATCTACTCACCTTGCTTAATCATTTCTCTCTTGTTTGAACTTGCTCTTATTGTCACTCTCACACTCCAAAATATGCACATGTGCCCACATACAATTCTTCTCTCATAACAAGATGCCCTGGAGGCCCCTTGAATTCTTCTCATAGCTTTCTCCAATCGTCCCCATCTCAGTGCTGATTCGCCAGCTTTTTCCTGCACTATAGTGGAACATCTAACTCCTCCCACTGCTGCTTTCAGCTCTCTCAACTCCTTTACAGGTCTCCCTGCTTCCTCTTCCTTTCTTTTGATCATTCCCTGGTTTGCTCATTGCCATCCCAAGCCTGCCTTCTTACTAAGACATAGCACTACGGTGTATCACTTCCTTTTTTTTCTCAGTCACCAGGAGAAATGCAAAATGAAATGCTGCTTGTAAGCTAGCTACCAGTTCCTAAAAATGTCCACAGGTTCACATGAGACCCAGAGTCAGTCATAAGAATAAAGATTACAGGCAGCTGGTGGCCAGAGATTAGCTCTGAAGTAGATCATCCAATCCATTTGTCTGTCTTTCTATCTATCTATCTGTTTAATAGAAAGTCACAGTTCCTAGTAGTAAGGTACCGTGTGGCCACATATTTCTGGCACAATGGTACCCTATGTTCTAGAGCTGTGTATCTGCAGCACAGTGCCATTAAAATAGTTTCTCAACTCTTGTGGATTTTGCTGAACTGTTCAGGTGGAAGCCTTTGCTTTTTTAATTTTTAATGAGTATCACAGTTCCCAAATTCTGGTGTTGACTGTCCATGAAAACTCTTGCACAACACACCTGACATTGAGCATTAATAACTAAAAAATATTAATCTACTGAAGAAGCCAATGCATGTTGAAATTAAGTTGTAATAAATATACTAAATGTAAAAAAGGGGGCTTAGATGGGTGAAAGCAAGGCTTTCCTATCATGTCCAATTCAACTTTGTTATTTCTTTCAGGTTTGACAATTTGCTTCAACCATTAATGAAAATAACTAAAACTGAAAAACCATTTCGTAAATATTTTGGAGTGAACTAAATACTTTCAAGCTCTTCTCCCCCATTGGTATCTAGATAAAAAACACCATCCTTATATGGTATGAATCTCATAATTTCAATTAAAAACTCATGTCAATAACTACAAGTCCTATGCCACTGCTTCAAGTAATCATGGGCATTGATGCTTGCACTGCATAGCTATACCAACCTCTTATGCAATGCAGCTGGGACAGTTTTTCTGATAGATACTTGGTCAGAATCTTCTTTAAAAATTTGTGATCAAAAGAGCAGGTTAGTATTTTACCAAAGCATAGTAGTAGCAATAAGCTGCACCTTCATCTCATTCATTCTGATCCTCCAACCATCCTTAGTATATTTGTACCACCCAGAGGCTTCTTCCAAGTACTGACAGAAGATAACTAGTGGTCATAGATTAAATACAAGTTCAGTAGAAAAACTTTCTTTTGCATATGCCATACCAAATCCCAGCATGTAAAACACAATGCAGGTATGTTAAGCTTTAAGTGTGGTAATCCTAGAAGTCAAAACTTCTACAAACCTAAATAGTAGAAGATTAATATTTTTAAAAGACATTTAGAATATTATGAATGTATGTGAATCCCACTAATATTAAAATAAGAGTTGAGGTCACTATTAATATATTAGAATGACCTTACCTGTAATAATATTGGGCTTTGGTGGCATGACGAACTCATATAAAGTTGGTTCTGAATACCCCAGCCTGTTGGTTGCAGTAATTTGCACTTCATAGCTCACTGTCCATTGCAAATGTTCTAGAATAATGTGGTCCTTATTGCCTTGAACTTTTTTCTCCTGCCATTGATCTTCTTTATCTTTCTATAAAAATGCAAATAATAGCTTAAATGTTGGAGAACTGATGAACTAAGTCCCAGAGCACTGTTGTTAGTCTGAGTCCTGACTCATCTAATATATGGTAATAGATAGACATCTACTATATGCCTTCCCTACTGATCATACAGGCTGCAATAATAAGTGGGATGAAAATATGTGATGCCATTTTATTTAACTATTTCATTTAGCACCACAATGTGGTTGATGTAAAATGGGGTTAAGCAAACAAGCTGTGAGGCAGTGCATTCTTGGCTCAAATATCACCTCACTTAAAAAACACACTAAGCAGCTTTGTACGTTATTGTTCCCTTACCCTTTGCCCTACATACTATATTTCACATATGTAATAACAATTTCATTAATGATTTGATCTTTATTCACAACAAATCCTTTTAAATCTTCAAGATTTATTACAATTCATTACAATTTGAGAAACAGCACCATCATCAGCATTCAAACTATATCCAGAAAAAGTAGCATTAGAAATCATTTAATATAAAGTGCATCTAGGCAGGCTGTAATGCAACTGGAAGACTGATGCTTGTACACAGGAGAGGTTTTCTTTGATTTTCACCGTTGATACTCTCACTCAGACGTAGCTCATCCCCACCCTTTGTGCAATGTATTATATCAGTCTGATGGCAAGCTCCCCAATCCAGAGGAGAGGCTTGCAGTGGAGGATGGGTAGAAGGAATTGCCACATAAAAGAGGAGTCAAGATAGGGCTTCTCTTGATTTCATCCAGAAAAAAGGGAGGAAAATAGTGAAAATACACACCATGTATGAGCACTATTTTTGTGATGATACCTGTAAATCTGAGTAAGCATTAAAAGAATTACTGAAAGGCAAGTTGACAAAGAACTTTAAACTCATCAGGGTTTTGAAATAAACCCCGTTAGAATCAACATTTCCAAACTAAATTCATTGTTCTTTTGGCCTAACAGCAGAAAAATTGTGACAAAATCAGAGTAGACCTTTGGTCCAGATGGGCGAGATAGAAATTCAATAAATAAATAAACAAACTTGTTAAAATAATAGCTAAAAGACAATGGTAATGTACGTTTTACTAATAAAAAACATTTTGACTTGCTTTCTGCAGAAGCACATATGATTCCACACTCCCTCTTTCCAAAGAAAAAGGCACCTGTACCTTCCCTTAAAATTAGATTTTTACAGTCCAAACAACGCTATAATTGTACTTGGATTATAACCACCCAGAAGTAAACATTGCTAGGAGTCTATCATATTTCTTAAGGATTCTAGAATTTATAATCCAAGACTATCAGGAGTCCCAAGAAATGTTGTTCTAAAAAGAGCCAATTGACCACCTCTGGTTATACTCTGCTAACATAACAGTATAAGAAGCTTTGACGAAAAGTACAGTCTTAGTTGGAGCCTTCCTGTTTCCACTCCCAGATGGCTACTGAGATTGTAGCAACCATATCCTATGGATTTAGTCCCTGATGAATAAAGTTTGGATGCAGTCCCAGTTTGAAAAATAATATTATTTGGAGGAAACCTACAAAGTAGCAGCATCTGTGTAAAACACAGTTGGGATGTTTTGCATGGTCCCTTCCTCCCCTTAGTGTCTCTGAAGACAAATGATCTGCCTCTCTCATGGTCTTAATTTGGGAGGGAGAAGAGAAGAGATGGTGTGCTTGAGATTGGGGGTGTTGGCTGAAATATAAAAAGGAATACATTAGACATCTGCTATTTTTTTTCTGCTGGGCCATTTGAGATGAGGTTTACCAGAAATGAATGTGGTAGTCTTATACCCATTGGAAGTAATCCTCTTTGAACTCAGTAGGGAATCACAATTACTATCCTCCTCCACTCAGGATTTTGGAACAAAAGGATAGAGCTAACTAAAGACACGCTCTGCCCTGCTATTTCTTTCTTCAGGGGGAAAAATGAATATGCGGCATGGTATATATGAAATATTTCCACTCAGAAGTCAGTTTCATTGGGTTAAATGAGGTTTAATTCCAGGTAAATGAGAGCATCTCACTTATTTTAGCCATCTTCCCAAGAGGCAACTGTTTTATAATTGCAGCAAGAATCAGAAGAAGAAAAAAGTATCATTTAATATTTTAAAAGACTAAAACAAGTTTATTAAGCTACTCACTTAGACATTTATTTGTTTTGTTTAATTCTACCTTGACGTTTTGAAGTGGGGATATAGTTTATTATAGAAGTCACTGCATTGGGTATCAAACCATTAAAGGTACTTCCCACTCCAGGACCCAGCTCCAGTTTATATGGACCCATTATTAAATATTTGGAGCCCTAATTCAAGTTAGTACTTTATTTGCTGTAATCCTTCCTCTCAAAAAAACAACAACAACAAAAAGAACAACAACAAAACCAATTCTCTGCTTGCAGATTTACAGCCCCCCCTCCGCCCCGCACCAAGAACTGCATTCAATATATGGCACCTTGGCTGTTTGTTTCTGTCATCTCAACAATAAATCTGTGTAACCTAGTAACACGTTAGGCCTTCTAATCTGGCCACAATAGGAATTGGTCACTGTGAGTGTGCCCTGCACCCCTCTACCATGACATGATGAGTACTTGCAGGAACAAGCTCTTTTACTGGAGCATTGCAACTTCTTAACAAGCCAAGATGGCTCAACAATAAACTTATAAACATCTAGGGCACCAGGGAGTTCACTTCACTCCTGAATAATCCAAAACAAGGATAGCAACTTCACAACAGTCCTTCACTAGGAGGAGCAGAGGCCCTCATCCTCTACCAGTTCTAGAACCTCTTGCAGGTGGGTTAAACATGGAGTGCCACAATGAAGGTGCTGTATGCACTCTACTGCCCCTGGAGGCACTCTACTGCCCCTGGAGTAGCATAGCCTGGGCTCCTTCCCCAGCTACTCTTCTATAGTCAATGCTGGTGGCAGCTGCTCCATATGTGTGGTACTCCTCCTTGGAGGCACGGCCAAATTCTATCTTGACATGGCTGGGCTCACTGGAGTAATGAGGCACAAAGGGAGGTGAGCTAGGAGGAAGAGGGCTGGCTGAGTGGCACCAGGTATGCTGACTGGGAGGTCCTTTTTGCGGCACCACTTGCCTCAGCTGCTTCTTCTGCCAGTGGTGTGCCCACCACTGGTTCTCCAGCCTTCTCACCTCATGTTGCCTCACCTTGTCTTGACGTACTCAGGCTGCTTCCTCAAGGTGGCCTCAGGAACTCCTCCCAATGCCTTGTGTCTGGATCCCGGCAATGGATAGTTACACAGCCAGCTGTTGAGTGCTCCAGTAAAACCAGCATCTCTTGGGCCTCAAACGCCTCTCAATCTACAGTGTCTACCCAGCAATCTTCCTTGTCCAACTCACTCTCCTCCTGAAATCCCCACCCTGTTATGGCTACACATGTGGCCTCCAAGACATTGTCTGCATCTGCATTTCCACACCCCAGTCCACAGTTGAACTGTGAGTTGAAAATCTCACCTGACTCTCAGGGAGGTGGAAAGCCCAATTTCACCAGCACAGGGATCGGGGATGGTTCCATAGTCACTATGAGCTGAATAGCCATACAGAGGAAAAGACTGATTTTTCACAATTACCATATGTGTGACAAGCCTTCATGCACAGCAGTCTTGAGACTGTTGCTGGCCAAATGTGGAGAAAAGCAACCAAGTACAGAAGAAGCTAGTCCTTTCCCTCTTCATGTGTTCAGATTAACGTATTTCCAGTAGGATGTGCTGCATCTGTGTGCTTTTCTAAACTAGGATATTTTCCTTAATATGTATACAATTTGATAGGGTTTGGAGGGTTAATAAAATACACTGAAAATTTATTCCAGTCATATGGAAAACAGAGTAGTTATTAGCAAGTAGAACAGCAACTAGCCTCCCTCTGGAAGCAATCTGGAAATAAATGGAAATAATGAACTAATAATGGAAAGAGGAGCTTGTGAGATTTCCCCCCCCCCCCCTCATATGCCAGAGTAACTTGGTGACTTTAGGTACTCTGTGTCTTTACTTCGGTGACTGGGAAGCACTAAGGTCTGCCTTAGATGGTGAAATGCCTTAAGACTGTTCTGCATTAATCCAACATTTTGAATCAATATGAAGTGCAGAAATAGAATGGCAACAGCTACATTATCCAGAATATCAAAACAAAGAAATATTGCTCATGATAAACTATTTTGAACCAAAACTATTAACTGTTTTTTTAAATAATGCTCTACAGTATGAAATGGAATTTGTTATTTGTACTGAATAGCTGCTTTTTAGATCTTTCAAGAACAGAAAGCCATATTGGATATTTTTAAAAAGGTGGGTTTGATAAAGTAATAATAACTGTAATATTAAAAAAAGAACAGGATAAAAATCATATGAAGCTAATTATCATCATCATGTGCCATCAAGTCAGTTCTGACACATGGTGACCCTTTTTAGGGTTTCCTGCGTAGAGAATACACAGAAGTGGTTTACTCTTCCCTTCTTCTGGGGGTCACCCTGGGACTGTGTGGCTTGCCCAAGGCCACACAGGCAGGCTCTTCTCCCTGGAGGCACACTGGGGAATCAACTCCCAGCCTCTACCTCCACAGTCAGATACCTAAGTCACTGAGCTATCCAGCTAGCTATGAAGCTAATTAGTACAGGCTAATTATCTTGTCTGAAAGGTGAAGGATGAAAAGTAAATGAAATTTAGTCAACATCACACTACTTTGATATCCATTTTGGAAAGAAGAGCAAGAAACTCTCCTGATTCCAAGTGACAGATGGGAATTGCATTTTATATCAACAGATTGCCAAAAGTAATCTAAAAAAATGAATATAAAATATTGTTGCTTAAAATAGTCCTGCATTTTTGCAAATGTTCATGTGAAAGAGAAAGGAACCGTGAACAATATTTTTTAAAAATATTATTGCTAAGGTTTAACAGCTAGGAATGTTTCCTTAAAAAAACCAGAGAGGTCCACTCCTGAAGGGAAATCCAGTCTTGCATTCCCCCCCCCCCCCCCCGCACCTAATCATTGTGGATTTTTTCCCTGTGGTTTCTTTCCCATCTTGTGGAAAAGAGGAATGAGGCATCGATGGGTGGTGCTGTTGGGTGGAGAGAGAGAGGCCGAGGTTCTACAGGAGCTATACCACCACCCCCCCGCCCCACTATGATAGAAAGCAAAGGTTCTGTCAGACCAGAAGTTTACTTCTCTCTCTCTCTCTTTCTTTTGGAGGCAGCAGGAGAGAAGGGATTTCCCCATTTTCACATGTTTAAAAATATCCATTGAAGAGAGAATAAATATGGCTCCATTCCTCACTTATGCCCTGGTAGCACAAAGCCCAAGAGGGCTTAGCATAGACTGGAGGCTTTGATATAAGAGTGTTCCATCTGGGTGCACAGGATTGCATTTTTCCTCACTAGAAACAGAAGGTGTGTCATAATATTTGCTTTTTTCCTGAACATTTTTTTGTAGAAATCCTGAAAATAAATGTATCCAAAAGGGTGCAAAGCTTTATTAAAGTTATACATCTCACGGTCACTTCAACTGTATTATTGCATTTGTTGTCATATTAGTTCCACAATTTTCATGAAGAAATCAGAGACATAAAATACTTGGAATCAATTATGAAGGACAGTATAGAAAACTGTCAAATAAATAAACAGTAAACTCCAGAAGGTATACATAATGGAGAGCAACACAAAAGGTTTATTCTGTCTTTTGCTGAATTCATACTTGATTGCATCATAATTTCTGGTACACAATAAAATGAAAAAACAGAGTTCTTGCTCAGGGTCATTATATGTTTCTTAAGTGCTCTGGCCACACTACAGATAAATAATGATATGGGTCCATAATAATGAACATATTATGAGAGAGTTCATTTTTATTTTACCTTGCTATCATTCTACTATAACAATTAGCTGGGAAATTTGTTTTGAAATGCCATCTGCATATTTTCATGCCTCAGTCTTTGTCTATCGCTTCTATCTTTTGGCACCACTGAAATGTTTTATAATGTGTGAGTGTGATGGTATCACTTACCTGTTTGTTTGACATGAGAAACAACAGCCCTCAGGAAATCAAGTAAGGAGCAACATCTGTTTCCTCCCCTTGCTAGCCTTTATGTACTGCCTGCCACTGCAACATTCTTTTATCCGGTCAGAAAAAACAACAACAACAAGGAGCTAGGAGCTTTCAAAATCCCCATCAAATGGAAATATTCTTTCCATACCTTTGCGTGGCTGAGTTCAGGCCCATTGATTTCAGTGGATGTATTCTTAACATAACTAGATCTGGATTTAAATATATTCAGTTGTACAATTCCATGAGCAGTATGTAAAATTAGACTTCTACTAGAAGAACAATATACTCCACTGCAATTGGGAAATGGAGCTTTCTCCTTTTCCCAATGCAATCCTCTCTGTACCTCCAAAGGTTACTTTAAGAGCTGGAAAACCACTTGGAACTGGGTTTTGGTGGTTCTGAAAGATGTAGGAGAGACAGAGGAGGTTCTATTACAGAACAAGTTTAATTTCAGGAATCTCAGTTAATTCCAGTAAATTCCAATTTTTCATTTTTTCAAACTTAAACTGGACATATCCTAAATTATGAGTTTTTTTCAAAAAAGAAAATGGGCTAAAAACAATTGAATTAGATCTAATCAAATCAACAGGACTTATGTAAGAGCAGAATAACAGGCACCATGTATTTTAATGGGTCTACTGTAGCTGAGACTAGCACTGATTTAGCTCAATGCTTGCATAAGAATTCATGCCCATTTTTGTTATATTTGACCTAATAAATAGCTGGTAATACAATTTTGTCTAATATGCATCTTTTGGAGAGACCTTTTTCTCACATGATACCTAACTGGCTGTGGGCATAGCTACACCTGCATAAGAATGATGATAACACCAGCAGGCAAAGATTTCCGGCAAGGAAAAACGTCCTCCTTTTCTCCTGCAGATTTTCTGATTTGTATATAATCCCTTTTATCCTATAGAAGCTGGGGAGCCATGGGAAAAACTCCCACCTGCTGGTGATGTTCCTACACTCTTGGCAGCATAGCTAACATCAACAGGATTTCAGCCGCTGAATGTTATTTCCATTAATATAAATATTTTCCCATACACTATAACTCCAGTACGGAAACTGGAGAAGTGCAAATTTCAAAGGATATTAGAATTTTAATTAACATACAGGTTCAAAAGCGTGAAATTCCCTTAACCTACAAACCAAACGACTTTTTCATCTACTCCGTTTTCACCTGCTTTGTGCTTACTCCATGTTCTAAATTCCTTTCCCCCAGCTGGCCAGTGAGGACAGATTGCAAATCTGTTCCCAGCATTGATCGGCTCTGCAATCACATCTCCTTATGCCACCTTCGCTTCCATAAATTAAAGTGTACAGTAGTTGGGACTACATCAACCTGTCTTACGTGGTCTTCTAATTCTTAAAAACAAATACACACAGCAACCAAATATGTCCTAAGCACATGATGTCTGTTGTATCTCTGCAGTCAGTGCTCCAGTTAACATTCCTGTTTATATTATTACAGAGCCGTCATCTTATACATATTTATTCAGAAGTTTCAGTGAGGTCAGTGGGACTGAGTCCCAAGTACATGGGTGTAGAAATCCAGCCTTAAAATTCTATTTTTATTACAAACCTTCCTATAAGTTTTTCTCCCTCATAGCATTGGGGATTCCAGGTCTCAGGTTGAACATCTCAACAAAATATTTAGCCAAATTAAAAATTAAAGCCTTGGGAACTTTTTCATTGGTGGCATACTTACACTTCTGTATTTGACAATATATTCCAAAATAGGTGCTCCTCCGTCATCTTGTTTTGTGATGCTCAATTTGAAGCTTTTCCCACTGCCTGGTTGTCCATGAATAGATGGAGGGCTTGGTTCACCTAAAAGGCAAGATGAAAATGTTCACATTTTACATGCATAATTTGCAGTTTTAAATTGATCTCATTCAAAAAAGAAACACTGTGCATTACATTCTAAGAGTGTGACATATGCCATTTACTTGACAGTGTTTATAATTAACTGAGGTAATAGTGCTTTTTGAAGAAGCAGCTGTATTAGTTTGTGCAAGCATATAGGTTAGTCTTTCAGATGCCACAATGTTTCTTTCTCTTAAATTAAATTAAATTAAATTAATCTCTGAGTTGATAATGCTTTCTTACAAAATTAGGATGCAATCACTACTTGAAATCATTTCAAATATGACAACATATGTCTTATATAGCTGTCTGGAATAGAAGGAGGCCTATTCAGACAATTCCTGACACCTGTGTCACCAAAGCTTCATGAATGTTAGAGGAAATAATCACAGGATAAGTTTTTCTTGTTTATTGAGCAACAGGGGACAAGAATGCCTCTCCAGATATAAGGCCAGCCATCCTGTTAGATAGGCTTGCAATGGGGAAACATGGGAAATGGCAGTGGATAGCATGGCTCCATCTTTCATTGACAGTGCTCCATGTGCCCCATGACACATGAACTGGCTGGATATATCATGTCTGCCCAGGCAGTAAACTCTACATATCCTTCTCCGTCCAAGCATACTGGCCTTTGAGTTACCAAGCAAAGGTTATACAATTTATTTTATGGAATATAAAAACTACATGATTTGCTGTTGTAGATAAGTATTTAGGGAGCAGACATGGGGAATGAATAAAAAAGAAGGGAAAATGGAAGCTTACGTATGGTGATTATTACACTCCTGAGTTATTTACTTGACAGTAAAGGAAGGAAGGAAGGAAGGAAGGAAGGAAGGAAGGAAGGAAGGAAGGAAGGAAGGAAGGAAGGAAGGAAGGAAGGAAGGAAGGAAGGAAGGAAGGAAGGAAGGAAGGAAGGAAGGAAGGAAGGAAGGAAGGAAGGAAGGAAGGAAGGAAGGAAAGGCAAGCAGGCAAGCAAGCAACTGGGAAAATCATATTTCTATTATTTCAGGAGTCTCTAGTTGGGTGCATACATGTTTTGTTTCCAGAGATTTCCTGGTTCTAGCCAGGAAAATAAACATAAACTCTGGAAAATAAAAGTAGGCTTTGGAAGAAGCAATTGGTTCAGAATAATTTTGGAAAAAGGCCACTCTAGATCACTGCGTTTTGAGGGGCTGTGAGTAGCTAAAGAAGATGACCTCTCTTCCAGATCTGGGAGATGCTACTGTATTTAGACCTGTACAGTTCTGTGGTTAATTACATTAAGCCAGTCATGGACAAACAAGGCAATTTAATATCATTGTTTGAAAAGGAACATAATGTTTCTCATTATATTTAGCTTGGAAGTAGCTCATCTGTTTATTTTTCTGCATTGTTCTCCTTAACTCAACAGCTTAAAGTTGTATGGAATGGTAATATGGAACAACCATATTAATAATGGGTGAAAGGTAATTTTTAACAGAGATAGTAATAGAAAATTGGCAGATACTTTCTGTTGATGACCTGGGGGAAAATGTGCCTCATGCTCACAATTCTGGACTTGCAATGGGCTCAGTACAAAAACTGATATAATGTGTGTTGCCCATCATCAAATACACCTCTATCATAAAAAGAAGGCTAAGTATTTGAAGAGCATGTCCAAGATTTGATTCCTATAATGAGCAATGAGTCAAAACTCTACTTCTGATAACAGAATGTGGAAAAACAGTTTACTTACCTGCACCCGTTGTATATGAAATCACATACTAGGTTTCTCTTTGTGTCTGTGCAAACTCCTCGGAACCTTCGAGAGCCTAGCAATAGCAAAACAAACAAACAAACAAACAAACCCAAACGATCTCCTCTTCACCTGACTCTTACTTTTCATGCTCCATATGAGCCAAGAATCTTTCAGTTCTCTACAATCCATTGTTGAACAACAAATTAAATATTTAAAAAATGTGACAGGTTGCGGGGAGGCAGGAGGGATGTGTGAATTCACAGATGACCACTCAAAGAACTACAGGTATGTAACTTATTGTTCTTCATCGTGGCCTCAATCAATCACACATTGGGTGACTAGTAAACTCACGTACCAGATGGAGGGGAGTCCCACCAGCAGAGATGACAGCAACACTCAACTGAAGGAAGCATCAAGCTTAGCACATGCTGTACATCTAGTCTGTAATGCTTGATAAATGTTAAAGCTTGGCCGCCTTACATACGTATATCTTGCAGGTGAACACTGTGAAGCAAGAGTAGAAGCCACCTGGTCAAATGTCCTCACAACTAAAGAAGGCAATGGATGGTTCAATAGTTGATAGGATATAATGATGGCATTTACTATCCAAACATTGGGGTGAAATTGACTGGCCTTTCTTCTGTCCTCGTCAACATACAAATAGTTTATTTGATTTTCTAAATTGCTTTCTTCTTCTTCTTCTTCTTCTTCTTCTTCCTCCTCCTCCTCCTCCTCCTCCTCCTCCTCCTCCTCCAGCAAGGATGCTGCAAACATCTAGTGTATGCAAGGCTTTCTTAAGGTCAGTAGACAGGGACACGGAAAGTGTGGGGAAAACTAGGGGTTGGTTGATACGGAAATCTGAGATCACCTTTGGTAAAAAGGACAGATCAGGAGATCAGGTCATCTTATCTTTATAAAGTTGCAGAAAAGGAGGGTCTTGGTGCAATGCACAAAGTTCATGAACTCTCTTGGCTGAGGTTAATAGCCTCAAGAAACACTATTTTGTACATTTACAATTCCTTGTAGATAAGGAAGTCCAAGAGTTTGCTTAGATTTCCTGTACATTCTCTTTGATGCTGTGGTTGGTTTGAATTTTTGATGCTGTGATGTTTGGATGCTGTCTTTCATCCCTATCCCTCATAGTGCTTACATGTTGCATCAGGTGGCATACAGTGAACCTTTCTGTACTCACAGAAAGGTATTGGATAGAACTGAGGTGGGGGTGCAAGTAGAAAGAAGTGGCATAAGGAGCCTCCCTTTTAAAAGACATGGACACCAAGGGAGAATGAAGGACATCTCTTACATTGCATAGAGACTCATGCAGTTGACATCGATCTGATGGAGACCTCAATCTAGATAGTGATACCAACCAGGAAGGGCTTTGGTCCGACTCTCTATGGTGCTCCTGTACCCTATCTTGGTGATGAGGCAAATTTAAAGGTGAGGGCTCACACTGTCATGGGGGGAGCCTGGTAGGTCTTTGTAGCTCCTGGTGTTGAGAGTGTCTCAGTGTTGAGCTAGTAGGAACATAAACATTCATCAGAGTCCACTCCAGAGAATCTGATCTAGCTGGAGAGGTCTGTCAATGCTGAGATGATGTAACATCAACATCTGAAGTGGAGTCCAGGCAAACCAGTTCATTAGGCTGGTTAGTCCATTGGTACTGTAGAAGACCTAACCACCACAGACAAAATGTCCTTATGCTGCTTAGTTTTGTCTTTCTTCTTGCCTCATAGCCTTAGACATGCCAGTTTCTGCTGGTTTCTTCTTCTTCATTGGGTCTGATTTGCTGGTTTAGGTTTTAATGCGGTCTGCATTAAAATGGTCAGAATCAGTAGTCATTTCTGGCATCAAGGACAGCTCAGTCTTGAGCTGACTGAGCCAAGGAAGGCTCTTACTGAATATTGTCCATTATTATTTGTTGTGATGGAGTCCTGGTAGACTCAGCAATGTTGTCTATGACTTTTAGGGGCTTTTTGTACAGAAAAAGTTTGAGCGGTGACTGGCGGTTCTTACAGGCAACCTTAGTAATATTTTTACACGTTGGCCAAGTTTGGGTTAAATGACCCTTTTCCAGGTAGTAAAGGCACTGGGAGTGTCTGTCAGAAAATGGAATTTTATTTGAACACAGTGTGCAATTTCTAAATGGCCCTGAAACAGCTGTAAAAAAAGAAACAAAGAAAGAAAGGCGGGAAAAACATGGAGATAACTAACCCACGGGAAAAAAAATATGAATAATAAAGTCCTTTTTTATACAAGAGGAAAAGAAGATGATAAATAATTATTTACAATTTTGTTGTTGCAAGATAGTAAAGAAAGAAGAAAAACTGGAAGCTCCCTGAGTTGCTGCTTCAACAGAAGTAAAGAGGGAGCTGAGGGATTTCTGGCTGGCATGGAGCATTCGTAATAAGGGCTGGGCTGAGGTTTTTTTGCTTTTGCCAAGCTCTGGAAGGTTCCGAGGAGTTTATACAGGTACAAAGAGAAACCCAATACAGTATGCGATTCACAGAGACCATGATGATAAGCAGTGGTTTCCAGACCAAGGATACATCATGTTTCATGCTGTATAAGCAACATGGTGCAAGCAAATTAAGTTTTAGAGGTGCTTCCAGGCACAGTGAGAAGTGGATAGGTCATCAGCAAATGAACATGAAAATGATTTATTCATTTTTCAATTAACACGAGTAACTTGAAATAATAATTTAAAAAGAGCAATATAATTACTTACGAACTGGTAAGGTCTGAAATATTTCAATTTTGCTATATTCTCCTTGCCCTTTTCCATTTACTGCAGCAACCTTGATTTCATATGTTGTATTTGGTTCCAAATTGCTAAGAACAACCATTGCTGAAAGGAAAAAGAGTGAATCTTGTTTAAAAACAAACGTGCATGGTGCCAAAAGGGATATTACATTCTGTAACATTTCTGTTTCACTTAGTTTATATGCATCACAGAAGATAATACTGTGTTAGATTGTTATTTTTATATTAGCTTGTTAGATTGAATATTTTTATATTTAAGGATTTTGATCAGCAGGTGAAATCCATTGGTCAAAATCCTGTTGCTTGGCAAAGGAAATTGCACTGGAATAGGCCCTTTGAATCAATGGGGATTTGGCAAGTCAACTCCTCTATAAATTTCATTGATTCAAAAGGGCTAACACTAATTGTGACTTATGCAGTCACTCATAGATAAGGACATTTGAATCAATGGAATTTAGTGAGAAATTGACTCACCAAATACTCATTGGTTCAGTGGGCTACTCTAGTGTGATTTACTATGCTCAGCAACAGGATTTTGGCCAATATCACATGATGGAGTTGTGTGCACTATGGCTTCTCCTTTCCTACCATGAGTCCCATGCACTCTTCTAAAATCTGATCTACAGGAACCTAAAACCTTCCAGACATTTTAGGATAAACAGAACTGCAGGGAAGAGGAAAATATTTTCCCTTGCTCATTTATTTCATCTTTTTTCATCAGTGGGATGTGTTAATTGGATACAAACATTTGTATTGCTTGCACATGTATCCTGTTGTCATAACATAATTTATTTTACCTAGTGTTATTTGTGAACAAATACTAGAAATATGTCAAGGGAACATAGTATCATCTAAGTGCCTTTGGATTTATGCACATATTAATAATGCAAAATGGAGAAAAAATTGTTATCAAGATAAAACAATAATGAAATTATTTTGATATTACAGTAACGTTAAACATTTAAAGATTGTATGTATGTGTTGGAAAATTCTGTGTAATTAAAGCAAAGCAAAGCAAAGCAAAGCGTGCTGCTTATATACCGCCCCATAGCACTTCAAGCACTCTCTGGGTGGTTTACAAGTTAATTATGCAGGCTACACATTGCCCCCCCCCCCCTGCGAGCTGGGTACTCATTTTACCGACCTCAGAAGGATAGAAGGCTGAGTCAACCTTGAGCCGGCTACCTGGGATTGAACCCCAGGTCATGAGCACAGTTTTGCCTGCAGTACAGCAGTTTAACCACTGCGCCACGAGGCCCTTCTTGAATCCAGTATAGAAATAAATGTTAATAAATTAATGTCTGGTTTCCAGAAAAAAAAAGAGTAACAAAACAGCAAAAATATCAAGAAAATTGCCCAGCTTTTATCAGCTCAATAGCATGAACAGATACAATTCAAATGTGGAGATACACATCAAACTACTTCCAGTAAGCAAATATTAAATATCATCAGCATGGGTGGGGTGGGGGAGTGGACTTGATGGCCTAAGAGGCCCCTTCAAACTCCATTATTCTATGATTCTATGCTCATGCTGATGCAAGTGGTTTTCTGTCCTTTGAACTACTGGTATCTTCAATTTATTTGTCTAATTATTTTTTCTTGGGTGATCAGGAGGTAAGAATGCAATTTTAAATCAATAAGCTAGTTGTTATTGGCCTGTGCGCCAGGAGAAGTGACACAATAACTTGTTGGATCTAAATGTTATATCTTCAATCTAGAACTTTATATACAAATTCTAATTATACTGTCATGCTCTGAGTATTCAATGAATTAAATATGAAAAAATGGTCCAGGGGACAAGTGTAGAAAATCGCTAAACTTTTTTCTCTGCATAAACAATGCACTAAAAAGCAATGGCTGCAATGAGAGATACTAGCAACTTGCTTTATTGCCTTAAGAATGGGCTGTGGAAAACATTTAATAAATATGGTTATGCCATGTATTTTAAGTTTTAAAAAGCCATTTAAAGGAAGGCATCACATTGTATTTATTTTTCCTTACTACTTTTCCTTTCTATTTCTACAATTATTTTTGTTAATATAATTTGATTCTATTGCCTGTCAGAATTTTCTTCTGTACTCCTGAGCCAAGAGGGGATTCTAAAATGAAACTGGGAGCCAGAAAGACAGAATAGGACTCAGACCAGGTTCACATTGGCTATTGAAACTCACTGGAGGGGGGCGGGATGGTGAAACTGCCCCTTAAGGATGTCACAAACATCTGAAAAACCCACTGTGGTTACTAGAAAGCAGGTGCAACTTGATGTCATATAGCATTCACATAAACTGAGATTAAAGGCCATTCACACATTCAGAAATGGGTAATCTGAATGTTAGTGGGGGGCAAAATACATAGCCCCTCTGCCTCTACTGTCCTTCTTTGCCTATGAAGAAAAGGTATTATGAATAAGGGAGTGTTCTGTGCATGTGGAAGCTCTCTGATTGATTGAGAACCCTGCTTTTTGAGATTCCCTAATCATGTGGGCTATCTCCGTATATAGAAGGCTTTCTCTTCTTCAGTTGGTCACTTTCTACACATGGAAAACAATGATATTTTTTTCTGAATGCCTGAATGGAGCTTCTGTTTGCTTCTAATTGCCATCTAGTGCCAATTAGAAAGTATGCACTTACTCAGTCTCTTATTTGCAGAAGCTCAAGCTACCCTTATTTCTTCAGATAAGAATAGGGATATACAGCTTCATCTGTCCTATCATTGCATCTGCAAATTTTTCTTCTTCCTTGTGAGATGGCTGGTCCTATTCGAGAGATTTCTCACAAAAATGAGAGCAATTTTCATGCTACATGGAGACAAAATAAAAACACTGCCTTCTCTAATTGTTTAGTAAGTGTTGCTGTAAATCTTTCCTTGTCTCATATTTTTATAGGGGAACAAGCATTAAACTTAAGATATACAGAAGTGTACCTCTGATATTGAGATAGTGGCCAAAACAGCATTGAGCTGTGCCAGAGTTGGAGCAGATTAGAGATTCCTTTTAAAGTTCTATTTCCTTATTTATTTCCTTATTTATTTCCTTATTTATTTCCTTATTTATTTATTTATTTTTAAAAAAACTTTCCAGCCTCTATGATCTCACTTTGCTATTCTTTTTACCTGTCTTGTAGCAAATTCAGTTGTTATTTTTCAAATATCTACCACTGCTTTCCGAACAGGAGGTGATTCCTGATACATTTTTTTAAAATTGGAAAATTATCTGTCCTGTTGTTTAGAAGAGAGAGAACCTCAAAGATGTTTGTTTTAGATATGACATTTTGGATAAACTTTGGTTACACATGCTTATTGAAGCATTATGTAGCAATTGGACAGTATAAGGATGAAGACAGTGTCACAGAGGCCCCTGTCAGTGGGCTGTTTTTCTCAGGACTAGACATGGGACGAGTAAAAAAATGGATTGTGATATTCGTCAGAAATCGCTGATTCGTTAAATATTCATCCCTTCATATTTGTGGGTTCCAGAGACCCCCACAAATACAAAGGGATGAATATTTCCCCATTTTTATTCATCCCCCATATGAATAAAATGGCTTTCCCATTTTGCCTATCGGCCCGCCGATCAGCTGATTGGTGAGCCGATAAGCAGCCACCCAGCCCCACAGCCTATCCCCGCCCCCTTCTTGTCCCTACCTTAGCCACCCCCCGCCGCCACCCTCACCCCCGCCAACGCCCCCACCATAATTACCGCCACCGTCTCCAGCAGGCCGCCGCAGCCATGGCCTGTAGAAAGGGACACTGGCTGGCCTTTGCAAAGATGGCAGCTGTGGCTTCACTTAGGGTAGCGAAGCTGCAACTGCCATTTTCGCAAAGGGCAGCCTGGATTCCCTTACCCTGCCTTAAGGGAGTCCAGGCTGCCGTTTGCAAAGATGGCAGCTGCAGCTTCCCTACCCTAAATGAAGCTGCAGCTGCCATCTTTGCAAAGGCCAGCCAGTGTCCCTTTCTACAGGCCGTGGCTGCGGAGGCCAGCTGGAGACAGCGGTGATGGCGATAACGGTGGAGGGCATTGGGGGGTGGCAGGGGCATCGGCGGGGGTGGCGGGGGGTGGTGGCGGCACGGGGGGCAGTTTTTTAGTAACCCCCCCATTAATCGATGAATAAATTCGTGCTTCGTCGGTTCATGGGGGCAGCTTCGTGCTTCGAGAATCTTCAACTTTTGATGACTCACAAAGCAGGACGACTCACCAAAATGGTGAGTCATCCCCATCTCTACTCAGGACCCATCCAGTTTCCCACAATGAGCTCCCCTGCACACTTGGGAGAAAAACTATGTTGAAGTATGACTCTCTGGGTGGACCAAAAACCTGAGAAGGCCTTGGTGACAAGAAAAAGGGAGTTCATCCAGAACCACAAGAAGGGGGGGGGTGTCAAATAAAAAGCCAGGGAACTGAAGAAAGCACAGGAAAAGAGACACCCCCTCATATATGGAGGACCCATGGACTAGGGTATTGGTCTATCTTCTGGTACCTAAAGAAGAAGCAGAGAGGCATCTTGCCTGCCCTGCCTCCTCTGGGCACTGCCTCAGTGGGCACAGATTCTGCCCAAGATTTTTCAATTGTATATGGGGCCATATTTTAATATTTTTCCTTATCTGTCTAATTACTGGGTGCAAAATTAGCTGAAGTTTGTTTACATTATTTGGAACAGTTACTTCTAGGTATTTGAATGATTAAATGGAGTGCTAGGATGCCTACATTCTTTTGTATTTCATGTTGCATTTTAGTTTTAATATTTACAACACTCCAGATTTCTTATGATTAATATGTATCCTGCTACTGCTTCATACTCATGAATCTCTCTCATTAATTCCAGTAAGGCTTCTTTGAGGTTCACAGTTAATATTGCCATATAATCAGCAAACATGTTGATCTTATGTATTAGACTATTTGTTTCTATACCATTGCTGTTATTCTATATGCAGTTGTCAATGATTCTAATGAGAAGTCAAACAATAAGGGTGATAAAGGGCATATATATATATATAACCAAGATGACATGATAATTTTAATCCAAGTTGGAAGATGGCCAAAAACAAACAAAAACGTTTGAGAGAGATACTGCCCTATATATATATGAACTGGAGGATGGAAGAATTCTAGGAGTCAGGAGACCTGTTGTAAAATAGTGAATCTGACAGCTGGTAGAACCATAGGGTGTGTGTCTCCACTCATGTTCTACTTTTGTACATGTAAATATACTTATAGGGATATTCATTGTCTTCACACAAATTTCTAACAACACACTGAATCAGGATACTTTTCTGGGATGACTACAGGGCATAGCAAAGAGCCCAGAGGCATTACAGAGTGCAGTGGCATACCCACAGACCCTTTGTGTTAAATCTGGCATACACACATTCTGCTCAGAATTCAGGAAAGGGAAAGAAAAACCCAAGAAGGCACTGAATTGGTGGCAAAGATGGAGGAGTGTACACGCCCTGTCTTCCTTGCCTTTCCTGTAGCAAAGTCATGGATTAAATCATCCAAGTGTGTGCTGTCACCACAGCACCCTTAATTTCAGATCTAGGGAAAATAAATAGTGTGGAGAGAAATAAAAAATAGCAAGGGTAGAGGAGTGCAAACTCCTTGCATTGCCTTTTTTAAAAAGAATCAAATATGACTATGCTCAATGCCTTTTTAAAGTTGGCACATATACAGACAAGCATTGGCTCTAAATGTCTCCAAAATGACACATGGTGGGTCAGACACCAATCTGTGTATCCTTATTAGAGATTGGCTTGAACCACCAGTTTGGTGGTTCATGCTGGTTCATCCTTTGGATGAACAGGTCTTCGGTGCTTCCCCGCCCCACCTCCTCTAGGCATTGCCTCTGACTGGGCACCCACGGGAGGAAGCAGAGCTGGGAAGTGTGGACACCTGTTCATCCAAAGGATGAACTAGTGGTTCATGCCCAATCCAACTATGCAGGCTGCACTTTGCCCCTCCCCGCCCAGTGAGTCTGGTACTCAGTTTACTGACCTCAGAATGATGGAAGGCTGAGGCAACCTTGAGCCTGCTACCTGAGCCTGTCAGGATTGAACTCAGGTTGTGAGCAGAGTCTTGACTACAGTACAGCAGTTTAAACCACTGTGCCACAAGACTCAATAAAATAAAAACAAACATGAATACAAATCAAGATACAAATGTGGGCTTTTCTCTGGATACATGCCTTGCAATAAAACATGAAGGTGAGCTTCATATCTTGTTGTAAGAGTGGCAAGCAGAAATAAAACACTGATCACAAACCAGTGTGAAGGACCTTGCTATTTTGTGAGGAAAAAGAATGTCCAAAATACGTACACACTCAAATCATTTTTTTGGATCGGAGGTAACAATAACAACAACAAGAAGACCTTGAAACTGCAGATTTTTAGGGACAATACTGCTCATGATCACTGTAATAAAGAAGAATATACATTTAAATATGCTTTCTCTTAACAAACACAGCAAATGATGAAAAGTGTCTACTTTCTTGATGAGCGCATTTTTTTTTCAGATTTAGGATTCCACAGTAAACATTAGAAGGAAGGCTGCTATCCATGGCAAGATCTTTCTATGTCAGTCTCTTGTGAATTATGCATGGCCTCCCATGTAAATAAACTGGAATTGGTTTTTATCATGTGGAAACAACTCAGAGAAAAAACATTTTGATAAAGAAGTACAGTGGGGGAAAAAGGTTGGGGACCCTATAGACAACTAAATATTTAGCAGAACGTCTCCCCCGCCAAACTGCTGCTCATTTTGCATGCTCCTCTCAAACCACAGTGCTAAGGGTGGCATACCAAAAAGAGACCAAAAAGATGGCAATGAGAAATTGGGCCATCTTGATTATGGCCCCTACTCTGTGCAATAAACTTCCATCAGAGATGTGCCAGACTCCATTGCTTCAGACATTTAGGAAATTATTAAAGACAGAACTTTATCAAGCAGCCTTCAAGGAAATGTTTCCTGCTGTTTTGAGTTTTTAATTTTTTTAATTAGGATTTTTTAATGGGTAATTAAAATTTTAATTTTCAATGCCACATTGTTTGAGTTTGTATGTGGGTGGCATTTGGGGCAGATGGATGGAGGTTCACCAGTATATTTTGTAAACTGCCCAAAATACTGGATGTCACTAAGTGGGTCAATCAATCAATCAATCAATCAATCAATCAATCAATCAATCAATCAATCAATCAATGACAAGAAGAGAGCCTCATAACTTCTTTCAAAAACTCCTTGAATATCATGAAAAACCTATTCAAAGTACTGATGAAAATAAAATATTTTCCATTTGATTTATTTAAAAAAAACTACTGCAAAGAAATTGTGCATGAATATGAAATATTCCTGGCTAGCAAAAGAGGGAAAACATGTTTTTTTCTTGAAAGGCACTATATTGATTCTTATGCAGAAGCTGTTTTACTAACATAATTACATCTTCTATACAGTACTCAAATAACCATTTTAAAATGGTGAATCTGGTTAAAATGTCACGAAACAGCTAAATTGCCAATCTGTACTTTCATAATAAACCTATTTCAATTGTAATGTTAATCTATAAATAGTAACATAATAAAGCATTGTATTGTATATATATTTTTTAAAAAACATCAACTTTAAACCTGGGGAAGATACATGGAAAAAAATTATGGGAGCCTTTTTTTGCCCTCCACCTCTGCCTTTTCAGCTAAAAAGACTAAAAAAAATTGAAATCAAGCTGATTTCAAAGGTGTCTCATGTTAGTCTGTTGCAACAAAACAATAAAGAGTCGTATTACATCTTTAATAGTAGCAATCTATTATAGCATGAGTTTTCATGCATTACAGTTGAATTCTCAGAATGCATAGAGTAGATTCTTAGAGGTTCAGCTCCTGACTACAGATGAAATGTTGCCCATACAATGAGCATGTCAAATAAATAAAGTGACAAGTATATTATTAATATTGGCCCTTAAGAAAACTGTGCTGATAACACAAAGATCCTGGCAATATGAGAGAGCAGATTATAATCCATGGAAAATCATGATGCAATAAATCTTTTAATCTTAAATGTCACACACTGTTGTCAGAAATGTAGTAACTATATGTAAAATTTAGGATGAGACAGGCTGCATTTAAACTTAAAAAAATTATAATACTAATTTGTTCTGCACAGGAGACACAAACTTTTCCTTTTTTTAAGAGAGGCTCTCCAAAGATGTTGGAGGAAAAGGCAACAATCTGAGTAACAAATTAAATGAGCACCTAACTCTCACAACTCCTTCTTTGAATCACATATGCTTCTTATGCCACACTTACTATCCAATTCTCACCTTCAAATGCTGTCTTAAAAACAGCAACAACAACAGCAGCAACAACAAACTAATGTTTCCTGTATCTTATTTAAGTTCAAAGAAGCTTCTTCTGACATTGCCCACCCACCCTAGAAATAAAGAGACAAGACACAGGTGATGGGTTTAATTAGGACCACACTTTATTAACTCATTAAATGTTTAACTTCTCCCAATTCTGTAGAGGGGCCAACTGTAGTGAGAATTCCTGAGGCAGGCGCCAGGGGTACCTGTTTATCCCAAGCCTGCCCCATCTGGTGAGTTCCATGCCCCACGTTCATGCTGTCATGTCGACAGGCAGTTCCTGGACAGCTAACACTCGGATGACCACCAGCAGCAGCAGCCACCCAAGTCTCAAGGCCATGGCTGGCCACCAATGCATTACGCCATCCTGACAACAGAATCTCAAGATCCTCAACGCCAATATGTTGGTAGCAGCTGATGTAACCTTTGTAATATACAGCTGATGTAACCTTTGGAACTCACCACTACTCCATTCGCCATCCACACTACCTGCCAATGTGACCTATTTAATTGCAACACCACCCCTGATCATCCCATCCTTGCCCCATAGTACGGTATAGGCGGAAATTACCCACACACTTTTTTTTAATATGCCTATCAGCTGATACAGGTCCAAAATTCCTATCTGACTAGTCTCACACTGAACCCTAAGGGCAGGCGGGGTGGGTGGGTGTTGCTGCACCTTCAGCAGAGGCCTGACCAAGGGCAGGGTTGCCTTATATAGGCTCTTTTCCCACCCTGCTCAGGTGAGCCCAGGCCGCCAATGGGTGCTCCAGGCTGCTTGTCTCCCCATCCAGGGAAGGCAGGCAAATCTGCTCCACCCGTGCAGCTGTCAGGAGCGCAGCCAGAGCGAGACATTGTAAGATAGCCTGTTTAGAATGCACAAGCCTCCACAAGAGACCTTGTTTCCAGAGAGAGACTGAACCAACAGGCACATTTTTCTTGTCATGGCCTGTGCAATCTGTAAAATGATGCCCCCCCAACACAAAAGCACAGTCTGACTGCTCAGAAAGACTCCAATAAAACACATAATGTTTCTATTTTCACTAGTCTGTACAAGACTGCATTTTTATAGTTGAAAAAGGTGAAAAAATTATTCTTTCATATCCACAAATTGTTTCAGAGACTGATTGATACTTTTTTAAAAAGTCATGCTGATGAAAAGAACTTTTATACTATCTTATCTAGTATATGAGGATGAACAAGCTCATTAATTGAGGAAATCAGCAGAAATTGGCTACATAAACAAGATGCCAGTGCATCTTTAAGGGCCTAAATAGAGTTTAAGACTTCTTAGTGCACTATATATATTAATTCAATTCTTCAAAAAAAAAAACCCTCTGGTTTATGAAAGTGAGATATTGTGCTTCTGTGTCCATGATTCAAAATGCTAGAAAATGGCCTGATACTGCTGCTCAATATTGTGTCCACGTTGGCAGCAGGAAAAAGGATGCCAAGCTTTACATAGGAGAAAACTAAGGACCAATAGTTGTAGAAGGGGTAGCCGCGTTACTCTGGGCAAGCATTATAGGTGAAAACAAAATAAAAAGCAAAAGTAAAAAAAGACAAAAATGTGATGGCACTTTGAAGACTAACTTTTATATTTTTTAATGTAAGCTTTCATGGACAAGTCCACTTCATCAGACATGAAGGACCAATAGATTGCTAATTAGCTAGATAAATTGGTATAAGGAGTTTTCAGATTTTAAACTATTGACCACCACAAAGAAGTAGGTAACTAGAAACTCTTTTCAAATTCTACAGTTCATAGTTCCATGACTTCCACAAGTATCAACTGTTTTGTATCCATGTGGTAACAGTATATAGTAATTTAAATTCAATATATTAGGCCCACTAACACATAAGTTCCATTGATTCACTCGTTTACTCCTGCAGAGACTAACAATTGGATTTAGGCTACTTATTTAATTTTGTTATGATAATTGTATTTCAAGGCACATATTACATGTCTGTCCTAGGGTTCAAAGGAAGGACATTAAACCAGATAAAGGCACCAATCTAATTTTTATATATTTAATCACTAAGGGGAAAACAAATTTCCATTCTGAAGTTAAGTACTGTTTAGAATGGACTTTTATTAGAAAGATTTAAATTTTATATTCTCCTTTTTTGTCATTGTATGCTGATAGTTTTCATCTTTCCAGTAAGTCAAAAAGAAAGAGGAGATATAATTATGTGAAAGACCATCTCAAGAAAGACTAGATATTGCAACTATAATTAAAAGCAAGTTATATAAATGTGTATCCAGCATAAACTTTAAAATTTTACATCTGTTCTTGGAAATTTCAGCCTTTGGGTGTAGAAAATGAGATTATTCATTATAATAAATCAATCAGTGTTGCTACCACGTAACCATTAAAAACCACATTATTAATTTCTTCATTTTACTAGTTCTTTTAGGGATATACATTTTATTTATGACACCAGTAATTATTTGAAGCTCCTGAATCTTACAGATTTAATGTTTTCTGTATTGTAACAAATTGAGCTAAAATTTAGAACTACACAATTACAATGTCATATGAGGATATAATCCTCTCCAATATTGTAGGAATAAACTAAACTGAGGATAGAGATACAAAGCATATTGCTTATGTGACTGTGCAAACTAGCTGTGTATATAAACAATCTATTAGATAAAGTGGCCTCCTGTAAAGTGAACTACACTGAAACTACTTGAACATGAGGACTGAGTTTATGGTTTGGCTTAAACAAGACAGTAACAATACTAGGCAATATAAATTGTAACAATTCAAATACAGACTTCCATTATGCATGATAATCACTTTTTTTTTCAATTTTCAAAAGTTGTTTAAAAAAAGTTCAAAAGGAAATACACATGTCTGCTGTAAGTAATTCAGAGTATACAAATATACAGGCCAGAATATTCAGCATTATTGCTTTACTACAGCACCTTATTGCACCATATTTCACATTTTCAAATTCTTGCATTACTTAGTTAGGATCAGCTTCTCCATATCAATTCACCAATCCTCCCAGCCTACTACTATATCAGAATTGAGAGAGAGGCACAGACAAAAATTTCAAATTTCATTTGTTTCAGATTATTTCAGGGTGTGTTGAGATTTGGATTTTTCAGGTACTGGTTCCTTTGTTAAACATGAAATGCAGCAGTTATTTTAGTTTTTTTCATTTTATATTTTCCCATTTGGATCTGTCTGACACCAGTCCAAAAGCACTGAAGAACTTTTCTTACACTACTCTAAAAAAGCAGGGGCAAAGCAGGTAACTTACAGGATACTTCAAGAAAGTAGGGGCAAGGCAGACAATTAAAAGTTAATTAACAAAAAACACATTTTTTAAAAAAAATCAGTCTAACAGGAAACCTCCCCCTACCACACAGAGTGAAACAAGGCAAAATTAAGAGACACACCCACACCCTCTTCCAAAAACCAAGAAAACCAAGGAGGCAAAAAAATTACAGCTGAACACAGTTAAAGCCTAGTTAACTAGAATATGGGGAGATTTCTCTCCCACCATGACTTGACGTCTTCACTTCCTTGAAACCACCAGCTTGTAAAAACAAGCCAGAAAATGAAAGAGGAGGGGGATCTCAAAAGAGAAAGAGATCCACAGGAACAGATGGAGAATACACAACATAGGGCACCACAGAGCTCAGCAGCACACATATCCTACCCCACAAGGAAGGAATGAAGCAAACATTCTTCTCTGTGTTCCACAATCTATCCAGATCCTTCCACAACTCTAAGTTCCGCTCCTCCTTCCCAGTCCCAGATGTTCTGATTGGCTGCTCACAGCAGCCCTCATGACACTATTTGATGAAACACTTCCCAGGCAATTTGACAAACAAGAGGTGAAGGAAACAGCAAACAAAAAAGGGAAACATGAAAAAAATCTGAAGCTTTCATGACACTCTCTTTTATTAAAACACAATATTTGGTTTTCAGAGCCTTTTTTAAATTAAACAAAAGAACATGAAACTGGAAGTAAAAACCTCTCTTTTATTAAATTTGGGTTAACATGAAAGTCCCATCCCTATCAGAATCTCCCCTAGTCTTTTTCTTTGTAGGTATGTGTGCTAATTAAATGTCAGTGCTTCACCATTTTTGTACTTAGGTATTAACACCCCCCCCCAAAAAAAAAACACCTAACAACCCTGCTTTGGTTTAAAGCAAAACTTTATACTGAGAGAGTATGTGCGGCAAATTAAAGAAATGCAGACCACAGTTCAGCCTCACTCTATCTTAACTCAAAGCAATGATGCATCTCTCTTGTTCTTTGTTTACACCAAGCTGAGTCGGCTCATGGACTTGGATGGGGAGGGGCACCTCATGCAAAAATTTCAGTCCACATGCTCTAGTCACAGGCTGCCCTTGACCCCAAGTAAGCTCAAAAGGTGGTCTCCTCTCTTTGATTTGCTAAAGAGGAAAAAAAAAACTCTACTTACCTAGAATTCATCCTGTGAAAGACTTCCTTCCCTCAAATATAACTAGACTGGACCGGTGAAAATTATGGAATTGTACATACAATTCTGTTGCAAATCAGCTATTTGGACATAACATTACCAAAACTTGTGTTTCATTTCAGCTCTTCCACAGCATTGGTGATGAGTGGGTTTGCTAATGGGATTATATTGTAGAGCTTACTTGAAATAGAAATTAATGTTCAAGAAGGGTACATCAATGTTTCCAAGTTTTGAGTGGAGGGGATGATCTGTAATTTGAATGTCCTTACATTGGCAGTATAGCTTGAGTCACAACCTTTTATTTTGAACTGAGGTCTCCTCCCTCTGATTTGGGGATTTCCTTGCTTTTAAAATATAGAAACACATAACATTAATGTAATAGTTACAGGAGGCATAGTTGGGAATTGAGCTCCTGACCTCAACAACATCTAAGGGACATTAAGTTGTCATTGCTTGCAAAAGGGGGTATCCTATAAGTACCTAAAAGGCAATTAAAACTGTGCAAAGGGAAATATTGTTGAGGTGAACAGAGTTATGCAAAGTTTATATACAGTAGGACCTCCTTATCTAAGGAATAAGGATCCATAGTCTGAACATATTAAAAATATTATAAGAAAAAAATATCCAGAAAAAACTATTTTCATATGTATTGCCAGAACTGGCCAATAAAGGGAGACAGAGACTGTGCTATGAATACGTGTTAGTGAAGAATACATAGCATGGTGCCCGTGGCCCGTTCTTGTAATGCATGTGAAAAGATTTTTTTTCCTTTTACCATGCTATATTTATAGTGTTTGCTATTATCCATGGTTTTCATTATCCACAGGGGGCATGGAACCAATCCCCAGCTTATATGGGGGTCCTACTGTACACTAGAACCATTTATCATCTACTGAAGCAGAATAGTGGGATATACAGGACAGATAAAGGAAGCACTTCTTCATATGACATTTTCTATGCCCAGATTTAGTGATGGCTTACTGGCACAGCTTTAGAATGAAATTCAACAAACTCATGAAGGACATGGGCTATCTTTATCTTCCAGTCACATGACAGAAAGAGAGAGTGAGTCAGTCAGACAGATTTCCTTATATAACATGACAGTGCTCTTCTCTGTCTCAGTTGCTGGAGAATATGAACATGTATGGAAGTTGCTTTGGGGTTTCCCATAGATAATATGATGGCTACTGACTGAAAACAATGCAGGGATAGACTAGATATCTAACACAGTTATTCTCATGATACTGTTTTCACAAATTATAGTCTGGTATATGTCAATTACATATAATATACAAAATGACTTTTAGGGGTAATGCTATGCTGCTAGTAAGGTTATATGGTAGCTACTGGAATCTGTGATCCTCCCTTTTGGCTGGCAGTGAGGGAGGTCATTTCCATATGTCCATCTTCAACATCAGTATGGCATATGTTCTTTAGAACATGGTGATTGGGCAGTGATGGATCCTAGGCTTCTTTGTAACAATGATAATGATATCAGACAGAAACTAAGCAAATCACAGAGCTAGAATAATTTGTTCCCTTTAGATTTGAGGAAGGGAAGGAAAAGGCTATACCAATCTTATCTGCTGTCTGGGAAATGCTGGAGAGCTTAAGAAAAGGCAGTTTTGGGAATAATAAAAGAAAGATGAGAACATGTGTCAAAACAGTATTGCCAAGATAGTCAGTGGGAAATGCGGAAAGGGGAGGGATTTTAGTTTTAAAAAGGGCAGCAGGGATGTATTGGCTGGCTTAGGTTTATCCTACTTACAGTATATCACAGAAGTGAGTACATCCCCTCACATTTCATAAATATTTTAGTACAGTGGTGCCTCGACTTATGAACTTAATCCATTCCAGAAGATGGTCATAACTCGAATTGGTCATACGTCGAAGCACAATTTCCCATAGGAATGCATTGAAACCCCATTAATTCATTCCGGCCGGAAAAAAAATCACCAAAAAAACAAAACAAAAACAAAAACACTGCAAGCCCCATCAGAATGCGTTCGGGCTGGGGAAAAAAAACACCAAAAAACAAAACAACACTGCAAGCCCCATCGGAACACGCTGGGACCGAAAAAAAACACACACCAAAAAAACAAAACAACACTGCAAGCCCCATCGGAATGCAATGGGGCCGGGGGGAAAAAACCCACACCAAAAAACAAAACAACACTGCAAGCCCCATTGGAACGTGTTTGGGCCGAAAAACACACACACCAAAAAACAAAACAACACTGCAAGCCCCATCGGAATGTGCTGGGGCCGGGGGAAAAATCACCAAAAAACAAAACAAAAAAATCACAGCACAGAAACATAACCCCCCCCCCCAGCCCAAACCCATGCTGCAAAACCCTGTATGAACTCACTCAGAAGCAGAAAGCAGCACCTGGCAGTCTGAAGCCCCTCTGCAAACACACACACTCTAACCGTTGGGGCGAAAGAGCTACAAAGAAGCAGCCTCTTCACCGTCCAACGGTTAGCAATTTAAATTCCCCACCTTTTCCCCCACCTTTTTTCTGATCGTAACTCAAAGCTCCGGTTGCGAGTCGAAGCAAAATTTTGTGGCTGGAGCTGGTCGTAACTCGAATTGGTCTTAAGTCGGGACGGTCGTAAGTCGAGGCACCACTGTATATCTTTCATGTGACAACAATGAAGAAATGACCCTTGGCTACAATGTAAAGCAGTGAGTATACAGCTTGTATAACAGTATAAATGTTCTGTCTTCTCAAAATAATGCAACACACAGTCATTAATGTCTAAGCCACTGGAACAAAGGTGAGTACACCCATAGTACACCTCGGCAATGCATCTCCTGCCTCCCTGCCCCAACCGGCTTGGCTTGGCACGCTCTCCTCGCCGTACCTGCACCAAGAGCAGACGGGGATAGGGGACACACACACACACACACACCTGTGTCCCGCCCAGGCTACCTTTGCACTCTCCGCCTGGCTTCCCTCTACAAAAGATAGGTGCGCGCACGCACAGAATAGTGCAGCCTGCCTCTCTGCGCACTCCACACACAACACACACACACAAAACTTCCCCAAACCCATCAAGCAAGCGCACCCCCACCCCCGCTGGAAAGAGTCGCCATCTCTGCTCACAGCAACCATCCCGAGCGAGTCTCCAGCTCTTTACCTTCTATGCCTGCACTCCCCTCCCCCACGTGCCCACCCACCCACCCACCCGGATAGAAAGGCAAGGTGGGCCGGATGTGGCATGCGGGCCATAGTTTGAGGACCCCTGCTCTACATGGTTATCACTTTGTAATCAGTTTCCTGGGAAAGTCTGCAATGACCTCATTGTTGTCCTTCAGGGGCAAACTGAAAATCTTTTTACTCTGGTTTTTTAAAAAAATGTTTATGGGCTATTTATAGACTATTGTTTTCATAATTAAAAGGATATGGAATTAACTAAATGTGTATTTTACTATATTTAAAATTCTTATACATGTTCCTAAAGGTAATTTAAAAGAATAAAACAGAGAACAGTTATTAATAGATGTCACAAGTAACATTTCAATAGGATGTATAAAAACAGTGTGGATCATCCCACTACCACTCCCAAGTAAACTGTGGATCTCCCATTAGTCTACTCCGAAGTGAAACAGGAGCCTCCGCTCCTGAGCTGAATAAAGAGAGAGAGAGAAATACTTTTCTTCAGAGAGGGAGAAACGAATACATCCACCTGTAATTTGTTTCTTAGCACTGGATGAAGCAAGAATGGCTATTAGCTACCAAATGGGAGTGACTAGGGAGAAATGGGAGTTGTAACACATAGCACATAGGATTGTCATAGTCCCTTAGTAGGAGAAGCAATAAAGGTCCCCAAGGATTATGTTGTTCTAGGAGATCCATCATTTTGCACGACTGAGTGAATATGGAACTGCTCAAACTGTGGGTCCTTACTGTTAATGCGAAAAACCTGAGAAATTGAGGAAACATGGGTTTTTCTCAGTACCTGGGAACAGCTGGCTGGGAGAAAGGTGGGGGCAGGTTTTGCCCACAAGGGAATGAGGGTAGTACCTGTAGTTTATCTTTTGGGCAAAGACTCCAAAACCAGGTTGGCTTGTTCCCTGGTTCTGTGCTAATTGGAAAATGACTTATGTGAAGGAAGAGGGGCAGAACTGCTCTTGTTTTCATGAATATCTGAATGAACTTAAAGCCTGATTGGCAGACCATCTCAAAAGGTCCAGAAGGTGATGTTTAAGTTATATCAAGAAACTAAGAAGTTACTTTAGTTGTAACTTCTGACCTTCTTTATATATGTACCTTAATCATCACCTTCTCTTAGGAGACACTATGCTCGGTTGTTGTCCTGTTATGGAGCATACACTTTTTGCATGCTCTGAGACTATGCTGATGCTATACTAGTATGTAATAACTAGGTAGTTTAGATAGTGTGACTAAATGGTTATTGCGGGACTCCCTGAACCTGGTGCTCTGTTGCACTTTAGCAAAATGAGAATTTAAAAAAAACTACCTTTGAAATTACTACATTTGTTTTTCATGGATTACAGTCCACTTCTAGAGATGAAGCATCTGATGATAAGTGTATAAATAAATAGGTTATAACCCATGAAAGCTCATACTGAATTAAATTTGGTTAGACTTATAGGTTCCACAATACATTTTTTTCTCTGTTATTGGTTTTGCTAATAGAGATGGACACAGGTGTCTTTCTGAAAACTCTGATTAACCGTGGTTATATATTCAACCGTCTGCAAGTTCTGCCTTGTTCATTTTCTTATTAATATTTGAAAATGTATAGGTCTATTTCTTTATGTGCTGTAGGACAACACTGAGAAGAACTATCATATCTTGTGAAAATCATTTTAGCATTCTGTTAGCAGCAATTGCTGGAACAAAATTGTAAAAAAGCTTCTTTTGCAAGATAACGACATATCTTATATGTGTACAAAGCAGAATTATTAATCTGTTTCGAGATTTGTTGAATAGACTTTCATTTTCAGAGTCATAAAATTCACAGAAAGAAAGAAGATACTACTTCACTCAAAATCATATTTGCTTCAAGAATCATATTTGTTCTAAGAATCTCTCAGAGTGTTTGGCTTAGCTGTACATTGTTCATATCATTTATTGCAAGAAATAGTTCACGGTCCTAGTAAGAAGGACTAGATAACATTTATACACATGTCTATAACAAAGGGGCACCTACTGTCACTTACTTTTAAAAGAAATGGATGAAATGGATGAAGTCACTTACTTTTAAAATAATAGAAATGGATGAAGTAAGGGTTACTAACACACATTTCTCATATAAACCCACGTGGGCATGAGACACTGGGCTGGTTATAAATGTAGAGAGAGTACAGAAGAAACAGAAATTCTAAAATACAGCTCACCATAATTTTAATGTTTGTATTTTCTGTTGTATAGTGCGAATAATGGTGGCCTGTAGAGGACAACACCTGCATCAATGTGGGATAAAGAAACCAGAATTTTGTTGTATGGATATATGTGTGCTAAATATATTAATATATAACTACGTTTGTCTGTTTACCGTACAATTGCACTCATTTCACATGCTAGCAAGGTTATGCTCAAAATCCTCCAAGGTAGGCTTCAGCAGTATGTGGACCGAGAACTCCCAGAAGTACAAGCTGGATTTCGAAGGGGCAGAGGAACTAGAGACCAAATTGCTAACATGCGCTGGATTATGGAGAAAGCTAGAGAGTTCCAGAAAAACATCTACTTCTGCTTCATTGACTACGCAAAAGCCTTTGACCGTGTGGACCACAACAAACTATGGCAAGTCCTTAAAGAAATGGGAGTGCCTGACCACCTTATCCAGCTCCTGAGAAACCTATACGTGGGACAGGAAGCAACAGTTAGAACTGGATATGGAACAACTGATTGGTTCAAAATTGGGAAAGGAGTACGACAAGGCTGTATATTGTCCCCCGGCTTATTTAACTTATATGCAGAATACATCATGCGAAAAGCCGGACTGGAGGAATCCCAAGCCAGAATTAAGATTGCCGGAAGAAATATCAACAACCTCCGATATGCAGATGATACCACTCTGATGGCAGAAAGTGAGGAGGAATTAAAGAACCTCTTAATGAGGGTGAAAGAGGAGAGTGCAAAAAACGGTCTGAAGCTCAACATCAAAAAAACCAAGATCATGGCCACTGGTCCCATCACCTCCTGGCAAATAGAAGGGGAAGATATGGAGGCAGTGACAGATTTTACTTTCTTGGGCTCCATGATTACTGCAGATGGTGACAGCAGCCACGAAATTAAAAGACACCTGCTTCTTGGGAGGAAAGTGATGACAAACCTCGACAGCATCTTAAAAAGCAGAGACATCACCTTGCCGACAAAGGTCCGCATAGTCCAAGCTATGGTTTTTCCAGTAGCGATGTATGGAAGTGAGAGCTGCACCATAAAGAAGGCTGACCGCTGAAGAATTGATGCTTTTGAATTGTGGTGCTGGATGAGACTCTTGAGAGTCCCCTGGACTGCAAAGAGAACAAACCTATCCATTCTGAAGGAAATCAACCCTGAGTTCTCACTGGAAGGACAGATCCTGAAGCTGAGGCTCCAATACTTTGGCCATCTCATGAGAAGAGAAGACTCCCTGGAAAAGACCCTGATGTTGGGAAAGTGTGAGGGCAAGAGGAGAAGAGGACGACAGAGGACGAGATGGCTGGACAGTGTCATCGAAGCTACCAACATGAATTTGACCCTACTCCGGGAGGCAGTGGAAGACAGGAGGGCCTGGCGTGCTCTGGTCCATGGGGTCACGAAGAGTCGGACATGACTAAACGACTAAACAACAACAACAAAGTTTGTCTGTTAGATAAAAAGAAACAATGGCCAAAATGTTCTTGCTTGGTGTAGTAAATTGCATAAGACTAGGCCAATTGAATCAATGGGGATTTGGTGAGTCAACTCCTCTGCAATTTCAATTGATTCAAATGGGCTTACTTTAGCATAATATGTCACAGTTAGTGAAGGACTATTTACATGAAAAATAATTTATCATTACTTATTACACTAAGCGACAAGACTTTTACCATAAAGTCTCAGGCTACAGTTTCAAGGTAATCACACGAAGAAGGAGAATCACTGTGTCTTAACTCATTAATAAAATAATTTCATTTTGCACATAAACTATTCATTTCTTATAGGCATTAGCAAATTCCAAGATGACTGGTGTTGCTGTACATGATAAACAGCCACAGACCATACTTTATATCATAGAAATAATAGAAAAGTGAAGTTGGAAGGAGCCTACAAAGGCCATCAAGTCCAACCCCCTGCTCAATGCAGGCATACATCATTGCCTCATTGCTCTGACTTTAAATCATTACTTAAAACATATCAGATTATATTTTTATTTTTAATATTAATAATATTGAATGAATAATAATATTGTATTTTGCTTAAAATGATTTTATAATTGTGGCGGAATGCCCATGTCCCACCTGTCCATCATGTGTAGCTCTAGAGCTGGAGCCTATGAGAGGACAGGAGGGCGGAGTCAGGGAGACAGTTGGTTGAGAGTTGGAAACTGAGAGAGAAGGAGAGAGGAGGTTTAGAGAGGTTTATGAGAGAGATTGGAAAGTTGGTATGGTATAGTTGGTTTATGGATTAAAGAATAGTTACAAGATAGAAGTAAAATAAATAGACAGTCATCAAATAGTATCCCAGTGATTAACAGTGATTTATATGAAAAGAGATACCAATAAAGAAACGTGTTTAATATCCAAGTAATGAGTGCAACATAATACAACATCTATTAATATACTTATGTGATTCAACAACTAAACAATAAATAATCAGTTATATTTGACAACACGTGTCCAGGCAGCATTATTGGTAAAGTGTGGATAAAGATTCACTGGTGGCAGTTGGTGTATGGAGAATTAAGAAAGTTGCACCCAAAAGTAGGACCTGGGGTTGAGGGAAACAAACTAGGGACACTGGGGGTGCGCGACATAAGTGGTGGCATCAGCGGTGGGATGCGAAATGAATAAATTCCATTGAGCCAACGGAAGAGAAAAGAAATTCTCTGAGTCTGAGGGACCTGTTAGTCAAAAGAGAAGGAGTGGGAAACCCTAAAAGCTCAGTGTGGATAGCTTGGAAGGGACTCCTGATCGTGGAAAGACTAAGGCAGGAAGAGACTCTGAGGAGAATTCTGTGTTTAAAGTTTACCTCAAGCTTAGAGAAGGACCAAGGGGCTAACTTTAGATCCCAAGCTCTGAAAGAGGAGTGCTGAAGGGAATAAAAGGGAAGCCCAGGTCAAAGGGATAGCTGAGGGAACTAAACTTAATTGCGGCTGGAATAATATAAATATTAAGGAAAAATGCTGGGTGTGTGGAGACTGGAAGAAACAGTGTTTCAGAACCAGAGACAGCGAGGCTGGGTGCCTAAAGAAAGAAAGAAAGTAACAAATCCGCAGCTGCTGGCGGAAGGCTACTGTATATCACTCTCTCCCTAACACAGAAAAGGAAAAAGTGTTTTTAAATTGAGATTTGTCTATTTTCCTCTATTAAACCAACCAACTTATCCAAAAGAAAAACAAATAAACCATGCCTTCTAAGAGGGGGAAACGGTTAACAATGGAGGTATCTGATGTACAAGGTTTACCTCACGAAGGGGAAAGCCCTGAATTAGCTGAGCCAGTCGGATGACGACAGGAACCTTCATCAAGTGATTTTTCTAAGAAGCTACAAGCTGGCGAGAGACACCTTTCATCGATGGAACGTGAGTGTCTTACGATTGGGAGGTCTTTAGAGAAGATCAGGCCATGCAGGGGGGGAGGACATTTTGTACTGTGCACAGACCATTCCCCACTGCTGTGGTTGAGGACAATTAGGGCGAATAACAATAAATTAATGAGATGGGCCCTACTATTACAAGACTTTGATTTTGAGATCCGGAGCGTGAAAGGGAATCAAAATGTAGTGGTCGACGCCTTATCCAGAAGACCAGAAGAATAACTGATGGAAAAGAAGAGGAATGTAACTTTTAATGGTATTAAAATTGTTCCAAATAAATATTCTAAGTGTATATGTATATGAAATAAAAGAAAATGCAATTTATAGATGAACTAATGATAAGTAAGGATAAAAGTGACTGAAGTGGTTTGTATGTAATAAAAATGTGGATTAATGTCATTTAAATGTAAAGTAATAAGAATAATATGCTTTCAACTGTGTAAAAGAGTAAGTATAGAGTAAGTATATATTGAAAATGTGTAAATGAGAATTACATTGAAAAAAATTGTTAGAAATATTGTTAAGTAAACTCATACGTTGTTCATGAGGGTAAACTACCATAAGTTTTACCCCATGAAACAAACTTTCCAAGGGGGATGGTATGTGGCGGAATGCCCATGTCCCACCTGTCCATCATGTGTAGCTCTAGAGCTGGAGCCTATGAGAGGACAGGAGGGCGGAGTCAGGGAGACGGTTGAGAGTTGGAAACTGAGAGAGAAGGAGAGAGGAGGTTTAGAGAGGTTTATGAGAGAGATTGGAAAGTTGGTATGGTATAGTTGGTTTATGGATTAAAGAATAGTTACAAGATAGAAGTAAAATAAATAGACAGTCATCAAATAGTATCCCAGTGATTAACAGTGATTTATATGAAAAGAGATACCAATAAAGAAACGTGTTTAATATCCAAGTAATGAGTGCAACATAATACAACATCTATTAATATACTTATGTGATTCAACAACTAAACAATAAATAATCAGTTATATTTGACAACACGTGTCCAGGCAGCACTATTGGTAAAGTGTGGATAAAGATCCACTGGTGGCAGTTGGTGTATGGAGAATTAAGAAAGTCGTGCACGAAAGTGGGACCTGGGGTTGAGGAAAACAAACTAGGGACACTGGGGGTGCGCGACAATAATTATGAACAGAAGCTGATGCCATAAGTAGGAATGCATACATTTACATGGAAATGTATTGCATATAGATAGATATTTCTGGAAAAACACAATATTAATCTTCTGATGTGTATATCCAACTTCTGGAACTTAAAAGCTATATACAGTGGACTTATATATTTAAGTCAGTGTAATGTCAAAGATATGATGGGCTTCCATTGTATGAAAATACTTTAAAAATTATCACCAGGATCTGGCACTTGTACATTATTTAACAAGAAGCTATTGAAAATGTAGTCCCCTTAGACTTCTACCACATATAAATTTATCCACAGTTAAATTATATAGCAATAGCAGAGATTTTGTGCTGTTGCTTTCTCTCAACAGCAGGGCTTGCTCGGGCTGCCATTCAAAGTAAAACTTAATAAAAACACAATAAACATAGCACCTTTCTTTTTTTAACGACACAAGGACAGGATCTGTGAGATACACATATCTGTTCTCAAGCATACCATTACTTCCTTTGTTTCAGGCAGCTATGAACTACTTAATGAACTTGTGTCGGTTCAAACTAATCAGTAAACCACATACAACGCAGAAGACCTATTCAAATATTTTTCTTCTATGTATAATCAGTATGATGAAAGGGGAAAGTGAGGACAACCACACTAACCAAGCCCACCTCGGTTGCTTTCTCCTGTATTTCTTGAACCTTGGAAAACCAAGGTTCTAAATGACATAGAGAATCAATACAAGCAGAAAAGTCTTTGCACTGCAGGTGTCTGGCTTATGGAAGGAAAGGAAGATGGTGATGCAAGGGCCAAAGATTGCTTAGTCATCCTCACACCTCATCATTCTTTGATTGCTTAAGGATAGTGTTTCCTAATTCACTGACCTTCTGGAAAATAAATTTTAAAAAAAGAACTACAGGGGACAGATAATTTTAGTGGCATTACTAAAATTTGCATTACTAGTAGATATATATAAACAGGTGAATAGCAGCACATACTGATAGTGAATATAAATTAGATAAAAATGACATTCCTGTGGAATACTGTAACAGAATGCCTAAAGAGACAATAAAGTTAGAGCATGTTTTTTCTAAACACACAAGTGCAAGATCATACTCTATAAAGTCTTGAGAAGTATTTTCAGGGTCACTTTATTCAAATCATAATGTCTGTCAGACAAATGGAACATGGTACCTGGGGATAGAAAACTCAGGTTCATTCCGAAGCTTTTACTGCTTATGAAAATTACCTCATTTCCAACCCCACTTGGAATTTTTATTGTAAACTAGATACAAAACCATTTCAAGAGCCTGACTGCTATAATATTACCCAGTCCAACAAAGAGCTTGAAATGTAATTTGTAAAAAGGAACTGGCTCTTTACTCTTTACTTTGAAGCAGCCAGGACATTCTTATTGTTTCCATTTCATTTATCACTGTGTTATATTCTTGTTACAAGCACGTGATAAAAATACAGAGAAATACTTCCCAATCTCCTTTAATAGCCAGTTATGAAAAAAAAAAAAATCACAGTACTCACATCTTGAAAATAATATTTCCTTTACAGTTTATGATTGAAAAGAAAGTGGCATAAAACTTAAAAAAATTATGTCAACTTAAAATGACTTAAAATCTTCTTTAAGAATATCTTTTGAAAGTAACTACAAAACCTTGGGATGTTTTTGATGGCTCATTACATTGAAATGTAGCATAGGTACACTCTAGTTATTTCAAATGGCAATTAGCTACTTCCAAACTGTGGTCCAACTAACTGGATTTATTACTTAAGATTGCTGCTTGAAATGATTACAGATAAGGGAGTTTCAGGTATCAGATTCCTCATGCTGGAAAACCCACAATCATAGGAAGACAACATAAAGAAGCTGGCTCCATTCTTCCTCTAAAAAGATATGCAATCTATCAATTGCAACTTGAATTATTGTATTTTCCTTCTAATCTCCAACATCTGAAAAAAAATCTGAAAAAAAAATCTGAAAAAGTTCAATTCAATTCAACCTTTATTGTACAGGCACAGATCCGATAAGGAAAAAGTTCAAGAAAACACTTTGTATTTTTCTTCTTCTTCATGCACTAATAGCTATATGTTTCTTTACACAATCTTCATGAACATCTGTAAACATTTTCCTAAAGTTTTCAGAAAAGCAGCCATGGGCACAGTTACACTATGAAAATGAATCAGGAGATGGACCAGGGTGTTGGAAGTTGGTTTGAAGTCATGTGGTAGTCACACAATTTCTGGGTTGAGGTGTGCATCCTATTGAGAAAACTTTCAATCTATTTTTAAACTGTGTTGTATATAAGTCAAAGGGACTACAAGGGCTTTTATAGTTGTTGCATTTGAGGCACTGTACTTTGCCCATCTGCCCTCGTTCTGGCGGCTTCTTACAGACACTGCTGCTGTTTTTAATATTTATTTTATTTTTTTATTTCTTTCAAACTGGAATAGTGCTAGTTCAATGTTACAGATAGGAAAAAAAATAACATAGATCAGATGACAAAATTTCCCTGCAGCCTGATACATATGCATGGAAACAGACACACACATGGTAGTGGGGGAATGACAGAACTGGCAGCCGAGAAGGAGAGGGAGTGACAGAACTGTCAACCAAGTTTGGCAAGAGGGAAGGCACACCAGTGAGTGGCAAAGAAAAACTAACTGCAAAAATTGGCAAACCCATTAGATTCTAGGCTTGTGAAGGAGAGACCATGTTTCCCCAACCAACCTTTCTCCCTCCACTAGCCCTCTTTTCTGGATTTTTAAAACCTAAACTATATTGCTGTTCCTCTGATTCCTTCTGGCTTCAATTGCAGGCAAGAAGAATGAAGGAAGGAAGAGATCAAAGAGGCTTTGACACAGGCAAGCACACATGCCTCTCACAGCCACTTATCACTGCTGCCACCAGTGTTATTTTTAATATTTGTTTTACATTCTTTTTCTTTCTTGTAAAGTGAGATAGCATTATTTCAGTATTACAGATAGAAGAGAGAGACATATAACAAATCAGACTACAAGGTTTCAATGCAACTCCAAACCCATGATCCTGGCGTCCATTAATTGACAAACCCCACAGACACAATTTACTCTTACACAGGCAAACACACATGCCAAAATGATTCAAAGTAAACTGCATTCACAGTTGAGTTAAAACAAACAGCCCCCTTGAGGCTGCTTAAAATACTTTGCTTTCTGAACAAAAAACCCAGGCTTTTTGACCCAAAAAATGCCTGCTCAGCTGGACATCATGTAAACAGATATTTTTAAATTGATTTCAGGTGTACTAAATCTGACACAAACTCAAGATCTTTTTAATGTGCAACCACACTCCAGCTTAACTTTTTCAACAAGGATAAGAACAAAAAAAAAAATCATAAAAGTATTGTGAACTTTTGACACAAAATATATATAGTTCACTATGAGCACAAAACTGAAATAAATTTGTTAGTCTCAAAGATTCAACCATACTTTTGTGTTTCTTTTGCTTTTTCCCCCTAGAGAACACAGATATTTTACTCTTCTATCCTGACAGTTGCTTTTATTCATTATTTATCATCAACTATGTAATGAATGGTTTTCTGTGCCACATGGAGTCATCATGTCCTGTAAACTGATTATTTCACCAGCTTTTCCTGTTGACCTTTATACCTGTATAAATTACAAATAAGCTGCAAATTCATTAGATATGTTTAAAAGAAAAATGATAATTTTTCTATCATCCTTTTTTTATTGATCTAGTGTAATTGCAGATTAAAAATATAGAAAAATATAGAAGAGTCAATATCCTGATATATATTCCCCAGTTTCACTTAAATGAGTCAGACAGCTGTCATTTTCAGCTTTTTCTTTTGTACTAGCTTTGCATATGTGCAATGAAGTTTCTTCAGGCAGCTGATATTCTTATAGTATATTGTGACACATTTCTTCTTACAGTGCAATGAAGTAAAAGAACTGAGGAGAGAGTCAGTTTTCAAGAACTCAAAATAAGCCCTTCCAGTGGGGGAACCTCACTGTAGAAGATATAAACTGTCTTTTTTGCTGTTGTCATTGGGAGCCACACTTATTTGAACAAGCTCTGAAAATGTGTATGCATGGGGCAGTTGAGGGGGACAGACAAATGCTATATATTCTTATTTAATGTATCTCGATAACAGGTTTATTGCATTTTAGTATATACCTGTGGTCTTAGCATTGTGATTTCATGTGTGTTTGTGTGTTGCATTCTGATTTATGCAAGCTGTGATCTAGGATAAAGTTCAAAATGTTGACATCAAATGAAATAAAATATTAAAATTAACAGTAGCTTAATTTTAAGTTAGAGTGTATAACCTTTTAAAATAACGTCTGGCTATAAGGTTATCCATAACTGGGTGAGTGTAGGGGTTGCTCACATGCAGTGCATGCAGTGTCTGGAAGTTGAGTCATGGCAACTGGACTTCTTTCTTGTTAGGCTGAAATGTTTCGCTACTCATCCAAGTAGCTTCTTCAGCGACAGATGAAAGGGCAGCATGATAAATAGGAGACAGATTTATTGTATCATTTATCATGTATTCATCATGATACCTTTTCATCTGTCCCCAGAAAGATTAGGACCACACACACCAGAAAGACCACTGTTAACGACCATTAATGACCCATGACAATGGGTGGAGGAGGACTGCAGAAGTGGGATTATCCCTCACCCCCCATCCTTTGTCCTTCTAACGAGCCTATTCAGACTAGGGGGGAGTGAAACCAATGTGGAGGATATATCAGGGATCTCCTACCAACTCTCATCAGACTGAAGAAGCTACTTGGATGAGTAGCAAAACATTTCAGCCTAACAAGAAGTCCAGTTTCCATGACTCAACTTCCAGATAACCTCACCTGGATGACTGATAATCACAGATATAGTGCATACAGTGCATACAGACAAATCTGCAGTCTTGTGAGAAGGGGCAACTGTATGCATATACCTTGCTCGTAATACCACTCTCCCTTGACTGCCCCATGTCCACCATGTTAATCTCTTGGAATTCTTCAACCAATCCTTCTGCATCATGCTGGGAAAGGTGGCACATGGCTGTGATTTTCCTTGCATTCTCTCTTCTTCTAAGCCAACAAGTTCCCTGTTAGACTGGCTGATAGAAATGCAACTGTGGTGTTGTCATGCGGGGAGTTACCCCTGCCCACCCTCTTCTCCACCACTCTTTTCAACTGGATCATTAGGGGCAAGGTAAATTAAGGCCTCTGTCCCTTACTACACCAATCCTGATCATAGGAGGCAGTTTTAACCTCTCCTGGTAGGGATCCTGACCAAGATAATTGTTCTACTGATGTTTTATGGTTCTCCCTGGTCAAGATCATTGGCTAATTTACACAAGTGCACATTTGCTGAAGTATTTAATTCATCATTAGATAAGGTTCTTTTATGGACAAAAATAACAAATGAATCATTTCCATCATTACAATTCTCCTATGAATAATTCCTATTTCTTTTTCCTTTGAAAACTTACTCTGAACTCCATGGGACAGAACAACTTTCCATATTTCTGATGTAACTTCTTTCACATCCACTTGGTAATGATGAATTGGGACACCTCCATGTGAATCTGGTTTATTGAAAGACACCTTAGCAAAAGTTTGTGATACCTCTACAATCTTCACTCCATGTGGACTAGATGGTACGTCTGCAGAAAAGTAATGAAGAATCCAATTAGTATATAACAGAACATAGATTGCTTTACAATAAAACCATAATACCTTGCTCAGCATCTTGGGAAGAAAAATCATGATCAATATGGAAATCCAGTTGAATTTTTTTTGTGTTGTAACCATGCAATATCATAAAATTGCATTCTGTATGCAATGTAACAGCAATAAAAAGTTAAATTGTTGTATATAATTTAGGGTATCAACTTTAAATTTATGCTGAACTTGTTTTCATCTCTCATCTTCCTATCCAAGCAATATTACTAAAAATATGATTTCTCATCAACTCTAAAATATCTAACAACCTGTGGTGTTAAAGCTGTACTAAGAATTGCATGTCCACTTTCTCCATCATCATCATCTCTTTTGTGTTCTACCCAGGATCCTCTTCCTTTAACTGCAAAAATCAATCAATCTCACAAACCTATCTGTATTCTCCAGATAACGTTTTGGGAACTTTGCAATTTTTTCCATAATATATTTGTTCAAGATTGGGATGTTTAAGCCCTTGTCTTTATTGGGGCCCTTGATCATATCCCCTCCTAAGAATCATATTCAATAACAAATAAGAATAAACAACATAAATGTACCATGAATGGGTATCATCTTCAGATGAAGTCCAAATGAAGAACTGAAGCAGGCTGCTTCAGATATCTGGACACACTCCAAGAAGGAGTGTCATTTGCCAAAATCAATCTGAAGCGAAGCAAGATGTTCCTGATACTCTTGGAAGAGGGTGGTTAGTTGTACTTTTGTGTGAGCCAAAAGTTTACAATTTTGAACTTCAAACAATTACACACTTAAAGGGGAAAGTGAGGAAGAGGAAGAGCAAGGTGTGGTTTTGTGACTGACTGAATTCTAATTAGGGAATAACATTACAAGGGATTTCTAGTAACTATGCTTTTGAGGATTCAATTCACTTCTTTTTCATTAGCTCCTTGAAGAAGTAGCAGATGTTTGGAAGAAGTTTCCAGAAGACTGTGTAGTTAATCCAAGGTGACTTTCTAGAAATATGCCAATGACGATGCCAATATGCCTGTTTTAAAATTTGATAAAGGCCTCCTTTCTTTGTTTTTGTTTTCTTTCTCTTTTTAAAAGAAAGCAAGGTATGCAATTCTATTTTACAAAAGTCCAGAGACTCCTCCTCTTCACTTTTAAAATGACATTTGAAGACATCTTTTGTTCTAGAAAGAGTTCTATGAGTATATCATATTCAGTTCACTTGCCAAGGCTTCCTTTGGCACCAAGAAGTTACACCAGTTTTTCATAGGGATATTAATCTTTCAGCCCCTCTCATCAGCAAACCAAGGGAAATCAAATAAATAAATTCCTATTTTCTCCTAGCAATGAGATTTGTTCTATGAAGTTTTTTCTCTTTCTTGAAAACACTTCCAAGAAATCTCAGAAGATTTTCTTTGATGTTTCATGGTCATTTCCCCCACCCCCCAAGAAACATTTATATGTATAAAACTATTACAATTCCTGTGCACAATTGTATCTTTCCGGCACAAGTTTCCATGGAATGTTTATTGAGCTGGTCAGAACTCGCAGTTTCTTGAGCAAAAGATGGAACACAGAGAGAGAGAGAGAGAGAGAGAGAGAGAGAGGGAGAGAGAGAGAGAGAGACGGAGAGAGAAGAATACATGGGGGGAAATGGACCCGGAGTTTTGTTTTCACAGATAGCTAGGATATCTACTTGGTGCCAATGGAAGCCTTGGCAAGTGATCTTCACTTGGCAAGACTTGAAAAATCACTAAGAACAAGAATTTTGTTGAATACTCTCCACATCCCTATTTTTAATTATTCTATATGCCTTTAAAAAAAAATCATGACTTTTACAATTGTTACTTTTTTTCCTTTCTTTTTTTTTACTGCAGGACACTTTATTTTTTAAAAAACCATGATAAAAAAACCCAAATATATCAAAGTAACTTTAAAAAAATATTCATTTCTATAGTTTGCTCTATTATAAATCACACAAATGCACATGAGAAAAGAAAAATAACGTTATTTAAACCTGCTGACATTTCTTTCTCTCATTTATAGTGGCCTTTACTAAATATAAGGGCTTCCAAGCAGACCTTAATATATTTCAAAAACTGCTGTAGTACAGAATAAACATTAAACAAATTGCATGCCATGGTTGAAAGATGTTAATATATTCTTAAACCTGCTATGCTTTCCCTCACACAAACCTACTGTATCAAACAGGTATAAATATATATGGAATAGGGACTTTACTTGTGAAATATTTGCTTGGCAAACAGATTGTATTTGCTTTGAGAACATTTATTGAGCTGTATATGCTATTATTTCTTCATACAAAAAGGCTCTGTAACAAACTCACTCCAGTTCTTCCTCTTTTCAAAACTTCTGTTTTAAAGAAAGTGTTAAGGGTCATTCTCATAAAACTGATAAAGAAAATGTTAATTGCTTATGAAGGAGACATAGTGACATTTAGCCAGCACAATCAACCTTTAAGAATTGCCACACAATTAAGAATAAATGAAGTCAGAGAGAAAACTACACAGATATCATTTTGCAAGAGCCAGGACTTGTAATAATAACTTTTAACTTTGATTCACGATCTAGCTGGTGTAAGTTAACAGAATTTCCCTAGCCCTCTTTTTATACCAGTTGGTAACTAGTTTGGATAGGTAGGCATCCTTCAGTCTCGAGAGACTATGGTAATGTGCTCTGAATAGAGGTCTTCGAGCAGCGTCTAGTGTGGCTGAGAAGGCCAATACGAGAGTGACAATCTCTTCCACACTGAAGACAAATACAATCTGTCCCCTGTCCAGCTCCCTGATTTTGCTGGTTTCGGGACTGCCTCTTTGCCTCGGCCTGCTGAACAAGTGCCTCTTCAAATTGGGAGAGGCCATACTGCACCACCTGCCTCCAGGCTGAATGCTCAGATGTCAAGGTTTCCCATCTGTTGAGGTCCATTCCTAAGGCCTTCAGATCTCGCTTGCAGATATCCTTGTATCGCAGCTGTGGTCTCCCTCTGGGGCACTTTCCCTGCACTAATTCTCCATACAGGAGATCTTTTGGAATCCGACCAAATAACATGTGGATAACACGTGGCTAAAATCAGCTACCATGTTCCAAGTAGACCAGAAATTAATTTGCTATTTAATGCACATAATGGCATGAGTTGTGTATTTTCCACTTGGTTCCACTTTATTTATTTGATTTCAATATTTACCTGACCCTTACTCACAAAGATGTCAAGCTGACTCTTTGAATTTGTGCCTCCTTTAATACTGTTTGTTGAGATAATTATTGTTCTGATTTTGCAGATGTGGCGTTGCTCCAGATACAAAGGCTGCTGCTGCCATCTAGAAACCATCTGGCTGCAAGTTTTCCAAAATGTTGACCCTAATCTTTTATTTGGACCATTCTCAATTGTCTTAGGAGGGCAGAGCCCCACCTCATGTAGCCTAGCTACAAAGGCTTGTCGATGGCTGGAGACCTTACAGGCCAGGATCTTTCTTAGCAGTTAGGGCTGATGCTACAATTAACTTTTGATAAAATGATTTTTCTGCTCTTCATTTGGTAGTTTTCTTAGCAAAAATTATGGGTGGAATGTTTTTAATTTTAGAGTATATGTATTATCATTATGAATGACATAGCTTATTGTAACCTTATTTAGACTACTGTAACTGTCATGGAACTATTTGGAAATAATGTTGCATTCTATTATGTTATTTTTTTCCTGATGCTACTAAGTGGCTTCAAGCATAGTTTTACCATGAAGAGCAATAAATTCACTTCTTCTTAAAAATACAAAAACAGAAAAACTTCCAGTTTATAAATGTTAGATTTAGATTAGGCATCCTTCAGTCTCGAGAGACTATGGTAACGTGCTCTGTATGGAGGACTTGGAACAGCGTCTAAATGTGAGATATTGTGTTTCTGTATCCATTATTCAGAACACCAGGAAATTGCCTGATATTGCTACACAATATTGTGCCCACTTTGCCAGCAGGAAAAAGGATGCCAAGCTTTACATAGCAAAGGGCAGCCTGAATGTTGACAAAACAATGTCAGCAGTCAAGATGGTCTATACTGTACAGGACACCCTTTTGTGCTTGCTACCATTCACCACATGACACTAAGAAAAATCCCAGAAGTGGACTCTTTTTTTCATAGGTTAAACACTTCTCACCCAAACATAAAGCAATTGTCAGGGCTGTTTTTTCACAAGTGTGAATGGCAGGGAGACAAGCAATGATTTATATTCCGATTCAGGACCCACCAACTTTCCGAATCTTATAGTAGAAGTGCTTTTCCTGCTTGCATCTGGCCCAAATATATAATAATGATAATGATACAGTTATTACTGCTGGGCACAATAGGATTTCAGTCAATGGGACTTAATTGTCCATTGCTTCAAAGATTCTTGGTGAGATTAAAACTGCTGAATAACTGCATCTTCTTATCTTGGAAAAGGAAGCTGAAATGCCTTTCTTTTTTTCTCATGGCAAATATTTACAACTCTTAACTTTCCTGATACTTTCATCCTGGAACATTAAGTCAGGATGTACAGTTGCACAAATGAATAAACAAACAATAATTTTTTTACTTACCAGCCAAAGCAAGGACATATTCTTGATACCGTGTTCCTATTCTGTTTGTGGCTGTACAGTTGTATCGTCCAAAATCATAGTCAGATGTGGGAGCAACCTTTACAGGGACAAAATGAATACAAATTTCTCTCAGCTGACACATGAAGCACCTGATCCTCCTGATATTAAGTACTGTGCATATATACAAAGGATATACAGGATATAAAGGATACAAAGGATAACTACAGGCTCAGTAAAGTTCTATTCCCCCCATCTTTTCCTCATCTAGGGCTGTTGCAAAGAATGGGGTGTCTCTGGATACATCCAACTATCCTTACCGGTCTTGAAGTGTTGAAGTATAAAATTGCATGGGATGAAAAGGACTTTTTTTGCATTCAAAATGTGCAGTGGAAAGCACATTTATTAAATTATGCAAAAAATAAATAAATACATCCCTTTAAATGCAACACCCAAAAACATTTCTTTGCCAAAACAAAAACAAAAATGCATTCTTATGAATAGATATGAACAAAGGGCAAGAAAAAAATGTAAGTAGAATTTGGAGAAACCAACAAAATATAGGTGGAAAGATTTGTCCAACCCTATCTCTTGCACTCTATAGGATGTGGAAGAGGATTATTCTCATATGTATTGAGTCCTGCAGGAATCCTCTACCACTCAGGTACCAAGACTGCATTTAGAGAAGGCTGGATTTTAAACTTCTTCTTCTTTGTAGTATGAAAGCTTTGACAAAAACAAGGAAATTATTCATAAATGAAAAACATTTCTGACAAATAACAATACCTGAGTTTCTGAGTACATAATCCTAGTCAGATTTGACATATGTTTGTAGTGCTGAAGAAATTATGACTTTCCCGAGAAGTCATGTTGCTAACCTTACCTCTAATATCAGCTTGTTTCCAGCACTGTGAGTCTTTAAATGAGTTGTGTTTCTTCCAGGTAAAACCAATTTTCCACGTCTCCAGTGAATAGATGCTGATGGATTAGCTAAAACATCACAACTTATATTGATGGGATTTCCCTCCCAAGAATAATATATTGTTTGATTTGATACAAAGATTGGCGCATCTGTAAAACAAAGACATGTTATCAAAAGCATGATGTTACTTTGTCTCCATTCACCTTTTGATGCTCAAAATACAAGAGAAATTTCAGAATCCTGATTCTAAGGTTTTAAAAAATGTTCACGAATACTATAGTTCTCAATGAAAAAAATATTTAATGTTGCTACTTGTGGTTGGTTATCACTTTATAATGGCTAAGCATGAGTTGAGTTAAATATTGGCTACCCATGAGTTGAGTTAAAAAATTAATGCACAGAAATTTGTATTTTGTACAAAATACATATTTTTCTTTAAAATACAAGGCTGTTGCACAAAAAAACTTTTCCAGAGTTTTGGCAAAACAGCAGCAACAATAACAATAATAAATCAAAAATCACAAAATATGAAAAATGCACTATAAATCCTGCAATCTCGCATAGCAGGGCAAACACTTTTAAAGCTTTTTGTTTATTGGTGGCAATGACTTTCAGTAGCATTTTTCCTTTAAATTATTTGCTGGAATGTGGCCAATATGTTCAGGATGAAGTTGCTGACTTATTCAAATCTGTATTAAAATCTGGTTATGTCAAACCCTTTATTTGTTTATGCAGCTGCAACCCTCCATATGTTCTTGGACTGCAATATCCATAATCACTCTCCATTGGCTTTGATAGCTAAGGCAGATGGGAGTTGTAGGCTTTAAAAAACAGAAGGGCCACATTTGTGCCACACAGGTTTATGCAAAAGCAAGATGCCACATATTCCAAATGGTATTTTGTAGTGTTATTTTTTCTTTTGCATGTACCCAGTATTTCCACAGTAAGGATATTCAGGTCTATCTGTTTGAAGTTTCACAATACGCTTCTATATGACAGAAATAATTTTCTTATCAATTATTTCTGAAAAAAATATTTTTACTTTTTTCATTATTTACTTTTAATTGTTTATTATCAATTATTAAAAATGGAATTGTCATTATTATTCAAGAAGGATATATCACAATCACATGAAAAAAGTCTGAGCTAGAAGCAACACATGATATAAACTTTAAATCATGCAACCTGCTTTCTCAAGTTATACAACAAACAAAATCACTTCTTTTACTGGCTGCTACCTATAGCAATTAGCTCCAGCAACCGTTATCCTATGGAGCACATTTAGGTAGAGGCCATGGAGGAAGAAATTCTCAATCAAGTTCAATGTTAGAAATTAATATAATTGGGCACCTATCAGAACCAACACTCCTGCAGTTCCTCACCCATCCCCTCCAGGTTACAGAATATGTACTTGTTTATTCTAAGAAAGAAACAATGACAACAAGAAGAGAAAGCAGTTTCTATGCCTTGACTTCTGGTCAGTGGTAAGAAATGGTCCCGAAGAGTGCAAATGAGAGGGCTTTGGTGACAGTGAGGGGATGGAACCACTCAAGTGGATTGTTTGGTGATAAGGCCTTCAGATAGGAACTTTTTAAGGCCTTCTCCTCCTCTACCCCACAACGTCCAAATCATTTCTGAAATACATGCTCTAAGACACTCTGTCTCAAGGGGACTCTGTAGGAGAGGGTGGTTAGGGTGTAAAGGCCTAAGAGGAAAGAGACCTAAAAAAATCTTTGCTACTTCAAGTAAGATCTCTGCTCAGGGAAGTCATTTCAGATGAACAAACACACACACACACACACACACACACACACACAGAGAGAGAGAGAGAGAGAGAGAGAGAGAGAGAGAGAGAGAGAGGTTTATTTAAAGCCTATAGGTATTTCATTTACAAATGTGTGACGTGGGGCAAAATCTGAATCTTATTTATTCTTTGTTTATAATAGGTATTAAAACTAAATGATGCTCAAATCATTGACTCAATAACTAAATAATAGTGTGCAGTTCAGTGGAAACATGACACTTAGCAGCAAATTGAATTAGTGTGCTTTGGGCATGAGAAAACCTGTTTTGACAGCTAAATAACAGCGTTGTCAATAGTTTCTGATATGGCAGGTAATTCACAATGGAGCCAATAAAAAAGTTCAAAATGTGCTTTATATCTTTTCAAAATTGAAGTCATATCAGTACCATGTCATCATCATCATCATCATCATCATCACTGTGTTTAATTATATGACACATTTCCACTTTATGTAAACAGAAACTCACAAGAATAATAAACTATCAATACATGAGATATTTTGGGTATACTTTTCAAGGCAGATAACCACTAAGCACTTCTCATTTGGAGCAACTGACAGGTTTGTAGTTTCAGAACATCAGTTAGGAAGTTGAACATCCATGTTGGCTTGATATATTGAGGACTTTGATCCTCAAGCTGGAGTGCAGACCCACCCAGAACTGGTTAAACACCATGAACAGAGAAACTACCTGCCAACACCATCCCTTATTAGGATTAAGCATGAAATTAAGTCTGGATTTATTGAATTTCTTCCAATTTGTGATCAATGCCAGGTATCAGTCAGGCATATGTACCACCTCACTGATATGGAATGCTAAGAAGTATAATGATAACAAAAATTGCAAAATCTGAGGATCAGAAAATCAGATAGATCAGATTTTGAAAACCTGAGAATTCCAAGTGAATACACAGAATAAATGTCATCAGGCCTAGTAGAAGTCTCCTATGAACACCTGTATTGGCTTGCATGTAGGATGAGAATAAAAAAAAGTATAATGTGTTCCCATAATGCAACTCACAAAGCCTGTACCAGAAATATACCATTATCAATGCTATCAAAGGACTCTTGGAGTTTCTGTGTCACACTTGTGGCAGGTTGAAAATGGTCCCACTAATGTAGATGTGGACGTTCAGATTTCTTGCCTGTACAAAATAATTAAATAATCTATCTAGGTAGCACTTCAGCATAGTTTGCTATATTTATAAAGATATAAAAAGAAAAAAATAGAAATTTAGGGGAGAAAGTCAAATCACTCCAGATTAACCGCCTTGTAGTCAAATAATAGATAATGATCACATACTTCTCCAGTTGCAGTTATTTAAACCAAACTACATCCCAATTGAGTTACAGCATAAAATAGAGGGCACAGCTGTAGGCTATAAAAGCCCAAAATGGACACTGTACTTAACTGAAAGTATAGGCTGCATGCTGTGGAGTGGTCAGCTAGTGTTGGAGGATAGGGATGATATCCAGAAGATCCATGAGGAAACCTCTGTTTGCCCCAAACCACTGGTGGCAACTATTAGTGTCTCAAACAGAAACTGCTCATGTCTGGTTCAATGTGGAAGGGTAATGAAAAAGGAGTTGACAAAATTTATAAGCAAATCTAAAAAAAGCAAGGTATGAGGGGCATCTTGGATATGAATAATTTATATTTTATCTCACAGCATAGTATAGTATAGTATAGTATAGTATAGTATATCCTTATAGCCTAAATAATATGTCTGCATCTTCTCAGCATTTTGAGGCATGAATGAACACAGGAAGTTCTTAGAGCCACATGTTGCATGAGATGATTTTATGAGGATAAATATAATAAAAAGAGGCATCTATTATACTTGGGTCTTTAATATGGCTGTAGGGGTTTGTGGATAGTGTTCAAAATGGAATATAAAATACCCATTCTTATAGGAAAACCCTCTAATAATTAGAAGTTTTTAAGCAGGAAAGCAACTATAAGATGTGGCTGTGCATAAAATCAATAATGAAATTATGCAGAGCAGCAAACTCTTGGCTGAAACTTTCTTTATATATTTGATTATTTCAATTATGTTTTACACTTCAAAGGGGTGCCAGATGACACAGAACCTGTCACACCCAACAGGTAATGAAATTAATGATTTAATAGATTCAGTCCTACTGATAAGATATGGAAATTCATCTAAGTCATTTTTAAACTGCATTTTGTATATTTTAGCCACATAATATGTTTTATGAATTGGTTGTATATTTTTAAACTGCATTTTGTATATTTTAGCCATAAATATGTTTTATGAGCTGGTCACCCGACCGTAATAAATAAATTCATTCATTCATTCTAAGTCAACAGCACAGATTCAAATTTTTTATTTGAGCACAATGGAATAGTCAGTTGATTCATATGACCCCTTCCCTGGTCATGAACATGTTGGCTGCGACCTCATATATATTTCCTCCTCAGAATTCCTCCGGGTGGGACTGAGAGAAAGGCCTCTTCTGATTGTCTTAACAGCCAGGCAGGCTCATAAAGGAAGATGCAGCCCTTGAGATAGCTTGGCCCCAGGTTGTTCAGGGCTTTATAGATAAAACCAGCCGTGATGTAACTAAGGCATGTATCACCATGAACAGATTAGATATCTCCAGGAATGGGTGCAGCTGGTGCAATAGTTTTAATTGTGCAAAGGCACTCCAGGCTACTGCCAAAACCTGGACATCCAAGCTCAGAGATGAATCCAGGAGAACCTCCAAGCTGTACACCTGTGCTTTTAGAGGGAGTGCAACCACACCCAGCACAGTCTACATCGCTGTTCCATGATCTGCCTTTTGAGTGACCTCTGTCTTGTCTAGATTAAGTTTCAGTTTATCTTGACTGCTTTGCTGCACAATAACATAGCTATTAATAACAATTAATACAAAACTCAGGTATTTTTCTTTTGAAAGGTTTTTGGCTCTCCTAGAACTGCTAATTGAACAAGACTGACCTAAGAACCATCCATCAAATGCAAACTATTACAACAACCACAGAAGGACTGTCTGATATTGTTTCTGAATGTGCAAAAAAAAGTACATCTTGTAGCATGAGGATCTTAATTTTGCAATTCTTCATTCTCACATGTGAAGGATAAGACAAATGAGGCTTTATATCCCTACAGTATAATTATAAATGTACTATAGAATTGGACTATGTTGATAGCAGCTGCTGTTATTTTGTCATGGCTTCCATGAAATTACATGGGGAAAAACAGTGTAGATCTGAAAAAAAATTATTGAAAAGGCACAAGCCACTCCCCAAAAACTAGGCAATGGAAAATAAGGCTATTCTATTGGCTTTGCTGTTTAAAACCCGACTTCACCAATCTGCTGTCATTGTTAATGGTCATCTGGCAGCAGCTGTTTCATCAGGCAGCAACACAGAGAGAGGGGGAGGGAGAGAGAGGAGGAAAGAGGGAGGGAGTCGAGAAGCAGGGCTACATCATCTACTCTGCTGGAACACTAACAGACTTCTCTTCTCTCTAATCTGTGTCAATTCTAGCTCTTCCTTTTAAAGACTCATATGTAAGAACTTGTACCCATATTTGCTCAGTTTCCCCCTTTCTCTTCATCCATTTTTTAATTTTATATTACAAGGTTGCAAGCAGAGTAACTTACTTTAACTGATTGCACATAGGTTGATCTGGGATAATTCTTTTTTTTTTTTTAGGCATTGGGAAGAACAAGTTGCTTTAAACAAACAAACCAGTAAACTGTGATTGACAATCTCAGCCTTCCAACTGTATTTCCAGGCTATCCCTTGACTTACTACTACATCAAGGGCAAAATCTACCTTTCCTCTGACATGGATGATCAGCTTTTCCTGAGATTCACCCCATGAAGGATGAAATGTATGTGCAGATATGCACTGCTTCTCCACTAGTTCTAATTACTGACATTGTCCACAACGATGGGAATTTTATTAGTCTTCAATTAAAATCCAGATATATCTGCTTATAGTACTATTGAAGGCTGTGGTAAACAAGGTAAGTTATTCTAGGATTTTTTACTTCTGAAGATAAAGGAGGAAGGGACTTACAGTTTTTCAAGACAACTCATAGTAACTCAAGGAATCATTTACAGAACAGCCACAGAAAGTTCTCATTTTATCTTAAAATACGGTAATTAAACTTTTCAAAGGGATTCTTTCTGAAACCTCTTAAAATACTACTTTGATCTGCAAGGAGTCAGTTTTTGCATGATGTTAAAATTTTATGAGGTGGCAGCAATGTTCAAAGAACTTGATTATATTTTTAAAACTTTACATTTATAAGATTGTGTTTTCAAGCAAGGATTCTGTTTTTATAATCACAAGCCTAAGCTTTTTTGAATATATTTGTCAACCAGTTCTGAGCATTTAATAATTAAGAAATGAGTAATAATTCCCAAAAAACAACTGTGAAGGGTTCTAACAACAAAAAGTAGAGTGACATATGAAGGACAGATGTATTTTAGCCTAAATATAGTATTCCTTAAGGATTGTTTCTCTTCTTTCTTGTGTTAGACTAGAAATTGAGAGTTTTTCTGTAAGATAAACACACATCCCAATTCTTCCGATCAAAGTTACAAAATGACCTCTAACTGAATAAGACAAGTATAATTTGTTAGCCGTTTTCAGTTAATATAGAACAAAATGCTTCTTGATTTGCTAAAAAAAACCCAGTCTTGTTGCACAAAAATATACATAAATTTTTAGAATGTGTTGATTAAAACTGCATTTTTGTAAGAGACACAGAAATATGCATTAACTGATGCAAAAATGCATATAAAATTGCATACATTATTAAAATAAAGGAGAGGAAACTTGTACATCACAGAAAGAAGACAGAATGATATGTTGGTGGCAAAACCCAAGAAACTCAGTGAGAAACATACTGTCAGGACACCATCCAAAATATTAGCAATTGTGTTGTCATGTTGGCCCTCAAATGATTACCTCAGCATTCAAGTATTCCATGGGGCCACAATGCTTTTGATTAGATTAGAAACAGATTAGAGGCTGCTGGAGACAGTACAAGTGATATGTAGTTTCAAAAACTTATTTGTGACAGTCCAGCAGCTGTATTTGGACCTTTTGCAGTTTAAATACAAAAAGAGTGCTTGGTTGCAAAGCCAGGAGTCAGGAACGCAAATCCCACTATGCCTCCTAGGCACATAGTTGTTACTATAAAGACAAAGTTGTTTTGAAAAGCAGCCTTATACAACAGCCCTGTCAAATCAGTAGCACAGATTTCCTAACTTGTCATTTCTATAAGTTAGGAAATTTCTACTAGGAAAGAGGCAGTCCCTATGGCCCTTTCATCAGTCACAAGATTCTGAAGAAATCTCACTCATCTCTTATTTTTCAGCTGAGACAAGCTGTTGTGACAGAGACAGCATTCCAAGGAATTTCTAGCCCCTGTGGAAATTCTTGGCTCTAGACACCCCAAGAGGATTTTCCCCCCAATTGTGTTTTGTGCGATTTATGCAAAATACTCTGGCATTTTTCCCTTTCAGAAGTTAAACACACACATGAACAAGCACAAAAAGACAGGCTAAGTGTTCAGAAAACGCCACAAAAATGCAAAAAGCTATCCTATACAATCCACGCAACAGTTAAATTTTGTACATTTACAGAAATCGTAGAAATGTCCTAAACTCTGTCTTACAAATATGTAAGTTCTCTCTGAAACAAACAATTAAAACCTATTGTCTTGTAGATAAAGAAAAAAGCTTTTGTACTTTCTTGTTTGGCATATGAGAATGAGATAAATTAAGATTTGCATCTCTAAGTTCTATTGCATATGCAAAGCTACCTGTGTCTTTCTATAAAAGATAAAATATTAACTCAACCTTCCATAATTTTGTAACTTCAGGGCTGGACCTAGCATTAGTTAGAATGAGGAAGCAGAGCCTGAATATTGTGATAAAGCTGGCAATTCACATTTATTTAATTAATTATTGTAGCAAATTTATTGATAGGTTTTAAAAAATCTTCTGTTTGATGTGCAAAAGCAAGGTGAATGGCTTTGGTACTCTGCACCTTGAATTTGGTAAGTATGGGAGCTTTCTCTTTATACCTACCTGCCCAAGACTGTGTGTTGTTGTTTTTTAATGAGGCTGCCATGATTTTGTCATTTTTAATGTGTTTTTAGAACTGTTGTCTCTTACCAGTGTTAATATTACATGTGTTTAATTCTTTTGAATACTGTAATAATTTATTAGCTTTTAATACTGTTTTTTTTTTAATATTCTAAGCCACCTTGTGTCCCCTCAAGGAGAAAAGTGGGGTATAAGTATTTTAAATAAATAATAATTTTTTCCTGCTTAGTTTCTAAATCAAAAGAGTCAATACTGCTGAACTATAAAGGTCTCCACAAACTGAGATGTGCATATCTCAGGGAGTCCCTCTAATTAAAACAGGAAGATAGAATCCTACTTATAACCTTGTGTCACGTTTCCGGGGGTTTTAACAGGCAAATGTCCAATAAGCCAGTCCAATATCAGAAGTCCAGAAGATGCAAAGCAGACACCAAAATGCCAGAGCCAAAACACAAACCGTAGTCAGAAGTCAGAGTCCAAAGCCAAGGGTCCAGAAAACAAGGTCCAAGATGAGCAGGAGCGTGGATGCAAGCCAGGGTGTTGACTTGTTGCTTCCACAAGCTTGCAAGCCTCTGGGTGCAGATTTTATAGCAACAGCAGTCATCTAAACACCTCATCCTGCTAAAACTCAGGGCTGGTCGACCTGATGTTCCTATGGGAAGCATTCATGCGGGCTTCGGATCTTCGTGTCATGAGTCCTTGCCGAAGCTTCTCCCTCGCTCTGGCTACTGGGGGAGGAGAATCTGGTGGTGATTCAGCTGCCTGCGATTCTGATTGCCCAGCATTCTCCTCAGCTGTAATTAACCCCTCAGATTCCAGATCTTCTTCGGCTGAACTCATGACACCTTGTCAGTTTAAAATGATCATAACTGCAAAGCATGCTCTTTTCAACCTCAGAAGATGACCTTAACTAATGTTGAGAAAACACTCTAGAACTTTAGGCAAAAATTCTCAGTATAAATTTAATCACCAGTCTGAATCCAGCAATTGATTCAGTGGGATGGGACTAGTAACTGGCTTTAGGCCCCAAACCCTAACTAAAATATGTGCATTACAATGTTTTAAAAGTTGCTAACATATTAGATAAATTGATTTTTTCCAAAATATGTTGGATTCTTAAATTATATTTTTAACATAACTTATTGGAAAATCAACAATAGCTCCAACTATACATTTATACTGTAAGTCACAATAATTTTTCAGAATAATAATTAAAATGAAGTTTATTTTTTAAACTGTATGAATGCACATTATAACCTTGAAATAAATGCATTACACAGTTAACACTCAGAGCTTATAATATTTATTTTAAGCCCACTTTCTTATAGAATTGGCCTTTGCAAAATCAGATAAGTCTCCCATTTTCTTGCAGATGTGAACACTAAATACATATTACATGATAGTATATAATAGTACTTCTGTGAATATTAATGTTATCCAATTTCATACATCTCAAATTTCAGTATTCCTCAATTTTCATTTGTGGGTGTCATTCCTTACTGTCATTGTGATTGAATTACCCAGTTTTGCCATTATTGTCCTTGTTCATCAGATCACTCCATGTCATATCCTTCACTGCTGCTTCAAAGGTCCATGTGTATTATAACTGAATTCTTAGCTTTTTGCTACCCATACTCCAGCAGTTTATTGGTTCACTGACATCATTAAGATATAGCACTGTAATAAAGCTCCCATTCTGGGAGCAACACCAGTTTCATGTAAGTAAATACCAAATCTGTGTTCAGTCTAACCACTGAATGGCATTCCTAACTACCTCTGTTTGGAAACTGTTTAGAAGTTGTGCTAAAACAATTTCAAGTAGTGATGTGAATCTCACAGCTTATCACTCTCAGAGGGAAATCCAGGGGAGGAGGGGGATATATTTTCTTTGTGTAGTGCAATTTCTCTTTGCAAGCTCTCCTCCCCCACATATCTAGAGAAATCTTTCAGGATTATTCAGAAACATTGTGATCATTTTTAAAAAAAGATGAAATGCCAAACTGTGCAGGACAATTTAGCATCGCTGGACAGAATGGCATTTTCGTTTCACAACATTTTCCTGGAAAAAGCAGAAGATTTGCAGGACGGTTATAATTCTGGCTCAGGACAGAATCTTTCCTGCACTGGATGCACTGGAAAAGGCATTAAATTGCACAGAATATGGCAGTTTCCTGTGCAGAAGACTGAGCAGGGAGGGAAAATAAAGAGGAAAGTGTCTTACTTTTATGGGAAACTGTGAAATGAAATTTTGTGAATGCTTGTCACATCTCTTGTATCAAGATAAAAGTAAAACAAACAACAACTAGCAAAGTTAAAGTAGACTAATATTAGAAACACCCAAATAAAATAAATGGAAATGAGTGGCATTCAAATTATTTCGTTTAGTGGAAAGTGGACAATAATATTCAAAACAATCTGATGGATGGATTCTGTGGAACTCCTTGCCACAGGATGTGGTGATGGCATCTGGCCTAGATGCCTTTAAAAGAGCATTGGACAGATTTCTGGAGGAAAAGTCCATTGCAGGTTACAAGCCATGATGGGGATATATAATCTCCAGGCTTAGAAGGAAGGTACCTCCAAATGCCAGATGCAGGGGAGGGGTATCAGGAGACAGGTATCTAGTTGTCTCGTGTGTTCCCAGAGGCATCTGGTGGGGCCACTGTGAGATACAGGGAGCTGGACTAGATGGGCCCTTGGCCTGATCCAGCAGAGCTCTTCTTATGTTCTTACTCTGCTTTTTCTCCAAAACTGATTTTATTATTGTTAAAAGAAATCTGCTACACACAAACAACTCTTTCTCACATATATGCCCTAAAATGATCTACAGAGGCTCTCTCCTGATTGCTGTCTCAGCCTTGTAAGGAGGCAGGTTCTCTTCTTCATGGTGGCTTTCCTATTCTTCTCACTAGGAAATCTGTCTGGAACTAACACTGTCACACATATGCACTAAACTAAGTTAAAACAAATTTTTCCCCTTTCCAGACTTCTTAAATGTCTGCTGTTTTAATCTCTTTGCGCATTGGTAGTTTTAACACCTCTTCTAGCACTTTTTTTTACTGTGTTTCAGTGAAATGGCCCAAGTGGTGTTCATAACCACTTGTGATTACTCTCATCTGCTAGTGGAGCCAAATGGGTTTCTGGTTTTCTAGGAATGACAGAAAGTTGTGTCATGAAAATTATGAGCTATTCATGGGTCCTTTAGTCCAGGGACCCCCAACCCCTGGTCCACGGCCCTGTAGAGGGCTGTGGCCCTGGCAGGACTGGACCACGGAGACAGATCTAACACCCCCGCACGCACTCCCCACCCCCTGTGCATGCGTGCGAGTGTGCACCGCCCCGTGCATGCACATGCATGCGCTCCGCCCCCGCGAGCACACCCCACCCCCACACATGCATGTGAGCACACCCACACCCACGAGCATGCACCCCCCCACTCACAAGCGCAGAGGTACCCCGCCCCCCATGCACGGACCCCATCCCCAACCAGTCTGCGGTTAGGAAAAGGTTGGGGGCCACTGCTTTAGTCCATCCATGAAGTCCCCAAAGTATATTATTAATCTGTCAGCTTTGCTCCTTTGCATTACCATGATTATTTGAAGGAAGCCATCAATGCTGCAGACTATGCAAAAAACTCAGATTCTGCTAGAGCTGCAAAATCATTAGCATTCAGTAACAATACAATATTGCATACCAAATAAAATTATTACCCCATTACTCAATTTATATAAGCCTTGTTTATTTGTTATATTATCTGGCATCACCAACATGAACAGAAAGGAGCAGTTGGCTCTATTTCCTCCACTTTCACTCTGCTCTCATGACCCGCAATGAATCTGAAGGGAGAGGTTCCTAATGTGTAGGCTCCATGTGTGAACAAGACCTTTCTCCTTTCAGGCATATTGCTGCTCATGTGAGCAAAGAGACAAGGGTTAACCATACCTCTTTATCTGTGTTGACAGTGCCAGATAAGCTAAGGATAAGCTAGGACTGTACTTGGAAGTAAATCCTACAGATTGTAAAAGAGCTTGTTTTGACTATAGTCAGACAAACACTGTATATTCTTTTTTGTTTCTAGGGCATCAACACACAAACATATACAACTAGTATCAGCTTAAGATGCCAATGATATATACTAACATGTGGAAGGTTAGAAAACTTTCTCAGGACAAAATTGTGATAACAGTAAAACAAGTGACTGAAAGGAAATGAAAAACCTACGATCTTATTTTCAAATATGGGCCACATTTGAAGGAAACAAAGATTTAAAATTGTCACTTTATTTAAAAAAGAGAAAGAGATAAATGGAGCATTAAAAATAAGTCAACTTTTCCTCAATCTGCCTTCTGTTAATGCAAGTATCCAGCTGGATTCTGACCACAGGTCGCAATGCATCAGCTAGATCAGTGTTTCCCAACCTGGGGGTCATAAAATGTTTCCGGGTGTGTGTGTTGCAGGTCACCTTATATGTGTTGTAGCCCTTGTTTAATAATTTCTTCCTTGACCTTTTGGAATGGAATATTAAAGTTAGTTTGTATTTGTATGTATGAGAAACAGGCCCTTTGGGGGAGAAAGAAGCCTATACTTTTGGAGGAGCAAAGACTTTACCCCATGGCATAAAAATGCCATTATATGCAAATATGATGGGGGTTGCAGATTACTTGGCTATTATAAAAGAGGGTCATGACTCAGTGGGAACCCCTGAGCTAGATGATCAGTGACATAAGAAATAAAATTGTTTCTTAAAAAATAACTTTACTATGACTCCTTATACACTCACATAGTGTAAGTCCTTTGGCTTAAATACTATTTAAAATTTCATTTGCTTACAAAAGAGAACTTAAAATTACTTTAGGGATATAGTTTTTGCACAACACATATAAAAAGAAAGAGAGTAAAACTTACATTCAATATCAAGATACATGCTCTTTTGATGCCCACCAATTCTACTTGCAGCTTCACAATCATATCTTCCTGAATCTGACAACTTCACGTCTTTAATGTGCAGTGATGATTTCCCATGCTGTCCTTTAACTTCTATACGGCCATCTGGGCTCTGTTTATAGATATTCAGGGAAAAAAGGTTTTAATTTAGTTGATTATTTCTTACTTTTACATTAAATTTTAAATAATTTTATTCAAACATATAAAACCCCTTTACAGATATTTTGCAATTTTAAATCATGTTCGGCATGCTCTTGCACTCTAAAATATGTCGTGTGTACAATTAATGTACAGATTATGAACTTATTTGTATGCCGCCTTAAAAAAGCCATTACATGGTAATAAGAAATTAAAGGTTCAGAATTTATAATATTAATACAACAGTTAGAAAATTTCAGACATAATGTTGATTCTAAAGACCGCTTTTCATCTTGCAGAGGGCTAATGTCTATCTAGAGCTGCAGTTTTCATCTACCCAGATGGCTAATGTCCACCCATACTGTGATTATGATTTATGTATTTTTGTGTGAATTTCTATGTATCTACACCTCTCAGATGAATGTGTGGATTAGAATTTTGCTGCATGTATGTTTTATTTCCTATTTATCTGATTATTTATAAAAAAAGAAACAACCCTCTACTCTTGTACTCCTTAAGTTATATTCCAAAAGTTTCCTGTCTTTCTTAAATACACACACAAACTGAGATACACAGATTGTCCCTCAGTCTTTCATCATCTCCGAGGTCTTAAAACTCCCCTACATGGACAGGGACTTTAGCTCAGTCCTCGTAATCCTCAGTAAGGTCCTTGAGGTATTATAAATCAGAGCAGTGGGTAGGTGTGTCTTTTGGTACTCAAGCAAGATGTATTTCTTAGTTACTTAACAGGGAAACAGTATCTGGAAACAGCAACAAAGGTTGATCGAACTGATGACAGACCCTCTCTTTAACATAACGTTGTTTTTGAGAGCAGATATAAAGAGTTCAGGATACTAGAAAAGCAATAGGGGTCAGTTTTGGGTTCCAGAACAAAACATTACAATGGGTGAGGTGTTGAGACAAGAACTGGAGTGAGAGCTAAGATACTGGTAAGCAGCAGAAGACATCTAGTCTATGGTTCCCCATCCCAGTTATAGGATGGCAGGTACTGATTCTGTGGGAAAGGCCTACGTACATTTAACCATGCATGTGGTAGAATGCTCTGCATCAGTTTTGTATAAGCCACACATGCTTTGTATATGGTGGAAGAAGAAGATATATAGGTCTGATTATTCAAGTCAGGAATAAGTCAATTTTCATATTTTTTGTATGTCATAAATTAAAACAATATGGCCAGTATCATGTTCAATGTTTATGCACACAGGGAGCTCCAATTGCCGAAGATGCCACAGAAGATGCTGGTTCTGTGTCTGGCTGTGTGTGACTGACACCTCATAAGATCACCACATGCCAAATAACAATACCAAGCTATGTTTACAAAAAGAGAGTGAGCACAAAAACATGAAAGCAAGCCTATGAACATATTGTAAAGAATTGGAAGAAAAAGGAGATGAATCAATCTCACTACAATGCTACTACACACAATTCAGAACATCTCTTCAAGAACACAAATCACTAGGACTTTGCAATGACACTGTACTTGTATTCTTTAAACTTATTGGGCATCCCTCAAATGCTATGGAGTAAAGGGGGGGGGGCGTGAATACAATTCTCTTTCTTTCTTTTATTATTATTTTTTTTTTGTAATCACAGATATTGCAGAAAAAAATGTAATTGTAATTGCCATATTTTTCCATGTATAAGATGAGACTTTTCCCTAAAATCATTACACTAAAAATTGAGGGGTGTTTTATACACAGAAGTAAGCTGAGGATAGAACAAAATGGCCCATACCTTGCCTCTGTAAACAGGCTTCCTTCAATCATGAGGCTGAGGTTCCTACTGTGGGAGCGCTCTCCTCAAGGTTGCTAAAGCTGTTATCTGTTTTTCAGTGCAAAGCAAACTCTCCTGGCACAGTGACAGCTGCTTCTGATGAGGGAGGGGCAACTGCCCATTCTGCCTCTTTTCCCTTAGAGTCAGAGCATAACTTCAAAGGCTTTCTCCGGCCAATCCTAAGTGGCCATTAGGTAACCAGTACCCTATCTTAATTCTGTCAACAATCTGTAAGCTTGCTAAGGTTAATAAAAGGGAGTTCTCGGGGCGTCGCCCTGGGGCTCCGCTGGCGGACATCTTCATGTCGACTCCTCATTAACTTCTCTCTAAAGTTAATTGCTTTCTCTCTGTTCTGTGATCACCTTCATAATTAGCCTTTCTTTAGTTTCATGTGATCACTACACCTACAGTCAGGAGACTTAGCTTCCTTATGGAACTGATGTCAGCTGATGCTGAACAAACCAATTGGAACACACCTCACTGGAGGTGCAGCCTGTAGGCCCAGAGGGACTTGCAATGTCCAAGCATTCTAAGCCCAGAGGCTGAATACTCAAAGCTAAGTTAAGATTTCTTAATTTTGGGTTAGAAAAGTGGGGGGGGGGCATCTTATACATGGGGGCATCTTATAAACGGAAAAATACGGTAAGTAATTTGCAAAGAATAAACTCTAGAGCAGACAAAAGCAATCACAGCTGTTTGTTGTTGTTTAGTCGTTAAGTCGTGTCTGACTCTTTGTGACCCCATGGACCAGAGCACGCCAGGCCCTCCTGTCTTCCACTGCCTCCCGGAGTTTGGTCAAAACAAACAAAAATCATGTATTTTGCCAAAAGGCCAATAATGCGAACATGGATGATAAATCAGCATAGAATTGATCAGATCCACCAATTTAAATATTTAGGTGTCATTTTCCAATCTAACGGCTCTAGGAAAGCACACGGTGATTATGTGGCATTAAATGCCCAGAGAAGTTCTGCTGCAATATTACAATTTATGAGAACAAAGGGGGGGCATTACATTCCCTCGGCCATTAAATTGTTCCACGCAAAAGCAGTAGCCCAACTACTGTATGGCTCCCAATTGGGCCCCTTCCCAACCTTAGAACGTGTACAATCAGAATTCCTGAGGGCAATGTTAGGAGTCCCCAGAGATGTCGCCAACGTAAAACTAAGATGGGAAACTGGTCAAATTAAAATTGAAGCCAGGATATGGATTGCAATCCTCATGTACTGGCTCAGACTGTCTTATCTCCCTATTGCTCTTGCACCATTGATCCTGCAAGACACCTTAGAGTCAAAATGGGTTCAATTAATTGTGCAAAAAATAGCCTCTTTGGGTCTCTCTAGGTTGACTCTGTTAACCATGGGAATGGAACAGGCAAAGAAAATAATTAAGCAGCGTATCGAGGACATTGAGAGACAAAATGATTTAAGCAGTGCCCCAGAATTCTACCTTAGGGAGGACAATTTATACAAGGTTACAGCAGCACCTTATTTTGCCCAGTTGGAGCAGCCCAAGCATAGAAGGGCGTTTACTCTGGCCTGGCTTAACGCACTACCTTCAGCAGTGCAGGAGGGACGCTATAAAAAGATCCCCTGGGCAGAGCGCCTTTGCCCATGTGGAATGGAGCAGATAGAAACAATTGAACACGTCCTGTTGTGGTGCACATTTTACAAGGATGTACGTGAAGAACTTGTTTCCCCTCTGATTGGCCGATTTCCCGGTTGTACAGAGCAACAATGTATGCATGTGCTGCTGTCTGACTCCAATCCCATTCTTACACATAGGGTTGCCAAATTTCTTACTGCTGCAATGGGCATTAGAAAAAGGACCCTAAAAGTGAATGAGACTCTGTAGTTAGAGCATGGTTTGCTAGAAATTCTGGAATTGCTTTAGGGAAGATGTTTTGATGCTGTTGTTGTTCACCTCAGAACCGAGTATTTGCATTTGATCCCAATATTTTTGTATACCTCTGTATATTTATATATTTTGATGTTTTATTTGTGGCTGGTCTTTGACCGTAATAAAGTTTTATCTATCTATCTATTTTGGTCAAATTCATGTTGGTAGCTTCGATGACACTGCCCAACCATCGCGTCCTCTGTCGTCCCCTTCTCCTCTTGCCTTCACACTTTCCCAACATCAGGGTCTTTTCCAGGGAGTCTTCTCTTCTCATGAGATGGCCAAAGTATTGGAGCCTCAGCTTCAGGATCTGTCCTTCCAGTGAGCATTCTGGATTGAGTTCCTTCAGAACGGATGGGTTTGTTCTCCTTGCAGTCCAGGGGACTCTCAAGAGTCTCCTCCAGCACCACATTTCAAAAGCATCAATTCTTCAGTGGTCAGCCTTCTTTATGGTCCAGCTCTCACTTCCATAGCTTTGACTATGCGGACCTTTGTCGGCAAGGTGATGTCTCTGCTTTTTAAGATGCTGTCTAGGTTCGTCATCACATTCCTCCCATGAAGCAGGCGTCTTTTAATTTCGTGGCTGCTGGCACCATCTGCAGTGATCATGGAGCCCAAGAAAGTAAAATCTATCACTGCCTCCATATCTTCCCCTTCTATTTGCCAGGAGTTGATGGGGCCAGTGGCCATGATCTTAGTTTTTTTGATGTTGAGCTTCAGACCATTTTTTGCACTCCCCTCTTTCACTCTCATTAAGAGGTTCTTTAATTCCTCCTCACTTTCTGCCATCAGAGTGGTATCATCTGCATATCTGAGGTTGTTGATATTTCTTCCGGCAATCTTAATTCCGTCTTGGGATTCATCCAGTCCTGCTTTTTGCATGATGTATTCTGCATATAAGTTAAATAAGCAGGGAGACAATATACAGCCTTGTCGTACTCCTTTCCCAATTTTGAACCAATCAGTTGTTCCATATCCAGTTCTAACTTTTGCTTCCTGTCCCACATATCGATTTCTCAGGAGATAGATAAGGTGGTCAGACACTCCCATTTCTTTAAGAACTTGCCATAGTTTGTTGTCATCCACACAGTCAAAGGCTTTTGCATAGTCAATGAAGCAGAAGTAGATGTTTTTCTGGAACTCTCTGGCTTTCTCCATAATCCAGCGCATGTTAGCAATTTGGTCTCTAGTTCCTAGGCCCCTTCGAAATCCAGCTTGTACTTCTGGGAGTTCTCGGTCCACATACTGCTGAAGCCTACCTTGTAGGATTTTGAGCATAACCTTGCTAGCGTGTGAAATGAGTGCCATTGTACAGTAGTTGGAGCATTCTTTGGCACTGCCTTTCTTTGGGATTGGGATGTAGACTGATCTTTTCCAATCCTCTGGCCACTGCTGAGTTTTCCAAACTTGCTGGCATATTGAGTGTAGCACATTAACAGCGTCATATTTTAAGATTTGAAATAGTTCAACTGGAATGCCATCACCTCCACTGGCCTTGTTGTTAGCCATGCTTTCTAAGGCCCACTTGACTTCACTCTCCAGGATGTCTGGCTCAGGGTCAGCAGCCACACTATCTGGGTTGCCCGGGACATCCAAATCTTTCTGGTATAATTCCTCTGTGTATTCTTGCCACCTCTTCTTGATGTCTTCTGCTTCTGTTAGGTCCCTACCATTTTTATCCTTTATCATGTCCATCTTTGCACAAAAGGTTCCTTTAATATCTCCAATTTTCTTGAACAGATCTCTGGTTTTCCCCTTTCTATTATTTTCCTCTATCTCTTTGCACTGTTCATTTAAGAAGGCCCTGTTGTCTCTCCTTGCTATTCTTTGGAAGTCTGCGTTCAGTTTTCTGTAACTTTCCCTATCTCCCTTGCATTTTATTTTCTTTCTCTTCTCTGCTATTTGTAAGGCCTCGTTGGACAGCCACTTTACTTTCTTGCATTTCCTTTTCTTTGGGATGGTTTTTGTTGCTGCCTCCTGTACAATGTTACGAGCCTGCATCCATAGTTCTTCAGGCACTCTGTCCACCAAATTTAGTTCCTTAAATCTGTTCTTCACTTCCACTGTGTACTCGTAAGGGATTTGGTTTAGATTATACCTGACTAGCCCAGTGGTTTTTCCTACTTTCTACAGTTTAAGCTTGAGTTTTGCTATAAGAAGCTGATGATCAGAGCCACCATCAGCTCCAGGTCTTGTTTTTGCTGACTGTTTAGAGCTTCTCCATCTTTGGCTGCAGAGAATATAATCAATCTGATTTCGGTATTGCCCATCTGGTGATGTCCATGTGTAGAGTCGCCTCTTGTGTTGTTGGAAAAGAGTGTTTGTGATGACCAGCTTGTTCTCTTGACAAAACTCTATTAGCCTTTGCCCTGCTTCATTTTGAACTCCAAGGCCAAACTTACCTGTTGTTCCTTTTATCTCTTGACTCCCTACTTTAGCATTCCAATCCCCTATAATGAGAAGAACATCTTTCTTTGGTGTCAGTTCTAGAAGGTGTTGTAAGTCTTCATAGAATTCGTCAATTTCAGCCTCTTCAGCATTGGTGGTTGGTGCATAAACTTGGATTACTGTGATGTTGAAAGGTCTGCCTTGGATTCGTATTGAAATCATTCTATCATTTTTGAGATTGTATCCCAGTACAGCTTTTCCCACTCTTTTGTTGACTATGAGGGCTACTCCATTTCTTCTACGGGATTCTTGCCCACAATAGTAGATATGATAATCGTCTGAATTGAATTCGCCCATTCCCATCCATTTTAGTTCCCTGATGCCCAGGATGTCAATGTTTATTCTTGCCATCTCCTGTTTGACCACATCCAGCTTACCAAGGTTCATAGATCTTACATTCCAGGTTCCTATGCAGTATTTTTCTTTGCAGCATCGGACTTTCCTTTCACTTCCAGGGACGTCCGCAGCTGAGCGTCCTTTTGGCTTTGGCCCAACCACTTTATTAGCTCTGGAGCTACTTGTACTTGTCCCCCGTTCTTCCTCAGTAGCATGTTGGACGCCTTCCGACCTGAGGGGCTCATCTTCCAGCGTCATATCTTTTAGCCTTTTGTTTCTGTCCATGGAGTTTTCTTGGCAAAGATACTGGAGTGGCTTGCCAGTTCCTGCTCCAGGTGGATCGTGTTTAGTCAGAACTCTCCACTATAACCTGTCCGTCTTGGGTGCCCCTGCACGGCATAGCCCATAGCTTCTCTGAATTACTCAAGCCTCTTCGCCACGACAAGACAGCGATCCGTGAAGGGGAATCACAGCTGTACTGAAGGCCAAATTCTACTTTGGCTGGCTGCCTATGGGCCACATGCCCAACCACCAAAAAGCCTGAGAAAAGCCCCACAAAACCAGCCCCACAGTGACCCAACTGATTAAGGAAGTTATTCATTCATTCATTCATTTATACACCACCTTTTCTCGGCAAGGTGGCTTATAGCAACTAAAACTATAAAGCAATCAACAGTTTTAAAATAATCTATAAATATATTAAAAGCAATTGAACAATATATAAGGACTAAACCCAAGATTAAACATAATTTTAAAATATTTTTAAAAGCATTTTAAAACCTGTAATAAAAAATATATATCCTGATACACTTATTGCTTAAAAGCCTGCCTGAAAAGGAAGTTCCCTGTAACCAGTGCCAATCAGCAATCTTGCTGCAGCATTTTGAAGCAACTGAATGCTGTTCAAAGGCAGTCCCACACAGAGCACATTACAATAATCCAAACAGGATACCACTAAGATATGTGTCACCATGTACAGATTGGACGTCTCAAGGAATGGGCGCAGCTGGCACACCAGCTTCAACTGTGCAAATTCACTCCTCGCCACTGCTGAAACCTGTGCATCCAAGCTCAGGGAATACACCCAAGTTGCGAACCTGAATTTTCAAGGGAAGTATTAATCCCATCCAGAACAGACTGAATTCTTATCTTCTGGTTTGCCTTCTGACAGAACAGGGTCACCTTTTTCTTTTCTGGATTAAGTTTTGGTTTGTTAGTCCTCATCCAGTCACTGGCCTAAACACAGAACAGTTCCCTTGGAATCAGATGGGAAGGAGAAGTAGAATTGAGTGTCATCAGCATACTGATGGCATCAAACCTAGACAACCTCTCCCAGCAATTTCTGATATATGTTAAATAACATATGTGACAGGATTGAGCCCTGAAGAACACCATAGACCAATGGCCAGGGCATCAACCAGGATTCCTCTAACACCATCTTCTGAGTTCAGCCAAGGATTGGAATCACTTTAAAACAGCACTTCCAAGGCCTATTCCAGAAAGGCATCCCAGAAGGATACCATGGTCAAAGATATTGAAAGCTGCTGAAAAGTCCAGCAGAACCAACAGAGACACACTTCCCCTTTCTAGTTCTCAGCATAGGTCATGCACCAAGGTGACCAAATCTATCTTTGTGCCATAACCAGGCCTGAAGCCAGACTGAAATGGATCTAGATAATCCACTTTATCCAGAAACATCTGGAGCTGGGACACCATCATATGCTCCAAAACCTTGCCCAAAAATGGAACATTGGACACTGACCAAAATAGAGATGGACACAAACTGCCACTTTGGAAATTTATGCTGTTTGTCCTTTGGATGAACAGGTGTTCAGTGCTTCCCAGTGTTCAACTGGACTAAATTGTTCTGGGTTAATTTGTGGTTGGAAAGAGGAAGTACACAGATTGACTTAAAGATTTCCTGAATCAAGTCAATTAAGTTTTTTTTTTTTAAAAAAAGCTAAGTTTTCAATAAAATGACTGCTGAAAACAATAGATAACCACCAACCAATAAATAAGTGTACAGAAGGTTGGATTAAGTATACAACATATTTAAATAAATTGGCAAAGGAGCTGAGAGTTATGCTGCTGTTTTGTCAGTGGCAGATTATGCCATAGCTTGTTTTTAAAAAGTAGCATTTAGGACAGGTCTTACAGGATCACAATCGGCTTCATGATGCCCATCCCTGATCTAGAGAAAGACATGCTAGTGTTTCAGTGAAACAAATGGTGCAATTAAATACCTGAGTCATTATTTCAGCTTTATTTAGATAAACCTCTTTCTTTCCAATTTGCACATAGTTGCAATTAAAAACATAAGAACATAAGAAGAGCCCTGCTGGATCAGGCCAAGGGCCCATCTGGTCCAGCTTCCTGTATCTCTCACAATGGCCCCACCAGATGCCTCTGGGAACACACGAGACAACTAGATACCTGTCTCCTGATACCCCCCCCCCCCCCGCATCTGACATTTTAAGCCTGGAGATTACACATCCCCATCATGGCTTGTAACCTTCGATGGACTTTTCCTCCAGGAATCTGCCCAATCCCTTTTTAAAGGCATCTAGGACAGATGCCATCACCACATCCTATGGCATGGAGTTCCACAGACTAACAACACGCTGGGTAAAGAAATATTTTCTTTTGTCTGTTCTCACTCTCCCAACACTCAGTTTGAGTGGATGTCCCCTGTCTCTGCCAAAATTCTGTCTCCGCCAAAGAATGTAGGAGATGCACACAACATAAACTTTGTATGGTGAAACTGTGCACTATCCCACATCTTCCAAGCAAGATCTCATCAGTCTATCATCAGATCAACAGGCAAGTATATGGCTGACATCTCCTTCCTTCTCTTCTTAGATTTCTCTGTCACATCTAGCTACAGTACAGGTCATCATTACAACTAGCAAATCACATTGTTTTTCTCTCTCTTAGACACCATGGCTTAAATCCAAGCTAGTCCCATCTAGAGCAGCTCCCCTGAAACTTAAGCAAACTCAATTACTTCAATCACCAGAATCTTATTCTTTTCCACAGTTGAGCAAGGGCAATCACATTCAGTGTGAGCATTTTCCCACCTGCCTGTTGTTCCAAGCCTTCTTATGGTTGCACAGTTGATTGTATGACTGCTTGTACGAGCAACTGCACAACCAGAAACCTGGGAAACAAACCACTTGCACAAATGCCCTTATGCAGTTGGCTTTTATTCAACTGGATTTTGGCCAATGGATCTGCTCTAGCTAGGAACAGAAACTGGATTATTATTATTCTTCAGTTCTTCTCCCCACCACCCCAATCCCACACACAGCTAACAGGTATCAAATCTGTTTGGCCACCACTTTTCTAGGGCATGTATGCCCTAGGAAAATGTCAACATCTGGCATCAAGTCAGAACAAGTAACAGCTGAAATCCAGTAGTATAACTTACACAGTATAAAGCTGATGACATCACCAGCTGTGGCAGGTTTAGGTTAATTAAAAATTTCCAGTTCCTCCCCTGAAGAGCCAAAGATATCCCTGGGATCCCTTTCATCAAGGGAAAGCTGTTGGTAGCTGGGAAATGGGAGGCGGGGGAGTTTAAATTTTTTGAAAATCATCGCCAACATTAAAATCAACCCAGTGCTGGTGGTTTTTGGAAATTAAAGACTCCCTCCCCTGCATTCTATAGCTCCTACAGCTTCCACACAATGAAAGGGATCCCAAGGGAGCTTCATGTGTGTTGGCAGGAGGAACTGTAAATTATCAGTCTTGCACAGTGTAAATAACAGTACTGAATTTCAGCTAATATATTTTTACCACTTCCAAAGTAAGCCCAAAGTAGACCCTTCTCTGTTTCCATCCATATATAGTATTTTAAAGTATTACAGAAATTGTATGGGTAGGATAAAATTTAAAATCGCTCAGACAGATTTTGCTGGCAAAACACACCTCTTAGTCATATACAGTGGGAAATTAATATACAAAACAGACACATGTCTTAACTGCACAGTGGTACTTTCTTTACCTGTTGTCTGTTATTAATAAGACTAGGGTAAATTCTTAAGGGAAATTATCAAATTTTATAGACGTTTCTAATGGGCAGATGTTTGATTAAAAGATGTATGGAATACTGAGAATGTTTCATGTCTAGAAGTACAGAGATATTTTATTTCCACTTTTAAATAAGTAATTTGATAGGCCATCAGGATTTATCTGAATCAGATCCGCTTATCTGCTAATCACACTTGCCACCCAGAGTAGACCTTTGGTCTAGATGGGCGGGGTAGAAATCCAATAAAATAAAAATAAATAAATAAATAAATAAATAAAGATTGTAATTCTAGTGCTTCCCCCATGCAAAATTCGCAGCATTTTGATACATTTCAATTCAACTGGGTTCAATAAAAGGTATGAATTATTGTTCAGTAGTAATACTTCAGTCCATTTCTTAAGTTTTGCATATTAAAAGAGCAGACATTTTAAATTCAAAGATAATTTTCAGTTTTAAAAGTCAGCATAACAAATGGCTATTTCTACACTCACATCTATGCCTTGCCACCAGTTGGCAAAGGTCAATACAAACATTTCAACAAAACTGAATCATAATCGGAGTGTCCATTATCATATAATCTAGAATGTGGTATTCCCAAGTACTGCTATACTATAGCCCAGACCTAAGGAAAGTTACTTTTTGGACTACAATTCCCAGAATCTCCCACTCTCCATGATTAATAATATCTTTTCCAAGATCATTAATATGTTTGCAAACACATTTCTAAAATCATGTTTTATACATTAGATTCATGCACTTACAACCTAATTGGTTCCCTGATAATGACTGCTCAATACTAAAACAAAGGTTTGGTTCCTAGAGCATGATCCTAACCTTATGAATAAAACTATCTTCTCACTTTTCTCACATGCTTCCTCTCTTTTGTTTGCTTTCTGGATGTTTCCTTCTTATCCCCTATGTCTTCTTTTCACTCCTAGCTCTGCTCTTTTGCTGGTACTTGGTGATATAAACACCAATTTACTGCACCGGCCACAATGGTAGTAAAAGTAGTAGACAGGGCATTAACAAACATTGTAATGATTGTTAAATAGTTTCAAAAAGCTATCACAAAAGAAGCAGAATCCTAAAAGTTGAGAATTTATACATACTACTACTTAAAAAGATTCAACATACTTGAACAAAATCTTAGGTAATATATTTAATAAGCTTCAATGTGATGAAAAGCAATGTATGGTTCTTTAAAACAAGCTAATATTAGTTTATTTTGAAAAAGTAATATTGCAATCTCAAATATATTTCCCTGGGTTGATACACATTGCTGTGTTAATACATTGTACAAAAATACTTAGTTACTCTGGTGCAAATGGTCTCAAGTGTGCAACAGATAATGCCTTTTGTCTAGCTATACAAGAGGATTTCTGCCATTATTTAATAAGTTAAAGAAAAACTAGCTGAGGTGATCTGTGCAAGAATGACTGTAAAAGTATTATATGCATAGGAACTGAATCACACTCAGTTCTTCATCAAATGCCCCCGAAAACTGTTACCTCAAAATCTATCTAAAGAGCTGTTATAAAATTTGTGGCAGCCTTGGAAGTCTCTTGAGACATTATGTAAGAAAGTCTTTCCAGACATTGTGTAATTTTACCCTTCCCACATTTCTTTATCAAAACTCCACAGATCCCTTATAAAATTAATTGTGGGGCAGATATTAAGCTGTAAGAAAAAGCAAGATCCTTCTTATAGATAAAACAAAAGATAAAGCTAATAAAAAGCAAAATAAAAATCACTTAAAGCAGTAAGCAGTGAGATTTTCCCATTCCTATATCCCATGCCTCAGTTAATGTTTTGGTATTTTAAGGCTGCAGAATAAATTACTTCAGTTGAAATCTTTTCAGTTGCAATTTATTAAAAAACAAAAGTAGTCTGAAAGAAATCTGAAGGAACTTAAGTTTTATCTCTTTAATTTTTCTGTCACTCTGAGCATTGTTTAAATTCCTGTTTTGTCTGTTTGTTTGCAATAAAAATAAATAAATCTGGCTACCTGCTGCAATTTGTTAACTCTTCCTCATAAATGTCATGGATCCTCAGAGCATAGTGATGTTGATAACTGTAAATCACTAATATTTCCAAGATCAGAATGATGCTGTGGAACAGGAACCAACATCCTGGAGTCTGTTAACCAGAACCCTACCACTGAGAAAAGAATTTATATCCTAGTATAAGAGTATAGCTTCTTTTAATTTTTATTACTTGAATGTCATTAAGTCCTAAGTTTAGATTATCTTGTTGTTGATATTCAATTATAGTTGGAAACAATCTGCATAATTTTGTAGCTCAATCAATAGTTCAGGGCCTTTATTTGATGCTTCTATAGTCTTTTTTTTTTTTTTTTTTTTTTTTTTTTTGCAGCAATTGAATAAAAATGCAGTTACCAGATTCTCTATTTTGATTTGGGTGGAGGACAGTAAACAAGAAAAGTGGAAAGTGGAAATTATTACTTTGTTATCTACATTTCAACAGATTTAGCAAGCTTCTCTTCTTTTCTATATATCACAGAAAACATAGTCCAAGGATAAGAACCAATTCCTTTGTAAAGTGATCAATTTCAGGAAAAATGGTATTTCATTTGCACCATAGTACATGTCTGACTTCTTTTAAAACCTTTCTAACAACATGCTGTTTTTCTAAAATGGATTGGTTTTATCATTCATAATCATGATGCTTCTCCAAATACATTTTTCTGTTCTTAATATGTTCACTTGGTTTAGATCTAAAGAATGCCATGTGTCACCAGCTATAATGACAGGAAAAAAGTTCCAATATGTATAATACTGCCATTTCTCAAATGTATGATGCATACCACAGTATTAATTCCACAGTGGTACTTACAACCCATCCCCCAGAAAGAGGCAATATTTATTTTTAACAGTCATTAAATAATTGAATAGCTGAGTAATTATCATAAGTATAGATGGTAGGAGAGCCAAAGCAAGATGATGCCTCAACTGTGTACTTGGTTTTTCACTGCTACTATTTAGTTAAGCCACTGTTTAGTTTGTGAAAGTCAAGTATGTGGTCTCCTTCAGGGCCACATGTCACTGAATTTCAAAAGGATCCAGAATTCAGATTAAATGGCACTGTCTTAGAAGTCCATGACATATATCCATTTGCCAAGAAATGTACTGCATGACGGTGAGGCCGATGAACAAGCATCCACAGGAAAGATAAATAAGTCAGTACAAAAACTTGCAAGTCAGTCAGGCTTCAATGTCAGACACAAAGCAGATTAACTCTAGCAGTAAGCTAGTTCTTCAAGTAGCAGAAAAACAATGCAGAGAAAAAGTGCTATCTGAATTGAAGGCATTATGAAAATTCCAGAAGTTGAAAGAGATGGCCAGGATTTCCTAGGCTGAAAAGCTACCTTTGATGAGCAAGGGCTGTTATTCTCAACAGCCACCAATGTGGAGAAGCTGATGGAAGCTCCCTTCTGGGTTTTGGATGCAACATTCACAACATTCCCCACATTCTTCAGGTAAATGTACTCTATCCATGCACCTGTTGGAAACAGCAGAAAATTCCAGAGTATTGCCACGTGTATATTCCTTATTGTCCACTGATTCAGTCATGTTACACTTGAGTCTTGCACTTGATGTTTCTTTGTTAAATGGACTTGTAACGAAACCTACAAGTGCAGCTTATTTTTCAGTTTTACACAGGTACTAATCATTGCAACATGCTACTATTTCCTTAATGGGTTCATTACGTTTTCTCCCCTCAAGGGAAGGAATTATTTCTATTATCCCATTTAAGAGATGTTCCATATTTAAGCTATGACACAAACATTAGTCCTGAAGCAAAGATATTTTGTTGCTTTGGCTTTCTGTCCATCTGTAGACATAGTAGCTAATTTTAAAGATTTGAAACTGCAAATGGTACTTTGTATGTACTGAAAATTACCTGATGAGCATCATTATGTTCAGGTACAATAAATAATTATTGAGAATATAAGACATAATTTAAGAAATGGTAGCAATATGAGACATGATTAATCACTGTTTTATGCTGGTATTTTCATGCACATTTTGGTTGGTTATATAAAGAGGTGACACAGGGCATTGTACATACCAAAACCAATACTACTTCTTCTGTTCTTGAAAGAGCCGACATTGGTGTGCCTGTAATTGTAGGAAGGCAAAGAAAGGAAAATAATGAAGATTAAAGCATACTTCAATTGTTTGTCATAAACTTTGTCAAAATAGATTAGAAATCAGAAAACAACTGTAATTTAAAAAAAGAGAAGCACCTGTAATTACCCGAATGATCATATAATCAAAAGTATGAGATGGTATTAAACCTCATACAAATGGCATTAGTTCTGAACAGGAATATAAGGCTCTTGCTTTTCTTGTCTTTGCAGGTGAATATGCATAATTGCTAAATTTTAATTCTCAGTGACATGGACTATATGAGATTACCAGGAGCTCTGAAATTAATTTCAAAATAGTGTTTGTTCATTTGTTTTGCACAGCAATTTGCAGAAATTAATTGAACTAAAGTGGAATCACTTGTTTGTTGTAGGAAATTTGACAATTTAAAGCATCAAATTGGGTTATTTGAGCCTTTATTATTCTTTCTGAGCAAGATAAATTGAAAGGTTGTGGAACTTTGCAAGTATTCTTGACATCCTAGATTATGTTCCTTTCGTCTCTTTCATCAGAAAAATGGTTTAATTTCACATTTTATTCATTTCCCCCAATATTATCCAGAACATCTATTTTCATTGTTGCATTTCTGTTTTGCCTTGAAAACATGTCTCTCTCTGTGTGTCTCTGTGTGTGGATTTATCTAGTGAGTACTGTAAGTTATTTGAGAGCTCAATTCAAAGTATCTGAACTTTTCAGTCCAAGAATTTGATATTGCCCATGTTCTTTATGTTTAGAGAAATAACCATGATTGGTTGGTGTCCCAAAAATTTACCAAATACTTAAGTCTGCATAAACAATTATTCATAGAATATTCAGAGCAAGCTGCACTTGTCCATTTTTGTGCAGGTTAGTAAAATTTGAGCATACAGTATATGTTGCAATCTGTTTTTTTGCATTACTGTTATTACTGTCACATTTAAGAATGTGAAGAACTAAATTTATAGAAGAAGAGGCAGAAGAATGTATTACACAAAATACTTTTACACATCACTCAATATGTGTTGCACATATTCTTCATTGAACTAGAAAAAGAAATGAGTTCTAAAATTATCTGTAAGACAACTGGGTTATCAAAAGTCATTGTTGTGGAACAGTTATAGCAGCAGACATCTTATAGATAATACACAGTACTTTGCAATAATAATTACACACTAAATGTGTATTCAAAAATCGTCTTTCAAAATTTAAGCACATCAAATATTTTTTTTCTGGAAATAATGCTCTTTAACAGACTGAGCTTTTTTTTTTTTTTTTTTAAAGCCATAATTGTTCCTGTTCTATTACAGGTAATAACTGTTAGTTACTAGTTAATGACAAAATACCTATTTATTATGAACCCAGCCTAATTTCAGGAGTAAATCACAACTAGTGCCTGCTTTGACTTTTCAACTTGCAGCAACTCACTGCTGAAAGTTTTGTCAATGGTATTAAGATAGTGGACTTAATGAACAGAGTTTTGGTCAGTCCTTTCCTGTTGTGGTAGCACTTTTAGACAAAAATAGAAATTACAATGTTCTGTCATTTAGAGTTATAACTGCAAGAGAACTAGAATCAATTTTAACAGAGTGGTGGTCAGAAATGTGTACACCATACTTTCTGAAACTGTACTGGGATCATATATTATATCTAAACCTTCGAAGATCTTTTACAAGTAGAGCACACAATGCTGATTATGGTTTCAACTCACTTTACTTCTGAATTTCCAACAGTGAGACTACATGTCTCTTTTGCTGATATTCTAATGTACCATTTACTGTAATTTAATTTACTGGAAAGAACAGAAACAAAAGCAAAAAGTGAAGAGATAAATGCTCTTTATATTAAATCTCAAAAAATATATAAATAAAAAGGGCGAGACACTATGGCATAGGAGGTTACAATTTCCAGTTCTTAATACAGTGTTGTATGATCTGGTCTTTTACAGCCTATATTCTGTGCAGTTTAGTTTACTATTGGATTTCAGACAATATGGTACACTCCAGTCGAGAAGCATACATGAAGGTCTACTGTGTACCATTAATTTCTTTGCATTTGCTATGTTACTCATAACCTTACATTTACTCAGTAATAGAAGTAGAAGAACATGAAGCTGCAGATGAACAATCTTGCCCACTTGTGCATGAGCATCCTGGTAATATATATTTTATTTTATTAAACAGAAAAGAAAAACATATACAAATACTACTGTTTACAACTCATTATCATATATCCACTAATGACTAATATTTCAAAGGATGGTTTCTCAGGAAAATGTGGTAGCTATTTTGATCAGAATTTTGAAAACACAGTCAACTGGACCTTATATGAATGCTTAAAATAACTGGGGCCGGGGGGGGGGGAACCAAGAAGTTTTGCATGTGCACACATGAACACATACCTAACAATTCCACCCACCATGCAATAGGCTGTTAAAAATAAGGTGAAGCCTGTTAGTATATGCTTCTCAGTCTTTTCATTCAACTCAGTCCAGTTCTTCTAGCCTTTCTATATAATAATCCATGTTTTTCAATGTTCAGCTCCACTAACAGTGGAAATAAATTAAATCATTACTTAAAACCTACATTAAACAGGAAAGCGGGGTGGGGGTGAGGGAGATAAATTCCGACATCTGAGTATGTAGTAAATAAAACACTTGCAGGGATAGAATTAAGTCACTGACAAGATGACACTGTTTTCTGAAAAACGTTACTGTACAACTTTATTGTACCAATATTTTTGTAGTCCAAGGACACAGACAACAAGAGCCATGATTAGGAATAAACAATGCTCAACATTAAATGAAATTGCTCCCCCATTCTAGCCCTCTTGATTGTCAGTGGTCAATGCATATTGTGAAGAACTAAATTTCTGGAAGAAAGAAGGATGTGGGCTACCCAACAGGACTTCTATAAACCAGCCAAAATGTTTTACACATATTCTTTGTAGAACAAAAAAAAAAAACCTGAAAAGTTTATATAGTGCAATTATGTTCCAATTTCCAGTTCATATAAGGCAGTTTGAAGCTCCACCTATACACAACAGGAGGGAAGTTACATAAAGAGCTATTTGCAGCTGTCTTTAATCACATTAAGGTCTTAACTAATTATGAAACCAAACTCTCAAAGACACCACATTATTATTTGAGGCTGTACTGTTGGAAACATATGTTCCACCTGATAAATGGTATAGGTTATCTTTACAGTTCTGATTCAGAGAAACTACAAACAAAGCAAACAACCACTTCAAAATAAGCAACATTTGTGAAAAATTGGGAAAGCACATGCTCAAGCATCTTCTCAGATGTATTAATTTCACAGGTGACCTCTACCTATTACATGAAGTGGTTCCCAACCTAGGGTCCCCGTATGTTCTTGGACTAAAACTCCCAAAAGCCTTCACCCTTAGCTGTGCTGGCCAGGATTTCTGGGAGTAGTAGTCCAAAAACATCTGGGGACCCAAAGTTGGGAACTATTGGTAGGGCCTTTCTTTGAATGTTTTACAAATCATGGTTCCTATATAACATTTATTCTAAAAACAAAAAAGTACCTTAAATTTTAGAGTTAAACGAGTCGTGTTTAGCAGAATGTCAATGCTGCTTTTCAGACATGTCATTTACTAGAACAAAGATCCAATTATGTTCTTCCTCTGCAGTGAAAGGGGGTTCAATTCCCTATGCCGTTCCAAAATCTCTTTCAGAGGCATGAATGAGATCCCTCTAACAGCCTACATGATAAAGGGTGGCTGTCATGGTGACAGCAGGAGTGATGACACAGCTAAGACAGGGTCTGTACCATCTTACTGTGGCAAAAAGCATGGAGCAATAACTATCACAAGATTGGGATGGAATGTTTACTCATTTATTGCATCTTCCGATGTTTTCAGGTCAGCTGGTGACTCAAAGTTTGGTTTATCTGCTGTAGAAAGATGGAAGTAAATAAACTGACATTGTGAAAAGCTTTAAAGGAAAGGATGGAAGTCTTGGAATGCTAATATTCATTAGTGTGACACTGGATTACTAACCTAGGATAAGATAATTGAAAAAGGATATTTTATTTTGTATGTTTTAATTATAGGCCACCTTTCTCCCGATAAGGGGACCCTTATATTCCACTTGATCAGCTTTAGCAAGGCTTTAGAAATAGGTTGTAATGACAATGATGATGATCAAAAAGTATGATACTGGCTACAATGCACACAAAACAAAAGGAAAAGTCATAAAACCATGTTTTAAAATTCAACAAAACATGTACAATAAAATAGTAAACAGCAACACACCAAGGATTAAAATTGAGACTCAATGCTGTGAGATAATGATGAATAGTAAGCCAGGGAATAAGGATAGGATGTTGAGGTTCATAGCAAAGTAATAAAGATTATGAAGAATCAAACAGTGTTTCTCAGTTGCCACTAGAAATTATTCCTCAGATTCTCCCTTTTCTGGGAGTTTAATTATTTGGGGAATATCTTTACAACAAAACTCTTCCTTAACCAAATGCTTTCACTTTCAAAAATTTGATGAATGTGCCACGCAAATATTCCAAATACTTTCAAGTCACAAAGATAATTCGGTATGTTCACAAAACCCTTTCATAATAATAGGTTTAAAACCTTAAAACCTGAGACTACAAAAGACAAGTTCCAAAAAAGAAACATTTCTGCTTACAGTTCATTTTCTAGATTGCGACAAGACAAACCAAACTAAGAGAGGGCTTTACGGGGGGGGGGGGGGGGGAGCCTTTCACATCTGAGATACAAGGAAAACTGAAGGGAAATGTGTGCTTAAATTTCGGAAGGGACTTTAAAAAAAACAAAAAACACCTTAATAGCTCAATCCTAAAATCCCTCCTATTTAGTAGTCCTACTAATTTAAATGGGACTTTATCTCAGTAACTGTGTATAGGATCACAGTCTAAAATTAGATTTTTAAAAAGTTTCACATGTTTGGATTTTCTGATCCCTGTCCAAAAATAGAACTGGAGTTACCATAGTAACTATTTATGTTCATTTTCCTCCTCATCTGGGGCATAAAGACTGTGAATAAACAATGTATTCTGATATAATTTTTATGAGTAAGCCTTTTCCTCCATCATTTTCACATTCATGGCATTTTTAGATTTCATTCAGTATAATTGTCAATTTTGCAGACATTCAAGACAGATTATTTTACCTTGTCACCTTCAGAGAATGTTATTCCATCAATGGCTCTCTTCCAAGTAATTTCAGGAACAGGTTCCCCTTCTGCTTCACAGATGAGAGTAGCTTGACCATTTTCAAAGGTTGTTTCATTTTTAAGTTGCATTATTTGAGGCTGTACTGTTTGAAACATAAATTACATTATTTATTCTTGAAGAAAAACATGCAACACTTGTAAAGGAGAGATACAAATATTCATGAGCTGTGTACCCATGTTCTACCTGATAAACAGTACGAGGTAAAAATATGTTATTTGGGAGGTCAGATCAGAATAAGCCTCAAAAACACCTTTTAAAAGATAGCACTCACTGCATTGTGTAATTAATTAGGTTGATCTATCTGATTCATTAGGCTCATGAGCATTGCAAATAGGGATAAGAAAAAATATCATATGATACATCAATCCTGTTGAAAGTACTAAGTATTTGTACCTCATAAGACTTGTAAGAAACACATCTCTTTTGTATTCATATATGTGAGCTAACACAATCATCTTCACTTTTGTACACAAGACATACAAAATGTTTTCAAGAAATAAAATGTGCACAAAACTATATCAACGTTTTAAAGGAGCCTCATGCTGTAGTGGTTCAACTGCAGTACTGCAGTCAAAACTCTGCTCACAGCCTGAATTCAATCCCAGCGGATTCAGGTAGCCTGCTCAAGGTTGACTCTGCCTTCCATCCTTCTGAGGAGTACCCAGCTTGCTGGGGGGGGGGGGAGCAATGTGTAGCCTGCATAATTAACTTATAAACCCCACAGTGTTTTAAGTGCTATGGGGTGGTACATAAGCAGCACACTTTGCTTTGCTAAAATGTGTACAGCTAAAATGTGTGCATTCAGTAAACTGTACTGAAAAACAGTAATAAATGATACAATCACTTTTGTTAAATCAGAGGATGAGAATGTTTAGTTGAAGTGTCTTCAAAACAATTGCCAAAATGGCACTAGTTGCCCTTCACTCTCCCCAACAGAACTTTGCTTTTTGGTCAGGAAAATGTGGAAGCAACTGCATATCAAAGCCTTAGCAAATGTTTGGTAAAATATGTTTTCCTACTAAAGGACCAAATTAGGAAAATGATGCTGTTGGGCCATCTACCTAGAGAGAAACCATTCAAAAGAACCGGTGGCTTCAGTCTTAAATCTTCTGGGAAAATCCACTGGGGACTCAAGAAATCTGCCACTCAAAACTAAGCTTCTGGACCCTTGATACAGAGGAATGAAGAACGATGGGAAGTACCTTCATGTCTGATTCAGATCTTGGCTTTTTTCTTCTTCCCAGTTTCAATTTGAGACTATTAAACATGTCTTGAGACAATTTTTCTTAAAGGAATGCAGGTTCCTTTTCCCATTTATCTTAGAAAATCTCAGGAATCTACCTACTGCAACTTCATACAATTTGTGATAAAGCAACAGCACATAACAAAGAAGACATATGCAATATTTCTGGAATTGCTATAATCCTGTAAAGGCATTTACCCACAAAGAAACTTGAGGAGATTGGAGAGTGGCACAAAGCAGAAATATGATGAACCGTGAACCACCCCTGAACCCCAGAAAAATGAACTGGTTCATGGTTCATTTTTACAGTCTATGCCTGAGGAGAGTGGAACCTAAAGCCTGAACCTCCTCTGCTGCCCCCTGCCCCCTTCCCACTGCCCGTCACCTCCTTGCCTGTTCCTGCCACCTCCTCCATCTTCAGAGACAGTGGCCTGACTTCCCTTCCAGGAGCTATCTCTGCGCATGCGCCAGTCTATCAACAGACCGGGCTCTCTGAAGGGAAGCCCTCTGAAGGGTTGCTGTCTCTGATGATGGCAGCAGCCGAGGAAGTGTCAGGAGCAGGTAGGGAGGGGACGAGGGGGGCAGAGGGAAAGGGAGGGAGATAGCTAGAATGGACCAAGGGGAGTTTGTTTCTCTGAAGCAAAATGAAGCACTATGCAGAAAAAAGTTCTGTGTTTTGTTTTGTTTCGGCAAAATGGCCTGCATGAACCGAACCATGAACCAGCCTGGTTTGTGTTTGTTATTGTTGTTTGTAGTTCAGCTTGTGCCCATCTCTAGAGGAGATGTAACTCATGCATGCAGCATGGCCCCAGATACATGCACCATCATTGTGAAGCTCTGCAAAGAGATCTGCAAGTCCTGAACATGCTTACAGAGCTCCTACCAGAGTACAGACTCACATATTTGTTTCATGTTTTGGTTTAATTGAAATGTAATGGAAACTTTAATGACAAAACATAAATCATTCATGATATGTACAGCAGTGCTGAAGTGAGTTCAAACACAGATGAAAAGTGATAATTATACCTAACAGTGCTTACCAAAAACTTGCAGGTACGTCTGATTTGTCATCTTTCCAGCTTTATTCCTTGCTTCACAGATATAGGGACCTGCATCAATATTTTTTATGTCCCTGACTGTTAGTTCTGTATTGCTTCCTCTCAATACATACTTGTCACTTTCCTCAATACGTTTTCCTTTTCTAAATAGAAAGAATTTATAATGATTTATAATTTGAAAGTTCATAATTTATCTCCTGATCTTGAAATGCCAAAATAAAATAAAATAAAATATCAAAGAATCCTATTGCTTAGTGGCAGTGAACAATAATAATGCTTTTGTTTTTTTAAGAAAATGCATCTTTATACGTTTCCCTATTAAACACTAAGAAAGAAACACTACACAAATTAATTTATGCAACCACAGAAAAAATAGTTTTGTGGAAACTTTAAGACTAATACTAAATACTAAATTTATTTTATGTTAGCTTTTTGGATTACTGTCTGCTTCTCCAGATGCATGGATTACATAAATTAAATTTATGATTACTGTCAAACTAACTCTTCAACCATTTCAAACTGTCTAGTGGATGGTCAGAACCAATCATGAGCATTCAAACAAATCATCCTATGCTCTTAAATTTTTGAGTCAGTTCATCCTTCACTACTGCCTAATCTGTAGTTCATTCAGCCACAAAGTGTAACAGAAATAACCCCACAGTTACACATTAGATGCTTTCATCTAAAGAAAAACAAGATGCATATTCTAAAAAGTGCAGATCATGCAATTCTCTCATAAAAAGAATTCCCTAAGGAAAAGGAAGTTCAATTTGTGTCAGGTTGCAACTATCTCAACACTGACAGAAGAAATGGCAGATAATTCTGTGAGATAGAAATTTTTGAAGAAAATGGACAATAATGAAATATGGCAACAGTTTATATTTTAAAAACCTATTGTTTTAAAAAATAGCAGATGCATTTTTGAATGTTATTTTTCATCAAAGCAATTTTGTTCATTAAAATATGTTAGATCTACAGGATGAATGTATACAAACTAGAGATGGGGGTATCTGTATTCATATACGAATACCCCTGCACAGGTGGACATAATGACATCCACTCACCTGTCTGCTGCTGCCGCCGGCTCCGTGCTCCCTTCCAATCACTCCAGAGCTTGCAGTCGACTAGCCACTCGTCAGCCTGGCAGGGAGGCTTATCTTCCCTCCTTCTTCCAGGAGTGGCTAGTCGACCGTGAGCTCCGGAGTGATTGGAAGGGAGCGCAGAGCCGGCGGCAGCAGTGGATGGGTGAGTGGACCCTTGTTATGTCCACCTGTGCGGGCCTTTTCGTATTCATATACAAATACGAATACCCCATCTCTAATACAAACCATCATATTTTTTATCTTAATGCATTATCTTCAGTAATAAATACACAGTTAAGAATGCTTCCATCCCAGACTGCATATTGGAATTATTTATCCCTTCTTCAAAATGAATGTGTTGTTTAAATTGAGTTACAGCTCATCTAGTCTTTATTTTGAAAATAAAAGTTTAAAAACTGTTTGGTTGTAAACGTTGAGTATTCATGACTTTTTGGAATCTAGATATGACATACTATCCATTATGTCAGTGCAACAAAGATACAAATGAAATGATTGACATTTTACAACATGTATCTTTCTTCTATGTACAACAATCTCTTAAGGTTCAGACAGCACAGGTTGTAATTTCATACAATAAAATTTAGAAACTTATTCATCAGGATATAATCAGAGAGGTGTTCAGTAAAGAAAATACTTGCTCACTTCACATCTATTTCTATTAAATGAAACAATCTCTATATACTGAAATATTTATCTTAATGTCACTATTTAACAATACTTATATCTGTTGCATTTGAAGTATGTTTGCTGCATATACTTAAATTTGACTTACCTATACCAGTTGATTTCAGGTTCAGGAGAACCTACAGCTTTACAGAACAAAGTAATTGCTTCTCCTCGATCTGCTGTAGCATTAAAGGATTTCTGGAGCAATGTAATAATTGGAGGAACTGGACAAAATGTGAATAATACATGTCAGAGCAGATAATATAAGGGCTTCTCTTGTTGCTGAACTAAATGACTGCTGTATAACAATTTCATTCACAAACACAACATGAAACCTGAAGGATTGTGCTGAATGGGGAAAGAGAACAGTTCAAGTGTTAACTAAAATGAAATGCTTTGACTTCTGGTGTGTTGGGGGGGCAGGCATTGGGTTATTAGAGATGGGCATGAACCAGTTTCCTCCCAGTTTGTTCCTATTCAAAAAGGTAGCAGCACAGGTGTTGCAGCTCCCCTCCCCCTCCTCCTTAGTTGATCTAGCCACTCACCAGGCCAGTTTGTGTGGTTTTTCTCCACCTCCTCAGCTAGTCTCTCAGTCATGAGCAAGAGCACAGACTTCTCTGCCTCGTCCTTTCATCTAAATTTAGATCAGCCAGGAGGGCAGGGCAGAGAAGCCTGAGCCATTGCCAAGACTGGAAGATCAGTTGAGGAGGTGCCAGAAGCTACCACACTGGCCCTGCTGAGTGGCTGTTTGAGGCAGAGGAGGTGGGGGAGGGGAGCAGCAGCACCTGTGCTGCCGCCGCCTTTACAAACTGGGATGAAATGAGACGAACCGGTTCCTGCCCATCTCTAGTTATAATATTCTAATTTTATGGACATCAAGAACAAAACCACTGTGAGATAGAAATTATCCAAGAAAATGAACAATAATGAAATATAGCAATGGTATATTTAAAAAGAAATCATAAAAACAAAATAAATAACTGAAACCATGGTCTTGTTTCAGTTATTTATTTTGAGTAGTCTTCCTGCAAATTTTTTTATGTAAAATGTTCATCTATTTGCTAATATTATTGAATCAGTTTCAGTTTTGTTCAGAGATATATTGGATTTTTGCTTAGGAATAATTAGAGGATCAGGTTTTTAAGACATTTGTTGAAATATTCATAAGGATCCAAATATACTTCAACTGGATTCTGCTGCTTCTACCAGAAACAGTGATCTCCATTCCTTCTGGTTCTGGAAGGCTAGGAAATCTTCTGTAGAAGGGTTTTGATGCCATAGAACATAAAGCAGAGAGAAAGGTCCCGTTTCCATTGGTGTTCAGCACCAATATAGGCAATCAGATCTTAGGCACAATATGCTAGATGCCTGTTTGGCTTAATATTTTTGCTGCGTTATTAGGGCTTAGCCTGGGAATTAAGGTTGTGGCAATGTGACAAATTTGTCAGGCTTCCATAATTTTCTTTTTAAAATGCTTCTAAAATGCAAAACTTATTTGGATTCTAGAAGTCTATCCAAGGCCTGAAGATAGCCTTACTTCTTGGGGCAGGGGGAACATTCTGCTGAATCCACTAAGGTCATTCCAATTATCTGAGCAAGCATTAATATCCTTTTTGACATTAAACAGCACTCTGTATTTCTTCTAAAGGCAGCCCGTGATCCAAGCAACATTTCAATTCTGAACACTTTCACTTGGGAAATGGTAACTGCACCCTTCTCTAAATGTCAGGATTCAACCATGCCCTTCAATGGGCCTACTCTAGTTGTGACTCACTACACTAAGCAACAGGATTTCAGGCATAGGATATGAGGACAAGTCCTGTTCTAGATTTTTAATCAGCTGAAGAGTAGAAAGCAAAGGACAGAAATAGCATGACATTTCCACAACAGTTTTCATAAAGAATACTTCTTAAAGGGAAAAAAGTAAATTTTGAGTGAAATTCAACTTCAATTTGAATTTCTGCTGGTCTTTCCCATCTCTTATCTTCATATCTATTCCCCTTAAAAATGGTCCTGATATTTGAAGCATTGAACATTGTAAGTACAATAAGATGTAATATATGGGGCTGTAGCTGTAAGTGGGAATCTGCAAAACTGGGGGAAGGGAAGATTATATATGCAGAAGAGCCTATCTTCTTCTGCATGGTACATTTGAACTTGGCTATTTTGAACTTTCTTTAATCTGTCTGCCTTTCTTGAAGTGAAGATGACTCAGAAAAATGCTAAGTTGAACTATCTCAAATATTTGAATCCAGTAATTCAATACAAGATCATAATAAGGTCGCTCTGACATTTGGAGAGATAATACCTGTTATATTGCACTCTTGGCCATAGGTGAAGTTCAAGTGCACAATACTTACAACAATTGGAACCTAACCACTACCACCCCTGCCTGGCCTGTAGCCTCATAAAATGAGTCACATGGTGCAATAACAACACACCAATAAATCATGGTCATTATTTTTACACTTCAATGATTGAAAATATATTCCCACAGTGATGAGGTGATAGCTTGTACCGACAGCCTGGACAGTCATCACAGAGTGCCCTTATAGTGGAAATAGTATTTTTTAAAAATGTTTTATCTGTTGGCACAAACTAAAAGAGCTCAAGTTGTGTAGACTGAGCTCAAGTTCTTAAAAAAAAACAATGAGAAAGCAAAATCTTGTGTTAGGCAATTGAAGTATCCTGCTTGAAACAAACATATTAAAAGTCACGGTGCTCATTAGGAAGCTCATTAGAGTGGAAGCCCAAGGTCTTGCTCACCAGAAGGAACAGAAAAAAAAATGCCAAGAGCAACAGGGCCAGCTAACCACATTTTGGAATGATACACATTGCTACCTGAAAAGCAGAGGGCCTAGAAGACAATTAAATCCAGAGCTACTACTGTTCCCAGTCTTTCATGTAAATTCACAGAAAGATAATCACTTTCTACCATGTATTCTCAAAGGCTTTCACGGCCGGGATCCGATGGTTGTTGTGGGTTTTCCGGGCTGTTTGGCCGTGTTCTTAAGGTTTTTCTTCCTAACGTTTCACCAGTCTCTGTGGCTGGCATCTTCAGAGGACAGGAATCAGAACTCTGTCAGACCAGAGCACAGACAGAGTTCTGACTCCTGTCCTCTGAAGATGCCAGCCACAGAGACTGGCGAAACGTTAGGAAGAAAAACCTTAAGAACACAAGCAAACAGCCCGGAAAACCCACAACAACCACTTTCTACCACGTTCAAAAATATTTCATAGAAACAGCCATCCTATGAACAAATAGCAAGTGGCTTCCTTGCAAGAGCCCCAAGGGCAGTTTCTGAAGAAAACCATCTAACTAGATCTGCATGGCAATAAAACTGTCTGCCTGCTTCAATGTCCTGCATCAGTTAAGGAGTAGAACTGCTGTTGAAATTTACCTGAAGTGAAATTTGAAGCTGATTTGAAGATCTTATGCAGGCCAAATTATACAAAACTTTTTCAAGGAAAGTTGAATGGATTTGATCAAAACGGTGAAATTTCTGATAGAAAGTATGTATCTGTTTGCAGCATGATCAACTTCAAGGAGATTCTGAACAATTTCCAGAAGCCAATATCTTCTTCCAACCCTACTTTCCGTAGGGCCCTTTCACATTCTCTTCCTCCCAATCTTCTATTTTTACTTTTCCTCTCCAATTTACATAAGAATCATGTGGTTCAATGTTTATTTACAGGATATTATTTTCTAATTACTACAGAATAGTGTGATAATGTTAAAATTATCAGGTTTATTAAGGAATTTTAATCAAAAGGACCATGTATATATATTATGCTAACACACCAAAGCAAGAAATGAGCAATACAATTCAGTTTGCTCCTTACCATTTACAAGTACAATAATATCCCGAAAGTCAATTTCTCCTCTGGCTTCTACTCTTCCTTCACATCTGTAAAGCCCCTCATCACTTTTATTGATTTTAAGAATTTGAAGATTATTGTTTGGCAACATGGCAAATCTATCTGCAAAGGCATGTAAGAGACAAAACAGTATCAATAAGTGAAGGCACAGCTGTGAACCTGGCTTTGAATGTAAATATATATATATTTTTAATGAAAGCTTTAAAGTCTTCTACTACACTATCAAAGTGTATGTTAACAGAACACATTTTCATTTACACACACAGAATTCTAGAACTTCAGTTCTTCTAGCTCAGATGCTTTACAGCTTGTTTTTCCTGAAATGGTAGAACGCCTATGAAAGAATTGTATGGCTGGAGGGAAAATGTTTTATCAGTTTCTAATTATGGAGCTGGCATGATATTGAGTTCAACCCTCAGATAATCCTCTTCAAGAACTTTTTCTACCTCAGAATTGACAGGTAAGTGGTCAGGAATTACACTAGTGGTTTGGGGTGGAGTGGGTTTTCTGGTTTGTTTGTTTGTGTGTTTTGTTGTTATTTTTGTAACTATGGGTGTGATCTGATAGTGAGAAAGGACTGCACCTGATAAAGGGTTACTTAGCTTGGAGCAATTTCCCTTAAATGGTCCTTCTGCCCATTGGGATATCGCATCAACCCAGCCCCCAAAAAAGAGTAGTTGAGCAGCTGGACCGAAAAGGTCCATCTTGGGCATGGATCTCAGTTGGGCTGGAGAACTAGTGCATGTACCTCATGTGATCATGGGAAAGTAGTTCACAATGGACCACACCAAAATGGTCCAAAATGTGAACTATATGCCCAGTTGACCACTCCCTAAGAATGTGAGAATCTGTTGGTGTCATTCCTCTTAATTTCAAATATTTCCTATACTCATTTTTATTTCATTCTCATGTTAGACTGTGACACTTTTTTCCCTTCATGATAAATTAAACATTTTGCCCACTGGTTTCCCCCCCCAAAATACAAGCATTTTTGCATGAATATATATCTGTACATAATTCAAATGAACACATTTTAGTTGTGCACAATTCTCACACATACACAGCTTTCTCAAGGAAGAGGAACTTTGTTACACTCAACCTCATGAGGTGCAACATGGGTATTTCCATACAAATTTCCAAACAAATCTAATTCCTTTATTTCTCTCCAAATTCTAATTCACTAGCTGCCAGCTGCTGATACCTAAGCTACTATTTCTCTATATATGTAATGGAAAATGAAATTTCAGAGGGAAAGAATATTTCAGGTGAGGACTGTTGAGGGGAATTTTAAAATAAAGTTCACTAATCCTCATATCTTCATTTTAACTGTGGCATTAGTTATAACATTAATCATTACATTACTATCTGGTTCAATGTATAAAGAGAACATATAATTTAAAGAGTTACCAAAATACTAACTGTCAGCAATATTTGAGATTTCCTCATTTTGATACAACCAACTGACAATAGGTGCAGGTGAGCTAGTAACACGGCAAATGACTTGTACATCTTCTCCTTGTATGAATTCTTGAGGTGATACAATGTCTTGGAATGTGAGCTTCTCTAAGAAAAAAGGAAATGAATTTTAATAGCTTCCCCTATTATTTACCAAACATTCTAAAGTTCAAAAATGATAATTAGATTTTTTTTGTCCATTTAAATTGTTAAAAGTGCCTTACACCAATTTCTATAATATAGGTAAGCATTAATATCATATCAATCTATTGCAGAAAAAGAACAAAAAATTCTTTTTAAACTTCAATCTGTGAATTATTATTTTTTTGGGAGCAGTAGCATATGCTTTCATAGAAAAAAAACTGGTGTTTTTTTTTAATAAACTCTATCTGGTGAAATAGGTACAACTTACAGAAGATCAACCCAAAATAAATGTATTAGGTCTTAGATTCTATAAGTTTAAGGTTCATAAATCCTCCTCAGATTTTCAGAATGATTGCATTCTCACCAACGGTCCCTCTAATCTGCCGAGGTGTGCAGCCACACAGTGCTGCACACCCACAGCCAGTGTTGCTGCCCAGTGCTGGTGGGAAATTACAGGGACATTGACTCTCACAAATCAGCTGACTAGTGATGATAGGTTTTCCTTATGTTTTTTGTCCAACTGACTATAAAAATATAATCTGTGTATGCTACAAGCACTGCTTCTCCTATTTTAGAACTGGTCTCAGTGCACTGACACTAATAAAGAATTTTTGCATGGTATTGGATTTTTTTTTTAATTTGTCATACCTATGACCTGAAATTTACCCAACACTAGCCTGCCTCTAGAACCTGTTTTGGTCACCCAAAAATCATGGAATTAGTACTTGCCTGAAGGAAATATATGTGCGTATTGTACTGAGTTTGAGGTCTGGTGTACAGAGACTTTCTGAGCAACACAATTCAAAGATTGCTTGGAGAAGAACAAAGTCACTTGTATGATATAAAGTTTCTTTAAAAAGTGATGTAGCAAAGAAATATTTCCTTCAGAATTTTTTTTAACATACCCCTCTGGGTGTGTAGGCTACCAACAGCCACACACCCAGAAGTCCCACAAGCAATCTCTGATGCTGGCATAGTTTCCCTGCTCTAAGGAAACAACCATAGGAAAGCAGGCTAAGAACAGATGTATACTTCTGTCTAATTATCTTAGAAGCTACTGGAAACTGGCCTGTAGGATCAGAAAAGGGAAAGTGACTCCCTCCAGCAGAAAACATGGGGAGGACTTCTAACTGAGCATAAGTCTTTCCTCTCCTAGACAAGTTGGGACGTGGCGACTGTGAAAAGTTCACATGTATAATTCTGGATGTCCCTTTCTGAACCATTACACACATGGATGTATGTGTACGCAGCATTTTCTGTGGGAAAGGAAAATCTGAATAGCCAAACAAGTGAGATGCTTTACCTTAAGGTAAAGTTCATGTTCAAAGTAGGTGTAATGCATTCAGGGTTACTTAACGATATGAAGCTCTGTTAAAACTTCATTGTATGTCTCTGTCTTATAACAAACAACAAGATGAAGAATACATTATAATACTATGCTTACAAGATATTTTCTGTACAACATGTAAAAAGATAATGCCTCCCCATTAGGTTTACATTCCCCATTTGTATTTTACTTACGGTAAATTTCCAAAACAACAGTAGCTTCTTGAGTTAATCCTCTTGAATCTGTTGCCTGACACCTGTATATTCCAGCATCTTCTACATTGGCATTGTAGATAGTTAGCCGTGATCTAACACCTTCCTTCTGTACTACCACCCTTTGATTGGAAATAATCTTCTCTCCTTGTGGGTTGTACCAATCTATACTCTCAGGCTCACCAATTACTTTAAAAAGAAAAAGATGAATGGCAACATATTTAACAAATGTTTGACAAAGCGATGCATAGAAATTTTCCTATAATGAAACTTTCCCACTCAGAAGGCAGGGTGAAGAAAAATTAAACATTACTGTAAAATATGTCCAAGTGCACCACTTTAGGACAAAAATAACCATTTTCACAGCATTACTTCTAGTAAGCAATTTCAAAAGTTGCCTCTGCGAATAATGTCGACAAAGTGACAATGTCAATGCCTTTGTGAATCACTATATGTTCAAACAGAATATGTTCAAGAAAAGGTCATGCAGCAGTCATCAGCTTTACGGAAGTCATGCATCAGTGGAAGTGACTGCTCTTTTGAGAGGTGTCTTTCTTACTGTTACAATGCAGCTTAATCTTTTCTACTTATACACAAGCAGATCACATTTTCAGATATTATATAATCATAGTGGCTTACATGTGTATCACTCATAGAAATATAAATGTGCACCTCAAAATGAAAAAAATCAGATGTAACGGTTTGAAAAGACATTAAAAATAAGCTCTAAAATCAAAGAAAACAAATGCTTTAGCTGGAAAAAAAGAAAAATAATTACAGAGCACTATTTGTAATCAAACTATTTCTAAGTGGTTGATATTTGATTAGTAGCTGTATTGTTTTTACTAATTCTTTCTGTAGTCATCTTTAATTATGTTATTAACTAAAAGTTCAATTGAGTGGAATATATGTCCATAAAAATGATTATATGGAATGAACCTTGTACTGTATCCTGACCTCAGATTATTTCATTCTGAGTAGTTAGGAAGCCCATGATTTATAGACCTCATAATTTATACTTAAATTCTAATGGGACAAATCCCTGTACCCTAGCTATGGTATGGTAATAAAATCAAAGCGTTTCAAGTGTCACTAGGAAACATTGCTAGGTGATGCAAAATTGCAAGGGTAATGAACATTTCAGGGTGAAAGGTGGGAAGACAGCATATCCCACCACTATCCACTAAAGAAAACTCAACCCTGTACAAATTGCTTAATATATTCCTCAATTTATAGCAGAATGCTTGTTGAAATTTCTGCCTATATTTCTAATGCTTTAAAGCATTTCTAAAGCTGAAGAACCTCTTCCAACCATGTATCTACATGCCAGGAAAAAAAAATCCGTTTATACTTCTGTACAGCAGACTACTGTGGAAGATTCAGGATACAGTAAATAAAATAAAATAAAATAAAATAAAATAAAATAGGGGGAGTCCCACTCCAGCTTCCTTTTCTGTTGGCAGTCACCCTGGACTGCCACATTGAAACAGGAAAACAGAAGCCTTTGAAGTTAGCTTGTTGAAACAAATGGCTGCTCCACCGGCGAGAGACCCAGGATAGCGCGAGACAATTAAATCTCGCAATTTCAAGCCTGAGAGGGAGTCACACTTTGTGCATGGCTTCAGTGCTTTCGCTTTTGGAAGGGGGGCTTCATCGGCATCCCCCATGGTTTGGGAATCAGGGGAGTGCCTTGGCTCTCCCCTCTAATAATTGTTTTGGGGATTTGGTATTTCAATATAAATATATACATATCTAAAAAGAGAGAGAGAGAGAAAGAATCAGATGGAGGCACAGGCCACTGGGGCCTTGCTTGGCCCGTTAGGGCCTCATGAATTTAGGGGAAGCCCATTCTTTAAAAACAAAAAAGAAGAAATAAACAAGTAAATAAAATAAATTAAATTATATTATTATATACATAGTGAGGGCAGAAGACAAGGCTTCATTGCCCCCCTCCCCCCACCATTGCTAGGCCTGGGCAGCAAGGGGCGGTTTATTAAAAAAAAATTAATGAGAGGGAGGAATCAAAGTCCACACAGCAGGCCCTGATGCTGGCTCAGCATGCCTGGGCTGGTGGGCCCAAGAGGGAATGCTCTTCACCCACCTGCCCAGAAATAACAAATAAATTAATAAATTAATAAAATATATTAAGAAATAAATCAATAAATAAGATCACAGAATATATATAAAAGAAACAGAGGGGGAAGGGAATGCAGGCTTCAAGTGGCAGGTGTTCAACAGTGCAGGTAACTTGCAGGCTAGGACCTGAGCTGCAACATGGCACCCAAAAAAGACCAAGGAAAGAGTAAGGGTAAGCAGCCTGCCAAAAAGTGCATGGCTCCTCAGGTCTCACCATCCCAAGATGGCCGATTTGGGAGCAGCTTCAGGCAAAAATTTCTGCCTTGGAGGCTGAGTGTGCCTCTCAGGGAATGTCAGCAAGGAGTGAGCCGCAACCACGTTGCTCATCTAGGGAATCAAAGAGCCATAAGCGAGCAAAGCTTAAGGCCTTGGTGGATGATCTAAACTCTCGTTTTGCTGTGTTAGAGGTGAGTCAACCGTCAGCTCCAGGGACATCTCAAATTGAGTTGGAATTGCAGACTTCGAGGTCACAGCACCAAGACGTGGAAGCAGTGAGCAGCGGTTCGATGGCAGAGGTGGCCAGTCCATATATAGGTAGCCAGGGAATGCAGAGTGGAGCAGCTGAGAGGAATTTTCAGATCAAGATGACTCAGGCAGCCCAGGAAGCACCTCAAGCCGGGACATCAGGTGAGCTAGCAGTTGCACCGGCCACCTGCTTGCCCATGGTTGAGTGGCCTTGGTCCAGCAGGGGGCACGCTTGCCTGCCCTACAGCACAGTACAGCAGGGCACACAGGTTACAGGGTTATAGGCTCACCAGTGGCCAGTTCCAGGGACATCAGCAGGGAACTGGATGGCTCCTTACCCTCAAGTCTCATTTCCAGCCCCAATCAGCATAACAGAGGGAGTGGGAGTATGGCCCTATCCATCCATCCCCTACATGGGGTACAATTCAGTTCCTATGAAAGTCTTGACTTTTGGTGACTATGCAATGCCCCTAGGGGATCATTTGACCCCCGCAACCAAGGAGAATATCTGGCAAGAGAATTACGTGGATATATTCGAACTTTTAAATAGAAAAGTGAATAGCAAGGACTTAGAGAAAGAGGATGAGAAGGATAAAGAGAGGCACAGGAAGCATAATCCTGAATGTTCCTGGACCAATTGGCTACTTGACTTTTAAATTTATTTGGGGGTCATAGTGAAGGCCCAACAATGGAGAGCACAGTCCTTATTGCAATACCCGGACTTAATTTACAGAGCATATGTGGACTACCTGAGGCACACGTAGCTTCTCTATGACAAATCATTTCATATGAGAGTGGCAATTCACCCAAATATTCGATGGGTGAGCCCCAGCCAGGCCTGTGGCTGCAGTATATGATGCCAGCCAGACTGAATCTGGGTGATCAATTTGATAGCGGGCACCTGATTTGCAGGGCTGGCCATAACTTTAATCCCTGTGTAAGTGCAGGGCAGTAAAATAAAAATAAAGTGGTTCAACCTCACCTACTCTGCTGGGATTTTAACTTGAGGGGTGCATGCTCACGCAGGGCATGTAAATACAGGCACGAGTGCACTGTGTGCAGGGGCCAGCATCCCAGCGCTGTGTACTTTTGAGCAAGGACACAGAGAAGTGGGAACAAAGAAGCCAGTGGAAACAGGAAATCAGAAAGGGGCGGAGCCCCTGGAAAAGGGGGCCCAGCCCAATTGAGGTAGATGTTTTGGAAAAATGGCTGAAGGCTTACCCAAGAAAGGGAGATGCTTCCTACTTGTTGAGTGGCTTTCATGAAGGTTTTAGGATCCCAGTCATGGGAACACTTAAGGGGTCATTTGCCCAGAATTTGAAGTTGGTTAGAGGGCTGGAGGAAGTAGTTAGAGACAAAATCAAGGAAGGACAGGTACTGGGTCTGTTTGAGCACTCCCCTATGGCTCACCTTAGGGTCTCCCCACTGGGGGTGGTGCCCAAGAAAAACCAAGGTGAGTATAGGCTTATACATCACCTATCATACCCGGAAGGTGACTCAGTAAATTTTGCCATCCCGTCTGAATTTTGTTCAGTGTGTTACACTTCCCTCAACACGGCAGTGTGTATGGTGCGGAAGTGTGGCATTGGAGCAGATATGACTAAGTGTGATATTAAGTCGGCATTCCGTCTCCTTCCAGTCCATCCCGAGGACTTTTATTTACTGGGGTTTTATTTTCAAGGTGCCTTCTACATCGATAGAGCTCTGCCAATGGGTTGCTCCATATCCTGTGCTGCTTTTGAGTGTTTCAGCTTGTTTTTGGAGTAGAGCCTGAGACGCAGGGTGGGGTTTAGGAGCATGGCCCATTATTTAGATGACTACCTTTTCTGTGGGGGAAAAAGTTCAGGGCGCTGCATATTCATTTTAGAGTCATTTCAGACAATGGCAAGGGAGCTGGGGTACCAATAGCTAAAGAGAAAATGGAGGTCCCCTCCACCTCTCTTATATTCTTGGGAATAGAGCTGGACACTCAGATGCAGGCCTGCAGATTACCATACAAGAAACCAAGAGAACTTAAGCAGTGGCTCGGCTGCATGGTGGGTAGAAAGAAAATTCCCTCAAAGAACCGAAAGAAATTGTGGGTCACTTGAATTTCGCATGCCGGGTAGTTGCACCTGGCCATGCCTTTTTTTAAAGGCTGTGTGAGGCCATGTGTGGTCTTCAGTGTCCATTCCACAGGACGTGGGTGAACTCGGGCATGAGGCAGGATTTGCAGTTGTGGATTCAGTTCTTGGAGGGTTTTAACAGGGTTTCCTTCTGGAGATCCGAATTGAACCTCAGGGTGAAGTTCCAAGTGCAAACAGATGCAGCAACCTCATTGGGATACGGGATTTATTTTAAAGGAAGGTGGTGTGCTGGGGTATGGCCATGGCAGCAGAAGGGGATCACTAGGGACCTGACGATCCTGGAATTTTTTCTTATCCTCGGTGTGCTTCGGCTGTGGGCACATGACTGGGCCAATTCTGTTGTGTGTTTCTGGTGTGACAACTTAGTGGTAGTTTGCATACTAAATAACCTCATTTCATGTTCTGAACATGTGATGTGTCTGGTGCAGGCTTTCACCTTGCACACCCTGCAATTTAATATTATGGTGCAGGCAAGACATATCCCAGGCCTTGACAACAGCTTATCATATGCCCTATCCCATCAACAGATTGAGCAGTTCAGGGAATCAGACCCAGGAGCCAACGAATGCTCCAAGACACTGCCCCCCGAAGTTTGGCAAATTGGTGGGATGACGCCAAACAAGTGATAGGTTTGGCTTTGGCCCCTCGGACATGCAAGGGGTATGTGGCAGTGAGTATAGAATTCCAGGAGTTCAGAAGCCTTGTAGGTGTGGAACTGCTATGGCTGGCCCCAGTAGAACATCTCCAGCAATACGTAGTTTACCTCTACAGGAAGGGGCTATCGCCAGGTTCAATTCAAGATAGGATGTCGGCATTGGCATTCCACACGAAAGTACAAGGTTATCAGGACCATACCTCCGACTTCCGTATTCGGAAGATAATAAGGGTTTTATTTTCAAGGTGCCAACTTCCATATTTTGGCCCCTGACACAAGGACACCTATATCCCCAGCAATACTGGAAAAAAATTATTTATTTTATTTATTTATTTATTAAATTTCTATCCCGCCCTTTTAGACAGAGTCTACTCTGGGCGGGTTCCATTAAACATTGTAATCTAAAACAGTTAAAAACAATTCAAAACAATAGTGATTGGTCAGCAGTGGCCCAGTTTATGTAGGGACAGTTATGAGGCATCCCTATTTCAGACAGCAACTCTCTTAATATTTTTGGAGCCTTGAGAGTGAATGAGGTGGTGGCAACTGGTAAGTGCAACATATCCAGGGTCTCATTACAAAGGCATGACATGTGGTTGGCTGACAATAAGGTCATGATTCACATATGCAGGTTTAAGGTAGATCAGGGAGGGAAGGGGACCGACATTACATTAGCCCCCTGCTCAATTGCCGAGTTATGCCCAGTTAGGGCAGTCAAGAGTTATACCAGGCTTAGTGGGGGAAACCAAAGATATTTCTTTGGCCATGAGGATGGTTCTCCGCTGATGAAATATCAATTTTGGAAGTTGACAGACTGCACCCTTCAAAGAGTGGGAGTACAGGGTAGTCAGTTGGAAGACATTCTTTCAGGATTGGTGCTGCTTCCACTGCAGCCACTCTGGGTTATGGTCCTGAGGCTATTAAAAAGTTGGGACATTGGGCATCTAATAGCTATCAGAGGTATGTACGTGCCCTCCCTCAAATTTAGGCAAGTTTCTGGCACTGTTTCTTTCGTTGTAGGTATGATGGTTGCGAGGAGGCGGCTACGTATCCTGTTGATCGCACATAGTTACATCTTCTGGACCGCACGATATGCAGCGGGATCGGCTTGGGGGCACAATCTGGGCCTGGGAGCCACAACCCAAATTGAGTGGAGAGGGCGGAGAGGCATGCTATGATGCAAGTTCCGCAGAGCTACTATATATGGTGTATCATGCCCCCCAATGTGTTTTTAATACATTTAGGTGGTAACGACTTGGCCAAACATAGTGGTAAGTCGTTGATAATTTATATAATGTGTAACCGGCTATACGAATTGTGTGGTCCATGATAATCCCTCGGCTGGTTTTGAGAGCAGATTGCCCTTCACAGCATATCAATATGGCACGGAGTAGGGTAAACAGGGAAGTATGTCAGGCAGTTTGCAGGGGCCTGGGATCAGTGATTGGTCACCCTGAGATCCGCGTGGACAGTCTGGAGCTTTTTAGGGAAGACGGTATGCATTTGTCCGATATGGACTGGAGTTATTTCCCAGTGACCTTCAGGGAGGCCTGTGTCAGGAGTTGGATGGATTGTTGGTGGGCATGGGACTTAGCTAGGCTAGTTCAAGTGCTGTGGAGAGTGCCCTTGCAATCACAGGTAACGTTATAGCTCACCCAGCCTCCCAGCACTGTGGATCGTGAGATTACAGTGTGTGGGAGGGAGGGTGTGCTGGGGCCATTCCCGGGTCGACAGTCACCAATGGGATGGGGACTTGAGATCTCGACGTGGTCAAATTTGGGATGGTCGGGGTCCCACAGTCTTCAGGACTACAAGACCTTGGGGCATGGGACTCATCCATTTCCAGCATATGGAGTCTGGTGAGACCCCAGCTGCAAAGCTGATTCCGCACTATGGCAGGCCCCCCTTTATTTGCAAGTTGATGGTTATTATTTTATTTATTTTATTTATTTATTTAACTTATATGTCGCCCACACTACCCAAAGGTCTCTGGGTGGCATACAACAATTAAAATACAGTAAAAAATAATAATAAAACAATTAAAATACAATTAAAATATATACTAAAAAATTGCCATCAGGACCCACAGTTGATATTATTTCAATTAAAAGCCTTCTGGAACAGGAAGGTTTTGACCTGGTGCCGAAATGTCATCAGTGTCGGCGCCAGACGAATCTCAATTGGGATGGCGTTCCATTATAATGGTTAATAATAAAGTGTGGCCCATAGTTTGCCCATAACACTTGTCTTGCCTCATTATTCCGGGTTGGGGGGGGGCAAATCTGAAAAATTCTAGTTTATGAGAAAATGCCTCCACTTCCATAACAGTTGCACAACAGGGAAAATTTCACCAGGTTTCTTTCTGTACATCATGCCACTGAATGACAGGAAAGTCCACAATCAATTTTAAAAACATATCACAGTAGGAAGTCATATAAAAGAAAAGCCAACATTTTGGGTTCGGAAATGCATTCAGTTAGTCTTTCTACAAATCACTCAAAAATGGGTACCATATGGCAATAAAAATGTCAATCTACTCCATTTAAAAAAAAAAAAGGTCATGCCAGAAATGAATTAGTATAATGCCTAAAAACAATTCACTTGGCTGTTACGAAAAGTCTGCAAAACCAACTGCCTGTAAATTTGATACTGCCTATATCGATAAATAATCTGAAAATAGTAGAGGGAAATAAAAATTAATAAGAGCCCAGACTGACATGATGAAAATTACTGGTTTTCCAAATACCATCAACATGGAGCAACTGCACAGTATTTATGCTGAAGTTGCTGCATTTTTCAGCACATATCTGTCCCATGATACATCACCTGAATAAGTATAGAAAGGTTGAGCAAAAAAGACTTATTTATTTCTATTTTCAGCTCAATAAAACAAATGTTTAAAGTTTCTCTACTTCTTTGTTTGTTTCTTTGTCTGCTTATTAGCTCACCAAGGCAGATATCCAAATGCTGCAACTTGAGAATGCATTTTGAGTCTTGAAGTTATGTATTTTGGCAACATTCATCCATTTTCTCTTGGGGGAATTATATTTACTAAAAGACACTGAAAGGTACAAAGGCCTCTCAGAGTCTGACCCTAGCAAAATCATGCTGCCTTTGGCCCCTTAGAACACTGTATTTGGGTTATCTTTGCTTACCCATTTCCTTCCTGTCATCCACTCAGTGATACAGGGCCTACCTTTTTAAGAGATAGACCAGGATTGTAATAGCAACTCCCTAGCCTTAATGACTGAGTATGGCTCTCTTAGTAGATGTGGTTAGAAATGGTTAAAAGAAGTCAGTCTTTTTCTGAAGGATGCCCTAGCTATTATATTTGTGTTCAGTACTTATTTCAACTTACATTAAAGAAGGCTTTTGAAGGTACCCTGATTACTGTTTATTTCTGGCCTTCAGGCAAGACCAGTTACTGCAAGGAAAGGAATATTTTGATTTTGATTTAAAAACATGAGTGCATTCTACCACTGTCTCTCCCTTATGAAGTCTTCAATCATTTTAATTATACTTCTAAAACAGGCAGTCTTGTACCATTTCCAAATCAAACTGAGCTTGGTTCATTTACTACAAATGGACAAAGAAACAATGTATGCATAAACTGAAATTATGTAAGCACACATACCTGTGCATGTGAAGAATTTGGATACACCCACACTAACTTCTACCTTGCTGAGGGAAATTGATACTTGAAGCGCTGCAAAACATAAAGGAAAACAAACGTAAAGGATATTGCACATGCTCACTTTGATAAATTTAGAATAATTCCAATGCATTAAATCTATGCATAAAATCTTTACTCCACAAATTAGATTCCTATTTTAAAGATACTCTATTTGGATGTTCAGTTAATCTTAACCCCTGAGTAGAGAAATGTGGGCAGTACCACTCCTTCCATCCTACCTCTCTCATGAAAAGGGGTGATTCTGAACAGGACAGCCATTTGTACATGTTGAATATCTATATGATTTGAAAGCCTGATTTCTCAAGTCTTCTGATCATGTGGGAGGCTTCATGGATAGGCATTGCTCTCTTTTACAGATTTAACTCTCTACATAAGAGAGTAAGGAGGCAGGACTAGCCAGCTCCTTCTGTTTACAGGCTAAAATTAATCCTGTCACTGAACACCTGAAACAGGATTAGCAAAACAACTAACTGCACCTGTTTGAACTTGACAAGTTTAAAGTAACTACTGTGGACTCAATGTGGGAAGAAACAGCAATCACAAGAAATTATACCCATGTATACTGTTGGTCACTGCTAAGACATATGGTTTATATAGTGTCACCAAAGTAAACAAGGCACCATGTTTATTTATTATTTATTTATTAACCTTATATATCATGCCAATTAGTTATATACACTACTCTGGTGGTTTATATCCAGAGTGAGACCAGCACAAATCAAATCAAAATATAATAAAAGAAATACCACATATAATCAGACAAAACCATCAAATAAATCAGTGAAACTTAAATGATGCTGAATAGGCAATCAAATATAATCTGTCATACTACATTAAGAGAGGATGCTCTCAAAGCCTTCAGTACATAGCTTTGTTTTGAGCATCCTCTTAAAAACAGTGAGGGAGGAGGCCAGGTATAGCTCCACTGGGAGCCCATTCCAAAGAGATGGGGTCACAACCAAGAAGGCTCTATTTCTGGTTGATGCCTTCGTGGTCTCCCTCAGTGTGGCCACCCGTAGCAGCACAGACTGAGAGGAACAGGTGGCACAGGTGGATATTTTTAGAGAAAGACACTCTGATAAGTACTGAGATCCCAAACTGTGAAGGGCTTTATAGGTAAGAGCAAACTTAAAAAGAATCTGGCCTAGTACACCACAGGCAAGCAGTGCAGGATGGCCAGAACCAGGAAAATGTGCTCGTACTTGTTCACATTCAACACCAGTCTGGCAGCTTCATTTTGGACCAGTTGGAGTCTCTTCACCGATGGTTCAGCTGTTGTTGCCCATTCTGTTGAAGAGCTCCAACAACTTATGAACCATTTTAGTAAGGCCTGCCAAGATTTTGGATTAACAATCAGCCTGAAGAAAACACAAGTCATGGGCCAGGGCGTGGACTCACCTCCCTCATTACCATCGCCACACAAGAATTGGAGGTTGTTCATGATTTCGTGTACTTTGGCTCAACGATCTCTGACACTCTCTCTCTAGATATCGAGCTGGATAAACGCATTGGCAAAGCAGCTACCATGTTCTCTGAACTCACAAAGAGAGTATGGCTTAATAAGAAGCTGACAGCATATACCAAGATCCAGGTCTATAGAGCCTGTGTCCTGAGCACACTCCTGTACTGCAGTGAGTCCTGGACCCTTTGTGCATGGCAGGAGAGGAAGTTGAACACGTTCCATATGCATTGTCTCCTATGCATTTTTGGTATCACCTGGCAGGAAAAAGTTCCAAATAGAGTAGTCCTAGAAAGAGCTGGAATTTTTAGCATGTATACATTACTGAAACAGCGATGTCTATGTTGGCTTGGGCATGTCGTGAGAATGGCTGATGGTCGGATTCCAAAATATCTCCTGTATGGAGAATTAGTGCAGGGAAAGCGCCCCAGAGGGAGACCACAGCTGCGATACAAGGATATCTGCAAGCGGGATCTGAAGGCCTTAGGAATGGACCTCAACAGATGGGAAAACTTGACATCTGAGTGCTCAGCCTGGAGGCAGGCGGTGCAGCATGGCCTCTCCCAATTTGAAGAGACCCTTGTTCAGCAGGCCGAGGCAAAGAGGCAGTCCTGAAACCAGCAAAATGAGGGAGCTGGACAGGAGACAGATTGTATTTGTCTTCAGTGTGGAAGGGATAGTCACTCTCGAATTGGCCTTCTCAGCCACACTAGATGTTGTTCCAAGACCTCTATTCAGAGCACGTTACCATAGTCTCTCGAGACTGAGGGATGCCTACACACTGGATACAGAAGTACAGGATATAAACAGCAACACCAGAAACAAGAAATTCTAAGCTACCTTGTCATTCCTGTTTGCTAAATAGAGAGATAGACTTAAGATCATCAAAGGTCCTATTGGCCTGGCATGGAAACATTCCCTCCCCAAGAATCTGAGAGTGAGACACTAAGCCACTTTTCTCAATTGTCTTTATACTACTGATGGCTACTTTGAATAACCCTTAATCCAAGTGGATGACTCAGGAGAACAAAGACGTTCTGGCCAAAAGGTTTAACAACTGGGCAGCTTCCCTGACTTGAAGTCTGCATTTTCATCCCCTCAGGTCACGAGGCACAACTATTTGGTCAGTACAAAGGGAACAAGAAATAAACAAAGGATAAAGTTCAGGAGATAAGCTGTTGATCTCCAACTCTTTGAAGTGGTGGATTGCAGAAACACAGGAGATGGAGGTGGGAACCAAGCTGGGTCCAGGGTGTAAAAGTTCACCTTTTACATCTGTCAGGTCTACATAGAAAGTCTAGATATATTTCAGTTTTTTATATGTTCCAAGACCTTTAATTTCTTCACAACACCCTTTTGGTTAACACACAGAAATGCCTTTCTCCTGAAGGATCCAAGGCAGCTTGCAGTATTTAAAAATAAAATAAAATTACAAGCCAAATAATAAATTATTCTTATTAAAAAGCATTAAACAAACATCATATTAAATTAAATTAAATTTAATACATACATCACACAACATGTAAAATCATTTGATTTCTGGGTGCTGCCAATATATATGATGATTCCTTCACAGACTCTGCTCTTGAAAAGAAAAGAAAGCCATCTAAAATGTAATTGGGGTTACTGTATACTTATATGTTTTCCAAATATTTATCTTTTTGTTTATTTCTTAATTCCTTTACAATTGCAAAAAATAATAATAATGATTTTTTAAAAGTGAGGTCATGACCTTTCATACAGAAAGACCACTTTAAATGGCATCACATTTTTTAGTAAAAATTCAGCAACAGATAACTGACAAAAACAGGGTATTGGATTAGAACACAGGAGGTCTAAAGACAAACTACTCTTCTTCTATGGGAAAAATGTTGTGGAAACAAAATTCCATTTCCTGCTTGTTCTGTCCATTTAAACAATAAAATGTTGAAGCAAGGCTAACAATTAGCAAACCCAGCAAGCCTCACATTATTCTTGTGCCTTAAAAATCCTATTCACAAACACACCTTAAAGTCCCTGCTTACAACTATGAGGGACATACAATTAATTAAAAAAATAGGGTGTTGTTGCTGTTTCTGAAATGTTGACAGAATTACTACCAGTCTGCTGAGGTCTAGTCACTAGTCACAAATGTTCCAGAGGAAAACATAATGCAATAGACAGCTAATTGCACTGTCCTAACAATTTGGAAGGGTGGTGGTGGAATTCCCTTCTCTATTTAAACTATCTCTCAGGCACTGTGATTTTTCTGAGAAAACAGACCCTTCCCTGCTCACAAATGAATTGGCTTAAATTGCAAACCCCTCAGAACAACAAATACGGGAGGGCAGGGAACCGAGAAGAATTTAGAATCACATTTGAGAAGAAAATACAGTTTCTCATGCTGCCCTATTTATTTCTTAACAAAAATAAGGGAAAAAACCTTATGTAATTCTAAAAGTATTGGTTTGTACTGGATGAGAGTCATTAGTTCTTAAATATTTGTGTTCTCATCTAGTTGTGACAGATCAATGTTTTGATTGATGCTAGTATTTTAGAACATATTGATCATAGGCTGGCAGATTAAGGGGAAGACATGGGGACAAATAAAAAAATGAACCGCGATATCCGTGGGCAGCGGTGGCACGGCAGTGACAGCGGGGGGGGGCGGTGGCAGTAGGGGGCGGGGTGTGTGTGGTTTTTTTAATAACCCCCCATGAATCAACGAATATATTCATCACTTCATGGGGGCAACTTCGTGCTTCATGAGTCGTCAACTTTTGACGAATCACAAAACGGGACGACTCGCCAAAATGGTGAGTCATCCCCATCTCTATTAAGGGGTTTTTAGAAAATGAAGAAAAGGAAAAGCCTGCATATAGCCATATGCAAGGAACTATAAAAATAAAACTATAAAGCTTAGTGTGCATCCATATTATTTTTGCAAAGTCCTAGGTCTCTTCGTATATAATTGGAAAGACATGTTTAATTCTTCTAATTTCAATATGGAAGAAAATGAACAGGATACAAGGGCTGGTGGAGGATAAACATAACAGTTATTCATAATCAAGTGTTTTGTTTGATGGGAGGATGGTCACATTTAACAGAATTTAGCTGTGTATTCCTAAAGTGGGTTGAAAGAGAAGATGAAGAAGGTTGAACTCTAGTAATCTTCTGACCTCCTGTTTTCCCATCATTAAAAAAAAAAAAAGTTACCGGTGCTGGATAGCTCAGTGTTTTAGGTATCTGGCTACAGAGTCATTGATTTGGAGTTCAATTCCCCACTCTGCCTCCATAACAGGATCTATAGGGTCCCTTCAAGCTCTACAATTCTAAAATTATTCTAACCACACAGCTGTCATGAGCAGTGATTTAAAAACAACAACAACAGTGATCCAGTTTGGAATTGCCTTCACTAATCTGCCATTTTTTCCAGGTGGAATATAAATCTATCAATACAACTGTGACTTATGGACAGATATTCCAATGTATATAAAATATGTGTCCTAACACAGCTCTCACCTCTCCATTTACAAAGAAGAAAACATTCATGGACTTCCAGCAAGACTAATAAAGATCACATAATTGAATCTGACCACTTTCAAACACATTTTTTAATCAAGCAGAATAGAAACATCCCCCCAAAGTAAATGCAACATAAGCTTTGTGTGAAAGTATAATTCAGCAAGATACTGCTCTTCAATCTACTCCTGCCTTCCTCTCACATAGGCTTTGCCATTCCATGATTCCTGGGACTTTCATCTTGGTTCTAAGCTATCATTTTAAAAGTCTCTCGTATTATTATAACTGCTGATACAAGTCAAAACATGCACCCCTATTTGGGTCAATATTTTTGCAAGAAGAAACATGCACTTCCATATGATTAGCCAATGACTGAAGCCATCCACAGTTTAACAGGTACACAAAGCTGTGAAAATCAAAGAAGAATGGGTAAAGGTTACTGCCTACAAGCAGGGAATAGAAAGCAGGTAACCCATAGCAATAAATGCTGGCTGGGGAAGTATGGGAACTGCAGTCAACAAAAGGAAACCTCCCAAGCTCTTATGTTGTGCTTGTTACCAGATTTCCTGCTTTGCTCAATGATTCTTGGTGTCCCTTCCAGCTTTACAATTATACAGGTCTACGGGTATGAGATTCCATGGCTTTTCAGAAACATAAAGTTCCACTTTATTTCCCACAGGCTTCTAGGAACTTAGCTGGGAGTTCAGGTACCTTCTGCCCTGAAGAAAGGAGAAGCATATTCTGTTTCTTATTTTTGTTCTTGTTGAGCTTAGGGTTGCTGTGAATCTTTCTAGAAAGAAATTTAATGATAAGGAAACTATAATTTTCTTTTTGAAGAAATAATTCTACTTATATTTGTATTATTATGGCTCTTTGAACTGCTTACTCAGATATACTGTATAACTGACCACATCAAATGAGTCTTATACCTCAGTAAATGTGTATATGAAATTGACATATATGTTCTCACGATAGAGCAGAGATCAGCATACTTACTTTTCTTGGACTACAACTTGCAGAATCGTCCCGCCCACTTGGTCAGTCATAGTTCTGGCTGAGGGTTTCTGGATGGTGTTTTTTGTTTATCATTTTTTTCAAGCTCTATGTGAATCATTCCAAGTGCAGCTTAGCAGTGAAAACAAAATTACAGCAACCGTGGGGGTTTAGTTATCAGGTTGCATTGTGTAGAATAGCTAAATATGACAAAGAAAGTTGCGCTAGGATATTTTCTAGTTATAATGAAGTACTCATTCTGCATCTCTAAAGGAAATGTCACCTTGCTCTTTTCCCATGATTTCCGCAGCTTGCCCCTAATTTCCCCTTCAATTTTCCCTGCAAATCAGGTGAGAATATGTCACCTCTGCAATTCCTCTCGCATTCACACAGCTTTCTAGGTTTTTTTTTTTTGTCATCAGTAAAAACTGATGGGAAACAAATAACAATAATTTCAAGAAAATAACATCTGAAGCCAAATTTGTGTGGCAAAATGTCATTATTTATTTATATACAATTACAATATTGTACATGGCTGTTTTACATATTCCCTTCTCCTTTATTATAAAAAACTGAATGCAATTTTTCACATACAATGAATCAATTGTTTATTTACGGTCAAAGATCAGCAATATATTACAATTAAAATATATTACAATTAAAATATAATTTCCATAACCTCTAAAAAACAGGTGATCCATTTTAAAACATTAACTTCCATGTTAACATCTTCCTTTAAGACATCTAATAATGTAGTAAACAAGCACAGATTAAACATAGACCAAAAGACATTATTGCATCATTGAAGGTTCATTGTCATAACATTAGGCCAGGGCAACCAGTAGCCTCAAAAGGATAGGAGCCTATGGTATGATATTACAGCAGCACAATATTTAGCCACTTGTAATGTCTGGGACTTTGTCTGAAAGCAGCAAAGTTATATAGAAATTTGTATTTCTCCCAGGAAATTTCTGTAGAATGGACAGTAGAAAAGACCTTTGCAGGTCTTGATAAAATGAGCAGTATAACAAAACATGTCCCACAGATTCAATCTCTTCCCCATTACAGAGACATAAATGTTCAGTGTAGGGGATACCTTGAAATCTTCCTTCTAAAAGTTTAGAGGGAAGGAGATTGAATCTCGCTAGAGTGAAGGCTCTTCTAAACTTAGGGAGTGTTAAATTCGACAGATAGAATTTGGTTTAAAGTTTCCATTTCGTACTGCACTGAGTTTGTCCGGCAAGCCTAAGTGTTCTTGTAGTTCTATATCCTGGATCCTTTGTTTTATGACTGCTTTAGCATTTGCATAACCATTGTTACAAGAACTCTGGGAGAAAAACCTATCTGATTCAATTCCATAGTCAGGAAACGCTTCCATTCCGAGTAGAAAGTGTCTAATAATATCAATGGTGCCAAACCTACCGGGCAAAAAATTAACTTTAACCAATAATTGAGCATCTGAATCTTTGCCTGTGCTCTAATAGAAACTAACCCTGCCTCCAACCTCAGTGTTCTGTTGGCAGTGCATGAGGGAACTGCAAAAACAGCCCTCAAGAATTTTTTCTGTACCAGCTCGAGGTGATGCATGTTGGAGTGCGCAAATATTTGGAAGCCATAGAGCATTTGGGCTATAATTTTTGTCTTGAATACTTGTAGCACAGATGGCACATGTTGTCCCCCTTTGGTGTAAAAGAACCTAATTAATGCCGTGGCACTTTTCTGTGCATTAGTTGCTGCATAATTAGTATGGGGGGACCAAGACCTGGTAGAATGGAAAAATATTCCCAGATACTTATAGCACCCTACCTGTCAATGATGTTTCCACTAATAGACCACTTATGTTTTAGTCTCCTCCTACTGAAAATCATCACCTTGGTCTTGGAGTAATTAATGGTTAGTTGTTCTTGCATACAATAAAATGATAGAGCTCTTAGCAGTCTTCTCAGCCCAATACAAGTTATAGACAACAATACACCATCGTCAGCATACTGGAGGATGGAAACAGAGTGGGAAGACAGTTTAGGGGGATGAAAATCAGGTCTCGACAACCTTTCTACTATGTCATTAATATAAAAATAAAACAACGTGGGGGCTAATAAGCAGCCCTGTCTAACACCAGTGAAGGTTGGAATTACTTTGGACAGTGCTCCTGATCTATTACATAGAACCCGAAGACGGGTATTCTCATGTAAACGTTGAATTAACAGAAGAAGACGCCTATCAATATTAGTAGCCTCAAATTTGGCCCAGAGCTTGTCTCTTGGGATCAGGTCAAATGCTGATTTAAAGTCAATAAATGCAGAGTACAGGGCACCACCTTTGTGTGAGGAGTATTTATCTGCTAGATGTTGCGGTATTAAACCCTGATCCACAGTGGACCTCCCAGATCTGAAACCTGCCTGTTCATCTGCAAGGATATTTTCAGCATGGAGCAAATCCTGTAGTTTTCCTAACAGATGGCGTGCATACAGCTTACCGATGATACTCAGAAGACTTATTAGGCGGTAATTAGCTGGATCTGATTTGTTCCCTTTCCTATGTATTGGGACAATTATAGCCAAAGCCCAGTCTTCCGGGATGGATGCTGTTCAATCTATCCATGTGAATAGGGATGCTAGAACAGGGGCCCACCAATCCAAATTTGCCTGCAATAGCTCCACCGGGATATTATCTGCCCCAGGGGCTTTGCCTGATTTTTGTTGGCTAATTAGCGATATACTTTCCTGAGTAGAAACAGCGGCCCGCTCTGGTATGCATTCTAGTTTCTCCATGGAACCATGCATACCTCCGGAATAAACTACATAAAGGCTCTGGAAATGTAGCTCCCATACATTTGCCAGTATACAATATATATTTTCCCATGATCGAACATACAAACTCCCGGTCACTATCGCCCAGAAGGAAGCAGAGTCCTTTAAGTTAGCTGCAGTTATTAAACGTTGCCATGCCTCTTTTTGTGCCTGGAATTTTTTGTTATTTATTAATGCTTTGTAATTCCTTTTTAGCAAGAGCCAGTCTGATGGAACCTTCACCAGGTTCTGCTTTCTATACTCTCTATATTTAACCATCAGCTCCTGTTTCATGGCCTTGCATTCCCTGTCAAACCAAGGTTTTGCACAGGCAGAGGCAGTGTAGGGAGGGGTGATTTTCTGATTTTCTTTATCTTTACAGCAGGTGAGATGTGCTTGTAGGGATTCTATCAAATTCTCAAATGACTCTAACAGTGACATAATTGAGTTGGCAAATATAATAGAGCCAAGTAATTGCTGATAAAAATCAGAATTCAAAAGTTGCCTCAGTGAATCTCCCAATTTTATAGACCATCTAATTCGGGTGGCTCTTATATCAACTGTTGACCCAATTACACGTCCTCTTTCTGCAAACACTTGTTGATTTCTATGGCAGGCCTTCATAACCAAAGGGAGATGGTCACTCTCAGTATGACAATCCACCTTGAATTCAGATATATCCTCTACCAGCTCATGTGAGACCAACATATAATCTATAGTGGAGGCTCCAACAGTTGATACATATGTAAATTATCCCGGCCTATCTCCTTCCACACTCTCATTTAACAAAATTAAGTCAAGCTTGTTAATCATATGCATAACGCACAACCCAGCATAGTTGCAACCTTGGTCTTTGGATTGTCTACAATAAAGGGGGTGCTGTAAAGTCATGTCTGGGGGAATCATTTTAAATTTCGCAAACAAGGATTCATTGTTTCCACCAATCCTTGCGTTGCAATCACCCCCCAACGTAACAGAGGCTTCAGAATGTAATAGCATCAGATTTTCTATATAGTCCCCCAGTATAGACCAAACTCTCCTACTTTGAACATAGGATTGCTGGGGAGGAACATAGACATTGACTACCAATAGTTTATAGGTATTAAACTTCAGCAATGTAGCAATGGCAAGATTAGATACAGGATCCATGTTGACAATAGAAACTTGTAGCTTAGTTGATATTAAAATACCCAGCCCACCTATAGGCTGACCACCTCTTTCGCTAGGACACGCTTTGAGGGTGTATGTATGATACATAGCCGTTCAGTTCCAGCTCATCCTGGAGCCACGTCTCTTGAAGCAATAAGTTGTCAAATTTAGCAGCGTAGTCTTTGAAGGAGTTGTCCCCATCTTTGGAAAACCAACCTGCTATATTCCAAGATAAAATATAAATTGTAGGGATACTCTGGGTGGCGGGTGTGAGGAAGAAACTGCCACTGCTGTGAGTTGAGGGGAAGTATCCAGTGTTCAAGTCTCTTATAGAATCTAAAGTGAGGTCTATGCAGCCTGGCTGTTCATCTGCCTGGCATTTCTGAGGGGACTTGATATTTGATTTTACAGTCTCTATTGGGTTCTTACCATCCAATTCCCCAAATGCGAGTATAGATCTTGGTACAACTGGAGGTATCTTGTCCCCAAGTCAATACTTATTTTGCCATTCCAATGAACCTTTAGATTAGGCATCCCTCAGTTTCGAGAGACTATGGTAACGTGCTCTGTATGGAGGACTTGGAATAGCGTCTAGTGTGGCTGAGAAGGCCAATTCGAGAGTGACAATCCCTTCCGCACTGAAGACAAATACAATCTGTCCCCTGTCCAGCTCCCTGATTTTGCTGGTTTCAGGACTGCCTCTTTGCCTCAGCCTGCTGGACAAGTGTCTCTTCAAATTGGGAGAGGCCATGATGCACCACCTGCCTCCAGGCTGAATGCTCAGATGTCAAGGTTTCCCATCTGTTGAGATCCATTCCTAAGGCCTTGAACCTACATCTTTCAATTGCCACCAATCTCCATTAAAATGGTCGTACGTTTCATAATTGCAGCAATCGTCCCTGTTCTGGCTATCTATTCATCTCTCTGTTCCAAGGAGCCTTCTTCCATCTAGGCCTTTTGTATATATTTCTGTTTCTGATCATTACTGGGTTTGGATTTCCCACAATGGGCTCAATATTGCTTGACTTTGGCTTAGTGAGTTGATTTGCTACTAGGCACCGGGGAAGCTTTTGAATCACCTGGTCCTCAAGGGACAAATTTCCAGAGAGGGGGGGAGACCTGTTTTTGTTCAGAACCGTTGACTGAAGATATTTCATCTATCTTTCCTTGCAGAGTTAATTCCCTCTTTAATTGCCCCTGTTTTGCCTTCAAGGCCCTCTGTTGTAGATTTTGCTTGCTGCACTTCCCATTTTGGATGGTATTAGCAGTTTCTAAAAGGTTAAACAATGGTTTAAAATTCATGCTGTTCCTCTTTCCGGCCCGATATTTGTAAATTTCCTTTCTTTTACTATTCCACTGCTTGTTTATAATTTCCTTTCCTTCGGTAGAATCTGGTATCTTTTTATTCTGCTGCTTATTTTTTATTTTTGTTCCTTCAGTAGAACCTGATATCCTTTTATCAGGTGCGGTGCTGCTCCTGTTTGTATCTTTAGAATCTCTCTTATCTTCACTGGCAACCTTTTTAAGTTTTAGTTGGTTTTCCTCTTCTAATGAAACCTTTTTAGCATTAACAGGTTCAACTTTCAATGAAGCTGATATTTTGGATATTGAGGAAGCATCTGGTTTTGGGCCCACACATAGAAGCAGCTCTTCCAGGGAGAGGCCAACGATTTTATCAACAGTATCAGGAGATAAATTATAATAATCAATTTTGTCTACAGAGTGTGGAGAGCTGACATCTTTGCCCTGACCTCTAGGGACCTCTGCCCTCCTCTGCATTCCCCCACATATGCTGATGAATGTTGTGCCTTATCCAACAGATGGCCCAGTATAACAATCATAAAATCCTTAATGTCCTTGAGTGTGTTCCTTATTTCTGATGAAATATTCAGTTCTGAAGAATGTACCTCCTCCTCTGAACGGGGCAGTTTATCACTCAGTGGGTGCTGGCTCCCTCAAACATTGTAGGAATATGCTTAGGATTGGTTGTTTTAAGTGGTTGGTGGATGTTGTACAATTCCTCTTGATCCTTAATTTCATTACATGTCCCTACATCTTTGGGCAATATAACAGGAGAAACCATGGATTCCACCAATCTTGGCTTACCAAAATCAACATTCATACTGCTACTTAAGTAACTGTTATCCAGCAGTTGGCAATCATATAATACATTTTCTGATAGATCAATGGGGAGGTCCACTTGTTTTCTTGGTGTACAAACTGTCTCATTATATTCTCTAGATTGATTTAAAACCATTATCTTGGCAGGACTTATTACCTTGATGTAGTCTGTTATCTTAGCTTGCTTCATCCTCCCTTTGACAGAACAATATTCCTTCCTTGAGATAACTCTGTTTTTCCTAATCAGCACCTGTAAAGAAGCTGGCATCTCTTCACATCTGCCTGTTTGTCTGATATTAGAGGTAGGAGTAATAGTTAAGGGTGCAGTCCTATGCAGCTGAAGCAAAACCAGATTCATCAAAGTAAAATCTAAGACCTCCTTTTCACTGGAGAGTGAGGACACCATCCTCACCACCAGTCTGAAGTTTGCCTTTGGGTTATTTGTACAACAAAATGAAACAAAATGAAACAGTTTAGGTTTTACCAGTATTCCTTGGACCTTGGTCCTCTCCAGGAACATTTACATATCCATTCATTGTATAAAACTCCCCACTGAGCTTCAGCAAACAGTGATTTTTAGCTTAGGATCAAGGTTCAGGGGTTTCTCCGGAATACTTTCCATTCAGACTACTGATTTCCACATAGCAGACCTCACAGCAAAATACACCAGACAATTGTCTTCCAGTAAATAACAGTAAGTAGAGTAATAATGAAAATAGCAATAAATTTTCCAGCTTGTTTGACGAGCCAAGACTGTTAACCGCCTCACATACTTCCATCTTGCTTCTTCCTCCAAAAATAGGGTTTGGCACTAATTTGAATTTGGCTGAGATGTTCTGCCTGGTCAAAGATACCAGTGGGCTTCGTAACTAAGAAGGTATTTTAACTTGCATCTCTTTGTTGCAAGTCCAGTATCTCTAACTATTACACTGTACTTGCTTCCTTGGTTGCTATATAAAGGACACTAAGGCTAAAATACATTGATATAACAACAATGCAATGATCAATGTGCTTAATTTTTATAACATGAAAAAATTGCACTTATTGTGCTAATTTGTATTTTATGCAAATTGGATTTGGAGAAGGGGATTATGGCAATTTTAGCTGGATTTCAAAGACTTGTCCAGAAAACTCTTGAAATGCCAAGGTTAAGGATAACTTGTATAGACCTAGACCTCTTGGAGGGGTGTATGGGTACCTTCTCTTTGGGGGAGGGGAGGGTGGACAAATAGACACAGCATATGTAATAATTTTATGCATGGAAACGTATTTCTGCTTTTTCTAAAGCAATATCTTTAAGGTGGTACACAAACTGGTTTCTTCCATTTGGTAGGAAATCAGCAGATTTAATATTGACATGTTAATTTTAATACAAGATTCCAAAGCTCTATACTTTTACACAGTGATCTTGCCCTCATTGTGTTCTCTAATTTTCCTAACGTTTAGATACATAAAAGTGTTGCTGGATATGGAGGTTAGATAGGAAGACTGTTCCTATACTTTCTGTAAAGCCCACTAATATGAAGGAAAATAGTACTGATTAATATCATAACCATTTATAACACCACATAGAAATATAACACCACATAGAAATACTTCAGGTCAGATTCTGGAGGCAATTTTTACAAGAACCCAAGATGAACCCCGTCAACATATTGAACACTACTTGATCAAATCAGATGTCAGAAATATACAGCTGTCTCTGTATATTTTCTAAGGGGAACCAGCTTACACACCTTCATGATGACAGTCTGGTTAGAGCAAAAGTAACCTCTACAACTGGGGGCAACTGTTCTCCCCCCAAAAGAGCTGTTGTATATGAGACACAATTTGTCATGCCAGTGGAAAAAGAAACCACTATTGAATTTATACCACATGTGTACATTAAAGATTCAAGCCAAGCAAAAGCTCTTCCAACTGATTGTCCAGAAGCAGTCAAATCCTACATTTACAAACTGTTCTCCATAGGAAAATGTCTTGAATCAGGAGTCTTTGGCACATTTTTATCCAGTGACATGCAATTCCTGCTTTAATATCTGGGAATTTGATGGTTCAACACTTATTTGGGTGTGAATAAGTGTTGTACCAATATATTCCCAGATATAAACTGTTAACCATGGCTTATACACTTCAGAAGCAAACTATCCACATTTTCAGGACCCTATTCTCTCTGTGTGTCTTTATTTGTGAAGTTTTGTTATATACTGTATAGAGTAATCCTCATTCTTCTTACATATGTAGAAAACTATTTAGGCTTGAGATGTTGGCAATTGTAAAAGGCAAAGTAACTGATTTTCATGAGACCTTTACCCATATTTTGCAGTGCTTTGCACCAAGTCCGATATAGTTTTTGAAGGCCGATTGAGTTAGTTGTAGGTAAAGATATTAGCAAAAATCAGGTGACCTGCCATCTGAAAGTAGAAGTGCTTTCATATAGTATAACACCACCATTGGCTACAACTGTCCACACCATAACATAATCTGTAGGATTCTGAGAATACAAAGCAGTAGCAAGGAAAATAAAAAAGCAAGTGCTGAACTACACTTACTAGGCACAACTTACAAACTTAAAAGTACTGAAGAAGCATTAAAAAACATATACATTTCCTACACAGGTTTCTTTAATATTTGCAGCACTTAGGGGGATCAAACTATATGTCCTACTTCCCCAGCCTTACGGGAATAATCATTTCTGTCACTGGTTTATTTAAATAAGGAGAAAAACATATTTCTTGACACAAATTATAATCAGAAAAGTTTACTAAATTATCATCCCAATTCCCAGATGGAGGACTCATGTTTTCTGTGTCACTCCTCCTACCTGGCCAAGCAGAAACATGTCCAAGGCCAAATGGGGAGGTGTGTTAGTGTGCATGGCCTGTGTTTCTTTGCTTGAAGAAATGGAGCATTACACTCAATCTACATCTGCCTCAGCTGTAACCATAAAACAGCAACCATGCTACTTCCTGACTTACAATTAAGAGAGACGTACCTGGCGAATTCCATCCTGCCAAGAATTTTGGGACTTTACATCTAAGAATAACTTTCCTGGCAAAATCCCTCTTGCCATGAACTTTTGGACTTTAAGTTCTTACACTGGTACAAACCTGATGAAGTGGTTTTCGATCCACGAAAGCTCCTGTATTATATGATGTTGTGTCTTGAGATCAGCTCCACTGTTATCCTTTCCAGGGTTTAGTTGTAGCCAGGTGGCTGGGCTGGCTCTGAGGATGACAGCTGTAGAGGATAACTCATCCTCCCCCAAATTAGTGAGACGCAGGCAACTTAGCCAATAGTGTTGGGAGGGTGGGGGACCCTCCTAATGAGGAGTGGTGGGTTTTACATATATATGTGTGTGCGTGTGTGTTTTATGCCATGCAGTAAACTGAGTGAACTTACTACTGTGTGTGTCTCTTATTTGCCGTTGGACACGAGATTTAACATATGATGAATTATTTTAGTGGTCTATAACGGTATTGCCCATTTTTGCATTTGTATTTTAATTTGTATCAACCACACAGCTACCTTTTATTTCAGTCAGAAAAGTGTTTCCTTAGTGACTATTTTGGCAACCTGTGTGTACAAGGTAATCAGATAATTTCTAGTTTTTTTAAATATCCACTCATCAGTTCATAGAATCATAGAATCATGAAGCTGGAAGGGGCCTATAAGGCCATCGAGTCCAACCCCCTGCTCAGTGGAGGAATACAAATCAAAGGATATCTGCCAGGTAGTTTCTCCTGAATGCCTCCAGTGTTGGAGCACTCATCACCTCTCGACGTAATTAGTTCAATTGCCATACTGCTCTAATTGTTAGGATTTTTTTCCTGATATTCAACCAAAATCTGGCTTCCCGTAACTTGAGCCCATTGTTATGTGTCCTGCACTCTGGGATGAGTGAGAACAGATCCTGCCCCTCCTCTGTATTACACCCTTTAAAGTATTTGAAAAGTGCTATTGTATCTCCCCTAAGTCTTCTTTTCTCAAGGCTAAAAATGCCCAGTTCTCTCAGTCTTTCCTCATCAGGCTTGGTTTCCAGCCCCCTGATCATCCTTGTTTCCCTCCTCTGAACTTGTTCCAATTTTTCGGCATCCTTCTTGAAGTGTGGTGTCCAAAACTGGACACAGTATTCAAAATGAGGCCTGTTGTTGTTGTTTAGTCGTTAAGTCGTGTCTGACTCTTCGTGACCCCATGGATCAGAGCACGCCAGGCCCTCCTGTCTTCCACTGCCTAGAGGGGAACTAGTACCTCACGGAGTTTGTAGACTATAATTCTGTTAATTCAGCCAAAAATAGTGTTTGCCTTTTTTGTAGCCACATCACACTGTTGGCTCATATTCAGCTTGTGATCTACAATGACTTTAAGATCCTTTCCATTGTAGCATTGCTGAGTCAGGTATTTCCTATCTAGATCATTTTGAATTTGTTTCTGCTTCCCATGGTGTTAGCCAGTGCAGCCAATTTTGTGTCATCCGGAAATTTGATTAGCATCCTCTGTATCTCCTGATCCAGGTCATTAATAAAAATATTGAATAGCACTGGGCTCAGGACTGAGCCCTGGGGTACCCCACTTGTTACCTCCTTCCAGTTTGAGAAGGAAACATTAATCACAACCCTCTGAGTACAATTCTGTAGCCAACTGTGTATCCACCTGACAGTTGTTATATCCAGCCCACACCTAGTTAACTTGCTAATCAGAATATCATGGGGCACTTTGTCAAAAGCTTTGCTGAAGTCAAGATATAAGTTATTTGAAGTATGACATTTAATTAAAATGAAAAGTTTGTGAAGAGACAGCATTGTCCAAAAAAAGTTTTATATCTTGTCTAAGCTTATTTCTGCAGAAGCTAAGAAGACATGAATAGAAGGTATTAGATAGCCTGATGAAGCTAGAGCATAAAACACAGTATCTTAATTTGCACATTAACAAGCTACTTAGCAAATTAACTAGGTGTGGGCTGGATATAACAACTGTCAGGTGGAGGTATCAGCCAAAGTTAAGCATGTTAAGTGCCACTGATTTCAACAGAACAGTTAAGTTTACATGTAACATTCTCATAGCCATGAAACTTTATAGTGGCTGGATACTGCCATAAACACTTTAAATATATTGCAATTAAAATACAGCTAATTTTCTATTTTTGCGTCCATCTTTATTTTAGATACTTTATTTTAGATATTTTAAATACTGGAGGTTGAAAATTGCATAACTCTATTCACACTAGAAACATCTTTGATATCCCATGGGCTGAGTGAACTTTGTATGACTTCTGTTTCAGTCCCACAAGGGAAAACATAAATTTATTTTGCCTGATATAAAGGATGATATAAAGGTGAATGTAACAGTCAGACTAGGAACACTTCAGTACTGTCTTTGTGTCAAAAAAAGAAAAAAAAGAAAGACTGTTAAAATTAGTAATCTTGATTTCAAATTATGTTGATGAATCCCAAAGCATACAGTTAATGAAAAGGGCAATAAATGCCAAATCTGCCAGCACACCATTAATGATAAGGCAGGAGTTCAAAAATTTTACCATTACTTATGAAGCTCAATATCAAGCAATTAGAATGCAACAAACATGCTTCATTAACTTAGAACTCTGGAGAATGCTGCTTGCCAAATACATGAGGTGTAACAAACAGCCTCAGTAGATTTAAAAGTTTTGTTTGCTGATGCTGGCAAGTGGAAACTATACAACCTGTTGATTTTCCATCAAAACAGTCAGAAGCTGATGCTACATAGGTATTAGGATAAATGGCAGAGGTTCTTTGCTAAATTGTCTGTGTTCTCCCACATAATCTACTAGCATCAGCGAGTGTATGTTGTGGGGACAGTACCCAGAGCCTTAAAAAAATACACTTTTAATAAATGATTAGTTAATCTTGTAAATCACAGTAGAAATGTGTACTTCCATAGCCAACATCTTGGACATTAGAACTGTTTCCCCTTCTTTCTCTTACACATTTCTGTGGCACCAGGATTTAGATTACAGGGTTTTCTACCCTCTGGAGCGGATTTTTGGAGCACATGAGAGTTCAGAAGAAGCACTTGCATATTCTGGTAGACATAGTAGGGTACAGCAAAGTATCCCAGTGGACTCTTGTCATAGTCCAAAACCCTACAAGCTGAAGGTAGTTCCATGATCTCTTTCATTTCCCATTTTTGAAAACAGCTGAAGTAGTTTCTTGTAATTATGTTCTAAATGCTACAAGCCAATGGCTTTTGGCATAAAACATACCCAAGTCATCTAAAACAACATTAAATAAAACACAAAGATACTTAAAAAAAAAAAAGTCAGTAAGAGTGGGGCACAACAGTATATCCTAACTCGTTTCATTCCTAACAATGGTAGCTTAGAAAAATGTACAGAAATACTTTGACAATTAACACTTCCATGTTAATTGTACCCAGAGCCATTTTTCCCAAGGGAAATCTGTTGAAAAGAGAGCAGAAAATATCCTTCTATATATATATATATAAAAGATCTTAAAGATTTCACAGTTTTGTTTAGTTCTTTGAAAGCATTAATTCTGGAGATTAGGATTGACCATTTATTTCAATAAGGACAACTGCAAAAGACAATAGATCTTTCTTCCTGGATTGCTAATGAATAAGACTGTAATCTTATCTAAAATAATGAGGGAGGCAAAAATTTAAAAAAAGCTGTATTTTAATTGCAGCTATTATTTAATATTTAAAATGTTTATGGCAGTATCCAGTCACTTTAAAGTTTCATGGCTATGAGAATGTTACATGTAAGCTTAACTGTTCTGTTGAAATCAGTGGCACTTAACATGCTTAACTTTGGCTGGATGATACCTCAACTATGCACTTACGTTTAAGCATGTTCCATTTACAAAGGCACAGTCTAAGCTATTCAGACTGTTGCTATGGCAATATAGTAATGAACATCATTATATGCCTGCTTCAGGCAGTTGACATACATTATTATTTGTTTTTTTTCCTGAACAATTATCATTCTTTCAACAGCTCTGCTGTTTTTAAAGCACACTTTGCTGTACAGTTAATAGTATGACTAAATAGGCCTTATAAACCTGTATTTAGGGGTACAGTGGTGCCTCGCTAGACGATTGCCTCGCAGGACGAGGAAATCGCTAGACGATGGCTTTTTGCGATCGCTACTGCGCTTCGCAAAATGATGGTCTCCTATGGGGAATTTTCGCTAGACGATGAGGTTTCCCCATTGGAATGCACCGACTAGTGGTCAAAAGCTGTCAGTGCATTCCGACGGGGACCCGCGCTCGCTAGACGATGTTTCCCTATGGGAGATTTTCGCAAGACGACGAGTTTTCCCTTGGAACGCATTGAAGAGATTTCAATGCATTCCAATGGGGAAACGTGCTTCGCTAGACGATGTTTTCACAAGACAGCGATCTTCGTGGAACGGATTAACATCGTCTAGCGAGGCACCACTGTATTTTCTAAACTGAGAAATGCAGGGAACCTAGTTTTGCTGAAAATTATATTTTCTGGAAAAAATATAATTAAGGGAATCCTACTTCCACTTAAAATGTTTGAAGGGTTTTTATTTATTGATTTTAATTTAATGTTAAATTGATCTTTCCATAATGTTAATTATTCATTTAGCCACACTGTTTATTTTGGAAGCCATCTTGAGTTCCTTAATTGGAAGAAATATTGGATATAGATGAAATGAATGGATGAAACAGGGCGGAGCTTCCTGCTTCCATACTAGTGGCTTCCCCGTTGTTACCCTATCTAAATCTCTCAGCCACAACTACATAATATTTTATGGAGTCCAGGACACAACAAAACTCATGAGAACATACCTTGCAGTTCTTCATGAATGCCCTTGCATAGCACAATGCAATATACAATCAAAAGCACACTATTTATTTATTTATTATTATTTCTTTACACTATTCCTTCCACTGGGTGGATACCCAGTCTAGTGTAGTGGATACAGTGACAGACTAGGACTCAGGAGGCCTGGGTTTGAATCCCCACCCAGTCATGGAAACTTAATGGGGGTGTGCAACTGCTAAAATCACTCCTTTAATGGCTTATGAACCTTGAAAGCCCTTTTAGGGTTTCTAAAAGTTAGTTCCAAATTGATGACACAAAAGAACAACAACTTCCACTGGGCAGAGTAAGATGTAACTACAGAATGACTTGTGTTTGGCTTTGTAGTCCTTGTTCATGCTTAGAAAAAATGATGCCACTTCCTCATAACTGTGATATATACCTGATATTCTACTGACTGCTTCTTTCTACAGCCTACTGTTCTTCAGCCCACCATTCTTCACATAGTCTGGAACATATTAAAAAAGTGATTCTCAACCAGAACAAATAAAATAAACAAGGATAAATATACCTATTGCTTTCTTTGTATACATTGCATTGTATCATCCTATGATGTGCATTAGTGCAGAAAACATCAAAACTTTTTAAAAAACTTACATATACAAATACTTTCATCACATTTCAGAATTCAAATAAATCTGAAGGGGGATTGAACAGGGGAAGGTATTTATATGTTTATTGAAACTTGAATGTTAAGCTTGAGAAGCACTGCAGTTTAAAGTTTAGTGAGGAATCAGGTAAGTCACAAGAAGATTTGAATGAAAATTTTGACCACAAATTCATCTTTAAAATATAATGAGGAGATGCAGGATATAATCATGGCTGAATATTATACACAAATAACAAGAAATGCAAAAATCCTGCACTCTTTGCTAGAAGAATAAGCAGTTCTCCAAAATCTCATGAAATTCGGATTCCAAATTAGGATGAAAAAGCTTGGAATAAGCTCTCTGTTATGCATTAAATTTCAGGGGTATTTTTGTCTCCAAATGTGAATGATCATTTCCAAACCGACATTGAGCAATTTGTTTCAAGACATAATATTGTAATGGGATATCATTTCTTGTTGAAATTGCTTCTTAAAAAAGATAAAGCAAAAGTGTGCTACTTTATAAAACTTCCACAAAGTAAGTCCACTATCAGGAAAAGAAATATTCACAGTTTCTTCTCTCTTGTATCTCTGTATTAAAATAGAGTGCTCAGAAAACTGGGAGATTAGCATCAGTCCATGGCCACAGTATTGCAGTAAATAGCTGACCTTATCAGTGACAATCTCTGATCTCCTAAATAGATTTCTATAGGATACAACTTGATTGCACATGAGCTTGAGTTCCTCCATGAATCATAGGATAGCCAAAAGCAAAACAACCATATACTGTGTAAGTGATCTCTACAACAAAAATCACTTGTTGGAAAAGCCGTTTGAAGTCATGGATCATGTTAGTCGTCAAGTGGCATGATCCTGCTTTCAACAGTCTATTCTCTACTGAAGAGGCCCCCAAACATTCATCCACATATATAAGGTGTTTTCCAATTCTGCATGTGAAAAGGGCACACATCCATAATTTCACAGTTATCCCCCAAAGTTTAGCCATCATTTTCACAGCTACTCAACTAGTAATTTTCACTGGAGAATGGATGAAAGCCCATGGGGAGTCACTATGATTCAATATTACAGTCTGTTAAGAAGTTTGACTAATGAAGAGGATTAAAGAATTAGGTAGTCATGCTTATTAGGGGGTTATATTATTTTAGTACATTTCTCTGCAGAATAAAGCACACATGCCTGAAGAAAAATTGGATTATGTATCAAGCATGAAGTAATAAAGGAGGAAAAATACTGTAGAGAGAAGTGTTCTACATATTGTGTAATAGTCTTGACTTTTGTTGTTAGAGAGAGACAGAAATCTTTTCAAAGGCCGCAAGCTGAATCATTTTCTCACTTTGCTACTTGAGATTGAAGGAAAATGAATAAATACTGGAAACCACCACAACTAGGGATTGGACTTTCAGGTTAGGACAAATGAAAACAAAAACAGAATTGCTGAGTCAATCACTTTCTGAAAGACAGCCCTGGGAATGCTAATGATCCATTTGGAAGGATGAGAGGGAAATGGATCATTCATGTTTACCTCACTATCTCACCCCATCTATGTAATATTGGCTCACACTGACATGCCAATAGCTCACCATTCCTGATCTCTCCCCTCCCTCTCCTTGCCTAGCTGCTTTTACTGCCCTTGCCCAGACAGCCTTGGAATTCTTTCCACTCCGTCCCCTGCCACCACCATGCACTCCTTGCTCAGACAGCCACACTGTTCTTTCCTCTTCTTCCCACAGCTGCCATCACCCCATGTCTCTTACCCAGTCAGCCTTCTATTCTTTCTCCTCCTTCTCTCTGCTCCTGCAGTGTGTTACATCAGAAAAGTCAAGGAACATTTTCAAATATTATTTCCAGTGTGGCAAAATAAAAACAAACAAAACTGAGATCTTACATTATTAGAATATTTTTACACAAAAGGTAATGGTTATCCAACCAAAGCGAAGTCCCACAGATATCAACATCATAGAGGTATACGACCAACATCATGAAGAAAGCATAGAAAAATTCTATAAAGAACTCAAGCTGTTCTAAAATCTATGAGCCAGCCAGCAGTCTGTACATTTGTAAAGGGGGATTTAATTATAAAATAGACAGAAGAGCCTATGGAATTTGTTGAGATTTTTTTCCTTCTAGAAAGTATGGACAAGGGACACAAAATGATAATGAAGAAGAAATTATACTACTCTGTGAAGAAGCCATGAGAAAGAGGTTCAAACCCTCCCTCCCCATGGGTTTCCATAGCTAAATTGGGATCTGGACACTGATTTCCTGATCACTAATCCACTCCTGTTGTTACTGTTGCTAGTTAATGAGTAAAGAGGAATAACAATCTACATTTCATGCATCAACAGTACAGGAACAATTTAGGAAAAAACCCAGATTTACTGTTGGCTATCATTTTATCTGTACCCCACACAAGCCCTTGCGAGCCTAAAAATCCACAAGCCTAGAAAAAAATACCTCACTAAATAAAATGTCCTCCCAAACACAGCCCACCTTCTACCTCTGCTTCCTCAACAGGAAAAGGGCTTAGAGCTTCTGCTAGCACTCATTTAAAGCTAAAACTTCAGCCCCTCAGACCATGCAGTCAGGGAGAACAAAGGTCAGAGCAAACGCACCTACTGGAATGGTCATATGAGCCTATTAATGGCATTGGTAAGGGATATTTTGCTCTGTATGTGAAAATTATTCTTTATTGTGTTCTAATGGCCAAAGGTGGGGGCAGTTAATTTTTATAAATATACAATTTCTGATTTAAATCATTTGAATATGAACAATGTAGAACTATAAATGCCCAGCAATTTGATTTTTGTGTATATAATCTGTGTGGATTGTTGGGAGAATAACAGACTATGTTTTTATTGTATTGGTCCCTAATACTAGAAAACAGGAGCAACAACATATGTCTCCTTCTTAAATTCATGTTGAAAATGCACACCAGCCCTAAGTGCTTTTCTTTTGAAATGAATTATACACTACTTCAAAATGTGTTTGTTTCTTCAAGAATTCAGTAGATTTCAAATTCCTTTGATTTGTATGCCTTCATTGAGCAGGGGGATGGACTCGATGGCCTTATAGGCCCCTTCCAACTTCATTATTCTCTGATTCTGTTATTTAATCTCTCAGTGTAACTGCCAACACAAAAATGCAAAAATGAAATGTTTTCAAAGCTGATGCTTGAAGTCAAAGAAGTTTGCATAATTCATACACCCCTCATGTTTCTTTAAGCAATTAATGTTGGTTTCATAATGGCATATATAACTTTTTCCCCAGAAAGATACCTGGTAATTTTACGTCTGTTGCAGAACAACAAAGAATTTTGTGGAACCTTTCTTTATGAATAATAAGTTATATTTGGCATGAGCTTTCATGGACAGAGCCCAGGTCTTCAGATGCATGTAGTACAATATTAAAGCTACACATTTATATGGTTCTAGTAACTGAAGTGGGACAGAATGAAATGAGACACGAAAGATGACTAATAGATTATAAATACTGGCCATAAATTTTCAAAGGGGTGGTTAGCATAAACATACTGACAATAGTAAGGTCAATTGCACAAGCTAATTATCCTCAGAGGTGTCCAAGCAATGGTTGTGGCTTATCAGAGAGCATCTGTTTTAGCCGAAGTCAGAAATGACCCATTTTGTCATAGTCCAGTTGGAAAAAAATGTTTAAGCAATAAACAATAGGGTAGCAATACAGACAAACCCGCATGGATGGCCTGATTAACATACATCATGGCATAAAGAACTCCTATATTTTTTTAAGCAGAGAGAGAGAAAGAGAGCTGAACCTCTTGATGCATTCTTATTAGACATGGGGATGAATATAAAAACTAATCAGGATATTCCTTAAATATCCCTGATTTGTCAGATATTCATTGCTTCATATTCTTGGGGTCCAAAGACCCCAACAAATACGAAGCAACGAATATAACTTTTATATTCGTCCCTTTGTTCCTTATCTGCTTATGATGCCGCGGATCAGCTGTTCCTCAGGGGCATAAGCAGAGAGGGGTTTTCCCTTTGGGTGGCTTGCTAAAGCCTGTCTGAAGGGAATCCCAACCCTGGGGCTGGGGGATGGCTTAGTTCCCCTTTCCTCCTCTTCTTATGCCTGTGCGGAATAAGAAGAGGAGGGAAGGGATCAAAGAAGGATCAAAGGGATTCCCCAGCCAGCGTGATGGCTTTGGTTCCTGCTTTCCCTCCTCTTGCTATGCCCCACGGGGCACAGCAAGAGGAGGGGGAAAGGGCTGAAAGCGCTGCGGGATGGCTTTGGTTCCTGCTTTGCCTCCTCTTGCTATGCCCCGTGGGGCACAGCAAGAGGAGGGGGAAAGGGCTCAAAGTGCTGTGGGATGGCTTTGGTTCCTGCTGTCCCTCCTCTTGCTATGCCCTGCAGGGCATAGCAAGAGGGAAAGGAAGGGGGAAAAAAAGACCCGACAAATGATCAATTGATTAGTTGTTTGTCAGGTCACTGGAGGGCAATTCATGGTTTGTGGGTCGTCACGTTTGATGAGCCACGAACCAAGATGAAAATTCGTCCCCATCTCTAATTCTTATTTAATATTTCTATTCAAAATCTTTCTGGCAAACTGTTTTGCTCAAGGATAGCCACCCTGAGGTCAGAGACAGAGCATCTACCAAGACTTAAACATTCTTCCTCTAGTTTCAGAATACTACTGTTTCCAGTATCATTACTTTGTGGTCATTTATTGCTAATACATTTATTCTATATAAAATGCTTCATGACACCATTGGCAAATGATGGTGTAAACCACATTGGAAGATATGCATGTATATGAACCTCTGATATTGTGGATTACATTATTATGCACTTTAATATTGTTTCCAGTGTAGGCATGGTGATAAATTTGGCATCTGGTTATGGAACAAGGTCTGTATTCTCTGTCAGTATCTCTGCCTCAATAGTCTGTTATTGCTGGTAAGTAACGTTTTCAAGTATAGGCCTCCCACCAAAGAAAAAGTGTCGATATTGAGGATGTATTATTTATATTGTATTTGTTATTCCGTTTTTATTTTATTTTTTTTATTTTTTTACTCATCCCGTGTATAGCATATTTTTTTTCCAAAATGATTGAGACAAAACATATAATTTCTGCATTCAGTTAAAGCAGACATTCTGATATACAGAAACCATTGATTTACCAGTTCAGAGAGTAAATCATCTAACTGACCTCATGTTTATGACAAATACAATTGTCATTTTCTGTATTTTATTTCATTTTGCACCACAATCATAGGCAGCGAAAACATCCCTGTAAAGTTGTGGCTTGAATACTGTATGCCACACATCTGAAGATGTGGGCTACCCCCATCAAAGGTCATGTTAAATACACCTTGCTAGTCTTACTGGTACCACAAGAGTCCTTGTTTTACATAAAGATTCTTAAGCATTATGCTTATTTTACTGAATCACTGTTGCCAGTGCTTCCACTTTAGGTTCTAGATCCTCTTCATGCATAAGCCATTTTTGCAGAGAATCAATGACTGAAAATATTTGAGAGAACTATGGATCTCTCAGTAAAATGTTGGTTCCAGATATATCGGCAAAAACATCAAGACAAAGTATTATTTTAAAAATGCAAAATGAATCTTGAGAAGGAAAAAATTAGTATAATTTCTAGAAAGAGAAAAGTTGCATTCACATAGTTGTCAAGCAGTTGATGGTTCAAGAACAGCATTGACTGTGTGCTCTCTAAGGAACAACTAAAAGGTTATCTTATGCTTTGGGTCAGAGACATCAATGGCCATTCCAGGATTCAGTCAATTTAAGAAAATATTTCATCTTCTCTGCCATAACCATTTGCCATATGAAAACACTAGTTTGTGAACAGTTTGTGTAAATTGTTGACATCCTGAAAAGAAACATGCTTTTTTCCTTGTCTTGCTGTCTGCTGAAGGAATCGTGCCAAGGCTGTTCAAAATTCCTGTTCAAAGTCGCTCACCTAGTAGACACAGCTTAAATGAAGGGAACAAAGAATTTTGTGAGTATCCTTTAAATCCTTAGCTCAGCTTTCACCAGAAGAATGCTTAGTGGAGTGGACTCAGGGGACTTCAGAGGTAATAAAGTTGGAGACTACAGCACCTTTATTTTGTCCTTCTCTGCTGTAATTTATACTAGGAGTGCACTAGAGTCCTCTAATAATAATCTAAAATGCCTCACCAAAATACAGATATCATGATTTCATAGGATGGAGCCTGGACACATAGAGTGACAGGGGAATTCAGTAACTAGGTATTTTAGATTTAATCTAAAGCTGGGAAAGCTGGCTTTCAATTGTTAAGAATGATAGCCAGACATATGTGTTAATAAAGATGTGCTCTGTAGTTCAACACATCAGCTCTTGTGTCCTCATACAAGAAATGTGGAAGACACTGCACTAATTCCAGATGTGAATCTCCAGATGCACCTAACAGTTGTACAACCACACTTTAGTTAGTGAGAGTAAGCAGAATACATAATCGCAGCAATAAAATATTGTAACTCCAGAAAAACATTAGAAAATAAGGGCTGCCTTGAAAGATGTGCCATATTTGTCAGAATGCTCAATGGAAGTGTTGAGTATGTGATCAAGATCAACAGAGGGTTAAAAAAAATAGGTCTCTAGAATTCTGCATCTTCTAATAAATCTTTCTCTAACAAACATCAAAAAACATTGTATATATCTTTCTACACTTCCACAATTAAAAGAAGCATTTGGGATGGGAGAGTCATAATGAAGAATCACAGGAAAGCTATGAATTTTAATGAAGGTTATATGTGAATAGAAAAGAGAAAGGAAAGACATTACCTTTCTCTGAGGGAGAAAAAAACCTGATGCCACTATTCTCTTGGAATGCTGTACAAGCAACCACAACTGCACAGAAATGAAACGTGCACTGAATCTAAATATGCAACCCAAGTCTTTGCTCTGAATTTTCAATTAGCAGGTTGAACACTAAATAGTAAAACAGTAGATTAAATGAGAAGAAGATGGCATCACAAGACATGTGAAGAAACTGCATTGAAGCCCATTGTTGTGGCTATTGCAACAAAAAAAATCTTGTGATAAAGTCTGTTTTAAATCTAGTTTAACATGACTTTTCATGAACTACAATCGACAAAAGTTAATGCTGCTAGTCTTAAAGTAGACACAAGACTGTTTTTCTAGCACAGGTTAACATAGACAGTGGAACCAGTTACCTCGGGAGTTGGTGAGTGCTCCAACACTGGAGGCATTCAAGAAAAACTTGGATAATCACCTGGCAGATATGCTTTGATTGTATTCCTGCATTGAGCAGGGGGTTGGATACGATGGCCTTGTAGGCCCCTTCCAACTTCACTTTTCTATGATTCTATGATAGTTATCCCACTAAGAATCATAGATCTAGGAATAAGCAAATCTGCTTCCTGTTTGTTTCACTTTGTACACCTGTACTCAAAATTCTGTTCTATTCCAGCGTCTTTCTCTCAAATCCTATTAAAATACTTCTTTAAAGGAATCTGCTTTCAGAATAAGCAATTTATATGTGATATGGCTTAATTGCCATGAATTGCATTGAGACCTTTGACACCTCAGTGTTAAATTATAGAAAGGTAGACAGGGTATGAAAACCATTTGTAATAGTAGTGTATAAAGTAGCATACTAGTCCTTGTGGAGCATATCAGGATTTTTGTGTAGAAATTTACAAATTTGTTTTTGAATCACACAAAAACCTTCAAGTAGGATTAGATAGAAAGAAAACAGTATTCCATCAGTTTAGTATACCATCCACTTTGATATAGTCCAAATTATTTATCTTACATATAGGAGCTGATTTGTATACTGTCCACTTCTAACTTTTATCCAAATATTGAAAATTTGTATATATTTGTATGATTTTTTTAACACAAACTAAAAGAACTTGTTTTTTTTTTCTTATTTCCTCTTGTAGGGTTGGAGATGGTGGAGTGATGACGTGTGCTGCCAGAGGAAGTTGGAAGAAATGGATGCGGTAGCCGTTGCGGATGATGGACAGTACCCAGGCATCTGTAGTGATGGATTCCCAGACAGGTAGCTGTTTCCAGAGGGCAGGATGGGTGGAGTGGTGTGCAATCTCGGTCATGAGAGCGTCAAACGTGATGTTTGGGCTTGCGGTCATTGTGCATAGTAATGGGTTATTGGCGGGGTTTATTTCTTTGATTTCTGAAATAGGATGTATAAGATGTTTGTTTTGGAGGATCACATTGGAATTTTTGATATGAGTTGTACGGTCGTCTCCATTGATTTTGTTGGGGGCGTTGTTGGTAAGATGGATGAACTCCCCAACGTCTAGCTGCTGATCTTTTCTTTTGCATGTTTCCCAAAATATCAGTTTCAGCATTAAAGAGGCCTGCCCTGTCGAATGGAAGGTCTTCGATACGTGCACAGGCATCCTCAGCCAGGCCAGCTGTCCTTAACCAAGAGAACTGTCGTAAGGCTACTGAAGTGGCCATTGACTTTGCTGTGGCGTCTACAGTGTGCCTAGCAGAAAGCATCTGTTGTTTGGTAACGGAAAGACCTTCTTGTTGAAAGGTTTGGGCGAGTACTTTTTAATCTTCTGGTAAAGATTCGACAAAGGTTGACATATTGTCCCAAATGAAACGTTGATATGCACCAATGGCTCCCTGGTAGTTAGCGACACGCATGGTGAACGCTGCTGATGAATAAAGCCATCTTCCCATTGAGTCAATCCTTCTACTGTCTTTATTTGGTGGTATGAGGGTTTGTAGATATCGAGATCTGGATCGTGAGGCTTCGACAAAAATAGAGTTTGGAGCTGGTTGTTTTTGAAGAAATAGAGCTCCAGGATCATGGACTCTGTAGAGGTTATCGATTCGTTAGACATCGTTATGGGAAGAGGCTGGTTTTGTCCAGGATCGTTGAGCGGTGCTGAGTAGAGACGGAAGCATCGAGATGTGTACTGGAGTAGTTGTATCTTTAGAGATTGGGTCGTATAGATGATCAGCCGGTTCTGTCGAAGGACAGTGGATTTGGAGATTGAGAGACTTAGCCATACAGATCATAAATTGGGCGTAAGTTTGGAAGTCTTCCGCCGGTGATGGTGGGTCGGCATCGACAACGTCAGATTCCGGTGAGGTAAGTAACACTGATGGCGTCTGAGGTCTGATCCCTGATTGGAATAATCGGGATCGCGTCAGGAGTCAACGGATTGTTGATCAACCGGTGTCGATAGGTTTAGTGTCATAGTATTGACGTTTGTGGCTCGATGTTGATGGAGGCGGCATGTCCATTGACATTTGTCGGTGTCGAGGATTTTCGATATCGAGAGATGTCATCCGAGTGTCCATGGACGTCATTTGATATGGTTGAACATCGGTGTCGAACTCGGGGTCATAGTGATGTCGAGTTCGATGGCTTGGTTCTATCGGGCGACGGAAATCATGTGTCGATAGAGGGACAGAACGAGTCTCCATGGCCCAGGATGGATATCGAGGATCATCGATATCAGAGCCTGTGTCTCGGTGATGTCGAAACGGTGGTTGTTGACGAGCTGGTAAAGCAGTGGAGTATATAGATGCTGAAGATGCCGAGCGAGAGGAATGATTTCCCTCGTCTGGATTAGCGGGAAAATATTGGGAGGCTGGAGCTGTTAAAGCCTTGTGTGTAGAAGAAAATTGCTCAACTGTCCTGGGTCTTTTAGGTGCCAGGTAGGGAGCAGGTTGGAGTTGATGTGGGTCACGGTGATATGGCCGTTTCAACACCAATGGCTGTCGAGATCGAGGCCCGCCATGAGAAGGTATGGCCAAACTGGATAGAGCAACTGGCTGATTGGCGGTTGTGGTTTGTCCGGTCGAGCACTGGTTGGGGCAAATGGCAACCCGGTGAGAGTGCTGAACGTGGGTCTGAGCCACGCATGATGAAATAGACGGCTCCAGGGACTGTTGGGGCCGATGTCTCTGAGGAGGTCGTGGTGGATGATCAGATGTTACCGAATAAGGTATGGTCTCTAGTTGTTGTTCGGAGTCGACCCTGTCAGGTGAAGCAACTACGGAAGGGTTGCTCGAAAGAACAGAGTGTTGAGGACTTGGAGGAGATGTTAATCAATCGACTCTGTCATCCCATTCCAGTGATTGGGAGCAGGGTTGATGAGAGGGGATTCCGTCATCGTCAGAAGGCGAACCGATAGAGATTGATTTGGCGGTTTGTTGAGGCTTCTGAGAAATGACTGCAGCTTTAGATTTATGCTGTTTAGGTCTTTTAGGCGGAGAAGGCTCCGGAACCGAAGAGGCTTCGGTGGACATTTGACGTTTAGTGGAGGGCTTCGATATTGAGGATTTCAGTATCGAGGGCTTCGATTTATGGGTTTTTGAAGTTTTAGATGAAGTGGACGGAGTGTCGGAGTGGGATGGTGTGGTCGATGGATGTTGTTTTGAGGCTTCAGAAAGAACCTTCTCAATTTCTTTGGTTTGTGAGGTGGCCTTACAAGGAGGTTGGGCCATTTTGGTTGGTTGAAGGGATTGTTCCCAAAGACGGAGCGAGAACGGAGGACTCCGCACTTGAAGTTCTTACAATGCTGGCATGAGGATGTCTGGTGTGCCTCTCCCAAGCAAAAAAGACACTTGACGTGGCGGTCGGAGAGTGGTATTTTGTTATCACAGATCACACAGTATTTAAACGGGCCCAAAGGGGCCATGAATAGGAGAAAATAATTTGAGGAGAAAAAACGATGATTGGGGGGGGTGCTGCGGACGGAGGCCGAGTGAAGTAGAAAAGAAAAAATATCTGATGATAATGAATTTGCTCTAAAAGTTTAAAGGAAAAAAGATTGATAACAGGAAGGAATCAAGAATAAACTCTCTTTCTCTTTTACTCACAGAAGCAGAACTATGAGGCTCTCAACGCGGCGGTTGAAAGAAACTGAAAGGGGAGCCCTGGCGCCAAGGTACTTATACGGGGGGGGGGGGAAGGGGCCTTATTCTAATGTGTTTTTTGCTACCGCAGAAGCTCTAGAACTTTCCGATGAGGCTCCGTGCAGGCGTGGATCACCCAGGGTGTGATTCACAGAGGCCACGAAGAAGAACTTATTTTCCCTCTCTCATCTTCTCATTTGGATGTCTTGAATATTTATTCATGTGTAAAGAGCCATGAAGACAAAAGAGCTTTTTCATATTCAACAACAACCACTTGACTGCACTCCCCAGTACAGAGCCCAGCTAGATGGATTGTTTCATTCCAACTCTTCACTGATCCAATAGGTATTTTGGTGATTCACAGAAACAAGGATTATATGTTACCAGTGAAAATCAATTATGTAACATAAATGCAGTCTCTTTTGAAATGATACTACAAAGAAGATTTACATGCTGGTAGGCATTATGTTTTCCATGCAATATAATTTTTTAAAAAAGAGACATTATTGTGAGATGTGGTTTTTCTCTAACAAATTCTAAAATAAACACCACAGTGCCTCCTCTTTACTTGACCTAACTTAACCATTTTCCTTCCCTCATCTTAATTTCCTAGAATAACAAAAACACTTTACATCTCTTCTTAAACCAAATACAGAAAAACACACACAAAAATAAACACAAAATAGATCCTGTAAGTTGAATTATGTAACACTTCATTGCTCTAAAATACAAAGGAACATGATTTTCAGAGTCATAAAAAGGAGGTACAATATCTAGCTGATTCTAACCTGATAGACTATAACCCCTAATAATTCTGAATAATTTTCATCAGGTTGTCTGGCTGGTGCCTTGTGATATCCATCCCTCCTTCTATTCATGCAGTTTGTGTGAAAATCACAGGGGCTTTTGTGCAGCACAGGGCTGAGTAAGAATCTAGAGGTGGGACTCCCTTGACTGAGTTGACATCACCTGAATAGAGCTTCTGCACCCAGTCCTTTGGCTAAAGACTCACCTTCACCCGCTTCCCTCTTTCCCCATGCAGAAAGAAAGGTGAAGAAAAGAAAAATGTTCTCAGCTAGAAATTACAGACATTAGTGAGGTCTGAAGACCAAGTTATAGCCTTGACCTGCAAACACTGTTTAAGAATGCTTAACTCCATTCCTCCTCCCTGAAATCTGGTGTTGTTAGGCTAAGTTGTAATTTTAATACATATTTCTTCCTGAAATTTTCAAAATGGCTTGCAAAACAGGCATAAAATACATCTTCAGGAGGAAAAAAAACCCTTAAATAAACAAATACAAACACATCAAGGAATAACTAGATATTAAACACAAATGCATGTAGTTAAAGTTTGGTGCCCCTCTCACATTCCCCAAGAAAAGCTACTCATGGAAGTTTTTAGAAAAGCAAAAAGTGGACATTTAAACCAACCCCTTCCTGTCACTTCCTCAAATCAAGACAAACATGCACTTCACAAGGGAAAAATTGAAAGGTTATACAGTCTCAATTGGGGAAATGGTTTCAGCACAGGTCCCAACATTTCTCTACTTAACTTGTTGCTTTTACTTTTCATCTTTACTAGAGGTTCTGGCTGAGAGTGCTTTGCACTTTGGCAAGTGAGGGCTGAGAGTACTCCTCATGGAGGAGGAGGAAGAGGAGAAAAAGCTTTCCTAACCTATAACAAAAAGATTGGTCAATTCCGCACCATTGTCAAGATTGCAAATACTGCATACGAAAAAGCATTTAGCATCTGCAAACAGCTTACAGTGACAAGACAGCACTAACTCCAAACCCATATGGAAATGACCAGAATATTTGCTTTCCCTATCAATCACATCACTGCAGGAAAGGAACTTCTTGCACATGATGCAGACATATTTCCACACCTGCTTTAGGTGATTAATAAATGAGGTACAATGAAAAGTGGTGTTGATAAACCACATAGCTCTTGAGTTTGAAATAAAGTCTGGATGCTTATAAAGCTTGCCCCTACTACTGTACTAATTTTTATTTTTGGACTCCTATGCCGAGAATTTACAAGGTGGAATGACCATCAACCATGGTGGCTGGGGAATTCTGAAAGCTGAAGTCCAAAAACACTAATCTGCACAGTTCTTGCTGCCTCTAAAGGAGAGCTGAAAGCAGCTTACATTTTTTTCTGTCTTCAGAAGCCACCCTCAATTGCTTTTCTCTGATCCCCCAGCCCCCCGCCCCGAACAGTCTCCACCTACCTGGCAACTCAGTACCCCACATGCTTCCCCATTCCCTTGAAACCCAATTATTGCCTGAGCTGGCAAATGTACCAGTGGCAAGACTTCACTGATAAGAAATGAGAAAAGACCTCCTTTCTGGTTTCTGATATACTACATATATCTGCAGTAGAGATGGGCACAAACCTCATTTTAAAGTACTCTGTCCTGAAATTATGCTGTAAACTCTTCTAAGTTAGATGTTCATGTTTACATCTTCCAGTTTTGTTGGTGACAAAGCATGAAGCCTCCCATGCTGATCCAGAATACCATCGGCAACAGTACAATATTATATGTCTGGAAGGGAGAATCTGCTCACACATGAGAAAATAAAGTGCCAGCATGGGACATATTTGTACAACATCTAACAGTGAAGTGTTCTGAATCAAGCAAGGGCTATTTGGCAGCACTGCAATATAAATAACACTTACCTGCTCTCCTAGACCTTAGCTCATTCTTCTAACAGCCCATAAAGCTTTCTCATTCTCAGCACATTGTTTAGCATTTTCCTGACCGCCATAGCCTGTTCTTTGTAACCTCAGCTTCCTACATATATTTTAAAATTCAGTGCTTGCACTGTTCAAACTCACAACCAGGACTACAGATAGATTTGCCAATGTAATGCCCAAGAAAATCACACACAAAACATATACTTGCATGTTAGATAACGCAAAAAACCTATGCATCGGAACAAAGATACATGTAGTCCTGTTTACAACAGGAGTTAATCAAATGCTTCTGGGAAGCTTAAAAGGAGAAAAGGAAGCCCACATGCCCCTCAATCACATTCACCCAATCTCTGTGTAGATTTACTTTAGCTTTATCTGGTCCATAACTAGAATTTGTCTTATCTTGTTAAGATGGAGTGTATTCACTTATCTGGAATGCTATCAAAAAACAATTCTCCACACTGATCAGAAAACATATTTAGTGACCATATATCACAAACCAGATCTTGCCCTGTATCCTCAGTCTACAAGATTCTATCCTACATGCATGAAGATCCTTTATATTTCTTTAAATTCAAAAGGAGATATGAGTTTGTGTTTTGGCCTGTCTACTTCTGTTGTTTACTGTTGTTTACTGTCTTACTATTGCACAATGGTATATGTCAAAGTGTTAATAGAGTCAATGCATCTGTACAGTGCATACCCGGATAATATTTTTTAAAGCAGTATTTTCAATTTGTACTGGGAGAGCGAATGAAAATGAGAACCTATTCACTGGGGGTGTGAACTCCTTATATATCTCACTTGCCATGAAAGCCCTATTAGAGTCACAATAAGTAGCAACTTGACAGCACACAACAACAACAACAATTTATTGAGTACCTGAATCAGCACTGATGATTGAAAGAAGTCATCTAATGTTAAGTAGAATTAACCCTTTTAGGAATAAACGTCAGCTGTGAAGGACCAAACTTGAACTACCAAAAAGTGTTATAAAGTTTTATAGTGCTCTAAGGCAGTGGTCTCCAACCTGTTCTAAACTGCGGACCAGTTGGGGGGCAGGGTCTGTGCACGGGTGGGTGTGGTGAGCGCATGCACGCATGCGCAGGTGGGCAGGGTGCATGCACGGGTGGGTGGGACAGCCATGTGTGCATGCATGGGTGGGTGGGGCACCCGTGTGGGGGGGGCATGCGGGTGGGTGGGTGGGTGTGCGTGTGTACAGGGGGGTGGGAGATCTGTCTACGCGGCCCAATCCTGCTAAGGCCATGGCCCGGTACCAGGCCACAGACCAGGAGTTGGGGACCCCTGCTCTAAGGTCATTGTTTGAGTGTAATATATTTGCCCTTGAAATTAATATTTTATAAGACAGCCAAAAATGGACTTCCAGAGTTTGAATAATTACTTTTAAGAAGTAATATAAAAAAATAGCATAAAACTGTTCAGAAATGCTTACAAAAATATGATCTTCCAGGACACATGTTAAAAAGGCCTCAAAAGTTTACAACACCATGATTTTAACATTTCATTTTTATTACTGTTCTATTGCACCAAACTGCCATTGTGAGATCAGTTTTGATTACTGTTTTAGTTTAAATAGCAGGGTTTTTTTTATCTTGATTTCCCCTGTACAGTACAGAACTGTCAAAGCTGCTTTACTTTTCCTAAGAATGGAGTAATCTGGGACTCCCAAAAGCACATGTGCAGCAATTGTACACTGTATATATAACTTGTATATAGGTATATATTGGTATGCATTGTGAGTGTCTGGATTTTGACTGGCAGTGAAAGACTGGATGTGTTCCAGGGCCTGAGTCTAAGAACAATAGCACTGAGGTAGTTAAGATCTGTGCTGAGGAGTGTATGTATATGTATACATATGTTTTATGTATATTAGCCTTGGAAATTCAGTGTGTTTTTCCTCATTGGAATTACGCAAAAGCAAATATTTTTCTTCTCTCTCCCTCTCTCCCTTTCTCAAGAACTCTGTTTAAACTATAAGAAATGAGAGAAGTAAGGTGTTTCAGTTGCATGAAAAGGACTTGACAGGTTGCAATATTGAACCTTTTTATTCATGTGTGCATGTATGTGCGTGCAAGTGCACATGCAAATAAAGTCTCTTGGAAATACTGTTTTTGGAAATAGTAGTCACAATATTCCATGCATGACACTGGTCATCACTGAGGTATACAGTCAAGGTTGTGTCACCAAAATAACAGCATCTTTTCACCAAAGGTGTTCTTACTCCTTAGATATAGGAAGCATAAATTCAGCCCTTACCTGTGGCAGTGTTAAAGTGTCAATGTAAATGGAACACTGATGTTTGCCACATTTTGGTAAAAGAGACACTCTAGGAGGTTTCTCCATTACAAGTTAAAGGTAACTCCATCTGTAGGAAGGGGTTTGGGGGTGGTTGCTTTTTCATGGTAGCATGCAACAGGCAGAGGAATATGGGGTGAGCATCACAATATGCACAACAACCCCCAGGTTTTTTTGTCTTTTCTAGGAAGGGTGATCTCTCAAGAAAAATCAAGGGAACTTTCTTGGTAGAGTAAGTGGATTTATTAGAAAAGTGTTGAAGCAAATGCGGTATTCTTGTAACAGGTGCCCAGAGGCCACAATAATCATTTATTTCTGCACTATGAGAACATATCCAACATTGATTTGTAGTAGAATGTGACTTAAGAAACATTACTTGTCAGTGATCTGCTTCTTTTACAGGAAACAATGTGAACAAGTACTGTCATCCTAAATAACCAATATGATTCCCAAGAATAAAAAAGGCATCCTTTTGCATTTTGATGCATGAGTGAACATAACTAAAATACACAAGATTTTATCATGATAAATTTAGATGCCAACCTCCACCCTGAACCCACACTTCTCCCTCTTCTTTGAAAGGCTCTCCTTTCATTATCAAGAAAATATGACTTGCATGGATGAGTCTCATCAAACCATGAATAGGGATATAAAAACACTCACTAAATATTTTGTTATCTTTGAGACACCTGAACAAGGAACACTGAAGCACTGTGGCATTCTTAGAGTGGGACTCTGCTTTTCTCATTAAGGTTTCCATAATTTCCACAAAATGTATCTGTGCAAAACCAGTGCCTTTGTGAAACAAAGCACAGAGAGAGAGAGAGATTGAAACTACAGAAGAATTGGCAGATTGTGAAGAAAAAAATTGTAACAATTGTTATAGAAAACACAACCAATCCTTTAAATCCCTCAAAAAACAGGTATCAAAGCAGACATTATCATAATTTTGCACAATTTGTGTTACTTGCATTAAAACTTTATTTGGGGCAAAGTGTTATTTGCACAATTTTGCTTATTTTGTGCAAAAATAGATTCATTCTATTTTGCAGTTACAACCCTCTTCTCTTGTTAAGTACTCTACAAATTGCTTTGTCTATATTCATGGCTATTCCTCATTGCCTTCTCATCCTGAGACAAGCAAGGATTTATATCCCCAGTCTTAACTATGCTCAAAAAGAGAAAAGAAAAACAACTAATACATACAACAAATCATAGGTAAGATTAACAACATCTTGAGGATGGAAGAAAAACTTCTAATTTCCTCACAAACAGGGAAAAAGAAATGGGAGGGTGTGAAATTGGCATGGGGTGGGAAGGTTCATTCTTCAACACAGTCAAGCCATGAAAATCCCATGTTCACGTTTGTGTTTGAAAATGGAATTTATGCATTTCCTCTGCGTAAAAGATATTACTATTACTTCAACTATTAAATTCAGTCAGAATCCCCATTTGGTGATACAGAAAATGGTTGCAAAATACAAACTTCCATGTTTCGTTTTTCAAAACTGGGTGCCAGTGGGGCTATGAACCTACTAATAGAGTTTCTTTTTCTTTATAAGAGATATCTTCATGCTTTTATTTTGAACTAGCCAAGCTCCAAATCCCTCCAAAAGAAAACTGTCCCATTAATCTCAGACCAGTTGAGACATTATTCTATTGAGACCAAAATCATCATACTTCCTGTTGACTTTCATCTGAAATCAACACAGATATAGATATATATACAGTGGTGCCTCGCTAGACGATTGCCTCGCAGGACGAGGAAATCGCTAGACGATGCCTTTTTGCGATCGCTACTGCGCTTTGCAAAACGATGTTTCCCTATGGCGATTTTCGCTAGACGATGAGGTTTCCCCATAGGAGTGCGCCGACTAGTGGTGAAAAGCTGTCAGTGCAGCTGTCAGTGCATTCCTATGGGGACCCGCACTCGCTAGACGAGGTTTCCCTATGGGAAATTTTCGCTAGACGACTGCATTTTCCCTTGGAACTCATTGAAGCGATTTCAATGCATTCCAATGGGAAAACGTGCTTCGCTAGACGATGTTTTCGCTAGACAGCGATCCTCGTGGAACGGATTAACATCGTCTAGCGAGGCACCACTGTATATTTAATTATAATGTGCAGGCATTATAATTGCAATCATCACTACAAGATTTCAGTGGAATAGGTGCAAGCATGCTTGTACTACATGTCTTTAAATCATGACTTATTCAATTTTAAGAGATCTGCACATAACTTTTTACAGGGGTGCAAAATCTCACTTGCCTTGCCCCCTAGTGTGAGGACATGGACATTCAAAACTACATTGTAGCATTCCAGCAACAGAATATATTATGAACATTTTTTAAAATCTAAATTAAACTAAACGGCACAAAATAATACTTTAATGCAAATAATACTAATTGCACAAAATTACAAAATCTTCTGAACAAGCCACTGCTGAGCCAAACTTCAGCAGCGCGGCTCGCCTTTGCCTTCTTCCTCAGAGGTTGTGAGACCCTTTCAATCTCATGTGAGCAGCTAGGTGGGAGAGGGGGGAATGATAGGTTATTTAAGGGCTGTTCCCCCCTCTCCTGTTCCTCTTTCTTTGCTGGCACCCGCCGGCCGGATAAACTCTAGTGTGAGTTTATCTGGTCGCCTTTGGGGCCAGATAGGAATTTTTGACCCGTATCCTGATTGGCCATTGGATGCGGGGATTTTTCACCTATCCCACACTGGAAAGGGTGCATTGCCACGTTTGAGGCGGAATTTTCAGTCACACAGGCGGGTAGCGCAGAAAAAACAGGTTTTTTGGTGAGTCCCATAGCAATCTCAGGTAATGTATAGCTCATCTGAACTCCCAGCGCTGCGGATCGTGTGATTACAGTGCTTGGGGGGGGGAAGATGCACTGGGGCCACACCTGGACCAACAGTCAACAAGGAGAGGGTGCCTTGAGGTCCGGGGGTGGTCAAATTTGGGCCGGCCGGGTTTCTCGCTGTCTTCACAGCTGCAAAAACTTGGGCCAGGGACTCGCCCATTTGTTAGTTTAATGGGTCCGTTCAGACCTCTGTGTTTAAACCTGATTCCGCACTATGGCAGGACCCCCCTTTGCCAAAGGATTGGCAACATTGATTATTTCAATAAAGTGTGGCCTGTGTTTAATCCACAATTCTGGTCTTGTGTCATTATTCCGGGGTAAGGGGGGCAATGCTTTGCTTTAAGGATGAGAAGGATGTTTCTCAGTGGTTTAGGTTTCTGGCTGTGGAGCCAGAAGCTGGGTGTTTGATTCCCCACGTCCAGCTTCTTGACAGGAGCTGGACTTGAAGATCCATAGGGTCCCTTCCAGCTTTGCAGTTGTTGTTGTTGTTGTTGTTGTTGTTGTTGTTGATTAGAAGCATAAACAGAGTGGCTTTACATTTTTTTCATGATCACCCAGTCCTCCTTTGTTTGCTCTCTCTGTGTGTACTTTGTTTTTCAAAAACTAGATACACTAGTTTGCATAATGAGTTTGCACAAATTGCATAGATACTGTTGAGAAAAACACACAGTATTCCTTGTCTTGCTCTTGCCTGAAGGTGTGCAATCTCACACTAAAAAAATTCCTCATAGCTATGTCTTGTCTATTTGACACAGTCTGAATCTATGAGAAATAATAATTTAATGTGTATTCTTTAAGCTACTTTTTATTCCTTGGTAATACGAGATGACATTTGCAGGGATAGTTGAGTGTTCCAGAGGGATCAAATTTGTTGAGATTTAAATGTATAGATTTAGGGTGCATTTGTCATTGCTGCTGTTGCTGTGGTTACGGAAACAGGATTTATAGTTTATGCAATCCCATCGTCCCTCAACGATGTTCCTGTTTTCCTAGATTTCTGCTATTTCTGAGTGGGCAACTTTACAAAAATATAAATGGACCTAGTAAAGAAAATCTCAAGACAAATCTGTAGTTTTTCCATGAAATGGAACTGTTGAAATATAGTAGGAGGAGGCATATGGCTGTTTCTTTTACCTCCTGGACAGGATTTTTGACTACTGTATATGAAAATGTGAAAACATAAAGGGAGAGAGATAGATAGAGAGAGGGAGAGAAAGAAAGAAATGTTCCCAGACAGTTCGCAAAAAATATTCAAAATTTCAGAAGGATGAGTGCTTGATCTCCAATAGGTGCTTGGCTGATACGGGAGCAATGAGTGATGTAAACTTGTTTATGACCTCTTGCTTTCTCCTCAGTTGAGACTAAAAGCAGAGGAAGTGAAATAGAACAGGCACATGGAACATACTGTGCCAGAGAAAAAATATATATATACATTTTCCAAAAAGCATTTTTGCTACATTATTCCAATTCCCATAAACTCCACCCAAACAATTTTTAAATGCTCATTAATGGGAAATAAAACTATGGATAGAACTCTTCACTTATTTCATCCCTGCAGGTGAGAATTAAACATTTCAGAAGCTTCCTCCTTACCACATGAGATTTACAGGAGTATTTCTAGATTTTTCACATTTTGCCTTTTTTTTTTTTTTAGTAAAATCTGCAGAACAGGTGTTTTTGCATGTTTTACCTATGGAGAGAAAGGAGGCATATAACTAACTAACTAACTATATAAATAAATAAATAAACAAAATAACATTTTATGCAGAAAACCTTGTATTTTGAACTAAACACAAGCTTCTGTATTAAGTACAAGTTTTTGAATTAAAAAAATATGTGTATGGTGTAGTATATAGAATATATATTTAGGAGACCTGGGTTCAGGAGACCTGCTTGGCCATGGAAACTCAAGGGATCAAGTAGCACTGGTGAAACCAATCAGTAAGTAACTCACATATTCTTAGGGTTGCTGTAAATCAGATGCAATTTGACAGCTCATAACGTAACATTATGCTCTTGTGTAGGACCAAAATATCTCTGTGCAGACCATTTTTGACATGATTCCTCAACATGTTCTCTTTTTTAAATCAAACATTTAAAAAATGGTTAGCAATCAATATACCTTGGGGAGGAAAAAACCCCAACAAAGAACACAAGCACTACATCTGTTGTGCAATATATTACTTCAGTAATTCTCCCTGAAAGTGCTGGAATTCTAGATCACTGGTAAAACCATTACTTGTGATTAAAAGCTAGTGTTATCTGTCAAAAAACTATACTTCATCTCCTCCCTTTGTGTGTTTGTGTGTGTGAGAGAGAGAGAGAGAGAGAGAGAGAGAGAGAAAGAAAGAGAGAGAGATGCACTATCTGTGGTTCTTTGTCCTCCAAAAAATAAATCACTAACTAACCTCCAGAAATGTTCACCTGGAGTCCCAATTCAGTTCAGGCATCTCTGTATGAATCTGAGCAATTAAATTTAAAAAAACCTTTCAAATTCAAAGTATAAGCAATGTTCACATTTCTGAGAAACATTCAAAGTTAAGTTTGGGGGTGGTAAGGAGACACTGGTGAAGCTAGAAACAAGAATCTTTCTTGGGGTGAGGAATTAATAATCAGCACACCTTCTATTCCCTTCCTCCTCTTACATATAATTTTGACTATCTCCCTACTGGCAGTTTATCAGTGTTGTATGATTCAAAACATGCTGGACATTTTTCATTCTCCCTTGAAGTTTTCTGTTTATCATATATCCAACCAGCATTTTTGTGTTACAGAAATGCAATTATACAACATTTTCTTTGTTTCAAGAAAGATGATCAAATAAGCAACATTTCACTTGCTAAGACTTTTTTTAGTTTGGGTACCAAGCATATCTGACTTTTAGAAGCACCACTGTCAGCATTCCCCAGAGCTATACATTTATGGGAACTTAGCACATTGCCTTGAAAAGCAAGCTAGGAATCAAAGATTTAGTTGAACAGTTTCGCCTACACAAGCAATCCACGATTGTCAAATAGAGAAAAGAAATTAACAAAAGACCTTCTTGCTTTTCTTAACTCTGTCAGGTCTGGAACTATCAAAATATAGGAAGAAAGATTTTGCTTGAAGCCAAGAAACACTGATCAGTATTTTCTAATGAACTTTTCTGAAGCTGTAATTGTTCATAATTCTGAATCATGAGAGAGAGAGAGAAAAAAACCACCACAACAGTATGAATAAACTGGGTTATCTAACAGTCCAATAATTTGGGCTGACATGTCCAAAACCAAAATAGCTATGACACTCTCTGGCAGGAGAAGAAGAAGAAGAGGAAAAAATTAATCATTCATCCCAAATAGATATGTAATTTAGCTAATTTTTGAACCAATCCAAATTTGCAAATAGATTTCCTGGCAGACACTACTCTGCACCTACTTACTAAAATCACTGGACAATGTACACCTTCATCAGTTTGCACAGAAGCTGCTCTGAAGAGTTGCAGTCAGAAAAATAGCTTTGGGAATGCAATACAGTCCCATGCTGCTTGGGACCGTATTGCTACAAGGGCAATGCTGAGTAATTTCCATGCTCTACATCCAACAGATTTCCCAACTACAGACTTTCAGAGCAGTCTGTTAATCTCAGTGAAGAGACTTAAAACAAGTTAATGGGGAGAAAACAGGAACCACATGTAGAAGAACTTTGCATTTATCCTTAATACCTAAGTTTGCCAAACTTTAAAAAAAAAACCCTTTTTCTTTTTCACGGGGGAGGCTACATTGAATTGAGTACTTTTGAAGACATGCCTCTTAAGCTTTTTAATCTCCTAAGAAGTTGCAGATAAACATGAGAAATAAAGAAGGGGGTACAGTGGTTATTATATGATTGCACACTGAGATTAATGAATAACTACCAACCTGTCTCTAAAATTCCATTCTTAGGCAAGGTATTGAAGTGGGTCATGACTTCTCGGTTTCCAGGTAGTCCTGGATGAGACTGATTATCTAGATCCATTTCAATCTGACTTCAGGCCTGGTTATGGGATGAAGACTGCTCTGGTCAACTTGGTGGATGACCTCAACTGGGATTTGGACGAGGGAAGTATGTCTCTGTTGGTTCTACTGACCTCTTAGCAGCTTTCCATACCATCAACTGTGGTATCCTTCTGGCCAGTCTCTCTGGGATGGGATTTGGAAGCACTGCTCAGGTCCTTCTTGTGTGGTGCTGGGGGACTCCTGTTTGACACCCTGGCTGCTTATGGTTTTATTTGTTTGTTTGTTTTTTGATATTGCATTCATTGATCCTTTAAGTATTGCATACAGAGCACGATACCATAGTCTCTCGAGACTGAAGGATGCCTAATCTCTATCTATCTATAACTCATGGTTACTAATTTAAAGACCATATTTTAATTGTTGTAAGCTGCCTCCAGTCCTTTTTAAAGAGAAAGGCAGGTTAAACATAATTTAAATAAATAATAAATAAATTACTCATGTTCATCTATGTGGTACTTTGCTTCAGGTACGTTGCAAAGTATGTAACATTCAGGGACAGCTTTGGAATTGCATGCTGTGAGTTTAATTCAACATTTTAAGTTGTAACAAGGCCTTAAAGTGTTTTACCACATTTCATGACTATTAAGAATAGCATATTGATACAAAGGGACTTTTTAAAAAGCTACATTCCTATGATTTGCTGTACGTCACATTGTCAAGCAGGAGCTATTCAAAATGAAATGATGTTGGTGCGTTCCCTTGACTGAATTTAGATCTATTAATCTGAATCACTGAAATTTGTTTGAAATGCAAAGTAAAATGTCCTGCAATTTTCCATCTATTTTATCCATCATTAAATTCATTCAGGGTTATAAATGCTTGTCCAGTAATTTGTACAATGCTTTCATTTGCTTACCTTTTTATACATTTGAAGGACACCTTAGAAAAACACTGCATAGCAACTACGTTTAATTAACTTCAAAGGGATTTATTATGATCTACTGCACTACTGATATTAACCTGGGAGAGCAAGTTAATAGTAGAAACATCTAATAAATCTTTGAGGTAGAATTATTTTACAATTTCTAAGCACATGAGTCTCACATTAAAAATAAAATAAAATCCTTAATTTCCAAGGAGTTTGATGAATAATAAAGCAAATAATGCTCATCATTTCTGTTTCATCATCTGGCATAGAGGAGATGGGGGAGGAGAATGAAAAAGCAAGGTTCTTCTTATCAGAAATTTGTACTTAAGTATGCAAATTATATCACAGCAGGAGTTAGCACAAAGCAAATGGTGAATGTTGCATTAATGGGTAGATTTCATTTAATTTTTCCTCCACTGTTTCCAAGCTTGAAGGAAAATATGTGGCTGCTCATCAATATAATTCCATAGACATTTATTCTATCAAGCAGCTTCATATGTTGAGTGGAACTCAGCTACAGATATAAAGAGATTTGGTATCAAACTATTAATGGAGGAGGTATATGTGTGTGTGGCCAGCTCATAAGATTGAGATTTGTCATGAATCAAGAGAGACTCTTTCCTCTCTCTAACATTTTTTTCTGGTCATAATTCAGTATGACTTCCTTATTTGGTTGACCATATCACATTAGACTATAACAAAAACCTTTATGAATTGCATATGAAAAAAAAAAAGAGAGAGAAAGAACAACCCTACTGGTTCTCAGCATTTTTTTAGCAGCACTGGCTGTTTTGTCCTTCTATGAGAAAGGAATCAGGGCATCATGTGGTAATCAATAATGTTCTTAGCCTAAAAAGTCATTTCCAAGACATGACCCAAGGGAAGTACTTATCTGTCCCTTGGGAATTACAGTATGCTTCAGCCAGACTTTGCAAAACTTACTTTTTCTGACTAAAATTTCTAAATTCCTCCCCATTGCTATGAAGTTCAATCTTTTTACAGGGAATGCTGGCACAGATTCTGTCAGCAGTTATAGAAGTCTTCTGGTTATCAACAGAGCTTTTTCTGGACACTCTAACATATGGATATGACAGATGAAGTCTCCCAAATGAAGGGATAGGATTAAGTCAGTGCAAATTATGACAGATTTCCTTATGTTGGTAGCAACTTGGGAGAAAGTAAATAACTTTGTATCAGTCTCTCATCTATGCTAAATAATCCAATTATTTCAGGGATTGCCCCCCAATGATTTTGCTCATGTCTTCTTTAATATTATTTTTCAATTTGTTTTTTTTCAATGGTTCTGTTTTTCTTAGGTAAAGAACTGAGAAGACTCATATTTACTGTTTAAAACAAATGGAGATATAGATAACAAAAAGTACACATGATTCAGATACTATTTCCAAATCATATATGTGATTATTTACACAAGAAGCATTTCTTTCCAATATCTGTTTAACAGTTGAGAGTGTTTAATGCTGAGTGTGAAACACAGTGCTTAGGCAAAGCTCCCACCAGTTTCCTTCCTTCCTTCCTTCCTTCCTTCCTTCCTTCCTTCCTTCCTTCCTTCCTTCCTTCCTTCCTTCCTTCCTTCCTTCTAAGCGATTTAGATAGCTTAGGTCCTGTTCCTAGTGCTACTATGACCTACTCAGTTACTCAAAATAGCATAAATGTCATACACACCGACACTCAACCAATTGAACTGAGATCTGCAATTGCTAAAAAAGATGAAAAAAATATATCCAATATACACTCTATCTCCTGAAAACCAAAAGAAGGCAATCTCTTTATATTATCTCTCACAAAATGGCTGCCATCCACAGGAAATGGAATTCGTTGCCATGAGCTCTGTAATTGCGGTTTCAGGAGACCTTGGGCTTTTCATTGGCATCAACCTCCTTCTGCTTTGGGCTTCCCAGTTCTGCTATTACTATTTTCATTTTCTCAGTCAGTGTTTTGGTTGTTTTTGTTATTTTACTTTTTTTATTTTTTTAGCTTTTTGAACGTAAGAACAATATTTGGTGTTTTGGAGAGTCCTGATCTGATTTAATCTGAGCACCGCTTCAGGCTTCTCCACTTTGCTTTGGATTGGAAACTGACAATTATTCTAATTCACATTGGATTCCAATTAATTTCCAAACCCAAAGCCAATCCCTATTTTAGTTGTAATTTTAATCTTATTTCTATTGTTAATTTTATTGTAAGCTGACATGAATGCCATTCTTGAGTCCTGTTCTTGAACTATATATCAAACAGATTAAAAACTCTTTAAAATCTAGGCCAATGGCCATTTTGATACAAACGTCATCTATTTAGTAGTATGACACTCTTCTTCTAAAATTAACCTTTGAAAGGACATTTCTACCAGATTCTACAATGGGCTATTTCATATTTCAAAGGAATATCTTCCCCCATAAAGGTAACCTGGGATGTTGCCAACCTTCCACAGGTCTCTGTAGAACTCTGAAATCTTTTATCCTGATAGCATTTCTATATCTGTGTCCAGTTGTCTTTCAAGAGTCTTGAATTTAAAATGACACTCTGAAGGTAAAGTTCTGATCCTGACCATATATTTTCATCCCTGATTATAATTTCATTACCACCAAAAGTATTTTATGACTGCTGAAATAAATGTTATTTTATATTTGAATGCATATTACTCATCCATAACTCCCCAATTGACTCTTATTCTTTAATAGCCTGACATTTGTCCATTTCCCTACCACACATAAATAAACATAATATATCTATCTAATAAAAAAGAGCAAACAAAAAACAGCATTCTTTTTGATAACCAGGAGATGATTTGGGAGTTGTTCCTAGCCTGCTCTCCTCTAGTCTAGAGATTTTCTAATGCAGTGAGAACCCAATAAGCTCTGAAAACCCATCAATGTCCATATTTATGTCACAGTTACTTAAGGAAAATTGATTGTTATAACCACTTCGTATCCGCTCTTTCCCTTTTTATTAAGACCTTTACTTCCTTGAGTTGTCTTGATAGAAAGAACCATGGAAAAACCTCAATTAATCCTGACATTTTTCTTTTGTTTACCTTATAAATATGTTTTCTCTCTCTCTCTCTTGCTATCAAGACTACGGCATAAAAGGTGAACTACCCTCTGTGACATTTTCAAGTATTACAGTAACACATTTGGGACTCTTGACATTTTCTAGAAGAGATTTGTAATTTTCTCTATCAGCAGAACAGCTGGTGTCATGAGTTGCTAGGGCTAGAACCAAAAGTCTCATGATTTGAGCTGTGCTGCCCTTGAAACAAACTGCAAAGAGATACAGGCAAACCTCCTAGACCATGGCATTGTTCAAATGTTTTTTGACATAGCAATGACTAAGGCTTAGTTTTCTAGGGCCAAACATAGCAAAGCCTTGGGTTTCGGCTTAATACACTCTTCCAACAAGCCTATGAGGAAATCAGGCTTATTTTGTTTTAGTTTAAAACATTTCTACCCTGCCTCTCTCCTTAAAAATAACCCATCTCAGATTGCTTACATCATTCAAAGACAATGTTTTAAAAAACAAACAAACGAGTACAGAAACATTTTAAAGGATCAAACAAATACTATACTTAAAAAATGGTAAATAGAGGCAACATCAAAACACATTCAAAGTAGTAAGGCACAAGAATCCATTTAAAAATCCCACTCCTGCAGCTAGTAATCAAGGGAAAGCTTGCTTGAAGAGAAAGGTCTTCACCTGCTTGCAGAAGAACAGCAAAGATGAGGCCAGCCTGGCCTCCTATGGGAGGGAGTTCCAAAGTCTGGAGGCAGCAATAGAGAAAACCCTCTCCTGTGTCTCCATCAGATGCATCTGCGAAGGTGGCAGGACTGACAGAAAGGCCTTTCCTGATGATCCTAACACCCAGGCAGGCTTATAATTGGAGACATGGTTGTTGAGATAGCTTGTACCCAAGTTGTTGAGGGCTTTATAGGTTAGAGGCAGTACTTTGAACTGTGCCCTGAAATGGATCGGCATCCAGTAAAGCTGCCATAACAGGGGGTTATGTGATCCCTGTGACCAGCCCCAGTTAGCAATCTGGATGCTGTGCTTTGAACTCACTGAAGATTCTGAACACATTACATAGAGTGTGTTACAGTAATCCAGCTGTAGCCACATCAGACGTCTCCAGGAATGGACACAGCTGGCACACTAGTTGTAATTGTGCAAAAGCACTCCTGGTCACTGCCAAAACCTAGGCATCCAGGCTCAGAAATGAATTCCCAAGCTATGTACCTGTGATTTCAGAGGGAGTGTAACCCCATCCAGCACAGGCTGAACTCTTCTTCCTTGATCTCCCTTTTGACTGACCAGAAGCACCTCTGTTTTGTCTGGATTAAGTTTCAGTTTATTTACCCTCATCCAGTCTGTATATATGCGACAGGAAGCAACAGTTATAACTGGATATGAAACAACTGATTGGTTCAAAATTGGGAAAGGAGTACGACAAGGCTGTATATTGTCTCCCTGCTTATTAAACTTCTATGCAGAATACATCATGCGAAAGGCTGGACTAGATCAATCCCAAACCGGAATTAAGATTGCCGGAAGAAATATCAACAACCTCAGATATGCAGATGATACCACTCTGATGGCAGAAAGTGAGGAGGAATTATAGAACCTCTTAATGAGGGTGAAAGAGGAGAGTGCAAGAAATGGTCTGAAGCTCAACATCAAAAAAACGAAGATCATGGCCACTGGTCCCATCACCTCCTGGCAAATAGAAGGGGAAGATATGGAGGCAGTGACAGATTTTACTTTCTTGGGCTCCATGATCACCGCAGATGGTGAGAGCAGCCACGAAATTAAAAGACTCCTGCTTCTTGGGAGGAAAGCGATGACAAACCTAGACAGCATCTTAAAAAGCAGAGACATCACCTTGCCGACAAAGGTCCTCATAGTCAAAGCTATGGTTTTCCCAGTAGCGATGTATGGAAGTGAGAGCTGGACCATAAAGAAGGCCGACCGTCGAAGAATTGATGCTTTTGAATTGTGGTGCTGGAGATTGAGATTCCCCTCTTGAGATTCCCCGGGACTGCAAGGAGATCAAACCTATCCATTCTGAAGGAAATCAACCCTGAGTGCTCACTGGAAGGACAGATCCTGAAGCTGAGGCTCCAATACTTTGGCCATCTCATGAGAAGAGAAGACTACCAACATGAATTTGACCCAACTCCAGGAGGCAGTGGAAGACAGGAGGGCCTGGTGTGCTCTGGTCCATGGGATCACGAAGAGTCAGACACGACTTAACAACTAAACAACAACAGTCTATTATTGCCATCAGACACTGAACTATAGCCAAAACAGCTGCTTGAGATTTAGATGGCAAAGATAGAGTTGGGTGTCATCCCAGAGTTATGATGTATATGTTAAATAACAGAAGAGACAAAATAAGAACCTTGAGGGACCCCATAGGCCATCAACCAGGGTGTTGAACAGGATTCCCCCAGTACCTCCTTCTGAGTTCTCTCCTCCAGGAAGGACTAGAGCCATCATAAAACAGTGCCGCCAAGTCCCATCCCAGAAAGATAGGCCAAAGGATGTCATGGTCAATGGTATCAAACCCTGCTGAGAGTTCCAGCAGAACTAACAGGGACACACTTCCTCTGTCCAATTCCTGGTATAGGTCATCCACCAAATTGACTCAGTCTCTGTCCCATAACCAGGCTTGAAGCCAGATTGAAATGGATCTACATACTCCATTTCTTGCACAAATTTTGATTAATCTGAACTGCAGTTCAACTGTTTCTCCCCTATTTAGCTTTTTTCAGAATACAATTCAAATATTCTACATTCTAGGTTCAGCTCAGAGTTCTGGGAAGTTTCTCCTCTATATTGTGAGACATCTAGAATAGATAGAGCAATTGTTTTTTTGTTGTGTGAAGCAACAAGTTAGCCTTGAAATATTTTTTTGCCAAGAGTTTCATGCATTTTCACAAGATTGATTTATGGGAGACAGAAGATGATACTCCTTTTAACTTTGCTAGCACTATTATTGCAATAAAATGATATTGATGAAAGACATCTGCAATACCAGGCTTTGTTCTTCCAATAGATACATTTTAAAGATGACCATTGTTTTCTCCTTCTAATGTAGATTTTAAAATGCTCATTTTTCATTTTAGCTGTGATTTTGTAAAAGAAACAGCTAATTCATATTTATCTCAATCATGGATGGTTGAATTATTGTGCTTTATTAGTGAAAGCTGTTCTGAGTCTAAATGAGGTTAATATATCAGATTGGACCACCTCAAATCCACATTTTTCAGAAGTAACTGGTGGGCCCACCATTTTGCCAACAATAAAAAGTCCAAGCCACCATAATCAGCAATGGAATTATTTCTGTATCAAGACATTAATCACTGCTGCCTTAATATGGAACTACTGTAATAATCATTCCACTGCCTTGGAACTTGACCAAGACAAAATTAAGCACTTCTGAACTATATCAATTTAAATGAGACAGCTCTAAGTATGTGTTCAACTAAACCAAGAATACCAGGAAATAAACAGATTTGTTGCAGAGTGGGAAGGACCAATGTTTGTTATTTCTTTGCCTTATTTGTGTAGCATATATATGCTGGTATGTTACTGTAATGGATATTGAATAGTTATGAGGATGTAAGTTAAAAAGAGAAAATAATAATGCTTTTGGGATGATCCTAAAAAAGAGAAGAATGGTTTGGATGATTCTAGAATAGTGTGTTCATGAAGCATTCTTCAGATTTTTGCGGAAGAGGACTGTACCGTAATCATGGAGGAAGCCAGAGATATTTTGTCTGACTTCTCATTCTTGACTTCCCTGTGTTGAAGGGAAAGTGTAGTTGTGTTTGGCTGAACACACCTACACTGCTGCATAATGTAATGAATTCTAAATTCCACATTTTGTGAAGCAATATAAGAATGTTCAACAGATTATATTTATGCTACCTTGAAGAACACCTGAAGAGGGGTTGTATGTATTGAACCTATTTGTTTATAAAAAACAAGGTATGGAAGAAATGTATTGAAATGAATTTTGCCAAGACAGAAAGATGACTGGAAGTTTAAAGGGGTGGATACAGTCACACCTCTGCTCTGCATTCAAATTCCTAGTCAAGTTACTTCCTGGTCTAGTTATCTATTATGTGAAATGGGTACATTGTGAGTGACAATTTTTTTAATGGATATTGTCATAACAGCCACTTTATGGCAATACTCCTGACAGTTCCTCAACATTTCATATGTACCTATCAGCCAAAAAAGGCTGAGGATCTTTGGTAGGTGATCACAGGTGTGTGTTTGTGTGTCTGCATGTTTTATGAAATATTTACTGCACGACTTCCTTTTTGGAAGCTGCTTGTGGTTTTTAGCCACCTGTAAATTTGTATTTGTAACCTGCTTTTGAATTGTGGTGCTGGAGGAGACTCTTGAGAGTCCCCTGGACTGCAAGGAGAACAAACCTATCCATTTTGAAGGAAATCAACCCTGAGTGCTCACTGGAAGGACAGATCCTGAAGCTGAGGCTCCAATACTTTGGCCATCTCATGAGAAGAGAAGACTCCCTGGAAAAGCCCCTGATGTTGGGAAAGTGTGAGGGCAAGAGGAGAAGGGGATGACAGAGGACGAGATGGTTGGACAGTGTCATTGAAGCTACCAACATGAATTTGACCCAACTCCGGGAGACAGTGGAAGACAGGAGGGCCTGGCGTGCTCTGGTCCATGGGGTCACGAAAAGTCGGACACGACTTAACGACTAAACAACAAACAACAAAACTTGTATTACATATTTCTTTATTGATGTCAGCATTTCAGAGATTCACCAGAGTGGGCATAATTAGGAAAAATAAAACAGCTGTAAGCTAATGCTAAAATAAATCTGACAGTCTTAAAGGTGTCACAAGATTCTTTTTCTTTCTTTCTTTCTTTCTTTTAATATCAAAGGAAAAGAAGCAGACAAACTGAAAGATTCATGCTGTGAACAAGGTATTCCCTGCTGGTAATTTTTCCTTCTGAAAGGAGGAGGAGGGGTGGTTAAGACTTCATGAGAATTATTTGTTTTAGCAGGCTTAAGTTTCCTCTGTTATTGCAAAGATCACTTTTGTACTGTTCTCTGCTTCCTATGCTAGAGAAGGTACTAGATATACTAAAACAAAAACAAGATGCACTGTATTTCTACAGTAATCCTATAGGGACCATATAGTATATAGCGATCATTGTGAGGTCACAACAGTATTTACTCTTCTTCAAGAACAGCAAGCATGATCTGAATTTGATGAAACACAGACAATACTCTTTTTATCAATTTTTGGCAATACAGGACAAGGTCCAGTGCAAGCCCCATTCTGCACTGCAACCCTGACCATCCACCTGCATGAACGGCAGACTGAGCCCCTAAATCTAGGTTTTTAGGTTATAAAAAAGGTTGCAGTGAGGAGGGGAATACAATTGCTTTGCAATGAACAAAACATTAGATTTAGCTCACAGACCTCAGAACAAAAATATTTCCTGATCGCATGCATACAGATAAATTAAAATTATAGAAAACATTTTTTTATTAAAGGTAGAGAGTGACTCATAGTTTATCAGCTTAGCCCACTCCTTCATTTTTTATGGTCCTCCCATTTTTGCTGAAATTAATGTTTCATCACAAAGGGAGGAGTTTAGTAGACAGTAAAAAGTTCTACATGAGAAGATTCAGAAATAGCTATAGTTTCAGATGATGTTGAACCCACATTATTATTTACTACAGAGAGTCTATTCAGGAGTAGAACACACACACACACACAACCCCCTCTGGATTAGTATGATAAAAGCTTAACATGCAGTATAATAGAAGACATCAATTGTGCCCACAATTATCAGTCTGACCTTTACTGATACAGCAGATCCTTCATATTTCATGGCATTTCCCTGAGCTAATTATTTCTTAGAGCTAAATATCAGCCATAAAGGCTCTCTAGAAAACAGGCAAATATAAAGATAGATATGTCATGATCATCTGGAGCAATATTAAAAAGGAAGAAGTATATTTACTGTTGAAATAAATAAAAACAAAATCTCATACTCCAAATCTTATACTTTCACAGTTTTTCCAGTTTGGTTAGTTTTTATTATTATTTGGAAAATGCAGATACCTGCCATAAAATAGCAAGCTACATCTGTTATGAGACAAACAGCAGGAATGAGAAGAGAAACAGCTTGCTCCACAGTGAGATGCCAATTAAATACTTTAAATGTACTGACGTATGTGCTCTACAGACTCAGTTTTAAAAAGTATCAAAGAAAATGGCAGATTTAAAGTCATACTTCAAACAAATGCACTGAAACCGATGCAACCGGTTTAAATCTCACCCCTAATGATGTTATTGGTTCCACTCTTTGTATGACTAAGTGCAATTCTGACTGACTGAAACATTCAGGGACCAGCTGAACTGACATTGGGCCCGCTGAACCTGTACTGAACACAAACTATTCCCAACCTGAGGTTGATGGAAATTAACTAGATTTATCTTTCAGCATTCTAGCTTAAGCATGAGTTCAAAAATGTTGAATTTGTTGTCATTTGGTTTTTCCCTCATCCTGCCTCTTCTCTTTTGTCTCCTGATTTCAAAGCTCTTGTTAGACTTCTCTGTCAGCAGCACTTGGAGGACAACTGGCAGAAGAGGGTTCTCCCAGCAGAAGAGAATATTTTCAGGTAGAAGAGTCTTATACATAATCCTACCCCCTAGTCCCTATTGTCAGCATATTTTTTAAGTTAAGACTGTATGGTAAGCCTTGATACTGTCCACTGCAACTGCATAACCTGGAAGGATCTTAGTAGGCGTTGTGTTTGATTGAATGAGTGCCTGGAGAGCTCTATTATTTTCATAAAACAGAAAATTGGGGGGGGGGGGGAGGATGACATGTTGCATCTGAGCTGACAGAATAAATGTTTAATTGAATGGCAGCAGTCTTGGAACTACGCATTTATAATTCACTCCAGATCCTTGCAAGTCCTAATTTTCAATAATTTCTTTGCCAAAAGTGTTGGCCTTAAAGGTTGCACATCTTTTGTTGTTGTTCTTTTTTGCTGTAACAAGCTAACAAGGCCAGATCCCTGGATATTGGCACATAAACACACATACTTTTGCACAGTAAGATGCAAATATCATATTTATTAATGCAAAAGAACTAGGATAGGGCACTGCACTGATGTATACTTACAATTTAGACATTCTACAAGATTGTCAGCTGCATCACAGCTGACAATGCCTAAGTTTTCTGTCACTCTCCATGTACTGGTTTTCTATATAGATAAAAACTAGCTGGGACAAATCATGCTGTACCAGATCAACTGATATGTGCCACTTGATTAATTTTTATTTGCAGAAATCCTGTTGGTTACTGTACTAAGTTGCAAATAATGTAGGTCCATTGACGTAATGGAATATACAGAGTAGTTGAATCACAAAATCCCCACTGATACTATGTACCTATTCTCATTGCAGCTTACTACACGAGGCAAGAAGATTTCAGCAAATGTAAAGTACTGCTGAAAAAAAGTTCCCTCCTTCCCACAATAAATCATTATAACAAAAAAATCACAAGTGATGCACTGTTCTGGTCAGTAGGTTGGCTCCATTTGGTTGAGGGGGGCATTGAAATTCTCATTAGGATAAGAAACACACACATGTACACACACATGAGTGAATACATGTGTGCATGCATGTGTGCACACACGCACACACATGCACACATATCATACTGAAATGGAATTAAACAAAAAACATGCATAGTTCATTCCATTTAACTGAATGGAACTGTCTTGTGTATTTTTCCTTCATTCCTTCATTCATTTCTAGCCTGCCTTGTATCACAGGACCTCAGAATGGGTTACAGAGTTGTATACAGTGATTTTAAAACATAAGATTTTTAAAAGAATTTAAAATCAATCTGTTTAAAACAGAACATTAAAAGGTTAAAGTGTTAAAAACATTGCACTGAAACCTGTGCAGGCCACAATCCTCAATGGCTCTAATAAATATGTTTTGACTTGGTACCAAAATTATGCCAAAGCTGTTAGCAAGAGGTGTTATGGTGTAAAATGCCCTTCCCCATGTCTATTCAACATAATGAACAGTTTTCAATAGTGGGACACAGAGGGCCTCCCCAGTAGATCTTATGATTGGGCAACTTTATCTAGGGAAAGGCACTCTTTCAAATTTCCAGGTCCTAAGCATAGAACAATTATGTTTAAAGCCACAAAAAATCAAGAAACATTAGAGATATTTTCTTCCAAAACCATTTCCCAATAAGAGAGAAGCGTTTACACCATTTGCAAAACACACATTCATCAGAAACCTGTTCTTGAATAACTGCTTTTCTACTTTAGTAATGTGGTTCTTTCAAAATGTAATGCACCACTTCAGCTGAATACAAAAGTGACTTAAGGCTATGCTGTTTCAAACCAAGAAAAGTCATTTGATTTCCCAGAAAGGGTAAAATACAAAGCATAATGTGACACAGATTTGCTGCATTTGAATTCTAAATTTTAAATGGAAATATGTATCTCTAACTAACAATTATTTTTGCATTGATGGCTGCTTGCAGAGTGGTGGTGCTTAACTGATTCCTTTATAGTCGTATATGTCTATTTAAAAGACAGAGAAAGATAGATATTTTTAAAGAAAAGAATGGTTTTTTAAAATAATGTTTCGCAAACACAACTTCATATAACAAACATTTTCAACAGAGGTATTTACTATGTTGATTGTTATAAAAAAATATTCAAAGAGGACAGTTTATAAATGAAGGAAGAAATACCCAAGAAAATAATCCTAATGGGTTGTTATCCTCCATACATTTCTACATCTATGTGTGGATGATACAAGGGTAGAAATCCTATGAATGTGACCGTAGGATCAGGACTTATGAGTTCAGTTCCACTTTCCATATGAAAACTATCAGAAAAGAATAATGTTCAGTATGTCTAAAGATAAAACATTTTTGAAGTGCTTACAGATCAGTAATTAAACCTAATTTGAGAATGTTCAAATTTCAGCTTTTGAAATTGATATGAAGATGCAACAAGTGTCCATTATCTGAAAAATCTAGTAGGAAAAAAAAAAGTAATCTGGGAACCTTGTTTGAAGGATGGTAATATTTTTCCCAAACAGGTACATCTGTCCAAATATATTCTTAAATATGTTTTGAAATATAGAAAATCAAACTTTCTGCATCAAAACTATTTCCACTGACATTAGTTTCTGTACACAGTGAGGCTTAGAGCCTTTTAGTATCTACTCCTGTCTTTCTTTCATAGACTGTAAGTAGGAATTTAGCATTTCTGCCATTTCTTTGTCATCTGTTATCATTTTTCCATCCCCATTGAGTAGCTGAGCCACTGTTTCTTTTCTCTGTCTTTTGCTACACACATACCTGAAAAAATGTTTTTTGGTTGTTGTTGCTTTTAGCACTCTTGCTAACCTCAGCTCATTCTCAGCTTTTGCCTTCTTAGCACCGTCCCTGCCATTTTTTGCTACTTGTCTGTACTCTTCCTTTGTGGCTGGCCTTCTTTCCATTTCCTATATGTGTCCCTTTTGTTAAATTTTCAGGTCATCTCTGAGCTTTTTGTGAAGCTACATTAGTCTTTTTTTAAATTGTATTCCACACTGTTTTTCTTGTTCAAACTGACTGTAGTTGTGCCTTTAGAATTTCATATTTAAGAAAATATCACTCATCTTGGATTCTTTTGCCCATTAGGATTTTCCTGCCACGGAACCTTGCTTATTATCATTCTGAGTTTATTAAAACTGGCTTTCTTAAAATCCAACATGCCTGTGCAGCAACACTCTGCTTTAGTCTCCTTTGAAATCAAGAACATGGTCACTTTTCCCCAGAGTTCCCATTACTGCCAAGTCATATTTGCTGGTTAGAATCAAATAAAGGAGAACTAATCCTCTAGTTTTTCCTCCACTTTTTGTAAGAGAAAATTATCCACACAAGCCAGGAATTTCTTGGAAGGGCCATACTTGGCAGAATTTGACTCCCAACAGATATAAGGACAATTGAAATCATCCATTACTGCTACATTGTGTCTCTCTGAAATTCTTGCAGTTCCTTACCAATGTTCCTTTTGTTTTTCATCCCATTATCCAGATACTCTTGATGGGACAGCCAAGCTCATCCTTCTGTATTTCGGTCCAGGAGGGGGTAATTTTGACATATACTGCTACTCCACCTCCCTTTCTTTTATTTCTGTTCTTTTCAAACAATTTATATCCTTCAATTGCTGTATTCCAGTCATGGGAGTCATCCCACCAAATTTCACTTATCCCTATTGAGTCATGTTTACCCTCCTTAACTAAGATTTCCAGTTTTTCTTGTTTGTTTCCCATACTCCTGGCATTTGTATATAGACATCAGAGATTGTGTGATTTGTGGTCTGCTTTCCTTTGTATTCATTGACTATGCAAAAGCCTTTGACTGTGTGGACGACAACAAACCATGGCAAGTTCTTAAAGAAATGGGAGTGCCTGACCACCTTATCTACCTCCTGAGAAATCTATATGTGGGACAGGAAGCAACAGTTAGAACTGGATATGGAACAACTGGTTGGTTCAAAATTGGGAAAGGAGTACGACAAGGCTGTATATTGTCTCCCTGCTTATTTAACTTATATGCAGAATACATCATGCGAAAGGCTGGACTGGATGAATCCCAAGCCGGAATTAAGATTGCCGGAAGAAATATCAACAACCTCAGATATGCAGATGATACCACTCTTATGGCAGAAAGTGAGGAGGAATTATAGAACCTCTTAATGAGGGTGAAAGAGGAGAGCACAAAAAATGGTCTGAAGCACAACATCAAAAAAACTAAGATCATGGCCACTGGTCCCATCACCTCCTGGCAAATAGAAGGGGAAGATATGGAGGCAGTGACAGAGTTTACCTTCCTGGGCTCCACGATCACTGCAGATGGTGACAGCAGCCACGAAATCAAAAGACGCCTGCTTCTTGGGAGGAAAGCGATGACAAACCTAGACAGCATCTTAAAAAGCAGAGACATCACCTTGCCGACAAAGGTCCGCATAGTCAAAGCTATGGTTTTCCCAGTAGCGATGTATGGAAGTGAGAGCTGGACCATAAAGAAGGCTGAACGCCAAAGAACTGATGCTTTTGAATTGTGGTGCTGGAGGAGACTCTTGAGAGTCCCCTGGACTGCAAAGAGAACAAACCTATCCATTTTGAAGGAAATCAACCCTGAGTGCTCACTGGAAGGACAGATCCTGAAGCTGAGGCTCCAATACTTTGGCCATCTCATGAGAAGAGAAGACTCCCTGGAAAAGCCCCTGATGTTGGGAAAGTGTGAAGGCAAGAGGAGAAGGGGACGACAGAGGACAAGATGGTTGGACAGTGTCATCGAAACTACCAACATGAATTTGACCCAACTCCGGGAGGCAGTGGAAGACAGGAGGGCCTGGCGTGCTCTGGTCCATGGGGTCACGAAGAGTCGGACACGACTTCATAAAAATATACAAAGGAATGTTGTTGTTTAGTCGTTAAGTCGTGTCCGACTCTTCAAAAATAATCTTCATAAAAATATACAAAGGAATGTTGTTGTTTAGTCGTTAAGATTATTTTTGGGTTCCATTAATGAAGAGCTGCTTGGTTTGTTCTTATTGTGAATAAGCCTTCATCTCTCTTTGCCTCTGAGCTTGCATCTCCCTCCCCCTTCCAATTCAGCTAAAAGCCCTCTTTTTGAAATTTTTCATGGTCTGGCCAAACACATTCTTCCCAGTCCCTGTGAGGTGCAAGCAATCACTTGCTAGCAGTCCATCTTCCAGGAATCAAAGCCTGTGCCCCCAAAATCCAAATCCCTCACATTGGTGCTACTTTCATAGTCAGCCATTCACCAGCGTATTCTCATTCCATTTCTACTCCTCTTCTGAGTACTGGTAGGATGAATGGAATACTATCAGGATCCCAATATCCTTGGGTTTCCTTTCCAAGATTTAAAGTCTGATGTGATTTCCTCTTAGCTTTGTCATTTGTTCCCACATGGATGAGAAGAAAAGGATATTTTGGTGGAGGTTAGGAATGCTGGACAGCAGAGCCTCTCTAAATAAATATATAAAATAAAATAAGAAAAATAGTATGAGACTTAATCACTTATCTCCCATATAAATCTTGTTGGCATGAATTTATTCTAGCAGAATTTGGATGACATCATCATCCGATAAAGGCAATATTTAATTTAAATGATCTGAAAGCTTTGTATCCCTGCTTCAGGTTCTGAGGGTCCACAGGGCTCCCCTTTCCCTGAGGAAGCCTTTGGAAGCCTTGGGATGTGTGTATGAGTGTTTGACTTTAATTGTTAAAAGTCACTTCTGAATTGCCACCAGTGGTCCCAATCTCGGTGACGGTCATCCAGTGGCAATTTTTGACTACTAAAGGCTCTTCTCCCCACATCCCAATTCTTTCAAAGTCTTTCTCAGGACAAAAGGGAGCCTTAGGGATGCTTTAAACCTGAAACAGGGGGATAGGAAGCTTTCAATTCACTTAATTTATATATTGCTGGCACTAGATGGTGACATCATCCTCTTGCACAGCAAGAGGATTTTGGCCGATTTCTCTTTTCACCTATATCACCTAGTGGAAGAACAAGTGTTAAATTCTCTAGTTTCAATGTGAGAAGCCTTAGGTTTATATTTTGAGTTGAGAAGGAAATATTGCTACAGAAAAACCCACACAGAAATTAGAGAGAGGACTGACTACATGCTATTGATAAAGAAAATGGAATCTTGCTTTCACCACTGAATTGGATGGTGACGCATCAAAAGGAAGAAGAGAAACAGAGCCTCAATGAAGTATATGTGATTTAGGTACAAAGTTGAGGAAAGTACAAAGAGTGAAGATCAATTTAAGGAATATTGCATATAGGATCCAAATTTTATTTTCTGTTGTCACTGATAAACAAGCAGGTAAAGTCTTGAATTTATTTTATTGAATTTATTCTTGAATTTATTCTATATATTCTAGTGGTCCATTAATTTTTATTTATTTATTAGATTTTTATCCCGCCCTTCTAGACATATGTCTACTTAGGGCGGCTCACAATAAAATTATTCATAAAAACAATTAAAACAACAATTTACATTGATAATATTAGTATTAATCAATATGGAAAATATGAAACAAAAGATTAAGTAGAAAGTAAAAGTCAAGTATTGACAGGAGAGAAGGCCTGCCTAAAGAGCCAAGTCTTTAATTGGCTCTTAAAAACACCCAGCGAGGGTGCCAGGCAGATCTCTGACGGCAGGCTATTCCAAAGTCGAGGGGCCACTGCCGAGAAGGCCCGGTTTCTTGTTCTTTCTTTCCGGGCCATTCTCGGTGTTAGGCCCCTCAGCCGTCTTTCCTGGCTATAGTGAGTGACTCGAGTAGATCTAGGTGGGAGAAGGCGTTCTGCTAGGTATCAAGGTCCTAAACCGTTTAGGGCTTTATATGTCATCATTAACACTTTGAAATCAATGCGGAAACGAATGGGCAGCCAATGCAAGGCAGCCAGAGTGGGAGAGATATGCTGGTGTTTTCTCGTTCTGTAATTAAGATTAAAGAAGCAGGTTCATGGCGAGTTGAATTCCACATACCAGTTTGAACTTACCAGCGAATCTTTGGCTGTAGTTTCTCTAGCTTTAAGCACAATTAAGGTAATGAATCATAAAGTGCTACTGGCATCCTTTCTGGTTATATATCTAACTTGTCTTTCTTTGTAATGAGCTGGAAGCAAAATTAAGTCTATGTTCTATTAAGAAAAGAGAGGAAGGTGAAAAGCATGTCTTTATTAAGACTCAGTTGACTTCCAACTTATTTCTATTCTCTTAAAAATGAAGAATGGGAAAAATGGAGCTTTAGCTTGAATAAATGTAAGATGATCTGCTATATTTAGGAATGTATGTTTGAGAAATAGTCCATGGTTCATGAAATTTACAGTGACATGAACATACAGGCATTTATGCCTTGAGGTCAAGACTAGGGATGGGCACAAACTGAACCACGAACCAGCAAAACCAACTAATCATGCTGGTTTGTGGCTTATTTCGCAAACCAGTTCAGGGATTCTGTTTTGATGAAATGAAACAAAGTACTTAACTTTCCCCCCTCTATGTTTTGTTTTGTTTGGCAAATGGGGATGCCCACCCACCTCCTTCCCACTGCCTCCATTGCTTCCCTACCAGGTCCTGCCACTGCCTCCTCCTCCTCCACCACCACCACCACTACCACTGCCATCCTGAGAGGCATTAGGCCCAGCCTCCCTTCCAAGAGCCAGGCCCGATGACTTTGCACATGTGCCAGCCTATCAGCTAGGCAGCAGGTGCGTGCACAGAAGCAACAGGTGTGGCTCCAGGAAGGAAGGCCGGGCCCACTGCCTCTGAGGATGGCAGTGGTGGCAGGACCAGGTAGGGAGGTGGCGGGGACAGTAGGAAGGGGTAGGGAGGTGGTGGAGGGCAGGAGCAGTTAGGTTGCCCCCCAGGTATGAACCAGAAAAATGAACTGCGATCTGGTTCATTATTTCTGGGAGTTTGTGATGATTCGTGGTTAGCCACAAACCAGCCCAATTCATCTTTTTCCACCAGTTTTTGCCCTTATCTAGTCAAGATACAGTCTTAATCATAGCTATAGACAGAGGTGGAGGAAGGGCTTTCTATGATTCTACTCTCTTAGTTGGAAAAGCAGCTTGACCATATAATTTTAGTGGAAATTGTGGTCTTTCCTTCATTGGAGATGTTCAGGTAGAGTCTGGGCATTATTTTTTGGAGAGGTTCTAGATCTGGATAGAATCTGGACCATCTGGATTTTCTTTACTGAGCAGGGGATTGGACTTTATTTTTCTATAACTAAAATGTTACTTAGTTGAGTGATCTGGTGACCTGAATGTTTCTGTTCACAAATAAACTCAAAAATCTGGATATGACTTTATTGATTGATTAATTGAGTGAATGAGTGAGTGAGTGAGTGAATTAGTCATGATTGTTAAAAGCCTGCCTGAAAAGGCTGGTCTTTAACGGTTGAGAGTAGGATAAAAGGAGAAGCATTTGTGTATAGCTATCATCTCAATACCTTAAAGGAGAAGGTATCATTTCAGATATTATAGTCATAAAGCATGGAGACTTTATGATTTTGTACGCAGTAATGAACTGGAAGCCACAACCCTGTACTTTCATGGTGACACTTTGTCCAACACACAGGTTGAATACCAATTCTGAGAGTAGCTCTGTTGACCATTAGGAATATGACAGGAATTTGCAATATTTCTGTGATTTTCCCAAGTTTTGCCATGCCAAACCTCTCCACCAAGACTTCTCTCGTCTCACTGAGATTTCCTTGCTTCTCACAAGAACAAGTTGTAGCTTAGGGATTTCCCTGGAACTAGACCAATTAGTGGTTTCATCAGCTGTGCTGGCTTTCAGTCTGTTACTGGATACAATTCATACTGTTTTCTAAATTATTTATTCATTTAGGTTGGGTTTCTGCAGGAAATTGCCAAATTCTCTGTGATTTTCTGGTGCAGTAAAATGAGATTCTACATTGGAATTGTAATAATTTGCAATTTTTGGTAGTTCTTCCAGGAAAAAAAATTGACCACAAAAAGTTCTGAGAAATCCTATGCAGCCTTGTCTGCCTGCCAAAATTGCAAAGAATTTGAAAGGTGTTTTCTGTAGTCAAAATTTAAAAATAGTTCCATTTTGTCTCTTGCATAACCTGCTTGTGGGTAATAATCTACACCCAGCATTTTGACCCACCCACCTAGGCATCTGACCATGAAGCAAGTCAGGAATTTGAAAGAGACAACAGTTAACTGGACTTCAGTTCAGTATATGGTGCCTACCTATACAAAGCTTAAAAAGTAGGGTTACATTATAACTTGAGATTATATTTTATTTTTGAAGTTATCTTCATATATGCCTTATGGAATTAAAATTATATATTATTTATTTATTTATTTAAAATATTTTTACCCCACCTTTCTCCTTAAAAAGGTCCCAATGTGGCTTACATAATGAAAAGACAAGATTTAAAAGCTAAAAACAGTAAGTATACAAATATTTAAAAGAATCAAACAAATACCACACTAAAATGGTAAACAAAATCAAAACCGGATTCAAAGCAACAAGGCACAACAGTCCATTTACCTACACTAAGACATCATTGTCAAGATTTCTCTACCGTGTCTAATTTATCACATTTCTATTCTACTTTTCCACCAAAGAGCCCGAGGAAATGTCCACAGCTGACCTCTTTTCATCACAACAGCCCTATAAATAATGCTAGACTGACATATACTACTTTACCCTAAACCACTCACAGCACTTCCTGATTGAATAGGCATTCAAAGCCACTTATCTCAAGCTCAAGAGTCTATCCATTACCACTTGCCTCACCCAGAAGTACACAAGGAATCTCCCTTTTGATCTGCTCAGGTTTAAATATATTCTGGAGAATCCCTTTTATTTTGGTTAGCCAAGTCAGTAGCATCTCATTCCCTGATATTTTAGGGCTAAAATGTGAGACTAGGGATTGACCTCTTGTGATGTCACAGAAGGCTTGGAAGGGAGGAATTCCCCTCCCCCTGGCTTTGTGTCATCGTAGCCAGGATTGTTCAACAAGAAGATTCATGAGTTGAGATGGAAGTTTTCTACTCCCTACTTTGCTCGAAATAGATAATAAGCCAAACATCAGTACACCAAAAAGAAAGTAGGGAAGGGGCAGAAAGCATTGGGTGCGTACACTGGGGCCATTAGTGCCATTTGAAGCAATAGCACAAACATCTTCAAACTGAGCCAATGAATCCTGATGCCCAACTGGGAATGAATAGAGAGTTGTTTCATAGCTTTAAAACCACCTCCAATACAAAAATGTAAATTATTTCACCACTAGTGCTGCTTACCTTGAGAGCTGTCTCCTCTTCCTGCCTGAAGAACCAATGAAACATAGCAATTTACTGAGACTTCGGCCAGCATCCTGGCATGGTGATCCTACTTTTCTCACGCCTGATACCCTCAATCCCCTCAGGAATTCAAGACAGGCTGCTTTAGGACTCCCCCCGACTCTGGAACTCCTTGCTAATGAAAGCCAGGCTAGCCCCACCTTTCATAACCTACTGCGAGTAGACAACATTCTTTTTATTCAGACAGGCATTTGGTATTTTAGCTGGGTTATTATTGGAAGACATGTTGTTGGTTTTTATTAATGTACTTTTCTCTGTGTTTTTTATCTGTTTTTAGTTTTGATTATATTTGCTTTTTATTGTAATTATACCGTTTTTAGCCACCCTGAGTATCATTTCTGATTTTTTAAAAAAGGGAAATGCACATTTAATAGTCAAGTAAACAAATACTGCAATAAAGGGTATAATCAGGTACAAAATATAACACATTTAACAGATGTTACATGCCTTATCTTCTCTCTTTTCTTTTTCACCATAAATACTTCTGGTAGGTTAGTTGCACAGGAGGACACTCCTAAAACAGTGTTTCTCATCTGACGTGCAATATAGATTCTTAGGCCATTAAATGAGACAGGCAATCAAAGATGGGAAGTTATTGCAAACATAAAGTACCTGGGGGCGGGGGAGGGAAAAGAAAAGAAAATTTATATCAAGGAAAACATGTGACAGACTCATAGATCTTATTTATGTACAACAAGGTGAAAAAATGTGGGATTTGTATAGAAACATTTAATTTCAGCCACATAAATGTAATGCTGGTACCTTCAGAATTGCCTGTAAGACTAGCTGATGTTTTTTGGAAAACATGTTAAAACAAGTTGATGATTAAAGCCACATTCAGATGGTCTCCCTCTCCCAATTACAATCAATAAGAGGGCAGGGAGGACAGAGGTACTATTACTAGCCATGTGTCTGCTTCTGCATTTCCCTTCCTACCTTATACATGTCCAAAGCACCTATGGAGTAGGGAGCCTACTTTAAATGTAATCTGAATCAGCTTTCTAAATTGTGCAGAGCTTTCCTTTCTATGTAGAAGATGAGAAGGTTGGGTGATAAAGATAAGATGGAAACTGAGGCATTAGTAATGATCAATGTACTCTTCCCTTTCCCCCTTTTAATCAACTGAAGGAGATGCCCATGTAGAAGGGATTAAAACAAGCTTCTTTGCTTGCCAAGTGATTGATCATATAGATAGCAAATAATTTAACAATAATAGAACTTTGTAAATAAATTTGCATTTACATTTCATTAACTTGATTTAGGTGAAAGAGAAGAATACTGATCTCATTTAATATAGCAGTTCCAAGGAAAGCAAACATTAACGTAGACATGCTGGTACAGTGATGGAGGTCTCTTTGCTTTCCTGGTTGCCAGAATTCAATATTTAAATCCTGAGAGAAGATTTTTCAAGAGAGGAAGTGTTTTCAAATATTCAACCATTCCTCTTGGCTACAGGAGCTAAACTAGTCTCTCACACACCCCAAGTAGTCCAGTTGAGTCCAATTGTTGTCAGGGTAAAATAATTTTGTTACACTATTAGCTTATTTTCAACTAGATGAATAAAAAATGTTCACGGTATTTTTAAAACACACACAGTTGGTTGTATATTTTCAGCAATCACAATTATACCTCAACTGAAAAAAATCAAATATGTATTTTATTTCATAAAGGAAAGCAAATCCAGGTCATAAGGTTGCATTAAAAAAAGAGAGGAAGGGGTCAGTTATGTCCATAGTTTGCAATACTTTTATGTTTTATTTATGCTACTACTTCCTGCATGCAATTTTGTTTTGCTTTAATCTGCCACTGAAAAGTCAAACAAAATTACGCTAGTACTGTTAAATCTAATTACCGAAAACCAAACCTTTTTTAGTTGTGCTGTGCCAAAAATGCATCCATTCTCATCAATTTTTTTCGTTCACATTCACATTTTACAAATTTTGGTAAATTCTGATTTTAAGAAACAAAATGACACTGAATTATCATTCATCTCTACTTTCATTGAATACTTGTTTCTTTCTGTGTCTGTGGATTTCCTAGCTGCCCGTGCTTCAACTAAAGTATTTGGGAAGAGGTCACAAGGGCTCCTCTGGAGCTTCTGCAGATCATAGCACGGGCAGCCAAGGACTACAGAGTGACAAAAAACAGACAAGTAAGAGACAAAAGAAACAAACAAGCAGTGGCAGCCTATCACAAGTAAGCTAAAAACAACGTTTTCCTAATAAATTCTAAAATGTCCTAAGAATGAAGTTTAAAAATGGATGCTTCTTTTTGAGGATAAGAAATGGAAATTGGGGGACAGATTTTGAGACAGAGCTATAAAAAGTGTTGATTTCCAGATGGATATATGGCCAGAGAACAGTGTTAGAGACAGCCTCTTAGCATAAAGCTTCACATATGTTGCCTAATATGTTGTACACTAGTGGTGGTGTAACCTAGACAATTCATATAGAACTACTGTGCAAACTCCAAGATGGTAGAATAGAATAATTATTCTCTACTTGCCGTACATACAGTTAGACCATCTGCATTGGATTTGAAACTTTACTCAGAGTCAACTTTGGAAAAAATATTAATTATTTCTTTCTCATTCTTTTCCCTTCTTCTGTCTGTACAAGCTATCTGTTATATAAATACTTTCCTCATTTGAAATTGGGCCACCTACAGAAGGACTGTCAGTGGAATCCTCATTTTGCTTTGTCTAAAAAGCGTTATAGAGTGAAATAAAAAATAACACAGGGAGCACAATAAAAGTGCAGTATGCATTTGGGTTTGAGCCAAATCTCTAATTTGCTGACACCAAATGCTCAATCTCCATAAATGTACAAAGGTGCATTGTTCTATTGGTAATCAATATTCTTTCCTTGTTTGTAAATGCTCATTTAGTGGTAATGAAACACCAAACAACATAATAAAATATTTTAGTACATTTTTGCTGAAAGGCTATCAAACTATAAAAAAAATATTTTGAAACTACTACACAAAGAGGAATCAGTTCATCCAGCCATTAAAAGGCAGGAAAGAACAGAAATGGAACATGATAGGGGTTCAGCTGGAGGTGCTGAGTAAATAAGGTCACAGAATTTATCACATACCAAGTGATTAATTTGATCCTCTTGTTATGGGCATGATCACTCTGCACCATCACCCACTGGGCCCACTACATCTTGCTTCTGTCTAAGGTTGTGGAATTACATTACTGATAATGACTTCAGTAAAAGTTTTATACCCTACCTTTCCTTTAAAAGAAAATCATTGTGGTTATAAGTATTATAATAAAAACAACAAAAATACAAATAATTCAAATTTAAAGCTTTGCGCTTTGCCAAAATGAAACAGCAAGATAAATAGCAAAATAAGCTATAAAAATAGGAAGTACAACCATCATAAATTAATGCCATATAAAAAATAACACACAACCAAAACAATAACTTAAGAAATGTCTCTGTCATATGACAATGACCTTTCCTGGTGAGGAAGTTCTAGAGCAGTGTGTGTTTTGGACTACCACGAACGTCTTCCCCTTATCCCAGCCAAATGAAACTAAGAGACAAGAGAGCTGAAGTATATATGAGGGGTTTTGATCTGAATATATAAACAGATTCACATGGGAAAAGGTGGTCCTTTAGATATACATGCCCTAAATCTTAAAGTGCTTTGAAGGTCATTACTAACACTTTGAAGGTCACACTAATTCTTTGAGCTGAGGAACACTAAGAGTCAGTGTAACTGTTTCAGCAGGGAAGCTACATATTCCTAGTAAGCAATATCGGTTATTAGACTGGCTGCTGCACTCTGGACCAGAAGCAGATTTCTAGACATTTTTCAAAGGCAGTGTCACATATACCACACTGCAGTAGTCCATATGTAATGCTAATAAGGCATTACTATGGCAACTGCAGATGGCATTGATCAAGACTAGTCTGATAGAGTGGACAATGAAAGGTAAAGCCAAATTATCAAAATTGGTCGACCAACTACTTCTGATGTTGTCCTTTTCTCCCCTTCAGTGACACTGCAGTACAACTCCTTAATATTTAACATGTGACAGAACTGAAGAACAGTCCGTTATATGGATACATTAAGGAATTTCAATAGAAATTGTTCAGTCTAAGTTTCTTAGACAAATATTTGCTGTACCCAACTGTGTGCCAAATGCCTCTTTGAGGTTGGAAAGCAGCCTTTCCTCAGTATACACACAGGCCTGGCTCAGGATATTTAACTTTTGGTTAAGACTGAACCTTGTTCCTTCCGGTCTGCTCTCCTTTGTTGTGGAGGATCCTCATGAGAGTAAATGGATAAAAGATGTAAAGTCCAAAATACATACTATAGGGCTGTCACCTGATTTCCTATTAACTATTGGATATAGCAAAGCAAGAAACCTACTAGAACAGCGTTTATATGATACTGAACACCAAAATAATTTGTCTGTTACTACTAAATTGTGTCCCTGGTACAAATACTCTGTGATAAGCCATCCAAAAATAACGGCACAATATTTGTATATGCTGGCAACTCCCAAATACAGATGGGCCTTTTCACGTGCAAGACTTAACTTTATACCTTCAGCACTACTTGAGGGTGGTATTAAAGGAACCCCATTACAAAACCGCATGTGTCCTTGCGGTGATAGTGTTGAAACGCTTGCCCGTGTTTTATTGTTCTGTTCTTTTTACAGAGAAGTGCGCAAAGAGTTAATTTGCCCTTTGTTAATCAAGAAACCAGGACGTTCATCTGAATTCTATGTATCTTTTCTTCTCACAGACCAAGATAAACAAGTAATGGCACAGATAGCCAAATTTTTAGTAGTAGCAATTAAAATTAGGTCAATTATGGTTCTAAATGAGTAATCTTATATAGCTTTATCTGACCAATTTTGGTAGGTATAGTTATCCGATGCATATGTATTCATCTGTTATTTTGACTCAGATGTGTTGATTCTGTATCTTTGTAGATTTTATACTTTGCTATGGCATATGGCTAATGCAAATAAATGTTGATTGATTGAGCATCTATGTTGCACTGATTCTACGATCCTATTGATTCCATGCTATGGAGAGTAATCACTCCATCTTCATGTTAAGACATCAATGCAGAAAAAGAAAATATATATTTAGGAATCAGCTACATTTAGTATATGACGGGGCAGCATGTCTCATACCATACACAAATACATGCATACTGTCAGGAATTGTAGCAGAAGCTACAAAATGTTTGCAACCATGTTGATCCACCAGAAGGCAAAAAACAACACATTCACATATTCCATATTTTGATCAATTCTAATTTTCAACAAATGAACAGAAGCAAATCTCACCCAATCTCAAGAAGCCTTATATGCTTATATCTGTTTTCATTCTCAGCAAGTTATGCAGTGACCACATGTTTAAACTAGTTAGACTAGTCCTCAGACTAGTCTGAAGCAAATCCATTATAAGGAAAATGTAATTGGGAAAGCACCCTCCTTTGTTTCAGCTATAATTTAGTTCTTCTCTGAGGAATTAAGACATAAAAAAAGTCATAAAAAGAAAATGGAAGAAAATGAAAACAGATTATTCAAAGCGCTTAATGTTTCTGAAGCTGACGTCACTTGAATGAAAATCAGAAGTTACTTCGTCTATTTAGTATGAATGCACCATTACAGGAAAGGAGGAAGGAACTAATTAATTTGGATTACGTTTTAATGCAGACCATCCTAGTTCAACCTCACACATCAATATGCAAACACAGAACACAATTATTCCTGAACATACACACTCTGCATACATATTCTGTAAACATCTTTTTACTAGAAATTCACATCACACTTGAGTTTTGTGATGCATTTCTCCAGTCAAAAGAGTGACTAGAATTTGTACAAAGGAATTTAAGGAAGCACAAACATGCATATATGAGGAAGAAGACATGAAAACCCCTTTCCCCCATATATGCATATTAGGTACAATTTAATGAAATTGTGAATTAATTTTTACCCAAAGATTAAAATAATTGCAATTTGAGGAAGAATGGATTTGAGATTGTAAAAATGGGCAACAGAAATATTAATTCCTTGTTATACATTCAAACCTGAGAAGAAAAACTATAGACCTACTAGAGTTTGAAGATAAGCTTTTATATGAAACCTCACAACAGGCTCTACAGAAATAATTGGGGGGTGTCTATTAATCATACCTATGGATTTTTGACAAATAAAAATAATTTTCAAACTGCAAAGCACCTTATGGATCATTAGATCCAGCCCCTGCCAAGGAGGAACAGTGGATGCTTAAACCACTGAGCTATCTGTCCAACAGACCTGACTGTGGTTTCACCTTTGTACTGCACATTTAAAGAAATCCATCTTTAGGATTTCTTTAGGGGAGGTGGGAATTCCACTCCTGCAGACATCCATGAATCCTGAAAAAGAGGAATGGCTCTTCAACTTTTGTTTCCTGTCTGGTTTTAGGTTATGCAATTTAAAAAGAGTGGTTGTTGATTCAGATAGCTTCTTTACTTTCATGATTGCTGGTCTCACATCCTCCACAAAAAGTTCTGCATTTTGCAATTATCCATGGAAGTACAACTCACAGAAATGTATACAGCTTCCTCACAATAAATGAGCTATTACTTCATTTGTGTTCCCTTAAGAGAATTGAATCATAGCAGAAAAGAATGCTTGTTAGTTTGTAAAACATAGTTTCCCTCCCCACATTATTAGAGGAAGTACGCAGATATATTAATGTTTCTCTGTTGTCCTCCTGGCAAGGTGATGCAATGCCCACCTGATCTATTTGTTTCTCTTTTATTACTTAAATTGTGTGAATTATATGAGCCACTTCCAGGGCAGTTCCTTCCCCTCTGATGTAGGGCCCTGCCTTCTGACCAAGATCTGTGTTACCAAGATTGGGGTGCAGTTGCAATCATATTTATCTTTCATTTCCAGTGGTGCATCTGATACAGATTGTTTCTACTCTCAGCTTCTGCCCAAACTGTCTGCTTCTATCAGAATGGTGGTGAGTTGCTCTGTGTATGCCCTTGTTGTTAATCTATTTCTGTTGCCTGTGGGTTTGTTTTTCTATGCTCTCATGTAACTAATGAAAATGGCAAGTAAGGCCCAGGGAGACCTAAAGGAATGCACTAATTTCACTGACATTCTCATTTGAAAATTATTATTTTTTAAATTAAGGGAGTTGAACAACAACAGGTGAGAGTGGTGGGAACGCATGCCAGATGTGTAGGAAATGAATCGGTTTTGGAGTACACACTCAATGAGATGTTGGTTGTACTGCACAATGAAACATGGAACAAATGTAGCAGCCTCCTAGCGGGCTGGATTTGATGCAGAGATAGCATGGAGGGGGAGCAAAGGAATCAATAATGGCCTTGAGTCATCCGAACACCCCCCAAAAGGGCCAAAATTCACGAGGAGTAACTCAGAAACATTTTGCTAGTGTGATCACAGCCACAGTGATTCTAGGCACTGAACAAGATATAGGATGGAGTAAACAAGAAATAGAAATAGCCTAGTGAAGTAAAATATCATTCACTGGACCAGTTAAGTGTTTACTTATCTGAATCATATCTGACTGGGCATATTAGGGTTTACTTTGTTAAAGTTGCAGTTGCAGCAAAGACATCATTTTTCAGTCACCATTGCATCCTCATAATGTTGTTCTTCATTGCCAGAGAACTATAACATCTTGACCCACAAGAGAGGTAAGAAAACCACATGATGGCTTTCTGTGACCAATTTGCATGACATTTTACAGGTAAAATCACTATAATTCATTTTGACCTGGGCACTGCAAGAAAAACAGGAGCAGATTTTGTACCTGCTTGCCAACCATTTATTGTTCTTTTCCATCACATCCCAGGGAAACTGCTGAGGTCTTGAATTATGATACAAAATAGATAATATTTGGTTGGGGCAACCAAAACACGTCTTAATCTAGACAAACAGAAACTTTATTCAGCCATTCTGAACTGCAAGTGTAGAGAGGAAGATGAGGACCTGCTTGTTTACTCAGTTCTACCAGACCATCGAGTACACACAGACCAAAGCCATATTTTATCAGGGTTTCTGTTCACATGGAAGGCCATAAGGACATTCTGTTGAGTGTGATTAGAAAGCTTCTTAAGACCTTCTCTGACAGCACAAATGTAAATCCTTGATAGTCATGTCTTCGCAGGCAAGGATGAAGACATTGTTCTCAACTACAAAGACTACCTGGAATGTCATTTTATTCCTGAATTATTCCTCAGATTTGTGAGGATTTTTGTATGTATGCAAAATAAATAAGTAAACAAAACAAACTGAGATGACTGGTGCTCCATCTCTCATAGTCATTTTCTAATTGTAAGCCTTTGATGGATTGTTTGTATCATTCTTAATAGTCAGAACATCTGTCCTTGCTGTGTGCTTATGGAGACCCTAACAAACCCCTCTGACCTACTTTTGGTAGGAGGTGAGGAAGCTCACACCTTGTTGAGGTGTGTCAAAATACTGACACAGCTAAAATCAATGAGGAAGAGGAATTTAACAAATATTCTTTATTTTCCTAGTCAGAAATGGAGGGAGTGGGGTTGCAGCATGTATCCTTGGACCCTTCTCCATGCTTACAGTTTAGCATGCTTTTATAGGGATAGAGATGCTGCTGGTTAGTCCGTCTATGAAAGAAAGATCAACTTGTGTTAGAAGGTGTTGCATTCTCACTATCTAACCTCTTGCTATCTGTGCCTTCACCTAGATAATTAATGACCAAACTAGATGTCACATCCAATACATCTTTGATGGCAGGAAAAATACTGGATCTTATGTCTGGTCCACTGGCGAGATCCCTTCATTGGCACAGACCACCATTATCCTCCTCCCGGGATATCGCGAGACACAGTGGCCTCGCGTGAGCAACCCAGGAGGGGTGGGGAGGAATGAGTTATTTAAGGAAGGCTCCTCCCTCTCCTTGTCCTCTTCGCTTCTGGCAATGGAGGATGAAGGAGCTCGCAGTTTGTTTCTCTTTTCAAACTGCGTCATTGGCTGTGAGACTTGGAGGCTTGGATCGGAGAACGGGGGGTTGCATCAGCACACACACACCCCTACGGTTTGAATTCGGTGCACTGGATCCCGATACTGGGACAGACTTCACTTTCTAATTTAATCAACGACATTAAGTTGAATAACACAAGGAAATGAAAGAAGAACAGCGTGGGAGGGTATGGCTGGCTCGGGTGCCACGCAGCGGTCCAAGGAACTTTAATATTTAATTGTTCAGTCTGGGCCATTTTGATTAACTCATTGATTAATTTGCTAAGTGCTGACTGATTTAAGGAGGGGCGTGGAGTTTGAGCTGGCACACGCGAGTGGGCGTGCATCCTCCTCCCCCCTGCCCAGCACAAAGGGTTTCTTTGGTTATAAATTGATAAATAAGAATCTCATAATTTATTCATTCAATTTGTATCCCGCTCCCGTTAGTGTCACAGTACTACTCTGGGCGGGTATTATTTAATAATATTAATATTAAATATATAGTTAACTTTATAAGTAGGGTATAAGCTGAGCCAATTTGATCTGAGTAAGTGAGCTATATTCTTAGTAATTACAGTTATAGGTGTGGTATTTTAGAGCGAAATAAATTGATTGAAGTAATTGTCTAGCAATTTGCAGGTGGGAGTGCACTGAATTTGCTTTTTAACTTGGGGACACATTTATAGTTAGAGTATTTTCACGAATTTAGGGCTACTGTATATTATACGCATTTAATTAAAACAATAATATTAGTAATAATTAATTTATTAATCTAATTATTTAATACATATTTATAATAATAATAAAATAATAATAAGTAATAAGAATAAATATAAATAAATATAATTAAATAAATACATAAATAAAAGAAAATACATATAGATATAACAGATTAAGGGAATGGGACAGTTTCTTTAATTATTGTTAGTCCTCTGGAGTATACGTTGGGCTTGATATTGGTACTTGTGTAGATATCTGATTGCCATTCAACCTTCTCCTGTCTCATCGTGAGACCGAGTCCAAGCGTTTTTTTACATTAGAGCAGTAGATTTACCTTGAGCAGTTAGAATGGCTCCTGGGAAGGGCCAAGGTAACAAAAAAGGTAAACAACCAGCAAAGAAGTGAGCTGCTCCTCAAATTTCACCCCCTCAATCATCTTCAGATGAGGAGGCTTGGCTGATATGGCAGCAGCTTCAAGAAAAGATTTCGGCTTTAGAGGCTGAAAGAGCAGCAGAAAGGATGGCGCAACATGGTGAACCCCAACTGCATCGATCAAACAGAGATTCTAAAAGTCATAAGGCTAAGCTCAAGGCTATGGCTGAAGATTTAATGTCACGTTTTGCCGCTTTAGAGGACAAAAGACAGGCCTCACGGTCATCCAGAAGGGAGCCGGATGCTGCAATGGCAACCCCTCAACGTCTCGATGAGGATGAAGAGCATAGTGTGAGTGTGATAGAGGTTGAAAGGCCCACTGTCGGACGGCGAGGTCGCCAGATTGCCAGCGAGGAGGCGACATCAGATGATCGGTTTGGCAGGGAGGAGCAGGAAACACCACCACCCATACTGGCACGTGAGTTGATAGCTACACCTGACACTACCAATGCAGTTCCAGTTTGGCCTTGGCAGGGCAGTGGGCAGATTAGCTGGTCATTTCACACAGCACCCGACATCCAGGGCTATAGGGCATCAGTTGGCTCCTGGCCCAGTACAAGCACGCCAGCAGGCAATTGGGTTACCCCCATACTCTCAGGCTCCATTTCCGCCAGTTTTGGGATTGACGCTGGGCGTAGGAGTGTGGCCCTATCCATCGGTACCTGACACAGGTTATAATTCAGTTCCACTAAAGGCTCTGCCTTTTGGAGACCACGCCCTACCATTGGGTGATCACCTAACTCCAGCAACTAAGGAAAAGATCTGGCAGGTAACTATGTAGATTTATTTGATCTACTTAATAGGAGAGTGGATAAAAAGGATTTGGACAAGGAGGACGAAAGAGAGAAAGAAAAGCGTAGGAGGCACAGGCCTGAAAGAACTTGGGCAAATTCATTGCCCGGGTTTTTGATTTATGCCTGTGTAGTTGTAAAAACACAGCCATGGAGGGCTCAGTCATTGTTCCAATATTTAGACATAATCTATAGAGCGTACGTAGATTTCACTGGGCAGGCGTGGCTTTTGTATGATGAATAGTTCCATATGCAGAGTGCGATTAATCCGAACTTATGTTGGGATGAGCCGCAGCTTGGCGTCTGGCTGCAGTTCATGATGCCTGCTAGGCCAAACCTGGGTGACCGGTTCGACAGCGGGCACCTTATCCGCAAACCCGGTCCGTCGCAGAATTCCTGTGTAAGCATGGGGCAAGTGATTCAACCCCACTTGCTCTGTTGGGATTACAATGCCAAGGGCACATGCACACACAAACCATGCCATTTCTAGCATGAGTGTTCAGTTTGCGAGGGCCAGCATCCCAGCATATCATGTTTCTGAGCCAGAGCACAGAGAGGTAACAATAAGGACATTGGAGGAAACAAAAAGTCAGGTGGTGGAGGGAGTTCCGCTAACAAAGGGCCCCAGTCCAATTAAGGTCTTTGTATTGGAGGCTTCAGAGGACTGAGATGGTTGGCAGAGGACGAGATGGTTGGACAGAGGACGAGATGGTTGGACAGTGTCACTGAAGCTACCAACATGAATTTGACCAAACTCTGGAAGGCAGTGGAAGACAGGAGGGCCTGGCGTGCTCTGGTCCATGGGGTCATGAAGAGTCGGACACGACTTAACGACTAAACAACAACAAAATTGGAGGCTTGGTTACAGGATTATCCGAAGAAGTCAGATGCGCAATATTTTTTTAGACGGCTTCAAGTATGGATTTAGAATACCGGCGCTAGGTGAGCGTAAGGCCTTTTTTGCGAGGAATTTAAAGTCAGTGCAAGGCATGGAGAGTATTGTTAAGGCAAAAATTCAGAAAGGAGTTACGGAAGGTAGAGTCTTGGGGCCTTACCAGGACCCCCCTTTAGAGAACCTGCGGGTATGTCCATTGGGCGTGGTGCCCAAGAAAACCAAGGGAGAATACAGGCTCATTCATCATCTGTCCTACCCGGCGGGTGGGTCAGTGAATGATGCCATTCCGCAGAAGCTTTGCACAGTGCGATACACCTCATTTGATGAGGCAGTGCGCATGGTCCGTAGATGTGGAATAGGGGCAGAGCTTGCAAAATACGACATTAAGTCGGCATTTCGTATTCTTCCTGTCCACCCTCAGGACTTTGACCTACTAGGTTTCTATTTTCAGGGCTCTTACTATATTGATAGAGCCTTGCCCGTGGGCTGTTCTGTATCGTGCGCTGCATTTGAGCGGTTCAGCTCATTTTTGGAGTGGATGGTCAGGTGCAGGGTACGGTGCAGGAACACTACCCATTATTTGGATGATTACCTTTTCTGTGGTGGTAGTGACACTGGACAGTGGAAATTTATTTTGGAAGCCTTCCAAACAATGGCACGGGAGTTGGGGCTGCCACTAGCGGAGGAAAAAAACAAGGGGCCAGCTACTTCTCTTACATTTCTAGGAATAGAACTGGATATTATACAGCAGGCTTCTTGATTGCCAGATGATAAACTGGAAGCCTTTAAGGATCATATTGGCAGGCTTATTGGAAGTAGGAAAGTATCACTGAGGGAGCTGCAGGCAATAGTAGGTCATTTAAATTTGTGTGCAAGGTAATTGCCCCAGGTCGAGCATTCCTGTGTCGATTATGCGACGCAATGAAAGGCTTGCATCGCCCCTTCCATAGAACCGAGGTTACAAGGGGTATGAGACAGGATCTGCAGGTTTGGAGTCAGTTCCTGGCTTATTTCAATGGGGTGTCCTTCTGGTGGACCGAGATGAACCTTAGAGCCGAATTTCAGGTTCAAACCAATGCAGCGGGCTCCCTAGGCTTTGGAATTTATTTCAGGGGAAGATGATGCGCAGAGAGGTGGCCGGAGGAATGGCACCAGCTAGGCATTACCAGAGACCTCACATTTTTGGAATTCTTTCCAATAGTAGGTGCTCTGTGGTTGTGGGTGCATGAGTGGACTAATTCTGCTGTGCGCTTTTGGTGCGACAATCAGTCGGTTGTTTATATAATAAATAACCTCATGTCACGCTCTGAATGCGTTATGACACTGGTATGTGCCTTTACTTTGAGGGCCCTGAAGTATAATATTCTGATCCAAGCAAGGCATATTCCAGGCTTGGATAATACTTTAGCTGATGCCCTATCATGCTAACAGATCACTCGGTTCAGGGAGTTAGATCCAGGAGCCAACGAGTGTCCAGAGACACTGCCTGCAGAGGTTTGGCAAATTGGTGGGATGACGCAGAACGAGCAATAGGCTTGGCTTTGGCCCCGAGGACGTGAAAAGGGTACCTGGCAGTGAGTATAGAGTTCGAGGAGTTCAGGAAACTAGTTGGCCTGGAGTTGACTTGGCCTGCTCCGGTGGAACACCTTCAACAGTTTATAGTATATCTGAACAGGAAGGGATTAGTGCCAGGTTCCATTCAAGGTCGGATGTCAGCTCTAGCTTTTCATGCTAAGATTCACGGGTATGCAGATTATACATCCGACTATCAGATCAGGAAAATGATTGAAGGCTGGAGTAAGGAAAGGGGTCAGGTTAAGGATGCCAGGGCTCCCATATCCCCGGTGTTGTTGGAAAAAAATTGCCAGCAATGGATTATTATTTGTAGGGATGATTACGAGGCTGTGTTATTTAGGGCTGCATCATTGCTGACCTTCTTCGGTGCTTTTCAGATAAGTGAGGTTGTAGCTTCAGGTAAAGGTGATTTGACGAGAGTAGCCCTGCAATGGCATGATGTGAGGTTGGATGGAGACTTAGTAAGGATTCATATTCACCGATCCAAGGTGGATCAACACAGTAGGGGTGCTAGTCTTAGATTGGCAACTTGCTCTCTCGAAGAGCTCTGTTCAGTCAAGGCAATATGCGCATATTTAGGCCTTAGGGGGCAGGAACAGGGTTATTTCTTCATACATAAAGATGGGTCTCCTTTAACGAAATATCAGTTTTGGAGACTGACAGACCTGGCATTAGGTAAGGGCCTGAAGTTTGGGACTCACTCATTTAGAACCGGGGCTGCTTCAACTGCAGCTGCTCTTGGCTACAAGCCTGAAGACATTAAGCATTTGGGACGGTGGTCATCTACATCTTATCACAGATATGTCCGAACACTCCCTAACGTCTAGGCAGGCGCCTGGTCTTTTGTATTTGCAGGTCCAGCACAGATTGGGAGAAGGCGACAGGTCATGATACTCAGCCACAGCTGTGTGTTTTAGGCAGCAAAGTATGCGGCTCAGTCTGTGTGGGGGAGCAATTTGGGGCTAGGAGCTAGAGCCCAAATCATGTGGAAAGGTATCCGTGGAATGTTGTGGTGCCAATTTGGTCGAGCGGCAGCACTTGGTGTGCATCTCCCCAATGTATTGGTCATACATTTGGGTAGCAACAATTTGGCCAAGCATAGCAGCAAGGCCCTGGTTTTGGATATTATTTGTGACCTTAGATGGTTAAAGGCAAGGTATCCTACTCTGAGTATTATTTGGTCGACGGTCATCCCGCGGCTGGTGTGGCGGGATGAGCATCAGGAGCAACGTGTTAACACTGCAAGGAGAAGTGTTCACAGGGAAGTGTGCAGAGCGGTACGCAATGGCCTTGGATCGGTGATTGGTCACCTGGAGATCCGTGTGAATAGGCCTGAGCTTTTTCGGCACGATGGCGTGCACCTTTCAGACGTGGGCTTGGAGATATTCTTAACAGACCTCAAGGGGGGGCCTGCTTTTGGAGCTCGAGAGGCTGGATGGTGGGCATGAAACTTAGCTTTGCTAGTCCCTATGCTGTGGCGGGTAGTGCGGATACAACAGGTTTCGGTGAGTCCCCTAGCAACCACAGGTAACGTATAGCTCATCTGATCTCCCAGTGCTGCCAATCGTGCGATTACAGTGCTTGGGGGGGAAGATGCGCTGGGGCCACTCCCGACCCAACAGTCAACAATGAGGAGGGGGCTTGAGGTCCTGGGGGTGGTCAAATTTGGGCTGGCTGGGTTCTTGCGACCACGGGAACTTGGGGCTCGGGACTCGCCCATTATCTTGGTTAGGGGTCCGTTGAGACCCCTCTGCAGAACCTGATTCCGCACTACCGCAAAAAAAAACCCTTTTTATTGAAGGCATTAATGAATATTTAATAAAGTGTGGCCCATGTTTATTCCATCATAATTGTCTCGTGTTTTTATTCTGGGGTAGGGGGGTAATGTCCGGTCCGCTGGTGAGATCCCTTCGTCGGTGCAGACCCTCCTCCCGGGATATATCGCGAGACACAGTGGCCTCGCGTGGACAACTCAGGAGGAGGGGGGAGGAATGGGTTATTTAAGAGAGGCTCCTCCCTCTCCTTGTCCTCTTTGCTTCTGGCAACCCACCCACCCACCCTAGTGTGAGTTTTACTGGTCACCTTTTTTATTAGGGGCCGGATAGGAATTTTTGACCGGCATCCTGATTGGCTTTTGGAGGCGGGGATTTTTCGCCTATCCCACACTGGTCAGGGGGCTAGGGCATATTGATTGGGCTTTAATTGGTCACACAGGCAGGTAGTGCGGATACAACAGGTTTCGGTGAGTCCCCTAGCAACCACAGATAACGTATAGCTCATCTGATCTCTCAGTGCTGCCGATCGTGCGATTACAGTGCTTGGGGGGGAAGATGCGCTGGGGCCGCTCCTGGACCAACAGTCAAAAATGAGGAGGGGGCTTGATGTCCGGGGATGGTCAAATTTGGGCTAGCTGGGTTCTCGCTGTCTTCACAACCGCGGGAACTTGGGGCTCGGGACTCACCCATTATCTTGGTTAGGGGTCCGTTGAGACCCCTCTGCAGAACCTGATTCTGCAGTACCGCAGGACCCTTTTTATTGAAGGCATTAATGAATATTTAATAAAGTGTGGCCCATGTTTATTCCATCATAATTGTCTTGTGTCTTTATTCTGGGGTAGGGGGGTAATATACAAATGCAAATAGTGCCATCTGGAATGGGAGATAACTATTGCAAGTCCTGTGGAGGCGGTGGAAAAATTTAACCCATTTCTTTGCTGCTGAAAAAGAAAAATCCCTCCTCTGCAGCTGATACTGCCACCAAGCTTAAGAACAGGTAATTCATTGGGGAGAAAGGGTTACTTGGACCAACCATGTCTGCAAAAACACTTGCAATAATTATAATTATCAGTTGTCACAAACGATATCATTTGACTTTGAACAAACTTACATTTTAAACCCAAAGTCACATTTCACAGTCTATCTTGTTTGGTGCCAAAATCTTGTACAAAGGCTATTCTTTGTTGTTCTTCCACATCTGAACTGTATTAGACATGCCATTTTTTTCTGTAGCTGCACCAATGCTATGGAAGTGCCCATTGAGAGAGTTTCACTTAGTCCATTTCTTGCCTATATTTTTGTGAATTATTTACTATCCTCACCCCTTTAAGTTGTCTGACTTCAACAGGCTACAGTACTTGCTGACTGTTTGCAGTTCTCATATGGTCCCTTCAGGTACGTTTGCTAGCTTTTCAGAGAAAGACAGAGTATGAATGTTCTTTGGGAATATGAAAACTTCCTTGCATTTTTATATTTATTATATGATTTGAACTGCATGATGCAGTTGAACAAGATGCAAAGCAGTCCCTCATAAATAAAAATGATTAAAACCTGATTTTCTTTTGCACACCACATTCCATATATGTGTCATTTTTCTTTTGATTTCTGCTGCATTGGAGGGGGGGGATATATGTAACCAAGGTGCCAGGCTGCATTGCCCTATATTTGCAAATCATCTGCTTGGATATTGACACAGACATTCAATACACCAAGCATGTTCACAGTGCTATCTGTCTTCCTACTAGCTGCTCTAGGGGAAAGAAAACTCTTCTGAAAATGTCTTACATTCACAAGATGGAAACAATGTGCAGAAATTGATTCTCTGCAGCCTTTGTCCCCCCCCCCTGCCAGTCTCTCATCATCTCAACTGACTGCTGATATAGCAAATATAAAAGCTAAAGATTTCTTTTGGAAAAGCTATTTCTCAATGGACTGCTTCTCAATGAAGTGAAGACTGCAATGAAAGCAATGCAGCTATCAATCTTCCAAGTGATTTTTAAATAGAAGAAACTGGTTCATCCTCAAATAGTTGCTTACAAGTTTTGATGTATACAACAGTGTAAACAAATAACAAGAAGTCCCTAGCCTGCAATAACACCCTCTACATCTCACAGACTAGAGAGGTACAGCACAGACAACTATAGGGTGTGCCAGCAAATTCACTAGAGATGCCAGGCATCTTTTTTCCCACTGAATCACTTGGCACTTCAAGGACTGCTGAGAAAAATGTCAGATTTCCAATCATCCCATGTGCAAAAGATGAAACACACTGGTAGCCAGTATTGGGATTATTGGGTCCAGTCTGAATGCTGATATAAGACTGCTATTGTTTCCTTTCCTTTCCAGCCATCACTCTACGGATTGACAGGCAATAGAAGACATTTTCACCTAAGGTATTTCACAACAGGCTGGAAACAGGTCTCTCTCCCCTACCGACATTTATACTAAGTACAAATTGTATGTAACAAAGGTAACTTTTCAGTTTTGCTTCAAAACCCTACAGACTAATATGGCTATTCCTCTGGAGAAAACCTCTTAAGTACTTGCTATTTTAAGTGAAGATACAAACCCATGCAAAGCAGGCCACACACTTGTTCTACTTCAGCCTTTCTTCCTGCTAGTAGAATATCTGCATTGTCTGGATTAAGTTTATATTTGTTATCTCATAATCTCCCTTTCCCTGATCTCAGAGCTTCCAAGACTTTTCAGGAAACAAATGGAAAACAGAATTGCAACCAGATATGGAAACATTGATCCTGCAGTACTGTTATCTGAGACTTGTTCTCCAGGAATGATGAAAACAACCATAAAATGGTGCCTCCGATATCCAATCCGTTAAATGATTTGGAAAGATGGTTGGTTAAAGGTATCAAAATCTGCTGAGAGGGTTAGCAAAATTAACAGAGATGTCAAAATCCCACATTCAGGCATCTATCAAGAATAGATTGTACAAATTAAGAGAATTATAAAAACACTGACAACATGGATGCCAGTTTAACTAGGATTAGTGCTCATGAGCTGATTACTTGAAATATGTTTCATAGCACCTAAATTCTATTATGTCAAGGCCTTCAATGGGATTAAAAGGAGAGCTGGATGCAGAACCGTCAGCTACTTAACACTCAGTGACAGATGACAAGGTATAAACAAATAAGCACTAGGTCCTAAGATATTTGGTAAATCATAACTTTCTGTTCTTAGATTCTGATCCTGAAACATTTCAGTTGAATTAGAGTTCAGTTGAATTTTAAGTAATTCAAAATAGTGTACATCTTAACAAACATTTTAAAGGAGCAGAACTTTAATAAAATTGGGCCTCTGAACTTTTGTTTACATGACAAAAATCACCCCTGTACTGCACTTCACATTGTTTGTGCTGTGCTCATCAAGCTTTACAACATAAATAATTCTGCCCAACTTTGCTCCTCCAGCCGGGAATAATGAGACAGGACAAAGGTATGGGTTTAACTAGGGTCACAACTTTATTTAGCATTTAAACTATAACCTTCCAACTCTTACAGAGGGGTCTAATATAGTGTGGAAACCTGGGTCAGGAGCTGAGGTCAGGGGGACCTCTGGGTCAGGAGCTAGGGGTCCCTCTAACCTCTGCTCCTAATTCACAGGTGTCCTAAGCCCTGGATCTGTGCTGTTCTCTAGAAAGCCTGTTTCCAGTCAATGAAATACTAGGTGACCTTCCCGGATCATTGCCCATCCAAATGTTAGGGCGTTGGGTGGGCCTCAGCCACCCCCCACATAATCTCAATCCTAGCAACAGAATCTTGTGATCAATGGTACCGAGACATTCAATGCAGTAGCATCCCCTGAGTGTCCCTTGGGAATTCACAAATAAGCACTTCCCAATCTGCACTACCTGCCAGTGTGATCTATTTAACTACAACACAAGATGGGATGGCATCTATATGTTTTATTGTCTGCTTTCCACTCTGGAGCACTTATAATGTAACTATTTCTGTGGAAAAGAAATGGGGTGTAGCATGCCATAACATAAATATGTTGTTAAATATTTTAGAAGTGTGGGAGTTCGACATAGAATTGGTGCTTGGATCAGCAAAACCTCTAGTACCAATCTTAGTGAAAAGTTTTGATAGCATAACAGCTCTGTTCACGTCCTGCAAACCACAGGTTGTAGCTTTCTTTACTGAGTAAATCCATCTCATGTAATTAGGAATACAACAACATGGATCATTCTGAATTGGTCTCCAGTGATACGTTTTTATTCTCAAGGATCTCTTCTAGTGCCTTCACAGCTGCCCTTCCAAGTCTCAACCTTCTTCTGTTTTCTTGGCTGCAGTCTCCAATTAGTTGAACCAAATGTCCAAAGTACAATGTTGTTGTTGTTTAGTCATTAAGTCATGTCCGACTCTTCGTGACCTCATGGACCAGAGCATGCCAGGCCCTCCTGTCTTCCACTGCCTCCCGGAGTTTGGTCAGATTCATGTTGGTAGCTTCGGTGACACTGTCCAACCATCTCGTGCTCTGTCATCCCCTTCTCCTCTTGCCTTCACTCTTTCCCAACATCAGGGTCTTTTCCAGGGAGTCTTCTCTTCTCTTGAGATGGCCAAAGTACTGAAGCCTCAACTTCAGGATCTGTCCTTCCAGTGAGCACTCAGGGTTGATTTCCTTCAGAATGGATAGGTTTGATCTCCTTGCAGTCCAGGGGACTCTCATGAGTCTCCTCCAGCACCACAATTCAAAAGCATCAATTCTTTGGCGGTCAGCCTTCTTTATGGTCCAGCTCTCACTTCCATATATCACTACTGGAAAAACCATAACTTTGACTATGAGGACCTTTGTCAGCAAGGTGATGTCTCTGCTTTTTAAGATGCTGTCTAGGTTTGTCTAGCTTTCCTCCCAAGAAGCAAGCGTCTTTTAATTTTGTGGCTGCTGTCACCATCTGCAGTGATCATGGAGCCCAAGAAAGTAAAATCTGTCACTGCCTCCATATCTTCCCCTTCTATTTGCCAGGAGGTGATGGGACCAGTGGCCATGATCTTAGTTTTTTTGATGTTGAGCTTCAGACCATTTTTTGTGCCCTCCTCTTTCACCCTCATTAAGAGGTTCCTTAATTCCTCCTCACTTTCTGCCATCATCTGCATATCGGAGGTTGTTGATATTTCTTCTTAATTCTTAATCTTAATTCTGGCTTGGGATTCATCCAGTCCGGCCTTTCGTATGATGTATTCTGCATATATGTTAAATAAGCAGGGAGACAATATACAGCCTTGTCGTACTCCTTTCCCAATGTTGAACCAATCAGTTGTTCCATATCCAGTTCTAACTGTTGCTTCCTGTCACACATATAGATTTCTCAGGAGATAGATAAGGTGGTCAGGCACTCCCATTTCTTTAAGAACTTGCCATAGTTTGCTGTGGTCCACACAGTCAAAGGCTTTTGCATAGTCAATGAAGCAGAAGTAGATGTTTTTCTGGAACTCTCTGGCTTTCTCCATAATCCAGCGCATGTTAGCAATTTGGTCTCTAGTTCCTTGGCCCCTTCGAAATCCAGCTTGTATTTCTGGGAGTTCTCGGTCAACATAGTGCTGAAGCCTACCTTGTACGGTAGTTGGAGCATTCATTGGCACTGCCCTTCTTTGGGACTGGGATGTAGACTGATCTTTTCCAATCTTCTGGCCACTGCTGAGTTTTCCAAACTTGCTGGCATGTTGAGAGTAGCACCTTAACAGCGTCATCTTTTAAGATTTTAAATAGTTCGACTGGAATACCATCACCTCCCCTGGCCTTGTTGTTAGCCATGCTTTCTAAGGCCCACTTGACTTCACTCTCCAGGATGTCTGGCTCAAGGTCAGCAACCACACTATCTAGGTTGCCCGGGACATCCAGATCTTTCTGGTATAATTCCTCTGTGTATTCTTGCCACCTCTTCTTGATGTCTTCTGCTTCTGTGAGGTCCCTACCATTTTTGTCCTTTATAATGTCCATCTTTGCACAAAAGGTTCCTTTAATATCTCCAATTTTCTTGAACAGATCTCTGGTTTTTCTCTTTCTATTATTTTCCTCTATTTCTTTGCACTGTTCATTTAAGAAGGCCCTCTTGTCTCTCCTTGCTATTCTTTGGAAGTCTGCGTTCAGTTTTCTGTAACTTTCCCTATCTCCCTTGCATTTTGTTTCCCTTCTCTTCTCTGCTATTTGTAAGGCCTCGTTGGACAGCCACTTTGCTTTCTTGCATTTCCTTTTCTTTGGGATGGTTTTCGTTGCTGCCTCCTGTACAATGTTAAGAGCCTCCATCCATAGTTCTTCCGGCACTCTGTCCACCAAATCGAGTTCCTTAAATCTGTTCTTTACTTCCACTGTGTATTCATAAGGGATTTGGTTTAGGTTATACCTGACTAGCCCAGTGGTTTTTCCTACTTTCTTCAGTTTAAGCTTGAATGTTGCTATAAGAAGCTGATGATCAGAGCCACAATTAGCTCCAGGTCTTGTTTTTGCTGACTGTATAGAGCTTCTCCATCTTTGGCTGCAGAGAATATAATCAATCTGATTTCGGTATTGTCCATCTGGTGATGTCCATGTGTAGAGTCGCCTCTTGTGTTGTTGGAAAATAGTGTTTGTGATGACCAGCTTGTTCTCTTGACAGAACTCTATTAGCCTTTGCCCTGCTTCATTTTGAACTCCAAGGCCAAACTTACCTGTTGTTCCTTTTATCTCTTGACTCCCTACTTTAGCATGCCAGTCCCCTGTAATGAGAAGAACATCTTTCTTTGGTGTCAGTTCTAGAAGGTGTTTTAAGTCTTCATAGAACTGGTCAATTTCAGCCTCTTCAGCATTGGTGGTTGGTGCATAAACCTGGATGACTGTGATGTTGAAAGGTCTGCCTTGGATTCATATTGAAATCATTCTATCATTTTTGAGATTGTATCCCAGTACAGCTTTTCCCACTTTTTCGTTGACTATGAGGGCTACTCCATTTCTTCTACGGGATTCTTGCCCACAATAGTAGATATGATAATTGTCTGAATTGAATTCGCCCATTCCTGTCCATTTTAGTTCACTGGTGCCCAGGATGTCAATGTTTATTCTTGCCATCTCCTGTTTGACCACATCCAGCTTACCAAAGTTCATAGATCTTACATTCCAGGTTCCTATGCAGTATTTTTCTTTGCAGCATCGGACTTTCCTTTCACTTCCAGGCACATCTGCAGCTGAGTGTCCTTTCGGCTTTGGCCCAACCACTTCATTAGCTCTGGAGCTACTTGTACTTGTCCTCCGCTCTTCCTCAGTAGCATGTTGGACGCCTTCTGACCTGAGGGGCTCAATTTAGAGCGTCATATCTTTTAGCCTTTTGTTTCTGTCCATGGAGTTTACTTGGCAAAGATATTGGAGTGGCTTGCCAGTTCCTGCTCCAGGTGGATTGCATTTAGTCAGAACTCTCCACTATGATCTGTCCGTCTTGGGTGGCCTTGCACGGCATAGCCCATAGCTTCTCTGAATTACTCAAGTCCCTTCGCCATGACAAGGCAGCAATCCATGAATGGGGCCAAAATACAATAGTCTTGGTTTAATCATAATAGATTATAGTGAAAATTCAGCCTTGATTTGACCCAGAACCCACTTTTCTTTCTGGTGTCCATAACACTCTGAACACCACAGTTCTTATCAATCAAATTCTCCTTCTCTTTTTTACATTTCTTCAGCTTTAAATGTATGCTGTAATCAGGTACACCATAGGATGGAAGATCTTGACATTAGTTTCTAGCAACACATCCTTACACTTCAGCATTTTTTCTAGTTCCTTCAAAGCTGTCTTTCCAACTCTCCATCTTCTGATTATTGGTTGCTGTTTCCATCTTGACTGATGGCTCAACCAAGATATGGCAATTTATCAACAACTCATTTCTTCATTGCCATCATTAAAGTTCTCCAATTGCTCTGTAGTCATGATTTCTGTCTTCTTAATGTTAAACTATAATCTTGTTTTTGCACTTTCTTCTTTCACCCATGCTCATTTCAATGAATTGCTGATTTCTGCCAGTAATATGTTGTTGTCTGCCTATCTTAAATTATTGATGTTTCTTCCTGCTATTTTCACTTCTCTTTGATCTGAATCTAATCCAGCATCTTGTATTATATATTCTGCATGTATGTTTAACAGATTCTCACACTGGCAAGGATGTTTTGCAAAAAATATTTGTCCATTTTAATACAGGCTCACATAATTTGTCAAATTAGGCAAATTGTATGAATTACCCAAAATTATTTTAACTGCTGGTTTCTTCAGGAATTGGAAGTACTATTTTTTTCACTTGTTTTTACCAATCAAGCAATCCTTTTGTCACTTCATATGTCTGTATTCTTTGTCTCTTAAATAAATAGGGCACCACATGTTATGCAACCATGAGAAAGGAGCTTTTTCTCACATTTTTTTTGCTGAAAGTGAAGAATCTTGTGGGGTTTTGAAATAACTCATTGAGGTATCTCCTGATTTTAGCGCAACCAAAACCAATTCCAAGAATAATCTTTCCATGCCTTCACACAATGCCAGGCCCTGAAATATAATTTAGTGTTATAACTGCATTTGGGATGAAGTGAATTCTTGTTATGGCAGGAATTCATACTGTTACAGTTCTAGCCACACATGCTCTACAAATTTCATGCATCCAAGTCAAATGGTCCACAAATTTCATATGTATGTAGCTTCCATATGAATACCTTAGTGGGTGTATATCAACTGCAGTGCATACTTATGCAGAAAATAAGAATGTACAAGAACATGGAAATATATTTTAATGAAATGATATACACAATCTATAAAAACTGAATAGAGATTTTATAGTTCATGGCATTGCTTTGTAAATTGACATGAGAGACAAGGTTATGTGGAATCTATCTATTGTCTTCAGTATTTCGGAACTACTGAACATTTGAACATATTGTTGGGGTTTTTAAGACAGTGCTGAAAAGATAGTTGTGTGGCATATAGGATGAAGCTCAGTTTCATACATCAGAAAACAAACCTGCAAATACTTCATTGTGAACAGTCACCTGTATGATATTTCAGTGCCTCCAATTTTATAAATCAGGGGCAAGAAAAAATTAATCGTGAGACAAATAAAATCTATCATTTTCTATACTGGCCTAGTCCTGGAAATTCACAATAATGTCAAGCAGACATAATGACATATAATTGCTTTCTCAGTTTTGTTACATAGTATTTTGCCTTCAGGGACATAGCTTATTTCATTTTGCTCACTAGACTAAATTCTTCAAATTACAATGTAAGTTGCGGTGAAATGGAGTGATTTATCCAAGTCATAATTCCCTTAAGCTTCTTTTGTATAAGCCAAAATATCTAAATTTAACTTTGCTCTGGTAATATAATTTTTGTTTCTACAAAGTTAAATACAAAACAAAGTTAAATACAAAGTAGAGCAGGAGAAAAGTTTCTATTGTTAAATGATAATAATTAAAACATATTTTTCTGGTTTTTTAGAAATAAGAAGTAGGCTATAATGGCCAGCACACTGCAAACATAACAATGAGGAAGAGTTGAACACAATATAGCTGGGGGGTGGGACTGACTTCAGAGAGAATATCATCAGAACTGTATTGTTAGTCTGACCTCTGAGTAGTCTGTCTTCTTTTCTGTCCTTTTCTAATCTACACTACTATCCGCCCTTCTCCTTTTGAAGTATTTCTGAATTACAGTATAACAAAAACATGGCAAATATAAACCACTTCACATTCAATTAACTTTAAATATACATGAAGTCGGGAGCATAGAACTTTTTATTAATATTTAATCATAAACAAATCAAAATGCTCTCATTTTGAAAGAACTCAGAAAAGCTATAGAATTTAGCAATATGACCTGCAATATTAAGATTCTGGAGAATCTCACTTTTTGCTGAAAAATAAAACACAAGACCAATAGCACTCTTGTCCTTACGTGCTCAAAGCTGCACTCACAATGCCTGGTGAAATAACTGGAAGTGTTATGATTCTCAGGAGCAGGGCTCTCATGCCGTATGGAATGTTGTACTCAAGTTCTTTGCTCAATCTCCTGGTTAGCGTCAGCCAAGAAAGTGATATAAAACAGATAATAAAATATGCAAAATTAAGAATGCTCATCTGCTTGTTTGTATTATTTATGCAGTTTGAAGATTTCCACTTTTACTGTCACAGAATATGGGTTATGCTGGCAGGAACTGTGATTATTTTAACCCTCAAGCAGAACTGCTTTTCAAGAGCCAGTGTGCTGTAGTGGGGAGAGTATCAGACTAGGACTCAAGAGAGGTGGGTTCAAATCCCCACTTAGCCATGGAAACTGACTTATGGTGAGAGGTAAACCACTCCTTGGGCATCTTATCATAAGCCAGAATTGACTTAATGTCCCATAACAACAGAAATGGTTTTACTTACAAAGAATGAGAACAAATAAATGCTGAAAATAATGAACACACTAGCATGCTTAGATCTAAATAACTTCTTCCAAGTCTTATTTTCAATCTCTAATAGCATCTTTCTCACAAATGTTAGAAAATATTTGAGAAGTATTGCCATATTTCCTGGTATGAATTGTTTGTACCGATATAGCACACAAGGGAAATGCAAGGGAAGTTCAGTAAGTTAGGTTACAAATATCACACAGGTGGCAATAATGAAGGTCCAGCCCCATGGGGCCGGACGGTCCACTCACAATTCCGATGGTGTCGCAACCTCCGCGGAGCCTTCCAATGGCTCCAGAGATCGCAATTGGCTCGCCACTCCTGGGAGGAGGCGGGACAACAAGCCTCTCTGCTAGGTCAAAGTGTGGCTCACAGATCACGATCTCTGCAGCCATTGGAAGGCTCCGTGGAGGTCACAGCAGCAGCGGAATTGTGAGTGGACCATCCAGCCCCATGGGGCTGGATCCTCGTTATTGCCACCTGTGCAGGGGTATTCGTATTCGTATATGAATACCCCCATCTCTAGTTACAAATTTGATTTCCCTACGGTGCATCCTGTCTTGGGCAAGCTGCACAAACCCAGAAGAACAGAATGATGAACCATTTCTAAGTATACAAAATAACCCAGGAAATTATTGCCATAACTCAGAATTGATTTGACATTGTTGTTGTTGTTGTTGTTGTTGTTGTTGTTGTTGTTCTTCTTCTTCTTCTTCTTCTTCTTCTTCTTCTTCTTCTTATTATTATTATTAAAAAACACCAGGCAGTCAAAATTATAAAAACATTGACTGCTATTATTTAACAGATACAAATTTTAACCAAAAAGCTAAGTATCTGTTAAATATTGGTGCAGTATGTATGGTGTTCCTAATACTGCTGTTTTTTTGAGCTCTGATGGTGTGATTTCTGAGATCTGCAAGTGCTTATAGTATTGTGTGAAGTTTATTGATATTGTTCCCAAAGCCCCAATGACTACAGGGCCCACTGAAGTGTGTTTCTTCCAGAGGCGAGATGTTTCAATTGCCAGGTCTATGTTCTTTGTTAGTTTTTCCAATTCTTTATTTTCAACTCTGGCATCCCCTGGAATTGCAATGTCAATGATCCGGACATTTCTTCGTTCTTTGTTCTATGACTACTATGTCTGGTGTGTTATGCTCAAGGTGTCTATCCATTTGGATCTGGAAATCCCACAAGATCTTGACTTCCTCATTTTCTGACACATTCTCTACCTGATGTTCCCATGGGTTTTTGGAGGCCAGCAAGTTATATTTTTTGCATAATGACCAGTGCACTAACTTTGCCACTCGATCATGTCTAACTTTGTAATCTGTTTGTGCAATCTTTGGACATTCACAGATGAGGTGTGACAGAGTTTCATCTTTTTCTTGGCAGAGTCAACCATTGCTGTTAGCACTAACTCCTTGGATCTTAGCTTTCATCACGTTGGCTTGGAGTGCTTGTTCTTGCGCAGCAAAAAGCAAGCCTTTGGTTTCTTTCTTAAGGGTCCCCAGTTTTAGCTATGCCCATGTTGAATTATGATCATGCTTTCCATCAGTATTTCTAAGGTGTTGTCCATGTAGTGGTTTATTTTTCCAGCTGTTTAATTTCTTTTCAAATTGTTGTTTCTTATAATGAGCCTTTGTTTCTGTTGTTTTCAAAATATTTTCCATTTTCACTGCTTTCAGTAATTTTTCTCTGCTTGTATTGATATAATCATTTAGGCTTTTTTTCCCCTTCCTCTACTACCTGCTGTATTTGCAGTAATCCACGGCCTCTGATTTTTCGTGGTAAATATAATCTGTCCACATCACTTTTTGGAAGTAGTGTGTGATGCATGTTCATTAGTTTCCATGTTTTCAAATCCAAGTTGTTGTTGTTGTTGTTGTTGTTGTTGTTGTTGTTGTTATTATTATTATTATTATTATTATTATTATTATTATTATTATTATTATTATTGAAAACAATAGGCACAGTCAATCAAAATTATAAAAACACTGACTGGTATTATGTAACAGATACAAGTTTTAACCAAAAACCTAAGTATCTGTTAAATATTGGCGCACTATGTATGCTGTTCCTAATATTCCTGTTTTTTGTAGCTCCGATGGTATTATTTCTGAAATCTGCAAATAATAATAATAATAATAATAATAATAATAATTATTATTATTATTATTATTATTATTATTATTATTATTATTATTATTATTATTATTATTATTAAACCATATAAAAATGGAAACGAGTTTAAGCTGGCACTTGCCCATGGCGATTCCTTTTTGTAATTTCATTTGTCTCTTTCTACTTTGTCTAGTGCTCAAATGACACTCCTATCATATTGCATGTCCTTCCTAGTGACATCCACTATTGTTAATTCTGTCACATAACAGTCTTTGTTTCTCCCTTTATCCTTTCCTTTCCCTTATTAAGATGCTGGGCATGCTGCTTTCCTTGGTATGCTAGCCTTTCCTTATCTCCTGGTTCATGTTTCTTGTCAAAAACTGCTTCAGAACCATCAGTCATGACAGGTAGGGAACATGAACTGAATAATTCAGTCATCAAATAAGAGCTGTGGTGCTCTTCATTACAAGGCTTAGCTTTGCAAATGCATATCCTAATTTGATTCCTTATTTTAATTTTTGGAGAAGGTTGAATGAGGCTGCTCTGTTTGTCAGTGGCACAAACACCAATACATTCTATTACAAAATTCCCTGTTCTATTCTAGTTTCCCCTTGTATATTATCACAATTGATCATGACCTTAGCACAAGTCAACAAGTAATGCTAAAGCAAGACTCCTCAAAATTAAAGCTCAAGAGCATGCTTCTGACCTCTGCCTTCTTACTTGTGGTATTCAGCAAAGTCAAAGTGTTTAGGGATGATTGATAAATTCAGTCTTTGCAGATATATCTCTACAAAACAACCTGATCCCCACCTCTCAGACTAAGATGTGGATTTGCTCTGAGTTATCTTTCAGATTTCTTGCCTTTCTGAATGTAGATACAGTTCTCAGCAGTTTAAATGTATCAAAATATGCATTTAAATATTGTTCTGAAAGAAAGTGTGTGTTTAAACATTTATTCACACATATTTTGCCAGGAATGAAAGAAAAACAATCCCCATTGTGATTTAGATGTATAAACTGCATAAAAGGGAGGGAGGCATGCACATGGCCTCAGACAACTGTGCAAAACCAAACAAATCCATTTGTACATTTCTGAGACCACCATAGGGTGGAGCAAAGAGTCCAGAAGGGATGGAACAGGACACCTACAAGTTTTTCACCTTAAATTTGGCATTCACACATGAAAATTACAAGCAGGGAAAGAAAACCAAAAACTCAGACAGACAAAAAAGAAGATGCCCCTTAGTTTAGACATGAACCTTTCATGCTTCTCCTGCTGAAAATCATCAAAATCTTGTGGCCAAGCATCACTAATTTCAGATCCAGGGAATAGGATAGCTGGAGAGACAGAGAAGGACAATGCTTCCTACTTTGTTCTCTTAAGAAGGAAACAAAGTTAACTGTGCTCATTACCTTATAAAATTCCCTTATTCACTCCCTTCCATGTGCAATTGCTTGGGTATTTTTCCTGACAGCTGGGGTGGGAGGGGAGGAGAGAAACAAAAACAAAAGCGCCCATCTCTACAACTGACAGAGCTCAGATTAGAAGCCGTTTTTTCCTGAGTGCACAATTCAGTCTATGGCTTAGACTTGCCAGTTGCATTTCGCAGGAATGGGCTCTTCATATTAAAATTAATTAAAATTAGTTTCATATGCAAATAAAACCTTTATTGGGCTGTTTCCAATTGCCAGGCTAATACCTTGATAAGGGCTGAAACAAAATATTTCCCCATTCTTTGCATGTTGCAAAGCTAGAGAGGAATCTCTGGAAAGAGATACAAAGATTTTGTCCCAAATATTGCCATTATCAATTGCAGTCCCTGACTCTTGCTCCTCCCACTGTTGCTGCCATATCTCCTTGCTCCCCCTCCCCAATTTTCTTTGTTACTTGCAAAATATTAAAATGAGGCAGGAAGTATGGCCATACTCTGATTTGGCTGCACACATCAGCACTCAGTTAAATCTCACTGGATAAAATACATAATTTTGAAGGCAAAAATGATTTTCCTATATACATTTTCCTGTTCTGGGATAAAGAAAAGGGGTGAAAGAGTATATATATACTCCTACGCTTAATGAACACTGCTCTGCTCCCTTTCACATGCACTCCCTCAGACAGAAACACGTGTACGCATGCTATCCACACATCTGCATGCATGCACAGGCAAGAAAGAGACCAGTCAGGTGCCTTACTACAGCTCCTCCCCATGCAAAAGGCCCTGAGTGCTTTGGTGGCTTCTTTTCTCTACCTCCCCTGTTTTTCTCCCCCATTTTTCCCTTCACACACCACACTCCCCACTCTTTTTCACTGCCCACCCTTGCACCACTTCTCTTCTTCTGTGGCTGTCACTTCTTCCACTCTTCCCCGCTGCTCCGCCTCTACAGACACCAACCCTCCCCCCCTCCCCTTACACATATCCACACAGAGAAAAGCCCTTTTAAATCCTTCTGGCAATAAAAAAAGTAGAAGCTCCCAGGTAGGAGAGAAGAAAGCTGCTTTGTGAGCAAATTGCTCTGGATGGATTCAAATCAGCATTTGCATCATCCGGGCAGCCAAAAAACAAAAACAAAAACAAAACCTTCAAATTTACCCATTTTATAAGTCGAGCAAGTCTCAAGCTATTTGATGGTGTAGTTGGGTTCTTTTTGTTAGGGAAGAAACTAGGGAGCAACAAAGCCTGTTTTTTTATAAATTTGGCTTGACTCTGACTTGGAATTCTTGCAAGTGTCTTACCCCTCTAAATACAACAGTCTAGTGTACATAACTGAATAGAGAGCTGAAGTCAGCTGGCTCTTTTCCAGTGGTGTACTGAGACCTTCAAGTGCAAAATAATCCTACATGGTATGGATCACAATAAGTGTCATGCATACACATTGGATGGCTATGCTATCCAATGCATTTCACAAGAGTGGTTTTACCCTCAGAACCCTAGATGAATTCTGACATCAAGGTGGTTGGTTATCATCTAAAATGTTTATTTTAAAGATATTATATGACAGGATTTCATTACTGGTGAAACATTAAAATGCAAGCATATCAGGCAAAATGCAAAGAAATAAAACAAAATGGATTTCATTCTGTCTCTTAATGTCTGAGAAAATGGATGTGTCCACGAAAGCTTACATTAAAATATAATGATTAGTCTTTAAGGTGCACATGTTTTGGTCCTCTTTTCTTTTTTCCCCCTTTTTTTGTATTGCTTTGTTTTGTTTCTTTGGATTTTGCCTGATATGCTTGCACAGACTAACATGGCTACCTCTTCTAAAATTAAAGTACAAGAAAGTAAAATGGCTGTTGCCTTCCTGTTTACCTTGTGAACGTGATGAGATGTCAGCTATCAGCATGTTTACTCAGAGGTGTCACCAAGTTCTATTCAATGGGATTTACTCTCTAGGAAGTATGCTTGTGATTACAGCCTTGGAGTTCATCCTAGCAAAGTAAGTTCTGCACAGTTTAAAAAACTAAAGTCATCTTCATAAGGCATCTGTCCCCCACAGTCATCTTCTGTAATATTTCATAGATTTCCACGTTCACAATTTCATGGTTTTCTCTTTTCTTATTAAGGAAGTCTGAATGCTATTAAAATAAGAGGCAAGCCATATGGATATATTGTTGACCTTATCCACACTATGTAAAATGGTTTAAAACCATAATGCAATTACAGAACATAAATGTTTCATTGATACAATCTTTCTACGTTCTTGTGATAAAGGCAAACAAAAGCAGCATAATTTAGATGCAGCCCTATAATATCTTGTTTTCTCTGCTAACAGGTCAAGCCATGTCTTGCATATGCAATTTTTTATCTTAAACGTAATGAATGTTTTGGCAGATGACAGGAGAAGTATGCAAATGTCCATTTCCAATTTACCTAGAAGCCTTCACCACTAGGTGTGCTGGTCAAGGTTTCTAGAAGTTGTAGTCCAAGTACATATGGGGAACGACTACACTACAAGATACATAAATTGGCATAAAGCAATACCACTAAGTCTACAGCTTTACAATAATTAGTAGTGAGCACTGAAGGAGAGAAGCTTTCAGATATTAATAATCATAAAAGACACATATTGATAACTTGGTGTTCTGAACTCTTACATACGTACAATACAGAGAGGAAGTAATGTCTGACCTGGTGAATAACTGAATTACCATAATAATAATAATAATAATAATAATAATAATAATAATAATAATAATAATAATAATAATAATCCCAAGGACAATCTGAAAAGCATTGCAAGATATTTCAGCCACCTTCTTTGTGCAAATTGATGCTAAGAAATAGCACTCATCTTTCTTTAGAGGTACCACATCAAATGTTTGTTCTGGAGTCCAACTGCAGCTACGAGACTACTCAATATGGAAGTGTTATAATGAATGAAGAGAAAAAGAAGTCTTATTTTCAGATAATTTTATCGAAGTGGATACAGAAACTTAGGTCCAAAAGGACTACCCTGGAAATTATAATTTCAGCCAAGACCTCTATTAACATTTTCATTAAATTCCAGGACGGTCAGATATCTTTTGTTCCCAGGAATGGCTGAAGACATTTTGTTGCCTGAGGCAAAGAAGGAGATGACACCATGTGCTATATATGAAAACTAACTGGGTCTTTTTCTAGCGCTGATAATAGGGTATCATCCACTGCATCTGAGGAAAGCAGATTGTCTCTTAGGGCATGAAGGGCAGGCCATATGGCACACAGCTCTTTTCTCTAACATCTTGTTACTTAATGCCACTTTCTATCTGAAACAAGCAACTTACTTTGCCTGTTTGTTCCATTAAAATCATAAATAACATCATGAACATGTACTGAGTGTGGTTGTCACAGGATCAGAGCCATATATTATAGGATGGAAAATTATTTGTTTGCCCAACTCCATGATCCTTCATAATAGGTCTCTACAAAAGCTACCTGATTCTTATCCTCACTTGCCCAAGCATCTCTCTCCCCTGCCCTTTTTATCTTCTCTCTCAGCTCCATTGCTCTAAGCATCTGAGCTTGAGAAGGAACACATTTGCAAAGTGAGGAACATGATGCAAATGTTCTCAATATGCATAATTTATTCTAAAGCAAATTATTTCATCTTCCTTTGAATGGAATTTGGACTCCTTTGGTGTAAAGTGCACTCAGCCCTGGTTATAACCCAAGCATACTTGAATTGCATTCACACCAACAGTTGTATTGTTTCTGTCATGCTGATCATCTTGTTATTCTGAATGCAGTGACACTTCAAGTATAATCATCATGATGCATTGTAAAGAGGAGTGGAGAATCACAAAAATCAAACCTGTTCTTCGCAGAGTTGTAGCAACATGTAATAGGAATTGAAAGAGGGAATCACTTAATTATTTTAGTAATTCTTATTGTATATCTGTGTGGAAATGTAGACTATATATGCAAATAATGCAATGATTTGTCACATTACTTTTAAAAGCAGATTATAAAAACTAGTCTATTCTAGAAATGTGCACTTAAAAATATTTTTTTTAAAAAAATCTGTGTATCAAAATAAATCAAGGAAGACAGGCAACCTGCACAAGCGTTATAAAGGACATATAAGGGTTACAAGATAATCTTCTGTTTTTCAATGTTCCCGCATCCTCCACTCCCTGATATGAGAAACAACAACAACAATGAAACAAGTGAACCATGATCTAAAAATTAGCCTTCTTATGCACTAAGGTGGAACTTGGAGGTTAAGATGAAGGGGGAAGCACAAAAGAGGCTCTTATTTCCATCCGTCAGCTGCCAATTAGAATTCAGAGAATGTCTAGGGGGAGCAGACAGGATGTTAGAGTTTTCAAAGGAGTCTGGAAAACTGTGAGACCTACTCTTTTTCTGCTTTGTGTCTTTCTGGTGGGATTGTTCCCTCCTGCTGCTGTGCTGCTGAGAGCTCCTCACCTACTGCTCTCCAGTTTGGATTTAGATATTGACCACTATTGACTGGTTGCTAGTGCTTGTCCTCTGTTTTGGATTATTTTATTCTTTCTTTGGATTTCTTCCTCTTTTTTTGCCCTTTTTAAGAGGGGAAACTTTCTCCCATTTCCTTTGTTTCTACTACTGCAAGATGGATCTGCCATTTACCTTCTGGACTACTGCCCACACTTCTAGACTGAAAAAGTGGTGGTGAAAGAGAAATCTCCCAAAACCCCATATTCTAGGTGTTTGGGTTGAGGGATTGTCTTGCTTTCATTTACTGCTTTTTGGACGAGATAGAAAGAGAGGGGTCTCTACAAATGCTAGTATTGTTATTTCAAAATATTATTGAATATTATTAAAATTGATAGACTCTTTTTGACCAGAAGTGAGCTACTTCAATAGCATTATCTTCGCCATTCACTAGATCTTCTTTAGTACACATGGTGGCACATAAATTGCATGCACAGAAGTGATGCATTGATTGAATTTCTCCACATTTACAGGAAATTTGCCCTGTATAAAAGTAGCCCTGTTTTGCTTGGTTATTATATTCCTACTCCACTTCAAAGTATATTACATGACTTCTAAATGGCCCAGTCAGAGTCTTGTCCCTGTGGGAGACACTCTTCAGCATTCATCAATTTTGTAAGGTGTGTTGTTTTTGCTCACCATAGATTTAGCTTAGTCTCTTCTGGTTTAATACTTAGAGCTTAAGATGTGTGCAGAAAAGTTTTTCTCAGTTTTAGCCACTGTCTAGGGGGCTGGTATCCATGGAGTGGATGGGTTTGGTGCTGTATTACCTTATTTCCTTTAATATTTGCTAGCACCTCTCAACTTACTTCCAGAGGGGCAATGCCAGCCAAATAATTGATTTTTTTCAGTGAGGGTAGGTTTCTGGAAGCCAGTAATAATCCTGCATGATTCATAAAGAACTACATCCACTTGTTTGGCATGTGCTGATTTATACCATGCAGCACTAACATATTCTGCTGTGGAGTAAAACAGGGACAAAGTTGTTCTTATTGTTTTGTGGGTATGCACCCCATTCTGACCCAGCCTGTTTCCTAGAATGTTATTGCTGGTGGCAACTTTCTGTTTAGTGTTTAGACAATGTTTTTTGAACATCTGGGATTCGATCCAGAGTAACATTCAAATACTTTAGGAAAGGGCAATGTTCCAAAATCTTGATTTCTCAGCTAACTTGGAGCTTTCTCTCTACTTCTCTGTTCTTTAAATAGAAAGTACATACCTGTGTTTTTAAAGGATTTGGTTTCAGCTGGTTGTTTTTATAATATAAGGAAAGATCTTAAAATGCAGAGGTAAGCTGGTACTCGATGGCCTCAAAGGTTTTCCCCAGGACTGTCTATGACTAGCATAGATGAAACTCCTGGCGTAGAGGAACACCACTTGATCATTTGTGTAAATGTCAAAAAGTAATGGTGACACCATGCTACCCTGTGAGATATTGTTCCTTTATTTCTCCAGTGACTGTGTCTCCCTTGAAACTCAACAGAGAATCTTTGGTTTTGAAGTAGAATAGTGACCATTTCTGTTAGTCCATTATTTTTAGTAAGGAAGTAGTGCTTTTTGAGCAGCAGTTTATGGTGGACTATCATATGCCACAGTAAAGTCGACAAATGCTGCTTCAGTTATTTTATGTCTTTCAAAACCATCTTCTACATGCAGTATTAGATTTAAGATTTTAAATTGTGAGACAGTCTGATACAAATAAAGAAAAGAGATCACGATTGGTGCCTGCCTAGGTAATGACCAATTTTTCTTTTTTTTGTGTACTGTTCTTGTTACCCACTTTTGGGGTAGATCATTGTCTCTTGTCCTACCTCTGCTTTTTTGGAGTAGTTTTGAGGGCTCAGTAAGGCTTCATTTGGTCTAGCATTAGAAACAGGAATGGGGGGGGGTGAAAGAACCCAAAAGAACTGGTCACTTTTGTATTTAATGAAAACACCAGTACATGAATGACCTCAAAGCCTAACCCCCAAAGAAACTAAAATGAATAACACTTGAACGTTTTCCCTATACGCATCCCTATTAATGTGCTACACTAAGATTAGGCAAAAGTATTTATGGGAAGATGTGTAACATTTCTTTAATAATAACCTACAACTTTTAATATCTGACCAACATCAGAGCTTATAAATACTACCTTATTTAGAAAGAAAAGATAGGAAATATAATCACATTTTCAATGAAAGTTGATTTATTAAGATGTCTTTAACCATCCTGTGGAAATAATGTAAAGAAATGGGGAAATGATAACCTTACTCTTCTTGAAATGTGTAAAGGACAGCATTTATTTGTTAAAAGTGGTCTTTACAAGAAATGGGAAAATCAGTGAAAAGGGCCACATCTTAAGTTATTCATTAATAAACTAAAACAATCTAACTAAATTAAGTTAATATTGAAGCACAGATTTAATATTTTTGTTTATCTTGAAGGGGCATTTAAGACAAAGCAAAGTGTGCTGCTTATATACCACCCCATAGCACTTAAAGCACTCTCTGGGTGGTTTAGAATTTAATTACACAGGGTACACATTCCCCCCCCCCCCAAACTGGGAACTTAATTTACTGACCCTGGAAGGATAGACGGCTAAGTCAACATCGAGTCAGCTATCCAAGCCCATAGGGATGTGAATTTAATTCACATTGATACACTGAAAACCATACCAGAATAAAGATTTAAAAAATCTCATCTGTGATTTTATTTTTTCTTTCCAAAGCTTTGTTGTGAGCTTTGGATAGGGGGGGAAAAAACCCACCAGCTGCATGGATTTCTGAAAGCCCCTTTCTCATCCACCCCAATAACAATGTGCTCTCTTCTTCCTCACTTTATCCTCACAACTTTACTTGGATATGGAGCTTATCTGTTGACTTTGCGCCATTAACACTGTCTCAGCCTGACCTAGAAAAGAAAGCTCACAGAATTATTGTGAGAATGAAATGAGGAAGATGTGAGCAATGAACACAGCCTTGAGCTCATTGGAAGAAATATAGGCTATAAATATAACAAAAATTAAATTACTTTAGACAGACTTGAGCATGTTCCTACAAAACACTTCTCAGAATATTTATCTCAACTTTGGTAAAACTGAAAACATTCTCATATGAATAGAACTGAATTTTAGTGTTTGTTTAGAAATGTATCTGAGACAAACATGTCTTTTTATAGTAGAGAGGAGCAAGTTGTCTGACATTAGGCACATAAGATTTTCTTCCTCCTCCTCTTCTTTTTGGCATTTACTTTCCATGTATTTTAGGTTTTCCTAAAACTTCTTAAAGTCTTCAAATTTTACAAACAATAAATACTTGGTTTTAGTAATATGGACCCTCTTTAAAAAACAAAAACAAAACAGAAATGGGATGATAGAGAGATTTCTGAACAACTCTTAATCTCCAATTCTCTTTAACTCCATTTATCCTACTCGTAATATTTTTGAGAAAGTCCTGAATCTTTATTGATCACTCTATCCACAACACTGCACTGGTTCTCTTGTCAACGTTAAAGTTACATAGTTCTTCTGCAGACATCATTTTTGTTTTAATATTCAGCTACAGTCCTGCTTTTCTACTTCCTTCTTTCACCTTCATCAGTACTTCTTTCAGGTCATTGCTACTTTCTGCCAGTAATGTGGCATCACTGGAATATCTTAGATGATTGATATTTCTTCCACCACTTTTCACTCCTTCATCTGAAAGCACAGGATGATCTATCTCTGAAGTTCTTTAGTGGGTTCCAGCAGCCAGCATGTATTTGTGATGTGATTTTGAGTGCCTCTTCCTTTTTTCTTAATGCTTGAATGTCAGGCATTTCTTTCTCCATATAGGATAAAAGCCTTTGTTGCAACACCATGAGCTTCCTTTTGCTTGCATGGAAAATTAGTGCAATGGTCCTGTTGCTATTGCACTGCTTGGTGTCAACCTTGGGGATTGGAATGTATATTTCTAGTCTGCAGATCGTTGGTTTGTTTTCCATATTTGTTGGCATATTTTTGTTAGAATTTGATAGATAATCTGTCAATTTTTATTTCTTCTAAGTGCTTTCAGAGCAGCTTTCATTTCAGTTTCTAAAATTGCATTTTCTTCATCACAGGTTTCCTTTTCAAAGCAACTTGTCACCCTTGCATCTTTTCTTTATATCTCTTTTGTATATTATTTCCATCTTCTTCTTTTCTTTTCTTTTATTATTTTATAAGGTATGTTCTTTTGCTGATCTTTCAGCATCCCTACTTTAGGTTTAAATTTTCCCTCCAAAGTTTTGGATTTTATGAATTTTAATTTCTTGGATATTTTGGCTAGTATGATGCTATAGCAACAAAGCCAAATATAAATCAATTTTTTTTTTTTTGCATTAAAAAGACCTTGAATGAAGTTGCTTGTGGGACTAAGCTAGCCAAACAAAAGAGAGTGAGGCAGAATCCAGGACAGATGGTTTTCAACACACACACATGCAAACACACAAACACACTTATGCTGAAAGGTTGCTATAACATGCAAAATAATGCATTATAAAAATAAATAAGCTATGTAACAAACAGGATCAGGACTAATTCTATTATAAGTTGCTTCTAAAGGAAGAGTTCACTGTGGAATCACTCTGCTTCATCCACAGAGTTTATAGAGAATTCACATGGCTGTTTTTTCCACTTGAAACCCTCTCATAGATACTCATTGCTTCTTCCATTCCTTTTTTCCCCTCAAACAGTATCTTAAGGAAGAGAACAACAGCATATCTGTGTAATGTTTTTTTGATTCACAGTACAAGAAGTCCTCCACTTAGAAGTAGCAATAATCATTTTACTGATTTTTTTTTTTAAAGCCAGTCTAACAATGGATATTTCATTTTTAGCGAAACAGCATGGAACTTGGTCCTGCCACAATTTCTCTTTCTGTTATATCTGAATTACTGGCTTGCACCCTGAACTTACTAGTTTTCTCGCTATTATGTTATGCCTATAGATACATCCTTCAGCTGACATATGACTGATTTACTGTGTTTTTCTGAGATTGCAGGTATAGAGATAGGTATAGCCTATCTCTATACCTGCAATCCCAGAAAAACACAGTAAATCAGTCATATGTCAGCTGAAGGATGTATCTATAGGCATAACATAATAGTGAGAAAACTTATAAGTTCAGGGTGCAAGCCAGTAATTCAGATATAACAGAAAGAGAAATTAAAAAAATACTAAGAACAAAGCCAACAACAACACTGTTTTCATTTCTCCTATAGAGGACAAAGTTATTATTATCACTCTGGTTTAACCTATAAAGTGACACAATCCAATTTAGAAAGGAAAACAAATAAATCCTTTATGAAAATGCCAAATCACATCAGAATGACACTTGATTTCATTCTGCTCACTGAAGTATTTGATGATGGAGAACAGCTAATGCGCCACCAAATCCCACGAGGACTGAAGCTACACAAATGTAATATTCTCATGTCTGCCATGTAATGCCTTTTACATGAATAAATAGAGTATGCGATTACCTTTGCAAACTTTTCTTTTGAAGTCATTACTGAGAAAATCACTACAATATTATGACTTTAAGTCTACTGAGATAAATAATAGCTTCCATACAAAATAGGTATGGGAATACATTCTTTTGTCAGACCCGTACGTGTATGTGTAAATTTCAGTTCCACAAAAAACTTTTTATTTTAGGCAATATCAACAGACATTTTTCAGCTATTTACCTAGCATAATTACTTACTCCTGTAACAATGTTTGCTATTTTCATCTTGACCTCATGTTTTCATGATGAACTAGATGAATCAAAAACAGCAACTATACTTTAAACTAGAACTATGCACATTATGCACCAGATTCAGGCAAATCACAAAGTTTGAATAGAATTGGTATGATTTTTTATCAATACGCATGAAGCCTGTATCAAAGCTGAATGGACAGATTTGGTTCCACCCTTTCAATCAGAATGGAAACTACAACTTACAAAAGAAATAAGGCAAATGGGTTTTTCCACCAACGTTCTTTTGGCAATGGGGCATGTCGGTGCTAAAGCAGCACTCAAACAAAGAACCTGGGACATAGAACTTCAAGAGCATATGAGCCAGTCAGGCAAATACAGTGTTGTTACTAATAATGCCTTTACAATAGCTTCATATTTGATGAGCACAATGTCAACAAAGACCAGAAGAGCCTTCACATTAGCGAGACTTAATGTTTTACCCTCTAAGCTCATGGAAGGAAGATTTCAACATATACCTATCTTGGATTGCCTGTGTCCATGTAATGATGGCCAAGTGGAAACTGTAGGTCATGTCTTACTGTACTGTCTTTTTTATAGAGATCTACACACCAACCTCCTGAGCCCAATCATTCTCAGATATCCAGGGAGACCTGATGAATTTTACATCAAGCTACTTCTTTCCGATCAAGACTCCCTTATTACACGCTCTGCAGCAAAATTTTGTGCAGCAGCAATGGCACAGCACTCCCTTATAGTCTCCTGAGTTCACAGATTGACTGGTTTTAGCATGAGGGTGGTTTATTGTTGAATGTAGAGAAATGTTGTGGTCCCAACCGAACGGAGGAAATGTTTATAAATCTTTACAAATATGTAGGAAGGACTCCCTATAACCCAAAGACCCTGTCCAAACCAGTTTGCCCTAAATGATCCATTGCCCACCCAGCCCGGAAATAACGAGACAAGACACAGGTGTTGGGTTTAAAACTTGGGCTGCAACTTTATTAACTATTTAAAGTCATATCCACCCAAATGCAAGGGGGCCTACTGTAGTGCGATATTCTTCAATGTCCGGATAATCCTAGATCTCCGGACATTTCCTATAGCAGGGCGAGCTCCTATTTCTGAAATGTGCTGTCCGCTGTACAGCATGCCTTTAGGTGCTCTGTGAACTGGTACCCCCCCAAGCCAACTCCTCCTGCCGAGCCTCATGACCCTAAGCAGGCAGTTGGCTGGGAGATCGTACCATGTAAAACCACCTCTCATCTGATAGCTGATTGTCACAACCTGACAGAGAGATGGCCAAATTTTTAGCACCACGTGTCAATCCTGAACTCACCCAAGCTTTTTTATCGCACTATCCGAAGCTGTGACCGAAAGGAATTTAACTAACCATTATTTCCATGGCATTTATAACCACACCCTATAGATAAGAATGGGATGGGTGAAAACGCACCCGCAACCAACTGCCAATTAGGATGCACGCCAAAAATTCCCATCCGGCTCCAAAGGCAACCAGCTAATCTCACTCTTAATCCAAGGGTGGGTGGGAGGGATTGCAGAGAAGGCAGCAAAGAGGCTGCTGTAGAGGGACCCAGCCTTCTTTTTATATATATATATATAAAGAATTTTTATTTAAACATATGAATACAAAACATCTATCATTCAACATACTACAACAAAGTACAAAAGAAAAAAGAAAAATAACCCAAAATAAACCACCCCTCCCCCCTTTAAAGGACAGAGATTCCAACCTCAATTGGGTCCCAAATTTCCCAGGTTTCCAGTGAGCATTGAAGAGAAAAAATAAACATGAAACATTTTGCCCTAAACTTTTGTTTTTTCCTGAGCCCAAACATATATTAAGTTCCAACTTTGTTTTACATAGTCTCTTGGTTGTTCTCGTAGTGCTTCTGAAAGTGTGTCTAGTTCTGTGATATCCAACAGCTTCTTTAGGAACTCCTCCATCGTAGGTATTTCTTCACTTTTCAATTTTTGGGCCCAGAGTAACCTAGCAGCTACGAGTATATACATTAAACAATATTTAATTTTCTTATCAGTAATTTCCAGTATAATATTTAATAGTGCTATTTCAGGTTTAAAATTTAGTTTCTGTTGAATGATTTCTTTTATTGTTTCCCACACCTGTGTCCAATATCTCTTGACTTTTTCACATGTCCACCACATATGATAATAAGTTCCTGCATTTTTTTTACACTTCCAACAAACATTGCTATTACCCTCTGACATTTTTGCCAACCTTACAGGGGTATAGTGCCATCTATAAAACATTTTGAGGATATTTTCTCTTAGATTTACCGGCTTAATCATTTTATGACACTCTTTCCACATCATTGTCCAATCATCAATATCAATATTGTGACCAAAGTTACTTGCCCATTTTATCATCATCTCCTTCACCCTCTCGTCCTCCAAGTCATATTCCAATAGGTATATATACATTTTTAAAATTATTTTCTCATCAGTATAAATCCACTGTTTATCCACCTGGACTTCACCCTCAAAGAAGCCCACAATTTTATCTTTTTAATATCTCGATTCTAGTTTGTTCATTGACCACCAATCTATTGCCACCCCTAGTTCCTCTAGCTCTTGCTTATTTTTTATATTTTGTTCTTTATTAAGTAATTCTTTATATGTTAGTAATGCTCCTTTCTGATTCAACACTTTCAAAGTAAATGCCTCTATAGGCACTACCCATATTGGGCTTTTCTTATAGGTTTGTGCTTGAAATTTTTGCCACACTAGGCATAGTGCCTTCCTCACAATATGTTCCATAAAATGTGATTGCTCCTTGTGTTTCCCATACCACACATATGCATGCCAACCCATTATTAGATCATGTCCCTCCAATTTCAGTAATCTTTGGTTTACAAGAATTATCCATTCTTTTATCCACGTCATAGCACAAGCCTTATAGTATAATAGCCAGTTTGGTAGTCCCCCTTTCTTTCAGGTCCTGTAATAGCCTAAGTTTTATTCTTGGTTTCTTAGTCTTCCATACAAAATTAGCTGTCAAACGATCCAAGTCCTTGAAGTATTTAAAATTTAATAGTATTGGCAGATTTTGAAAAAGAAATAAAAGTTTTGGTAATATCATCATTTTTATCGTTGAAATTCTTCCCATCAGAGATAATTGCAGCTTACTCCATTATTCCAATTTTTTCTGGATTTCCTTCTGTATTCTAAGATAATTCTCTTTCATTAAATTACTTGGTTTTTTGGTGATGGTAACTCCTAAATATTTGATTTTCTGTACTGCTTCAAAATTAGTTTCCCTCACCAATTTTTCCACATCTTCTTTCTTTATGTTTTTAGTCATAAATGTTGTTTTTGATAGTTTATTTTAAGACCTGCCACTTGTCCATAATCTTCTATGATTCTCAATAGTTCCTCCAAATTTCCATGAGGATTTTCAAGTATTATTACCAGATCATCTGCATAAGCTTGTACCTTAAATTCTTCACCTCTAATTTTTAGTCCTTTAACTCTCTCATTAGCCCTTATCTGCCTGTTTAGAATTTCCAAAGTTAATATAAATAGAAGAGGGGATAACGGACATCCCTGTCTTGTGCCTTGTTCAATCAGTATGCTCTCTGTTAAATTACCGTTGACTTTAATCCTGGCTTCCTGCTTGGAATATATTGCATTAATTGTTTGTAGAAAGGTTCCTTCCACTCCCATTTTCTTTAGTTGTAACAACATAAACTCCCAGTTGACATTGTCAAAGGCTTTCTCTGCATCTAGAAAGATTAACATCATCTGTTTTTCTGGATGCAATTCGTAATATTCTAAAATATCTATTATTGTCCTTATGTTTGTTGACAATTTCCTTTTAGGGATGAAGCCTGTTTGATCTTTATGTATTATTTCTCCCAATATTTCCTTTAATCTTGATGCCCAGATGGTTATGAAGATCTTATAGTCAACATTTAAGAGAGAGAGGGACCCAGCCTTCTTAAAGACACAGTCCCTCCTCCCCTCAGAAGACTGCATCGCCTGTGACGCTTGCCTCCAGATGGGCAGGCAAAGCCTCCCCGAAATGGCAACCCAGCGCCATTCGGAGCGGTCAATGGTTCAAAGGATAGCTATAAAAATGCTGTATTTGATTCTCCCCATATTTTACAACCAGTACACAATTAATTATCTGTTGTACACTTTTTAAATTACATTTTGTATATTTTAACCATATAATATTTTATGAACTGGCTGTACACTTTTTAAATTGCATTTTGTATATTTGAACCACATAATATGTTTTATGAACTGGCTGTACATTTTTAACCTGCATTTTGTATATTTTAGCCACATAATATGTTTTATGAATTGGTTGTATATTTTTAAACTGCATTTTGTATATTTTAGCCATAAATATGTTTTATCAGCTGGTCACCTGACCATAAAAAATAAAATTCAATGCTATTCTAGATTTGGTTCCAGACCAAACAAAGTGCATTTACAAATTGATCTGTCTCCAGAGCACAAATAAGATGGGGCAGAAATGGCTTCAGGCTTTTTTTTTTTCTTTTTTTTTTTGGTCAGTTCTTTGAAGAAGAAGAAAGTATGTGTAGTCCTCCTTTAAACCGTTTCTCAATCCAGGGATTTAGGGAAGGAAAAGGCTGGATTTCTTTGTCATTTAAGTAAAACATATTAGACATAATGGGGCTTACTTCTGAGTAGGCACATACAGAACTGCACTAAGATTTTTTCTTAGCATGGTTTGTTAGGGGTCTGCAAGATTAGTTGTGGAGAAACAGAGGTAGAACACTCCATGAGCAAGTAAAAGACTAAGGGCTAAATGGTGGATTGCAAGACTTCTGACACTGAGGACACATCCCCATTGGCAAAATAGCTTCTACTTGGATTGGTTTTGCTGCTGTTTCATTTATGGTATCCACATGTGTTTTGACTTAAAGCACTCCATCCTGCCCCTATTTATAGCTATGCCAGTCCTTTTTGGCACAGTGGTAGGGCTAAAGATTTGGGGGACAATTCAGCACACTCCTAATTATCCCACTACATAGCCCATGTGGATGGTTAGTCCACCCCAAAGTAGAACTGTGGGTGGTGTTATCTGATGTAAGAACCCTGTGATATATTTTGTGGATTGTGGCACTGAAAAGGACAATGGAGAAAAAACCCTCCTGTATTTTCATCTAGGCTCATCACCATCATGTGCCATCAAGTCAATTCTGACTTAAGTCAACCCTTTTGAGGATTTTCCAGGTAAAGAATACACAGAAGTGTTTTACTATTTCCTTCTTCTGGAGGAGAAGAGTGCCCTGGAACTCTGCAGCCTTCCATTACTTAACTTTTTTTTTTTAATTTCCTATTGATGCAGCACTATTGTTCCTTGTTATATAGTAAATGAATGACTGACACCAAGCGAAGTGACAAATGGTTGCTTCAAGCATGGTAGAGACTTGTTTAAGCTCATCAATCTCTTCAGTGCAGCTTCCCACTAGTCTGGCCTGACAGAAAATGCTGAAGTAACAGAAGTCTGCTGTTGAACACTCTGGGCTCCATTGTACTTAGTTTGTAAAATAGTAAACAATGTTTGAACTAGATATATTTTTCTATGCTTTTAATTGTATTTATTATGTTGTAATTTTATCCTCACTGCACTTTATGATTTTTTATTTTCGTCCCTATGTATTGATGTTGTTATTTGCTATTTTGTTACTTTGTTGTTTTAAGTTATTTGTTGTAAACCACCCAGAGTGGCCTTGGCTGCCAGATGGGCGGTATATAAATAAATAAATAAATTATAGTACACTGGTGGTACTATAAAGAGTTCATTTTCCTCCTCTTTTGGCCACAGGATGGACGTCCAGTAGCCAGAGTCAATTCTACACACACATATATGCACACAGTTAGCTAACAATAATTCCTCCATTTCCCTGCCTTGCCTCTTTTTTCTGTTGATTCCCCAACCCTCCCCAACCCAAGATCAATCATTTGATTCCATGTACTCACAACTAGTGTTGAAGCCCATTAGGTCTCAGTCACAGCTGGAACTTCGTGCACATGGGGTGGGGTTTCCAACTCAGTGCTGGTGGAAAATTGAATGTAATTAAAGAGCAGCATTTGCATCCCACCTGCACAAACCAAATGGGCAGCAACATTGGCTGTGGGTGCATGGGACAGATGCAGAGATGCAGCACTTACAGAATATGTCAGATAAACTAATTTCTTAGCAATTGAGAAATGAGAAACACTTTATTACATCTGTTAGACACCAATATTTTAACATATAGAAGAGTTATATAGGGAGAAGGATAATGCTTTTATTCCAAATTCCTTATCACCTCAAAGAAGCAGACCTGTGAGAGAGTATGAAAAATGGAGTTTGGATTTCAATCAAAGTTAAATAAATGGCTGTCAATGACTATTATTTTAATTTATTTCTCAAACATAATTTCGTATTGAAGAGAATATATATTTTTCCCTCTTCAAGAATCAGTCAATACTTCTGCATTAAGGTCTTCTATTCCAGGCATTATATATTAGATGAATACAAGAATAGGGCCAAATTAAATGTTCTCCTGGCAATTAGAACATTATTTCTTTCCTTCTCCTTCAGTCTTTCTTGCCACCTGAAACCCAACTTGGGAGCCAATATGGCTTTCGGAATGCATAGGGGATGCACCAGGGAAGGGGTACTCACAATCACTGTAGCATGCTTTTCTGCCAGCAAAATGTTACTGGTGGATATTACTCACTGTGTTCACAGCAAAACATGGAATTCAAGTCAATGTCTACATAGGTGCTAAATCTGTGAAAAACCAACTTGAGATTCCACAAGCAGTAGAAGTTTAATGGAGATATGATAAGACATGTACTGGGGAGGGGAAATATCAAGTCGCTGTCTCTCAACCAAAATTTGTCTCTAGGCCAAAAATTGAATTAAAAAAGGGTACATGTTTTAAATTGATTACAAGATTGTAAATTCATGGGACCCAACCTATACGTTTCTGAAGACATGCAGATTATTTTGCACTTACTGTATCTGCTAAAGCTTGGATGGGTAATAATGTTATTTCTGATTGCTAAATTTGAAACCTATTTCTATAAATGAAACACAGAGGAGACATGAGACAGAAAAAGACAAAAGAAGAAAAGGACTCTTGCTAAAGGCTTGTTAATATTCAAGGTATAACTGAATTCATGCATTTTTAATATTTAATCAGTAAGATTGTGTACAAAATTTTCTCACCATTTGTGAGATCCACATCAGAAAGCTGTGCTTCATATAATATTCATTTTAATGTCAATAAATTCAGAAGATACTAGTCAGCTGACAACAGTGACACTGTAGCTCTTCTTTATTATGTCTTAAGAAGTGTTATTCCGCTTCCCCATGCATTGAAAAATAAATGTTATCTCTGTTCTGTCTACTTTTTTCTTTCAATTTAGTGGTAGTCAGTTGTTCTAAGGAATTTAATGAATTTCTGTATGAAGCAAACCACATTCATAACATAATTTTCAATTAGTGCACAGCTATGTATTATCTCAGTCTAATGGACATTTAACTCAAAGTACTCAAATATAACATGACTGCACAACAGAATCTCTCACAGACATTCACTTATGAAGTCTCATAAACTTACGCAATAACTGTCTCATATTTATTTAATATTCATATGTAACCACTTTTACTCAACCAGGGGTTTGCTATGATACTGAAGCTTTCATTCTCATGATGGAAACTGGAAGCATAGACTTAATTTTGAAAGGATTAATTTAGTTTACAGAGGCTGGACCACACCTGTAAGTTTCCAGCTATTGCAGAGACACCTTACTCTTAAGAACACTTTTTACTTCCAAGCAAAGTACTTCTTGGTCCTGAGGAGCCTGGTTTCTGTCATCTAATGGCCTAATTAATGTCCCCTAATGACATAAAGTCACCTGATGATGACTCAATTAATCCATTTTATAAATGATGTATTATTCTCAGCGGGGGTGTTTTTGTGCAGTTTTCAACATTTATTCTCAGTTGCCATTTCTCTCCATTGTCATAACTTATGCCATGCAAGGCTGATGATGTTATCAGTAGTGAAGATATTCTGGAAATTAAAAATTTCTGACTTCTCTCCTGAAGCCCCCACATAATCCCTTTCATTTTTGGGAAGCTATGTGGGGCACACAATAGGAGTGGGCAATCTTTAATTACTGGAAATTGCCAATGTCACAATGATTTCAAGAGGAGTAGTGATTTTTTCAGAAGTTAAAGACTCCTCAAAGTTTCCACAGCTTCTTAATAGTGGAGCCTCAGGTGACAGTGGAGCTCCAGGACCTTTGGTAGAAAAGTCAGAGATGTTTAATTTTTGAAAAATCACCATCGCTTCTGATGTCATCAGCATTGAACAGAGTTAGTTACGGCAACAAGATTTCAGCCAACATTTATTTGTAAAATTTTGCATGCCCTCCATTCAGGAAAATATAAAATCCATCTATTGCTTTAGTGTTTCAATCCCAATAGGAAAACATGGATAATTTCCAAAGCATATAAATAAAATTCAGTCTTACTTTTTGCTATCCACATTCTCCAATACACTGTGTATACTGTACACCTAAAAAGCCCAAATTCTCCAAAATCAAACAATGTGTAAAATCTTATTTGAAGAACTGCCAGAAAGACAACTTAAGACTTATGCACATGGATCAGCAGTTGGACAAGTCACTATAATTTCCTGTGGCTGCAAATGGCCACATGTACAGAACCGTCTGTATACATGCAACTGTCATCAAATGGGCATAGTGATGCTTCTCACAGCCACCAATACCCAAACATTTGCACATCACTGGATCTAGGTGACAAAGTACTTACTAACATCTCATTAGGCAGGGTATCAGCCTTAAAAGCAATTAAAAGTGATGTTGATTTCTGCCCCACCTGAGTTAACATGTCAAAAGAGTAATTTTAACATTTGCATGAATACTCGCTTTTGAAATTAGTAAGCTGATGCTAAATTTATATACAAAGCGTACTTTGACTAATAATAGACTCCCGTGATAAAGAAGAAAACTCAATATCCATTATATATTTGGATTTCCAGAGAAAACCTGACATCAGAGATTAATGACCAAATTAAACAACCACAGCTCAGAAAGTAAAAATAATGTTCTGAATATAAAGGAATTTTATACAGAAAGGGGTGGAGAAAGAGAAAAATTTCAAGCTCTGAAAGGGAGAAATAGTTGTAATAGTTGTAATGGTACATCTGAAGAATGCAGAGCCAAGGGTGGTTCCATCATTGTGTTGGTGCATGAGAAATTCATCTGGATTCCCTTTCATCACAAACTTGCCAAATGTGCATTTTCTAAATGTGAACATAGAACAGAACACATGTAGGCAGGGAAGACTTTACAAAAATAGGATAAACAAACTAGATTCATGGGACGCATGTATAGCCTACTCAGATCCTTTGCTTGTAGTCAGAAGCCATCCTTTAGGTTTGAACTAGACATTAAGAGGAATGTGGGAATATGTTAGAGTAGTCTAATGACTAGATGGGCGGGATATAAATTCAATAAATAAATAAATAAATAAATATGTATTTCTTTTGATTAAGGCAACTTGTTTAACAAAAGCTCTTTTTGTGCAAGAGACAAAGAGAAATGGGAGCATGCTGCTGCACCTAACCTTGATGTTGTAACTAGAGATGGGGACAAATAAAAAAATGGTGATTCATTTTGATTCGTGATTCATCAAGGTTAATGACTCAACGAATATGAATATATGAATATTCTTTGATGAATCGATGAATTGATTTGTCAATTTGTCTTCACTTTAAATGGCTAAGGCAGGCTAAGGGAATCCAGGCTGCCCTTTGCAAAGATGGCAGCTGCAGCTTCCCCACCCTAAATGAAGCCGCAGTTGCCATCTTTGCAAAGGGCAGCCAGTCTCCATTTTTACATGCGTGGCTGGGAGGCGAGAAGGAGACCTCGGCAACAGCGATTAAGGTAAGGGGGTGTCGGTGGGGGTGGGGTGGGGTGGGGTGGGGACTAAGGTAGGGAAAGGAAGGGGGTGGGGTAGGCTGTTGGGGTGGCTGGCTGTGGGAGGGGGATGACTGCCTATCTGCTGCCGATCAGCTGATCAGCAGCCGGTAAGCAGAATGGTGTTTTTTGTTGTGGTTTTTAATAGGAAGGAGGTGTCGGTGGGGGTGGAGGAGGGCTAAGGTAGGGAGAGGAAGGGGGTGGGAGGGTAGGCTGTGGGGTTGGGTGGCTGTGGGGTGGCGGCTGCCTATCCCCCGCCGATCAGCTGATCGACGGCCGGTAGGCACAATGGTGTTTTTTTTTTTAATATGAAGGACAAATAAAAATGGGTAAATATTCATCCCTTCGTATTCCTGGGGGTCTCTGGAACCCACAAATATGAAGGGGTGAATATTTAATGAATCGGCTATTTTCGTCGAAAAAGCCGATCCATTTTTATATTCGTCCCCATCTCTAGTTGTAACCTTTACTGGTTCATGCATGTGACTAGAAAAGAGCATTGCAGAAAGACACAAAACATTCCCAAGAACCACATTCTAGTACCTGTTCAGGCCAGAAAATCTGCATTGTGCAAAATGGCAGCTTCTGAAAAGGACAACCCCCCCTTTTTGCTCAAAACTGCTGAGAGTTGCAACCTCTCAGTATGATAAACCAAATGAATTTATTACTCACATGTGACTACAGGGCAAGCAAGATGCAGCAAGTCAGAAAACATTCCCAGGAACGATATTCAAGTACTCATTTGGCCCTCCAGAAAACAACAACAACAGAATAGTAACTTTTGAAAAGAAAAAGCCAGTCCCTTTCACCAGTCATATGGGGCCCAATGGGAATGATTCAACAAGCATGAAAACATTCCATGGAACCACATTTTGATACTTCTTCTTATACAAAGTCTTGTATTTCTGAAAATATTTTAAAACAGCAACTTTCGAATAGGGCAAACCTACAAAACAGAACATGAACAGCCACAAATCATCCAGAAGAACCACTTTCTGATTTCTTTTTGGGCCAAAAATCTGTCTGCTCGACTTCAGCAACATCTAAGAGGTCAAAGGAACTATGTCCCCCAATCAAATGAGTAAACACAAGCAGTAGGGTGAGTGACAAAAATTCCACAAGAACTGTATCTACTGTGGTATTTCTTCTAGGCCAAAAATTTGTGCTTATACATATGCTAGATATTGCAGTGTGGTTCCATTGAATGTTTCATGCTTTTTAAAATCACTCCCATTGAGCCTTGTATCACTGGCAAAAAAGGGTTGACTTTTCTTACTCAGAAGTTACCATTCCAAGCTTTTTCCCCCTGAATTTTTGTTCTGTTCTGTTCTGTTTTGTTTTGTTTGTATCTCATCTTCCTCCGTCTATGAGAACCCCCCAAAAAACAAAGACAAACAATTAAAAAATTAAGACTATACCATACACATATTGTATAGCTGCCTTGAGTTCTTTTAAGGAGAACGGTGGGGTAAAAATACTTGAAAGAAAGAAAGAAAGAAAGAAAGAAAGAAAATATTGCAAAACGTTATTTAAAAACTATAAAACAAAATTTTAAAATCTATTAAACTTCCTCATTTCAGTTGTTCACAGACTCCCTGAAAGCCTCTCTAAGAGGTAGGCTTTCAATTGTTGGAGAAGGGAAAGTAGAAAAAACCTGACCTCCAAATGAAGGAGTTCAGTAATCTGGGAACAGCCACAGAAAGAATCTTTCTCTTGATTTCTCACTCACCATGCTTGTGAAAATGGAGGGAGGAAGAGAAAGCACTCCCTTGCTGATCTTAATCTGCATGTGGGCTCATACTAAGAGATGCAGTCTCTCAGATATTCCCAACATGAGCCAAAAGGACTATTAAAGTCATGACCAGCACTTTGAAGATGGCCTGGAAACAAATAAGCATCTAATGAAGTTGTTGTAACCATGTGTATGTGTCTGTCTGCCTGCCTTCCTTCCTGCCTGTCTGTCTCACAATCCCTGGCAACCAGACCCAACCAACAGTCTGGCTGTAGCATTTTGTACCAGCTGAAATTTCCAAACCATATTCAGATGCACATGGATTGCATTTGCAATTGTCCAAATAGGAGGTAACCCAGTTGTGTATCACTGTAGACAAGTCAGGCCTCTGAAGATACAAGTGCAACTGGCACACAGGTTTTAACTGGGTAAATGCACTCCTGGCCACGGCCAGTACCTGCACCTCCAGGATCAGAGAAGAATCTAAGCTATGCTCCTGAGTCTTTAGAGGGAGTGTAAACCACATTCGGAACAGTTGAATTCCTATTCCCTGGCCTTCCTTTTAACAGATCAGGAGCATCTCTGTCTTGTAAAAATTAAGCTTCAATTTGTTCACCCTCATCCAGTCCGTTACCGACCTCAATTACTAGTTTTAAATGGAAAGGAAAGATAGAGTTGAGCATCATCAGCATACTGGGGACACTGAACCCGCAAACCCTGGAATTCTTTCCCAGCAGTTTAATGTAGATGTTACATAGCATGGGAGATAGAGTAGAACTCTTGAAAGACCCCACAGACTAATGGCTAGGACATCAAACATTCTCATGGACTTAGGCTGTCTTGATTTGATGAGACACCTCAATAAGGAATGTTCGAACTCTGCAAGATTCCTCATCTCCAGGAGAAATTGAGAAAAAAGATGCTATATTTTTTCTCTTCTCTTCCCCACCCCACCAGATCTTCATATTTGGGACAAACTATCTCTCTGCATAACTAGTGTTGTTTCCCTTTGAGAAGCAATATGTACACAGAACTGCTGGCTATTTGTTAAAAGAGACACAATATTTCATCCCATGCTTCTAATCTTGAAAGACAGTGGACTGTATCCTGTTCCCTAGCTTGCACACAATGGAATATGGTTCTATGCAACTGAAAATTGTAGCAGAAGACTTCAATTAGCAGCAGTCCACCACTACTGGTGACATCATTACTATTGCAATGGTACAGATATAGAGCAGGATACTGTTCATGTAGCAAAGCAATTTGTGCTGTTTGTCTGTCATTGTGCTGAAGAGCCTTGTGGCGCTGTGGTTAAACTGCTGTACTGCAGCTAAAACTGTGCTCACGACCCGGGGTTCAATCCCAGGTAGCCGGCTCAAGGTTGATTCAGCCTTCTATCCTTCCGAGGTCGGTAAAATGAGTACACAGCTCGCTGCGGGGGGGGGGGGGAATGTGTAGCCTGCATAATTAACTAGCTGGCCAATGAGAGTTTTGCAGCTAGAAGGAGGGGGAGTGGCTTCTTATTTGATGGGCCAGAGAAGAGAGGTTTCCAATCTGGTCTGCCAGGCAAGTACAGTGGTGCCTCCACTTACGAACGTCCCTACTTACGACCAATTCGACTTACGACCAGCTCCAGCGGTAAAATTTTGCTTCTACTTGCGACCGGAACTTCCACTTACGAACAGAAAAAGGCAGGGGAAAAAGGCAGGAAATTCAAATTTCTAACTGTAGGTGATGACGAGGCTCCTTCTTTGTAGCTCTTTTGCCCCAGCAGTTAGAGAGTGTGTGTCGTCGTCGTCAGAGGCTTGGGACTGCCTCCTTCTGCTTCGGAGTGAGCGTGTGTGTGTTTGCAGGGAGGTAAGGTGCTGTTTTCTGCTTTTTAAAAACTTCTGGGTGTTTTTGCAGTGTGGTTTTAGGCTGGGGGGTTATGTTTCTGTGCTGTGATGGGTCTTGGGGGTTTGTTTTTTTGGTTCCCCCCATTTCCGATGGGTCTTGGGGGGTTTGGTTGCTTTTTGGGGGTTTTTCCCCCATTTCTGATGGGTCCTGCATGCTTCCCTTGTTTTTTCCTTTGCTTTCTGTGCATTTCCGACCTTGTCCCTCTGTTCTCTGTGCATTTCCAATCTGCTCCGTTTGCTTTCTGTGCATTTGCAATGGGTCCTGCATGCTTCCCTTGCTTTTTCCTTTGCATTTCTGACCTTGTCCCTCTGTTCTCTGTGCATTTCCAATCTGCTCCGTTTGCTTTCTGTGCATTTGCAATGGGTCCTGCATGCTTCCCTTGCTTTTTTCCTTTGCATTTCTGACCTTGTCCTTCTGTTCTCTGTGCATTTCCAATCTGCTCCGTTTGCTTTCTGTGCATTTGCAATGGGTCCTGCATGCTTCCCTTGCTTTTTCCTTTGCATTTCCGACGTTGTCCCTCTGTTCTCTGTGCATTTCCAATCTGCTCCATTTGCTTTCTGTGCATTTGCAATGGGTCTTGCATGCTTGATTGCTTTTCTTCCCCCCCCCCCCTTCGGCCGGAAGGGATTAATCGCGTTTCCAATGAGTCTTGCAGTGATTTTTTTGTGTGTGTGATTTTTTTTCTTTGGTTGGAATGGATTAATGGGGTTTCAATGCATTCCTATGGGAAATGGTGCTTCGACTTATGACCATTTCAACATACATACATCTTCTGGAATTGATTATGGTCGTAAGTGGAGGCACCACTGTATATAAGAAGGATTCCAGACTTGTCTCTGGCAGTTTGATTTTGGGTGTTACCCACCCATTCTTTCCTTTCAATTGTAAGGTACATGTAGTTATCATGTGTTCTTACTTGTATTTGTAAATGTTTGGAGTTATGTTCCTGGGATGGGATTGGGGTTTAAGTTCCGTATCGTTTCTGTAAAGCATATTCTTTTTGTCACAGCATCTTTGGTTGTAGAGGGCAGTTTTTATGCATATGAGCAGATCTGCCGAAAGAATTATGGACATTCAGACACTATTCCAGGCACATGATCCCTTCATGAGAGGGTCTGGGTGGGGAACAGACAGTGGCATGCCCTGCTCAGGAGTGCAACCAAAATCCCTCCACAACCTGCCAAAATTGGTTCTTCTAGTGGTCTTGCACTTGAGGGTTGAGTCAATTGATGCCCACCTGCCCAGTCTTTTACTGGGTAGCCATGGATTAGCACTTATGGGTGCTTTCCCTGTTTCATTATTTTTTAAAAAATATTTTTCTTTGTTATTTCATTCATTAATTTACTGCATGCATTTATTCTGTTAAAAGCATATATTTCACACTGGTGGTTACACTGTTGCCTGCTTTTGGAGTAGATTGATTCTCCTGTTGCCTCCCCTTTGCTTTTTTGGGGGGTAGTTTTTACATGTTCTTTAGGGCTTTTTGATAAGTGCCAGGTAGAACACAAATGGGAAAAAAATGAAATGAAATAATCCCAAAGAGGTAATCCCTCTTCTGTTAAAGGAAAATACTTGTGCACTAAAGACATGAAAAGGAAAAAGCCACACACACCCCATTAACTCAAAATGAAATAAAAATAAAAGTTTCACAGTGCACAGTGTCAATTAGTATAGCCACAAAGACATGTGCTTTAGTGCCAGAGTCAAGATCTATGGAAGGCTGATGGGAGGGAGATTGGTGCTGGATGGTCTGGAATACTGATACTTCGCCAGAGAGGACCATCTATGTTTAGATAGAGATAGGGATGTACCCAAGGTCACTCCAAACCAACTGAAATGGAAGCTGTAAAGTGGCTATAATTCACAGCTGCATTCTGTTGAGACATCAAAGTGAGTACAAGCAGAGCTGCTTATCTTCTGGAAGATTCTGAGGAAAGCCCACAAGGATCAGTTAATGGGTATCATTCGAGTGAAGGGGGGGGAGTATAAAAATAATTAAGACCCAGAGCAAAGGGGAACTATGTGCCTTCAGATTTCAGCACATTACTATGCTAGCTAGAATGGTGCTTTGTATGAGCTTTGAGATCTAACTATGCCTACTCCAAGGTCCTCCAAGTAAACAGAATAGAGGTGTTTTACATCTTATTGACTAATAATCACTGTACATGGACAGTTGCTATTTGTTGGAATTATTTTACTTATCTAAAAAGATTTCCTTTTTTGTAACTTGGTTTTCATTTTCCTATTGTTAATCAAATTAAAATTTTCCACTTTCATGTGCTTTTTAGAATGTGGTCAGGGAATAGTGGGGTCCTAAGTTCAGTATTTAACCACTTGGACTCGCTACCATGTATATTTCCAGAACTGGCACTATTTACAACTGAGTTTTACTCTTCCTTGCAGGCCTAGTGTTAGCTCTGAAAGGGAAAAAAAGTAGCTAGACTTGTTGTTCCTAGGTTTGGGATGGCAGCTGCTAGTTGACTTGACTTTCTGGTCCTTAGCTGGGGCTGGCTTGGCATCTGTGATGCTTTGGTGGAACCTGAAGCGAGAAGGCATGTGTGAACAAAGGAAAACCTCCTGTGGCAGTTACAATTTTGTTGAGCTACCATCACAACTACATCTCAAAATTGGCAACACAATAGCTACTTTTATTTGTTTGTCTGTCTTGAACAATTTCAAAATGATAAGAGCTAGGAGCACAAAAATTCCAATGGATGCTACATATTTCTTAACTGAGATTATTAGACAGGTTCTATCACAGGATCAGTTTCCCAAAGAGCCAACTGAGGCTGCAGGTAATTAATTTTCACTAATGCATGCTTATAGGCATTTGTCAAGCTCTTCTATTAAGATGGTACTGAATGAGTACGGGGTGGAGAGGAAAGACTGAGACACACAAACACACACACACACACACACACAGAGAGAACAGTGTGAATATAAAAGGGAAGAGAGAGACCACTCAGGGTGAGAATAGGACTTAACAGATTCTTAACTCTGAAGCTTCTTATGATGCCTGAATATTTTAATGACTTCTCAAATAAGCCACCTTCCTGTATTAGAATGTATAAGAATGGGAGCTGGTACTCCAGTGGGTCAATGCCAAAACTACTCATGTATCACTGTGAATCGGAAACTGAAGATTGGCTGTCATATATATGGCACATGGCTACATTCCCAGTAAAATAGACTTTAACCAGGGCTAAATCTATGGCTAGTCCAGGCTATTAGAAATTGCAGCTAAGATAATTGAAATACATCTTCTTGTATCTGTGTATGTCTCATGAGATTTGCTGGGTATAATCAGAAGGATTCCCATTCCAAAACAAGCTGTATTTTAAGGCATTTTAAAACGAATTTAGCATAATTTTTCAAAGATTATGCTATTTATTTATGAATTTTGTGCTTTATGCTATTTGCATCAGTCACCAACAACAAAAATACTGGATTGCTTTTTAAATCAGGTATTTGGAAGGAACTTCTTTTAAAACACTATAACAAGTAACAAGAATGAATTACTTTTGAAGAGAAACGTTTTATACTCTGCGTATACGCACCCCACACATCCAAAAGTTATGAGAATACACTGGAATCCCCTAATGTTGCCTGGGTGGGTTTTGCATCTGCCTTAACTATTATGTTTCCCTGAATCCTACTTCCTTGATGGCAAAAGTCATTCAGAGTCAGTTTAGAACTTTGACTTGCAAATCTTTCTGCTCCAGTATTATGAGAGAAAACAATAGAGGCCTCAGATGTGTCTGAATGTCCTACTCTTTAACAGCTTCTATGGAAACAATAAAGTGGTAGTTTATTAATTTACTCCTTTTCATATGCTGTGAAAATTGGCTGTGTTAAGGGCTTAATTACTAGATTTGATTTGATATTGAGCTTTTGGTTGCTTTGGGAAATAGGAAATGCTTCTGAATTTAAGGATTATTAGTTTAGAATATTAAGCAGAAATGGGCATATACCTAAGTCTTAGTTTCCTCATTCTTTGAGTCTGAAAATGAGAAAAGCACTTACTATATTCCAGGCTTTCAAGTCTGCAAATAGTAACAGGCTGCTCATTACTAACCATATGCATTTATTTATTTATGTTTCCCTAAAAGCTGAAAAAACCACCTTTTAATGAATCATCAGGCAGTAAAGATGAGAACATAATGAAAACTGGTGTTGAGTAGCATTTAGGACAGTGAATAAAGAATTTTCCAGTTCACATTTGACTGGAGTATGAACTAACTACTTTCACATGTTCTCAATAAGGGAAGAGACAACAACATTCAGACTTAATCCTTAATTGATGGAACTTTCAAAGTATGCCTCTCAAAGCCATTTCAAGTTGGTAGGGCATGTGTCTGGTGTGTGTGGTAAAACAGATTAATTAATAACTTAATTCCTTTGTTCCTCTTCTATAGTACCCCATTAGTGCGAACACTCTCTGGGCAGTTCACAAGAAACAATTAAATCATAGCACAAAGCCACAGTGTACAACAAATGCTGTACAACATGTTGTATAACACAGCGTACAATGCAGCGTTCCTGCATTTGAGGGAGTTGGGTAACATCTGCTGTCCACAGGCACTGGGTGAGAGACAGTGTGGCTGTGGCTGGGCTGCAGCCAGCTGCCAGCTTTTCCGAGGGAGCCTGGTTTAGTCTCCCTCTGTCTTGTAGGACTGGGCCCTTGTTACAGTGTGGCTGTGGCTGGGCTGCTGCCGGCTGCCAGCTTCCCTGAGGGAACTGGCTGGAAAATAAGTTGAGGAACAGGAGGGCTTGGGGGGTCTCTGGGGCAACCAATAGAGACTATATATGGCAGGAGAAGACATGGCGGTGGGAGTAGAGCATGCCCGCATAGGAGAAAGGAGGTTAGATACCTTACACCTAAACCCCTTTCTAGCTGTACTTCCAGCCAAGTGGTACTAGGTGACTGTATCAGCCACCACCCGGGCCACATGGTACTGTTGGTAAATGCCAGCTCGGCAAAAAATAAGACCACCCTCATCCATGATTTAATTTTGGATGAGGGGGCAGACCTGGCATGTATTACTGAGACCTGGGTGGGAGAAGAAGGAGGAGTTCCCCTATCTCAGTTGTGTCCCCCTGGGTACTTGGTCCAACACCAGGGTCGCCCAGAGGGTCAGGGAGGAGGTGTGGCGATAGTCTACAAGGATTCCTTCCACTTTTCCAGACTCCCTGTCCCCTTGGAAAATGGTCTTGAGGGCCTGTATTAAGATATTAAGCCGGAATTAAGATTGCTGGAAGAAATATCAACAACCTCAGATATGCAGATGATACCACTCTGATGGCAGAAAGTGAGGAGGAATTAAAGAACCTCTTAATGAGGGTGAAAGAGGAGAGCACAAAAAATGGTCTGAAGCTCAACATCAAAGAAACTAAGATCATGGCCACTGGTCCCATCACCTCCTGGCAAATAGAAGGGGAAGATATGGAGGCAGTGACAGATTTTACTTTCTTGAGCTCCATGATCACTGCAGATGGTGCCAGCAGCCACGAAATTAAAAGACGCCTGCTTCTTGGGAGGAAAGCGATGACAAACCTAAGCAGCATCTTAAAAAGCAGAGACATCCCCTTGCCGACAAAGGTCCGCATAGTCAAAGCTATGGTTTTTCCTGAATGCTCTTGGGGAGTTTCCAGCTAATATGGTCGGTGCTCCTGACGAAGCCCAGGAACAAGGAGATGGCCCAGGCAGTTGACATGATCACACCTAAGCACCCTCTCCCTGCCCGCAGAACCTATATGGCTCCATGGTATACAGAGGAGCTTCTGACTATGAAGTGGTTGGGGAGACGGCTTGAGCACAGATGGAGGAAATATCACTGCGACTATGACCAAACACAGCTTAGAGCCCATTATCAGGCCTACTCTGTGGCAATATGGCTGGCGAAATGTCAGCATTTCTCCAGTCGTACTGCTTCCTCGTAGTGTTGTCTAGCAGAGCTATTTCGAGTGGTCCAGGACCTTCTTCAGCCTAATGGTTAAGTGGAGGTCCCGGACCGCTCAGTGTCTCGCTGTAATGAATTTGTTACACACTTTGAGGGAAAAATCAATCAGATTTGCAAAGACTTGGACTCCACCATTGATGCTGGGCCTATGGTTGTGTCCAGTGCTCCGGACTTATGTCATAATTTATTGGATGAGTTTCAGTTGTTACAACCTGAGGATGTGGACAGGGTGCTTGGATCGGTTCGTACCACCACTACGCAACTTGACCCTTGCCCATCATGGCTAATAAAGGAATCTGCCGGGGGAATTCACACCTGGATCCTAGAGGCCATTAACTCCTCGTTAAGAGAGGGAGTGGTCCCCGCCCTGTTAAAGAAGGCAGTGATTTGCCCACTCCTAAAAAAGCCTAATCTGGACCCAGATCTAGTGATTAACTAACGACCAGTGGCGAACCTCCCTTTTCTGGGCAGGGTGTTGGAACGTGTGGTGGCTGAGCAGCTCCTGGCTCTCCTGGATGAAACATATTATCTAGATCCATTTCAATCGGGTTTCTGGCTGGGCTATGGGATGGAGACTGCCTGTCTGATGACCTTTGCCAGGAGAGAGTCAGGGGGAATGCGTCCCTGTTGATTCTCCTGGACCTCTCAGCGGCTTTCGACACCATCGACCATGGGGTCCTTCTGGAGAGATTGGCTGGGATGGGAATGGGAGGCACTGTTTTATGGTGGTTCCACTCCTACCTGGCTGATCAGGTCCAGAAGGTGGTGCTGGGGGACAGTAGCTCCATGGTGGTTGCATCATGGGGTCCCTCAGGGTTCTATACTGTCCCCCATGCTATTCAATATCTACATGAAACTGCTGGGGGAGGTCATTAGGAGGTTTGGGCTGAGGAGTCAGCAATATGCTGACGACACCCAGCTCTACCTCATTCTCTACCAATCCAGGTGTGGCAGTCACCATTCTGAACTCGTGCCTGGACTCGATAATGGACTGGATGAGGGTCAATAAACTGAGGCTCAATCCAGACAATTCAGAAGTGCTGCTGGCAGGTGCTCCACCAGATAGGCTAAAGGGCCATTTCCCTGCCTTAAACGGGGTTGCACTCCCCCTAAAGGACAGGTTCCACAGCCTGGGGGTGCTCCTTGACCCAGGTCTGACCTTGGAAGCCCAGGTGGACTTGGTGTCCAGGGGTGCCTTATTACATCTGCGGAGAATATATTGACTTCACCCTTACCTGGATGAGTGGAGCCTGGCAACAGTCACACATGCATTGGTAAGAACCAGACTGGACTATTGCAATGCGCTATACGTGGGCAGCCTTTGAAGACAGTCCGGCGACTGCAACTAGCACAGAACCGGGCTGCACGGCTGGTAAGTGGTGCCACTGCATGGACTTATATCATGCCGGTTCTGACAAATTTACACTGGCTGCCGGTTGCTGCTCGGGCCCAATTCAAAGTGCTTACTCTGACATATAAAGCCCTAAACGGCTTAGGACCTGGTTACCTAAAGGACCGCCTTCTTCCATACGAGCCTGCCCATACTCTAAGATCAGGCCAGGAGGTCCTTCTTAAGGTGCCATCCCTGAAAGAAGTGAGGGGGATGTCATGTCGAAATAGGGCCTTCTCGGCTGTTGCCCCCCAACTTTGGAAAACGCTCCCTTTAGAGATCTGCCTGGCTCCGACACTTTTGTGTTTAGCCAGCATTTTAATTGAATAATATCCTTTAGCTGGCCGTATGAGCAGGAGGATTTATTAACAATAAATTGACTGTTTTAATATTGGGTATTATTATAATATTGGGTATTATTTTAATGGTTTTTAATGTGGTTCTAAAGTTTTATTATTGCTGTACGCCACTCAGAGACCAAGGTAATGACACAGCTAAAAAATCTTGTAAATAAATAAATAAATAAAATAGAATAGAATAAAAATAGAGTAAAAACTCATTTGCTAACTAAACCAATAAACCTACTTTTAAATAGAATTACACAGATTGATACACATCTTAGGTCAATAGCTATTTTGTGGGAGAGATGTTCCACAAGTAGTATAGGATCCTAAACTGTTAAGGGCTTTATACCAGCACCTGAATTGGGCATAGAAATTAACAGGGAGCCAATGAATGTGTGCCAAAACTGAGGATATGCATTCATATCTGCAGGTCTGGCAGTAGCTTTTTGAACCCAATTAAGTTTCCATACTGATTTCAAAGGCAGCCCTACATAGAAAGCATTACAGTGGTCTATTTTAGACATTACCATTGCATGGACCACTGTTGTTAGATGTTCTTCTCTTCTCCAGGAAGGCGCACAGCTGGGCAATCAACCAAAGTTGATAAAAGGCATTCTAGGCCACAGCAGATATTTGTGCCTCCATAGAGAGCTGGGTGTAAGGGTATTCCCAAGCTGCCAACCCCAACTTTCAGGGAGGCAAGGTAAATATCCCTCTAAGCAGGCTCTCCAATAGGATTTGTTTGTGATGCATGCTCATATGTGTGCATATATGTGAAAGAACGGGGTCTTTATATACAGTAGGACCCCCTTATCCATGGAAACAGTATCTACTGATTCACTTATTCACAGTCAGAAAATATCAAATACATTAAAGAAAGAAATCCAGAAAAAACTATTTTCACATGTATTACCAGAACCAGCCACTAGAGGGAGTGAGAAACCGTGCTATGAATCCTTATTAGGAAGAATACATAACATGACCTTTGGCCCTTTAGTGGCCAGTTCTGGTAATGCATGTGATTTTTTTTTATTTTCTCCCCTTTTACCATGCTATATGGTGTTTATCCACAGTTTTCAGTATCTGCGGGCAGCTTGGAACCAATCTCCAGTGGATATGGGTGTCCTAATATATATCTGTTTGAATGGGCTCTATGTGTGTGAATTATGTATTTATGTGTGTACATCATAAATAAATAAATCAATAAATATTGTTATAGTTACGTAAATGTGTGTGTGTTTTAGATTCAGGAGGGCACATCAAGGCTTCATGCCAGCCTTAGGGGGGCTCCTGCTGTGCAGTCTTGGCACTGCTGTTGAGAACCAATTGTTGGTGGGATGTGCACAGTAAATACTTTAAGAGAACCACACAAATAGTCTACAATTTTATGATCTAAATGTTGCTATAGTGAAAAAGGTCAGAAATTAAATTTCCACATATATATACATTAGCATAGTCTCAGAGCACGTTACCATAGCTGTTCCAAGACCTCTACTCAGAGCACGTTACCATAGTCTCTCGAGACTGAAGGATGCTGGTTTCCGGACTGCCTCTTTGCCTCGGCCTGCTGGACAAGTGTCTCTTCAAATTGGAAGAGGCCATGATGCACTGCCTGCCTCCAGGCTGAACGCTCAGATGTCAACATTACCCATCTGTTGAGGTCCATTCCTAAGGCCTTCAGATCCCGCTTGCAGATATCCTTGTGTCGCAGCTGTGATCTCCCTCTGGGACGCTTTCCCTGCACTAATTCCCCATACAGGAGATCTTTTGGAATCTGACTGTCAGCCATTCTCACGACATCCCCAAGCCAACGTAGACATCGCTGTTTCAGTAATGTATACATGCTAACAATTCCAGCTCATTCTAGGACTACTCTATTTCAAACTTTGTCCTGCCAGATGATACAAAAAATGCATCAGAGACAACGCATATGGAACATGTTCAACTTCCTCTCCTGCTGTGCACAAAGGGTCCAGGACTCACTGCAGTACAGGAGTGTACTCAGGACACAGGCTCTATAGATCTGGATCTTGGTATAGGCCGTACATAATGAATCACCCAATAGGGAATGTTCAAGCCCTGCATAATTGCTTCTTTGCTGCATGTAAGAACAAGATTATTTTTTTCAAGGTCGCCACTCCACAAAATGCCTCTGAATGATGTCTCTTGCCATTGCAAAGGAAACAGACTAATCAGAAAGAGTCAAACAACCAATCTAATGCTTCTAGTTCAAACAGCCATTTTGTCTGTTTGTTTGTGTGTGTGTGTGTGTGTGTGTGTGTGTGTGTGTTTCCTATCAACAGCAACAAAAAATATTGCACCCTCTCCCAAGTGAGGGGTGGAAAAGTGTAGCTACAAAAAAAAAAAAAAAAGGATATATATCCCTAATGAAGAACACAGAAAGGAATGCACATAAAGTAGATAAATACCCTGTCAGTTTTTAGTAGGATACCTTCATAATCTTGATAGGAGAAAAACACAACTAAAGTGGTCTGACAGATAAGTAATATACTGCAGTCTTATTAAAACCTTCATTTACATTGCATGTTTTTCTCCTATCAAGAATATGAAGGTATCCTACTAAAAACTGTAGCTACACCTTTAGTTTAAACTAATCAGTTTCCAGTTGAATATAAGGACAGGCCGTATATGTTTTAACTAGAGATGGGGACAAATCAAAAAAATGGCAATTTGTTTTGATTCGTGATTCATCAAGGTTAATGAATCAACGAATACGAATTTATGAATATTCTTTGACAAATTGATGAATCAATTCATCAATTCATCTTTGTTTTAAAGGCTGTAAAACTGGCCCCCAAGCACCTAGAGACACCAAATTTGCAGGGAAGCTTCCTCAGACGGTTTTCTACAAGTCCAGAAGAATTGGTGAACATTGGATAATGGAACCCCTGAGTTATATAGTCACAAGGAGGACACCCCCAGGAAAACTCCCCCCAGGTACTTAGAGAATCTGGAATCACAACGAAGCTTCATCTTTCTCCAATATGCCTGCCAAGTTTGGTGAAGATTGGATATCGGACATCCCAGTTATTCACCCACAAATTGGGTCCCCCCAGAATAGTTTAACACGCGGCACAGAAGCCCATGGCATTGAGGGAGTTATATTTGGCCCCAGCAGAATGAGAGATCTTTGGCACTGAGGTAGCTTGGTTTGTCTCTGGCAGGCACACAGAGGCATGAGGCATTGAGTTTGTCTTCAGCAACATCACATTTGCCAGTGAAGTAGAGTTTGCCCCCAGGAGGCAATGAGGTATTTGGCAGCAAAGTAGGCTTTTTGGCCCCATCGGGCACTGAGGCACATGGCAGCAAAGTTGGCTTTTTGGCCCCATCGGGCACTGAGGTAGTTGTCAGCAAAGCAAGCTTTTTGGCCCCATCGGGCACTGAGGTAGTTGGCAGCAAAGTAGGCTTTTTGGCCCCATCGGGCACTGGGGAACATGGCAGCAAAGTAGGCTTTTTGGCCCCATTGGGCACACATGGCAGCAAAGTAGACCATGGCCCCATTGGGCACTGAGGAACATGGCAGCAAAGTAGACCATGGTGCTGCAGATTAAACGGCTGAGCCACTGGGCTTATCGATCGGAAGGGTTGGCAGTTCAAATCTGTGCGACGGGGTGAGCTCCCGTTGCTTGTCTCAGCTTCTGCCAACCTACTGAGGTAGTAGAGACACACACAACACAACCACTCAGGAATTAAATTTTGGGGACTGAGGCAATTGGCAGCAAAGTAGGCAGGAAAGCATGTCTTCATAGGCATCAGGGGCACCCAGGTTGGGTTGGGTCGCTGCGCCGGAATCAGCCGGCAGCTTTGAATCAAGACCAGGAGTTGGAAAGAACTTGGCCTGATGAGGCAATTGGACTCAGCAGGCAGGACTTTGAAAGAACTTGGCCTGATGAGCCAACTGGACTCAGCAGGCAGGCAGGCAGGACTTGGAAAGAATTTGGCCCGATGAGACGACTGATGGCAGGCATTTTTTAAAAATGAGGACTCGTGGGTGGGCAGGTGGGCAGGCGGGCAGAGAGGCGGGCACACTGGGTGGCAGACATTGGGCCACAATCAGGCGGGCAGGCAGGCAAGCAGTGTGGTAGGGGAGAGACTGTCATTGGAAGCCTACCTCTTTAGGGTCAGTGAGGGGAAGCCCAACAAGGGAAGGTTCACCTTGATGAACGACAGTCTCTCCACAGTAACGGGATCCAAATGCGAGCGGCGTGGTTGGAGTATGTCTCCGAGATGGGAGAACAAGCTCTCGCTCTGGACGCTGGTGGGGGGGATGGAAAGGAGGTCCATGGCCACATTAGACAACTCTGGCCATATGACTACTTTCCTGGCCCAGAAATGGAGGGGATCTGACTGGGGGGGCTGGGGGGTTCATCCAAATATTCCTGCACCATCGTCTCTGCTGGATCCTACTCATCCTCCTGTCTTTCCTCTGTGGCAACTGCCCAGGTCACCACAGAGCTCCAGTAATGGGGACTGGGGCCTTCATCAGCTGAAGTGCTTCCCTGTGGCTCCATCAAACCACCCTGCCCCTCCGTCCCGTGGTCTGATGTTCCCATCTCCCCACGCAAAAGTTGTGCGCCCCACGCCCTGCGGACCTCAGTGGAGAGCTTTGTTCTCCACTCATCGAGGTCCGAGGTGCATGCTGCCAAGCCCCCCTTGATTCGAGGATCACACAGGCAGGCCATGTGGTAAGCTCTGTCCCTGTAGACAGGATGGAGTCACTTCCGCACGCCTGCCTGCAACCTCTTCACCAAAGCCCTGGTCTGTGGAAGGAGGGAGGATCCTGGTGCCGCAGCAGCCTCCATGGACCGATCGAGGGCATGAATCAGGGGGATGACCTGCCCAAGATTCGCCGTGTAACCACACAAGATGTCAGTGGCCTCCTGGAAAGGCTTGAGCACCTCCACCATCTGGGAGAGGGCCAGCCAATCCATGGCACTGATGCCCACCTCTCTCCCCCTGGGCAGAATGGACATGGAGGACATTATGTCCTCCAAAATGGCCTTCTGCTCCACCAGGCGGGACACCATGGTGTAGGCGGAGTTCCACCTGGTGGGCAGGTCTGTCAGGACAACGTGGGTCTCCTGACCCAACTCCTCCTGCTTCTCACGCAGCCGGTGGGCAGCTTTCAGGCTGCGGGAGAAGTGGCCCACCAGATGGCTGCATTGCTCCAGGAGTGCCCGCGTCTCCCGGGTGCCTGCATCCCACTCAGGATTGACGTGGCTGCCCAAGCCAAGGGCATTGCGCACCACAAGATGTAATTTGTGCGCCATGCATACGATGCCATCAAAGCCTGCTGCATTCAATGCCGCCAACCTGTTCCGCCCAGCATCCGTGACCATGTGGCCACGGATGACCTCCCCCTCCAGTGCCCACTCCTGCAGCACAGACAGGAACTCATAGGTGATGTTCCTCCCCATCACCTGAGCTTCATGTGCTGCACCTGCAGCAGAACGGACCTGTAGCCTGGGGGCAGGACAAGGGCCTCCCCCTGCGGCCCTGTCACCGATGCCCTGCCACTCCTCAAGTCTTCTGGCTGCCAACTCATGGGCTGTGATCGACAGGTAGCCATGCTGACCTCTGCGCCACAGGTCTGCCGTGAAGTGCACCTTATGCCCCTCTACCCATGAAAGATGGTCACAGACCACCTCCCTCACAGAGTCATAGAGTGTGGGAAACTCCTGCTTAACAGTTGTTAGCTGCATTCTGTTTCAGTGGCGTGCAAACACTCCTGGCAGAGAGCAGCGGATCCCAGCGGGCGGGGTAACCCCTCATTCTGCCTTTCGCTTAGAGTTAGAGCACTAGATCAAAGAGTTTCTCCGGCCAATTCTAGTGGCGATTAGGTAACTAGTATCCTATCTGAATTCTCACAACATACTATGTAATTGTGCTAAGTTAATCAAAAGAGTTCTCAAGGCGTTACCTGACGCTCCGCTGTCTCGGACATCTGTTGCTGACTCTCCTTTGTACTCTCTCTAAGGCAATTAGCCTTCCTTTTGTTCTGTGATCACCTACATCTGGCACCCAACATGGGGCCATCAGACAGAGGCTTCAAACAAAGACATCAAACAGAGACCTCAAGCAGGGACATCAACATCGCCTGAGGGAAAACAGCTCACCTCGCCCGGCACGGGTTACAGACGCGTCTTTACATCCTTTTTAGGATCCCGATGAGTATTTAGTTAAAAAAGAAATAATGGGAAACTCCCTTTCACCGCTTCAAAAAAAAAAAAGGATTTGATTTATTTGCTTCACAAACAGGGTCACAATGACGTTTCTGATTCAGTAGAGGATTTACTGAGGGAAATAAGTACTTTTTGTTCATGGTACCCGGAGGACGGAAGCTTTAAGCTTTCAGATTGGGATAAAATTGGAAATAAACTTCACAAGGACCCTGTGGCTTCAGTAAAAATTCTCCACACATGGCATCTTTGTCAGGATGCGATTTCAAAGATGGCAAACCCTTTGTTAACTCAGTCTCTAGCTAATCTTCCAACAGCCTCTCAGATTTTGCCACCCTCTAGGCCACCTGATCTCCATGAAAATATAAACGATCTCCCTTCCTATGCAGCTTCTGCCGCTTTTGCTACAGTCTCTTCTCCTCTTTCTCCTTCCCCTTCTCCCCCCTCCTCCCTCCTCCCTCCTCCTCACTGAGCAGTGCAGCAAATGTTATCTGATGTTATGGCCAAAGGCAACCCTGAGGATCTTGCTGATGCCCTCCCCCTTAAGTATGTTTGTCCTGTGGTTCGTAACAACCAAGGACACCGGGTTCATGAAAGCCTCCCGCTTGCTATGTTTAAAGAATTTTTAAAAAGTGTAGCTGAAAACGGTCTCCATAGCAGTTTCACTCTCGGGTTGGTTGATGGCCTACGAGAAAATGGAAACCTCATTCCAGCTGATTGGAAAATCTTGGTTAAGGCTATGCTCTCCCCCTGGCAATTTTTATTTTTTTGGCAGGAATGGAGAGATGCTGCTGCCATTGTGGCCATGGATAATTTACAAAACAATATTGCTGTGTCTGCAGATATGCTAACTGGAGAAGGACTTTTTGTCACCATAGCACAGCAGATTACCATCTCTAACAGGGGATTGGCACAAGTGGCTGATATTGTTAGGGCAGCCTGGATAAAAATCCCAGACAAAGGATCTTTTGCCAATTTGCGTCAGGGTCCTACAGAGGACTATATATCTTTCATTAACAAATTGCAAAGAGCGATTGAATGACAGGTGGAAAATGTTGACGCTGCTAATATTTTAATGAAGCAGCTGGCCTTTGAAAATGCTAACGTGGATTGTAAAACGGCCCTTCAGGCTATTTACAATAAGCCAAAGACTGACGTTGCTGCCATGCTAAAATTATGTCAAAACATTGGGACAGAAACTCACAAAACACAGCTTCTCGCCACAGCCATGGCTACCTCCCTGAACCCCACCAGAAACCGTAAATGTTTTTCCTGTGGCAAGGAAGGGCATTTCAGTCGGAAATGTAGATCAACCCCCCCAAATAACAAACACCCTTCTCAGAAGTGCCCTTGGTGTCAAAAAGGTTATCACTGGGCCAATCAATGCTGGTCTGTTCCAACACCGGGAAACTCCAATTCGGGTGGTCCCCCAGCCCCGGGTCAAGTGAGGGGAACTCAGTGAATACTACCCCAGTTCAAGAAATTCAACCTGCTACTGTTAAAAGTGCTAGTCATGATTTGATCACAGCTGAAGAGGTCGACTATCAATTCCCTCTCGCTGTCTACAAAGTCAAAACAGTACATCATGGACCAATACCCAAAACACTGTAGGTCTCATTTTCCCCCGCTCTAGCATCTCTGCACGGGGTTTATTTGTTGTACCAGGCGTCCTTGATGGGGATTTTGAAGGACCTCTAATTATTCAAACTTGGTCTAATATACCACAGGTCCTTCCTGCAGGTGAATCTATCGCTCATTTGTTGTTGCTTCTATTAACACAGATGGGTCCTTCTACCAACCCTTGTACTGGAGGCTTTGGTTCTACTCGAGTTGCTGCCTTAACTACCATTGAGCACTCGCAGCCCCGACTCCCTCTTAAAATGGAATCGCTGGTCCTTAATGGCCTGATTGATACGGGAGCTGACATTAGCGTTATTGCAAAGAAAGACTGGCCAGAAAGCTATCCCACCCAGCCAGTGCACGACATTTGGGGAGTTGGAGGCTATGAGCAAGCCCAGAAAAGCCTTCAGCCCATTGTTCTGGAAAGCCTAGGTGACTCTCCTAGACAAATCACAATCACTCCTTACATTCTGCCTATTCCCCTTTCCATCTGGGGTTGGGATCTCTTGAAAAAGATTGATACAAAATTGCAGACAAATTTATAATACAGGCCTCTACGCAATCTGACACAGCCTTGCCATTAACGTGGCTCCCTGGACCACCTGTCTGGGTTGATCAATGGCCATTGTCTAAAGAAAAGCACCACGCAGTGGAGGCCTTAGTTAAGGAGCAATTAGATCAAGGACATATAGAGTATTCCTCCAGTCCGTGGAATACCCCCATTTTCACCATCAAAAAGAAATCTGGCAAGTGGTGTTTGCTACATGGCCTTTGGGAAGTTAACAAGCGCATTCAACCTATGTGCAATGTGGCTTACCTAATCCAAATTTGATACCCCAACACTATGAGTTAATGATAGTGGATCTCAAGGACTGTTTTTTCACTATTCCCTTAGCACCACAAGACAGGGGAAAATTTGCCTTTACAGTCCCTGTGTACAACAATTCCCATCCTGCTCAAAGATATCAGTGCAAAGTCTTGCCTCAGGGAATGTTGAATTCCCCTACTTTATGTCAACATTTTGTGGATCTAGCCCTACAGCAATTTCGTTTAGAACACCCTGAATTGCTTGTATATCATTACATGGATGACATATTGGTGGCGGGGCAATCCCTCCCCACTACTGTCTATGATTCTCTAGCTAACTGCTTAGAGAAAAAAGGCCTTCACAAAGCTCCAGAAAAGATACAAACCACACCTCCATTTCTTTATCTAGGGCACAAACTGTTGCAAGTTACATCTTCTCCGTTCTTACCAGAACTAAAAGCTCCATCTCAATTTACATTAGTGCAGTTGCAACAGTTCCTCGGGCATTTAAATTGGGCTCATCCATTTTTGTGCCTTCCTACTCATGAATTGCAGCCTTTGTTTAATGCACTCCGGGGACATCACTGCTGACTCCATACCCATCACCAAGGCTACGAAACATGCCATACATCAAATTAATGCAGCCTTGCAACGTACCATGGTCGACTGCACTCCTTCTTTTGGTCCCTTGAAGCTGGTCATATTGAACACTCCCCAATTGCCTACTGGGTTGTTGTGTAGCCCAAAATCTGACAAGGCCATTGCTATAGCTTTATTTATCTAACACTCCTTCCCAAAATGTTTACTCCACTCTAAATGCGATTACAGACCTTGTAATCAAAGGACGCCATCGTGCCAAACAACTCACAGGTTGGGATCTTCTGTGTTGTTACTTACCTATTTCCAAAGCTAACCATGATCATTTAATGTCTACGTCATTAACTTATCAAATTGCTTTTTCAGACTATATTGGTGATATACATTTTAATCCTCCTAAAGACCCTTGCTTAACATTCATTCAGCAAGTACCCTTTCGCTTTTCCTCTCTTTTCTCTGCTACTCCCCTCCCCGATGCTCTAACTGTCTTTACCAATGGTGCGCCTACCAGAGGCGTGGTTACCTTTCAGCAACCTCCCGGAACCTGGAAAACCTTTTTCACTTCTACTCAAATCTCTAGTCAATGTGCAGAATTGGCGGCTGTCATCCTTACCTTTCAAATATTTCAAGATCAACCTTTAAATCTCATTGTGGACACTCAATATGTATTTAACCTTCTCACTCATCTGTCACATGCCTATCTTTCTCCTGCTCTTGACTTCTCCTTACTTTCCCTGTTTCTGACTTTAAAAAACCTCCTAGCTGCCAGATCACAACCTTTTTTTGCAGCTCACATTCAATCTCATATTGGATTTCAAGATACTATCTCGGAGGGAAATCATCGTGCAGACTCTGCTCTTCATTCCTTGTGTCCCCTCTTTTCCAATCCTATTGACAGCCATTCCTTTTTTCACCAGAGTGCTAAACAACTCCATAAGCAATTTTCTATTCCGCTTTCTCAAGCTCGAGACATTGTCTCCTCCTGCTCTTCCTGTTCCATGTCTCTCATTTCCTTTCCTTTTGATGCTGTTAACCCACGAGGAACAGATGCCAATCAGCTTTGGCAAATGGATGTCACTCATGTTCCTACTCTTGCTCCTCTTTCTTATGCTCATCTAACTATTGATACTTATTCGGGATACATCTGGGCTACCCCTCTTCGTGGCGAGACCTCTCGCCATGTCATACAACATTGTTTACGTACATTTGCAGTTATGGGCTGGCCTCAAGCTTTAAAAACAGACACTGGCCCTGCCTATACCTCTCATGCCTTTACCACTTTTTGTAATGAATGGGACGTTCGACTTTCCCATGGTATTCCTTATAACTGCACAGGACAGGCTATTGTGGAAAGAGCACATTGCTCTTTTAAATTTCTCCTTTCAAAACAAACAAAAAAGAGAGGGATTAAGCCCCAAGATGTTCCAGATGTAGTATCAATAGCATTGTTCACATTAAATCATTTAACTGTATCTGCAGGTCAGCATAAGCTGTCGCCAGTAGAGAAACACTTTCGTAAAGAGATCCCCATGGAACAGCCGCTGGTGACTTATGAGCATCCTCCAGACCCTCAGTGGAAGGGTCCAGCCCCTTTACTAACATGGGGTCGAGGCTGTGCTGCTGTGCTTACTCCCACAGGTCCTTTGTGGATCCCGGCTCGGTGTATGAGGCCATATCGTGTAAAGAATGAATTGGCATCACAATCTGCAGAACCCCATTCCGGAATTCAATCCAGCGATTACTCTGGAGCAGGACCAGATGACTGTGTGTCGTCGGAAGTGCCCGACCAGACCTGAAGGCACTCAGCCCAAAGTTACCTGGGGGATGTTAAAGACGCTGAGTGGTGATGTAAAAAGAACTCTAAATCAGCAGCAGATCCCGGAGACTCCTGAAACTTTTCTAGCAGCTGTTATCTCGCAGCTGAATGCCAACTCCGTGACACTGTTGTGCTGTATTATCATTCTTGGAGCTGTTCCAATAGGTGTCGCAGAGGTTCAAGAAGATTTGCATGCCCGTTTGCAATTTAACTTATGGGAAAGGTGGGCAGAAATTGTAAATATCTCTTACTTCTGCCTGCAGGAGGCATATGCTATGCATGGACTACTGGGAACCTGCTTAATTCCTGTCTGTAAAGAACCTTGCGACATTGCTAATGACACTTGGTTAGGTCAATGGTTTAATGCCACTGTCATCAAATACACTAATTCTCATGATTGGGGGCGAACAACAAAAACGCTACCCATTGATGCCTTTTCCCTCTACACCCCTTTTGTAGCAACTAATGAAAACACTTCATGTGCCAGAGTAGTCAACTGTTCCTCTGACACATGCATTTCTACAACCAAAGCCACATGGAATTGTACCCATGCTGTCAACATTTCTTATAATTGGGCACATATCATCTTACCTCCAGGGTGGTTTTCAACATACCTTTAGCTACATTCCAGCCAATCTGTCAGAAACACAATGCTGCCTTAGTAGATTAGTAATCAACTTAATGCAACCTTTTGCTTTGCAGAACTCCTCAACTCGGCTGAGACGAGAAAGCTTGTCTCTTGATAGTACTTGTAATGGTAATGTTACTTTGTTATCCAAAGCAGAATATGTTTTGCTGGCTGCGTCGCTTGTTGGCGTTCCTGGCCTCGCTGTTCATAATTCTCGCACTCTTGCCAACATTGCGTGCACCTTAGCTAGAGCCATTAACTGCCATTCCACTGCTATTGCACTGCTGAATCAGGAGAAGCGACAGCTATGTGATGCTATTTTAGACAACCGCGCAGCATTGGATTATCTCATGTTGTGTAATCACATCGGTTGTGAGTCTTTTGACAATCTCTGTTGCTTTAACTTATCTGAAAATAGTCATGCAGTAAACAATCAGCTTGCTCAGCTTAGACAGCTTGCCAACAACATACGACAGGACATACTTCCTTCTTGGTGGGACAGTTTATGGTCCTGGCTGCCCCACTTTGGATGGCTTCGCACTGTGTTAATGTATGCAATTATGCTCTTCATACTCCTTATAATTTGCTGTTGTTTTATTCAATGTATACCAACCTTCTTTTCCATAATAACTACCTGTTTCAAAGCTTCACCTTCAGGCCTTCACCGAAAAGATTTATATGTAGTTCGCAAATATATGAAAGAATACATGCCTCTGCTTGGAAAAAAAGAAAAAGGGGGAATGTGGGAAACTCCTGCTTAATGGTTGTTAGCTGCATTCTGTTTCAGTGACATGAAAACACTCCTGGCAGAGAGCAGCGGATCCCAGCGGGCGGGGTAACCCCTCATTCTGCCCTTTCACTTAGAGTTAGAGCACTAGATCAAAGAGTTTCTCCAGCCAATCCTAGTGGCGATTAGGTAACTAGTATCCTATCTGAATTCTCACAACATACTATGTAATCGTGCTAAGTTAATAAAAAGAGTTCTCAAGGCGTTGCCTGAGGCTTCGCTGGCTCGGACATCTGTTGTCAACTCTCCTTTGTACTCTCTCTAAGGCAATTAGGCTTCCTTTTGTTCCGTGATCACCTACAATAGAGCCAGGGTAGCACTCTAGAACTGAGGGTTCTACGTGAGGGTAGGTCATACCAGGGGTAAAGAAAAGCAGCAACTGGCGGAAGGCTGGGGCTTCCACGGTGGTCAGTGGAGGTCCGAGCAGGGCAATCATCTCGGCGATGAGACGAGTGGCCGCCTCCTGGGCCTTGCCCTTCGAGCGCCAGCTGAGGGTCATTGCAGACCCAACGGGTGCCACTTCATGGAGCGTGGCCTGCCTCATGGTCCCGGCCTCAGAAACCCCCATGGCTGCCCTTTTGGAAGGAGGTGCCTCCTTCTGCCTCCCCTGGAGCTGCTCTTTTCCCTCTCCCAGATGGCGCAGACGAAGTGCCTTCCCCGGACAGGAGCCTTGGGTGGTGCTTCTTCAGATGTTGGCGGAGGGTGGTGGAGGACAGATGCCTGGGGTCTGACCCCCTCCAGACCACCACAAGGCAGGCATTGCAGTGTGCCAGATGTGGGTCATCGCTGACTGCCGTAAAATGATCCCACATGGCCCCTCTGCCATGTTTGGGAAAATGACGATCCACTGCCTGCCCCTGACTGCTGGCCTGAGAAGAACTCTGTGTCCCAGGGGTGCTGCTGGTCTGGGAGGAGGGAAGAGATGACTCTGGGGACAGGGGTGGGGGTGTTGTGAAGCCTGCCCTGCCGTTACTGGTTCCAAATCAGACCGGGGATCTTCAGAAACCAGCAACTCCTCAGAGTCCTCTAGGAAGAGGAGCGGCAGTTCTTTGGGCACCTCTGGAAGCTTTGCTTCCATGACTGCCTGCAAGGCCACCGGAGGAGAAACGGTGGTGATGATGGTGGTGATGATGCCACTGCCTAGCCTACGTAGGTTCACAGGCTTCTTCCCCTTTGATTCCCCGTGGTGGAGAACTCCCTTCATTTTCTACTGCCTGATAAACCAACTAAACAAATAATAAAGCAATGGAGAAGGAAACTAATAGAGGGTCAGAGAGAGTGTAATTTTTATTTTTTAAATGATGGTGGGGAGTGGTGGACTAATTGTTTTACTAAAATGTGACCTGCCTAAACAAAGCCCCCCCCCCCCCAGTGTAATGTAAATTAGGAAAAGGGATTCCAATCTACACACACAAATTCCCCCCACCCACCCACTGTGGCTGAACAGAAGCCAAAAATAAACTCCAAAAATAATTAAATTTAAAAAACTTAAAGCCCTGCCAGCTAAGTCTCAGTCAGAGACTCAAACACACAACCATGAATTAAATCGGTTAGGGAAAGGGAAGGGAAGGATTCCAGTCACACACCAAATTCCCACCCGCACCCACTGTGCCTGAGACACAAGCCTCCAAAAAGAATTAAGTTTTAAAAACTTAAAGCCCTGCCAGCTAAGTCTCAGATACACACACACACAACCAAATCAGTTTTAGGGGAAAGGAAAAGGGATTCCAGTCACACACCAAATTCCCCCCCACCCACTGCCTGAGAGACACAAGCCTCCAAAAATAATTAAGTTTTAAAAACTTAAAAAGCCCTGCCAAATAAGTCTCAGAGACACACAGAGACACAACCAAATCAGTTAGGGGAAAGGAAAGGGATTCCACAGTCACACACCAAATTCCCCCCACCCACTGTGCCTGAAGAAGACACAACTTAGCCTTCAAAAATAAAGTTTTAAAAACTTAAAGCCATTCCAAAGAAGTAGCCTAAGCTACCTGAAATCCCTCCCCAAATTCCCAGTAAAGTTGATGTGATGATGATAATGAAATAAATGAAAAAGAAAAAGAAAAGTGTTTGCTTTTGCTGCCGCAAAAGTGAAACCACAAGAGCACCAGCAAGCCAGCAACTGTTCTCACTCCGGAGAAAATGAACAGAAATAGGGAAAGGCTGGAGGGGAAAAGCTTATGAAGCCTCTGTAAAAGTTAGATACATCTTTCAGCAGCGCTATTGGCTGCCGGACATGCCAATCCGGGATCTCTATCCTGATTGGTCAGAGCTTCTAATTGGCACCAGCAAGCTCAGAAAGGCCCCAAAAAGGGTAATGAATATAGACGAATATTAATGAATCAACGGATTGACGAATAAAACCGAGAAAATGTTCATCAAGCCATATTCGTTGGGACTTATAATTTGATGAATACAGATCGACGAATATGTGGTGAATTGGCTATATTCGTCAAAAAAACTGATCCGTTTTTATATTTGTCCCCATCTCTAGTTTTAACCAGGAAAATATGTGTCCCAATGCCTTCCTCATGGTTTTTCTAGTGGTCTGAATAGGTTCATTTCTTTAAGCTAAACTTTCATAATAAGGGCAGAAAGAGATGATGAAGAGCATAGTTGTTGTGCTGCAAAAACTTCAGCACTCTGAAGAACCAGATGTGACTTGCTGATACCTAGCACCAGAACTTTTAAAATGCACTTATTTTATTTATTTAAACCAACCCCCCACCTTTCTCCTTAAAAAGGGCCCAAGGCTGCTTACATCATTAAAAGACAATATTTAAAACTAAAAACAGTAAGTGTAAAACTGCTAAAAAGGATTAAACAAATAGCACACTAAAAACGGTAAACAAAAGCACACCAAAAATACATTCAAAGTAATAAGGCACAACAATATTCTTAAAAACCCCACTCAGGCAGCCAGTCAGTAAGGGAAGAGAAAGGTCTTGATCTGCTTTTAGAAGGACAGAAGAGATGGTGCCAGCCTGGCCTTCTGTGAGAGGGAGTTCCAAAGTTTTCCTAATATTGAAGGGTAATCTATTAGATAGGCAACAGAAACGAAGCATGTGTAAAACATCTAATGAACTCCAGAACATAAAGTGAGCTGGAAAATTACTGTATACTGGCAGAAAGCAGAGCATGTATGAGAGTGTCTCTCTGATCTAAGACAAACAGGTGTTTTCCCCCACTCCCCCCCCCCGAAAGATGCCCTACAAATGTAGAAACAACTGACAAACTGAACCCAGCAACGTCTATGAGGGAAAACAGTAAATGCCAGTCAAAGTGCCTGAGGCCATTAATCAAATACCATCTCTTCCTTCATATTTATATCTCAAATTCCAAATGGCTTCCTCAGACTGATTCTTTCCAAATTAATCCTCTGCACTAGCCCATTCCTGAAGTTAAAAAGTTGAAATGCAGGGCTTCTCACAGGAAGAAAGATAAAATTTATTGATTTCTTCCTTATTCTGTGGACAAAGCAAGTCATTTGCACATCTTTCCCAGAGCCTGGTAATGTTCGCTTGTCAGAATACAACCAAGGCATAGAAAATGCTGAGTTAAATAGTGTGATTTAATATTGAAACTCAATAATTAGTTCATGGTGATTGAAACTTCTAAGGAAGTTTTATTATCTGTATGTTACTACCACACATACATGATAATGCATCTCCCATAATGCTCCTCTTATTACTTCAGAGATTAATCTGACCAGCATATTTCAAATCATGTGAATGCTTCTTGTCTGACAGCAGTTTATAGCATGAAAAATCCTTGCCTCAAGTAAGAGAATGCTCCATCAAGATATCTTGGTAGACTCATTATTTGGATTTATCTTCAGCTTTTGTTTTCCTTCCACTGCTCCAGAAAAAATGAAAATAAATGTAAATGATGACAAACATTTACATTCTGGGATTTAAACATGTGTATTATTCAAGGAGATCTAATCAGCTATAATGGATTCATAGTCACTTCCAGTGCTTCAAGTTCACTCTCAGATAAGTCTTTTTATGACTCTGAGCCTTTAAAATATTGGACATATATCACCATAATGGAATTAACTATACACATGCATTTGAAGGTTCAGAATTGTATTTGGTTCCTTTTTATAAGAACTGTCCAAAATTAGCTTTTTTCCCCCCATGAATTTGATAGAAAGAACCTGAAATTAACAAAGAAAACAACAAGAAGGAGGTAAGAATTCAGGAGCTCAATGAACTCATTTGTCCCTAGTAAAGGAGGCTTACTGTCACATAGCACTTTCTCCATATAGTTGTGATTACATTCACACTACACAGTGAACAGTATTTTGCTTCCAATTCACTGCAATTGTCCCATCCTGCACAATTCTGGAATCTAAAGTTTTAGGAGGGACTTAGAACTCTCTGTAAGAGATTTCTAGTGCTATCCTCTGACTCCAACAGAGAATTAGTTAAAGTGGAAGTAGAAGTGCTATTAAATGTGTAGTTTAGACATAATGACCAGAATTCTATTGGTGTTTGCATACCATTTATGTAACTTGATGCAGTTAATTGTGGCTAAATGGCAAGGTGCTGGGGTACATCTCAGTCAAGTTTCTGGTCACATACCTTACAGCTCAACCAAGATGCATCCCAGCACCACTCCATCAATTAGCTGCAATTAGCCATGGCAAATTATACAGACATTGCAAGAACACTAATAGGCTTCTAACCACGGTGTATTAAGACAGATGCTGTACACAAGATGTTTTGTACATGTGGGTAAGAGAAAAATGCTGAGTGATTTTATTAATTGTTACTAAAATGGCCAGATCTGTACAACAGCCTTGTAGAGTGTATTTGCCAAGAGATATACAGTGGTGCCTCGCAAGACGAATGCCTCGCAGGACAAAAAACTCACAAGACGAAAGGGTCTTGAGAGATTTTTGGTGCCTCGCAAGACGGGCCATCTTGCGATATTTTTCGTCTTGCGAGGCGCGTTTCCCATAGGAATGCATTGAAATTTAATTAATGTGTTCCTATGGGGGGAAAAAAAGGCAAGCTTCCTAGGCAAGCCTCGGGAAGCCTGTTAGACCCAGCGCCGATCAGCTGAGAGGCGGGGAGAGGGGGGCAGCTGATCGGCGCTGGGTCTAACAGGCTTCCCGAGGCTTGCCTAGCAGGGAAAAAGCCTCTCAGACAATCAGCTGAGAGGCAGGGAGAGGGGGGACAGGAGCCCAGACGACCACAAAATGGCTGCTGGCTCCCTGCTGGTTGCTGACTCTCCGCTGCTTGGCACTCTTTTTCCGGCTGTTCTGGGGCTACAAACGCACTGTGAGGAGCTGGGCTCAGTCTACGCTACCTGGTAAGTGACTTTTTGGTGACTTTTTTTTTGTTTCTGACTTTTTTTACCCATAGGAACGCATTAATTAAATTTCAATGCATTCCTATGGGAAAACGCGCTTCGCAAGACGAAATTTTCACTAGATGGCATTAACCGTGGAACGGATTAATTTCGTCTTGTGAGGCACCACTGTATGTGTATGCCACAGACTGTTTAATTGAAAAAAAAAAACCTGTCAGGCTAAGGACAAGTATAGGTTGAAAACAGTGGCTGTGAAGAAATAGGCTCTTGGTTTCAGATGAATCAGTCTCTAAAAGGAAATGACAGGGATATAGCTCTAAATGACCCCGATCAAAATTACATAGAAGACATGAATACCCCAGCCAAAGAGTCATCTCAGAGAACAGCCTCCTGCAGAGAAGTCAAGTAGATTAGATCACCTTCTTTTGTTTTTGTGCTACAAGGACTGTCTGGAGGTCTGAAAAAGCAAACAGCTCAGAAAGGTCTGCATTTTCGTAAACAGAATCAGCCATCTTATTCTTCCTATGTATTGTCTCTGGACCATCAAATAGGATTAATCAGGTGGGCAACATTCCATAAGCCATTTCTGATAGGAGGGAGAAGAACAGGTCAAGGGGAGACATGACTGACAAAGGGCTGGATCACTGTAGTCATCCTGGCCAAAACCAAATAAAAAGACACATTGTTGCAGTATTGTTGGTTTTGGGATGAATCTTCTTTCTGTCTCTGCCTGAACCTTTCTCTGTTGATTCCTGCCAGGTCTCTTTGGGCCGGCCTCACTATATCTGAGCTGAAACCACTCTTTAGTCTAACAAGACTAAAGGGAGTAATCATTGTCATCCCTACTCTATCTTCTGGGAGTATTTCCCCCAAATATTGGTGGCTCCTCAATCTATGGCCTTCTTTTTGTTGTTTTCTCTCGGGGGGGGGGTAGGGAAAGATCCTTTCTTTCTTTCCTATTATCCTTGCAACACCTCTGCAAATAGTTTGATGAGGCACTGCAGAACTTTGCAGTGACATCTCAGAATTCTCTCAGCCATCTCCTTCTTTTGAGTACATATTTCCCCAGATTAGTTATATACTTTATTACTGAATATTTGTTATGTTTTAATTTTTCTGTGTTTAATAATATTTCAGGGATGTCAGCTGAGAGGCAGAGACCTGCACAGAGGCCCCTGGGTGGACAGATAAGCCCAATGCTGAAATGAAATATATATTCTTAGCAGGTAGCCTGTCAGCTCACTAGAGGGCCTCTGCAAGCCAGCTAACAAAATTATTATTATTATTAATTATTATTATTAATTATTATTATTAATTATTATTATTAATTATTATTATTTATTATTATTATTAATTATTATATTTCTATGGCATGTCATATTTTTTCTGGAACCTTTATTTGAATTTGTATGTAAATTAAAACATGTTTATGAGTAATTTAGTGACAATTACATGGTTTTTATTTTGCCTGGAAAGTCATATTTTGTCCTTTTTAAAGTGTTCTGTCATATTTCTGCTTAATTTTGTAATCAAGCATTATATTTTGGGGGATCTGAACCCTGGTCTCCAGAGTCCTAATCTGCCATTCTATCCACTACACCTCACTAGGCACCTAATCCCAATTATGCAGACTATCTATCTTTAGCCTTAACTGAATGTCAGTATGCAAAGACATAAACTGTATGTGTATGATTAATATAAACTGGACACTCACATATTGAAACAGAAGTGAAGCCATGCACCTCACACACCTCCAACATTTACTTTTTTAGTGTACTGTTGACTACTGTAAAGGAACTCCATACACATCAGGCATTAACATTCTCATTAGTTCTAAAAGACTCCTATGAATATTAAGATCTCCTAATATAGCTCATAAATTATTTCCGGCTTTTGAATCAAAAGCAGAAATCAAATCAATAAAAGCAACAAAGAGGCTTTATTTTTTTAACTTCAAAATATTTATAAGTCAAACAATGGAGAATAAAGCAGTGATCTATACTTAACCTGTTCACTTTAAATCCAACCGGTTTGTATGCAAATAAATTATTTCTTAAACAAATAAAGCAATACATTTCTAAATAGGTATTGTCAATCCACAAAAATGAAATAGGTGACATGACAGAACGTATTTCACAATTAAGTCTATTAAACTGAGTAGAATCTTCCTTTGTATCAGAAACATTGCACAATTAAGGCTGAAACACCTTCTCTTTTTAGTGAGGAATGAGCTCTGATGGACACAGTTGGATTTACATCTGAATAAGCATGGCAATGCTGGCATAAAGTTAGGTTAGGGTGAGCATATTTCTAAGAAATTTCCAGTATCCCTGGGTAGGAAGGAGTTTGCATTTGGCATAGCAGAATCTGGCCTAGTATTTGATTAGTTGGCCCTCAGGCATTTTAGTTTTGATTGCACCTTAACTAGCAAACTGCATAGAACATTGTAAGACTTACATCCATGATTTAGAACACTTTTTCTCTCCTGTAGGACCATGGTACTAGTGGGGAATCGGTTCCAAGCGCCCCCCCCCAATGGATAATGAAAAACAAAGAAGTGTTGAACACTATACATTGCATGGTCTCTGACGCCCTCTAATGGCCAGTTCCAGTAAATACCGTATTTTTCCATTTATAACACACCCCAATTTTCTAACCCCAAAATTAAGAAAACTTAGCTTTGAGGATTCAGCTTCTGGGCTCAGAACATTGGATATTTTGAGTCTCTGTTGAATCTGAACCAACAGAATCCACCTCCAAGGAGGTGTGTTCCAATTGGTTTGTTCAGGATCAGCTGACACCAGTTCCATAAGGCTCGTGATTGGAGGAAGCTAAGTCTCCTGACTGTAGAAAGCTAAGCCTCATGACTGAAGCCTGTTTACAGAGGCAAGGTATGTGCCCTTTTGTTCTCTCCTCAGCTATCTCATCTTACTTCTGTGTAAAAGACGCCCCTCAATTTTTAATGTAATGATTTTAGGAAAAAGTAGCATCTTATAGACAGAAAAATACGGTAAACTCTGGAAACAAATATAAAGAGGTATTTCTGAAGGGGTTTTTTATTTAGCATTTTCAGTCATTGGATAAGTGAATCAGTGGATACTGACACTGCAGACAGGTGGATCCTACTGTACCTCTGCTAAGGAACAGTTTAATTTTCTAACATTAATATTTTTAAATTAGGAAAAGGAGGTGCATACATGTATTTCTACAATATTTTATACAAAACAAGAATAACATCTGCTGTGAAACTGGGAAATCAAAGGTAGTACATGTTATGATGTTGGGTGGTATGTAAGCATCTGAAATAAACAAATAAAACAAATAAAAAAAAAAAAGGAAACATAAAAAAAGAGTTGAAGAATAGAATGGCCATGCTGGCTGATGGATTCTGTGAGTCCAAAGGAAAAACAACTTTTCCTAGCTCTGCTCTATAGTAATATCCCAGGCAGTTTCTTCATATTCAAGGTGGGATAATTTCTCTGATGTAATTAATTTTCCAGAACAAATGTGCACCTGAAACAACTTTATCAGATTTATCCAAATTCATCGCTGATAAGATTACTTTATTATTCACTATTGTGCTGTGATCTTGACTGGATCTCTAATTTTATAACAGACAAATACCCAAGACAGCAGTACGTCATCTAAGCAATTTACTATAATGAAAATGGAAGAAAATATGTAAATCTTCTGAATGATCTTTCATCAGCTAGCTCTTCAGATATCTTTAGAAGTTCAACTGTCTTCACAGTCATAAAATAACATTGCTATGGTTTTGTGTGATGGGTGAACACACCTTTGCAAAAGAAGCATAGGCAGCAAATGTACCATTGGTTTCACCCCACTCCAATGCTGGCATCTCCAAAACACTCAATATCCTACTGACTGGAGCCTGACAAGGCAAATGTGAAGGAAGACTGATGTTTCTGCTATTCGAACTGTTCCCTCCATCTATTATTTCTCTAAATTTCCCATAACTGAATAGGAAGAAATTGATGCAGAACTGGAGTAGATTTGCTGTGAATTTGGGGAGATCTGAAGAGACCATTATATGAAACATTCCCTACTTTTTACAATGAATTACATTTCTTTGCCAAACCATCTGTTTTATTCAATTTTGGTCAGTGGGTATTGGCTAACCCAGAATCATTCTGGTGGTGCTTTTTCGGAAAATGATGCAGATTAAGCTGTTGTTCTGCTTTTTGATGGAATTTGTGTGCATTCATGTGGCTTTTTGAACCAACATACTATAAGTAACCAGTGAATTCTTTGTTCTTACAAGAAAACAGACCCTGTAATGAAAGGATGCTTGCAGAACTTTCTATTACTAAGCAAAATACTTTGAGCTGGTCACCCCTTTTATTAAATAATAAGACAGTGCCAACATTCATTTGGTAAAATGAGTACCCAGCTCCCGGGGGGGGGGGGGGAGCAAAGTGTTGTTTGCATAATTCTGTTGTAAATCATGCAGAGTGCGCTTTAACATTATGGGGCATCATATAAGTCAAATAACAACAACATTTAGCAGTTTATCTTCTTTAATTTAAGCTACTATCTGCTCCCAAAAATGAATTTGCTATTGATAAAATCATTGCTAATGACTGAATATGTTATTATTACCTGGTGTTTTTCCGATCTTATCTATTAAATAGAAAATCTTTAGATTTAATGATACAGAAAAATGATACTATCTTAAAAGAATGAGAGCTCCAAAGACTTTGGATTTTATGATTAAGAAATAACATCTTGGCATATTAATATATAATGGATTAATTCTGTGGAACAGTTTTCAATTTTAGCTAATCCTGTTTGCGAAAAACTTCATCAACCAAACAGATGGATATTATTATTTGAAGGCAAGTATTAAATATGGATTATAGGAAGGTCTAATATTTTAAAAATGGAAATGCATTAAAACAGCTGAAAAGGAAAATCTTTTTGTCCTTTTGTAAGAATCCTGATGGAGATGCATAAAATAAAAATTAGATGGTACTCCTGGGGAAGTGAGAAGTGAGTGAAATAATTAAAGATGATAATTTCAGAGACCTCCTGAGTGTCTCTTTAAAATGTCATGTGCTCTTATGAAAGCCTGAAAATATAAAAATTCAACTGCATCCAAGGAAGAAAGTCACAAGGCTCACAGCATTGCTGGAAACAATCGTCCCATGTGCAGATGAAGACGTTAGACAATCTATGGGATGAATACAACTACAGCATTATTCAATCAAACTATTTGAAATGGGGAACAGCTTACAATGCAAATACTCCTCTTTTAAGAGAATAGGTAGGAGGAAAACAGTTACACTCTATCCTTTTCCTTTCTAGGTGATGCACACTGCCTTCCATTCTGAGATCACAGTCTGCCTCTCTTATTCCTTACATCAGTCTCACTTGGGCAGCATTAGTCACCCAGTCCTTGAGGTCAAAACCTGAAAACCCTAGGCAGTTCTCCTTTTCCTCATACTGGTCTCTCTTGAGTGTTGGAGTTTGCATTCTTCTCTTCCTCACAAAGCTTACACACTGTTCTAGACAAAGTCAGCAGCTCCTAACATGTCTCCTGATTGGCTTCAAAATACCATACAGATTTGGCACAACATACAGTATATGTAGATAAAAGAAAATAAATCTCTATACCACCACTTCGCACTCAGATTTTCAGGCCTCTATTGTACCTTCTTCTCTAAGAGGTGGGAAAAAACTATTGCTGCCAATGCTAACTCCACCAATCAGAACAAAGGGTACAATCCTTATTTTCTTTTAGTCCAAAATATCTTGCTTCAATGCATTAACAAGCAGAAGTATTCAGTTCTTGAATCAATTCCAACTGTGACCCTATGTACTGGAGGTTGTTACGGCAGAAGGGAGGCAGTGCTGTCCTCTGAAACACTAACTTGAGCTTACGTTGGAGCCTGGCCTGAAAACAAAGTCTCAAAGGAATCTCAAGAGGTCCAAAATCTTATGAGACACAATTTCCCTGTCTCTTTCACACATGATTTGAGACAGGCTTATAAAAGGCATGCCAAATATGGTCATGATTCATTCCAGCCAGATCAGCATCACAATCTGTACACTTACATTCAACTTACAGTTTTAACCCAGATACTGTACATGCTGGACATCTTACTGAAGCCAGGAATCCCCAAGGTGTACTGAAAAGCACTCTCCCAGGGTAGCTCTTTTAAATGGAATGGCTTTTTCACAGATATGCACAAAGACTGTCATGAACCTAGACAAGGGTTAGATTACAAAAGGGCACAGGCTGATCAGACACCAATCCAAACATACCTATTTGGAAATAGAGTCAGTCTGCAAGCCAATGTGCAGCCTCTTTTACATATTCTTTGGATATCATCTCAGAAAATGCATATAGGTTTCTTCTACGGTTACCATTGCATTTGCCACCACTTTGACGGGGCTATGTAATAAATTCTTGATGGAGGATGAAACTGAGGCATACACGTGATGGAGTGAAATACACAACTAAGTCAGCAGGATCGTCTGCTGTAGATTTAAAGCAAATGCTGTGGAAGCTGAACCATTTTAATCAGCTGAGGCCAATGCACAGTGGCCTTTCTAAATGGTTGGCTCATGAGCAGAACATCTAAGAAGCAACTGATAAGGTTGCTTACAATCAAGAACAATTATGTAAGCCAAGTCTAGATGAGTTAGGAAATAGGGGCTGTGGCCTCCACTTCTTTTGCCATGGAGATGATATATATGACCCTGATATACATGTTTCCTGCTTCTAAGGTGTCATGACACTGTGTGAGGGGGTGCACTTGCTGCCTGGTCCAGCACACAATTATCAGGCAACTGGGAGAAGGGTATTTTTTCTCAGGATCAGACCAATGCAGGTGAAGGAGAGAGAATTCCCTGATGAGAAACAGCTGGAGGAGGCAGGGTCAAGGAGAATAAAAGAGCAGGATTAGGAAGGCATGGGGTCACCGCCTATCCCTGAAGAAGAGAATGTGTGGGAGGATACAAGGGAATAAAAAGTTGAAAGCTGTTGACCTTTGCCTTGCTTGCAAGCAACAGGAGTCAGAAACCAGAGACTCCAGCTGTGTGCTTAGACAACTTTATGTTAGCCTGGATGCTGCTGCAGCCCTGGAAAAGCAAGTGACAGACATGCTGAGGGAGGGGGCAGGTGAAGAGGAGCTGCAGAGCCTAACATTTGCTCATCTGTACAAGCCTTCCCAAAAAGGGGTACTTCCTGGACCTAAGCTCTCCTCCTCTTCCTGCTTTCCAGAAGCTGGCCTTCAAGGAATTCTAGTGACGTTAACATAAACCCCAACTTGGCAAGTGGTGCCCAATGGTTTAGAGACTATAATTTGGCCCTGTGAGCCAGGGGGAGGGGAAGGAGAGGCAGAGGGAAGTAAAACAAAAGCAAAGCATGATGCTTACATTCTGCCTCATAGCACTTAAAGCACTCTCTGGGTGGTTTACAATTTAATTGTGCAGGCTACACATCGGAAGGATAGAAGGTTGAGTCAACCTTGAGCTGGCTACCTGGGATTAAACTCTGGGTTGTGAGCACAGTTTTGGCTGCAGTACAGCAGTTTAACCACTGCACCACAAGGCTCCTAAGTGATGTTGTACTACTAATAAAAGCTTTTCTGAGCCAAGAAGCTGAGCTGGAACCCATGGAATTATTGCTGGGGGATCCCAGTATCACCAGCACTGCAGGAGGGGATACTGGTGGGGTACACACACCGGTACATATGTTTCCTGCTTTAAAGGATTGTTGGAAAACTACTATATGTGCAGTGGTAAACTCTAAGGTTACATAAATAAAATCATATTTACCTGAAAAATTAGTCAATTTTAGGTACTGCATTCTATGTCTCTTTGCCCATATATTGTCTGTCTTGAGCATCAGTTGCTCTTCAGAGTCCCAGTCAGATCAATTCAGTGTAAGTGAAGGAACAGGGTATTGGAGTTGGATAACGAATCCATCATCATGTCTCAGCCTCACCTAGCATACCTCACAGGATAATAAATGGAAGGGGACTTTTACACAGGTGTGGAGTCCTTTGAGAAAAAGACATACAGTAATATAAATATTGAGGCTTATGGGGAATGAGTGCAGGAAAGCACCCGTGCTATCTAAAATTACTTCCTTTTAAAAATATTTCTTTCTGATTCTGAGTGGGGTTTTGTAAGGCAACAATACCTATTTTGAAAACGGGATGGTTAAAAAAGTTCTGGTTGCTTTTAGAAACAGTCTCTTACCTTTATCCAAAGCAAAGTAACAAGTCACTGTTTTATCAGATGGCTATTTCTTATTGCAACTGCTTAACAAAATGTGTCAAAGTTACTTTATTAAGTCCTCTTTCAGCTAAATAATCTATGTTTTACGGCTAGATAAAAGGAATATGAAACAACCCCAACTTTGCTCTTCATTCTCTACTTCTCAGAAAAACTCTTTTGCCATTATTATTGTTCTCTTAATAGAGCATTTAGCAATAGCATTGCCTTCTGTACTACTTAATGATGTTGGGCAATATATTAAAGAACATGTGGGGGTTGTCTTGGGGTTTCAGTGACTCCCCCCCCCCCTTTGAAGCACTGCTGAAAGAGAAAGATAGCTTCTGGACTCACTGAGGCACAAGGTTGCCACATTTCAATTCTCCAAACTTGATACCTTAATATGCATATTATTATTTTTCTCTGTATTATGCAAGTTAAACACATTAATATATTAAGCACTTTGTACAAATATGTCTCAATCCATGCATCATTTACATTGTACTCATTGTACAGACTCATAGAACTGTAAGGTTGGAAGAGTCATCAAGTCTTGCACAGCCCCCAGCCAGTGCAAGAAATCCACAGCTAAAGTATCCCTGATAGATGGTTGTGGCATTCGCCCAGGTCATGATTATTCATATGCTATTTGCATAGACCAATGGGAGTGCTGGAGAGGCGGAGTCATGAGGTATAAGAGACTCAGCAGGAGGAGGAGGAGTTTAGATAGACATAGATACGGTTTTAGAGATAGGGAGTTTGAGGGAGAGTTGAAGGGTTTGGTGTAGTTTTGGAGTTTGGGCGGGAGAATGGTGGTTGAGGGTGGAAAAAGAAGAATGTTTGTTTGAGAGTTAACAACATTGCTTGTTCTGTCAACATCTGTATCAATAAACAATTTCCATTTGGTTCTTTTTAAAATGGCATATGGCCTGGACATCTATCATTAATAATAGGTATTGTTGATGAAATCAACTGGTGGCAGCTGAGGGGCACGTAGCGTGAGCTCTTTGTTTGGTGAAACAATCAGGCCACATGGAATCATGACAGTGGTCATCTATCTTCTGCTTAAAAATCTCCAGCAAAGGAAAGTCCATCACCTTCTGAAGCAACCGATTCTGTTTTCAAATGGATCTCACTGTTAGGAAGTTCTTCCTAATGTTTGATGGAAATTTTCTTTCTTATAACTTGAATCCATTACTTCTGGTCATATTCTCATGAGCTTCAAAAAACAAGCCTGTTCCATCTTCTATGCGACAGCTCTTCGAATATTTGGAGATGACTATCATACCAACTCTCAGCCTTCTCTTCTCCAGGCTAAGCATGCCAAGTTTCCCCAAACTTTCCTCATAAAGTTCAGCTTCCAAAACTCTTACCATTCTAGTTGCCCTCCAATGGATACATACCAGCTTCTCAATATCCTTCTTAAACTATGGCACATGGAAATGGACACAGGACTTTAAGTGAAGCCTGAACAAAGCAGAATAGGATGTTAATGTTATTTTCCTCATTTTAAACACGACACTTCTGTTGATACATGTTCACTTTTTTTGCTTATTTTCATTTTCATTTGCTGTTGCACCACAATGTTGGCTCATGTGTGCCTGCAGTTCCCTCAGTTACTTCCAAGCCAGCTTATACTCATCTTATACTTGTATATCTGATTTTTCCTGCCTAAAATTTTTCCCTGTTAAAACTCATTTTGTTTGTATTGGCTCGGTTCTCTAATCTGTCAAGGTTACATTGAGTACTGATTCAGTCTTCTCACATATTAGCTACCCTTCCAAATTTGACACCATCTGGACATGTAAAGAGTTAACACCCTCCACATTCTCATCTAGCTTATAAATGAGTCCCCTAATTGGGAGGAAGGTGGCCTATAAATAAACAAACAAACAAACAAACAAACAAATAAATAAATACTGTAAATAGGACAGAATCCTGTGGTACTCTATTTGTCACTCTCCTTTGAGATAATGAGGAGTGATTAGTGAGGGTTCTTTGCATGTGGCCTCTCAAGCAGCTACAAATCCACCTAACTGCAGCATAATGTTGTCCACATTTTACCAGCTTGGCCACAAGAATATAATGAGGAAAACCGTTAAATACCTTACTGAAATCAAGATGCACTATAGCCACAGCATTTCACTTAACTACCATGCTGGTGACTCCATTCAAAAAAAATAGATAAAAGTCAGACTGGCATGACATGTTTTTGAGAAACCATGTTAAACCTAATAAATCACAGTGCCCTTTTCTATGTCCTCACACACTGATTGGATAATGATCTGTTCTAGAGCCTTTCTTGCTATTAATATCAAGCTGACCAGTCAGTAGTTGCCCAGAGTTCTCTCTCTCTCTCACACACACACACACACACCATTTTTGAATATGCGGATAACAGCTGCTCACCTCCAGTCTGCAGGAAGCTCCCCTGTTATCTAAGAATTCTTGATGATTATAGACAAAGGCTTTGTGATTACATCTGCAAGCTCCTTCAGTGTACTTTGACAGAGTTCATCTGGCCCTAGATATTTAAATTTATGTAGGGTTACTGGGTGCTTCCATGCAATCTCTTTATGTTGGGCAACAGACTTCTCATTTCCTCCTTTATTCTGCTTGTACCAGGTTGGGCACTGTCCTTCTGAGGCAAAGCATGAGCAGTTCTGTTTTGTCTCTGTTCCTCAGTAGTAATTCTCCATCCTCTACTATTTCTTTGTTCTGCCTTTGGCTTCGACTGTAGCTGAAAATCCATTTTAAGTAATCCATTCTTTTTTTACTTCTCTTGCAAGTCTGAGCTCATTCTGAGTTTTTAGCCTTTCTAACCTTCTGTCTACAAATATTGGTTACCTAAATGGTTTAGGTCCTCAATACCTGGCAGAGCACCTTCTTCCGCCTTTACCTTTAGTTTATTTTTTATGTTTTATGTAAACCGCTCAGAGTAGAGACGTTCTAGATGGGCGGTATATAAGTTTAATAAATAAATAAATAAATAAATAAATAAATACCTCTCTGTACTCTTCCTTAGTGATTTGTCTCTCCTTCCACTTCTTATACATGTCCCTTTGAAGTTGCAGCTCATCTGATAACTTTCTATTCATGGTTAGTATACTTGTTTTAGTAATGACCAAATAGAGCTACCTGATTTGCAGGGGAAAATGCAGGAGACTGCAGGTGCGGGCAAACTACAAAAATCAAGGGAGACACAGGATGTGATTGCTTTCAGACACAGATGGAATATTTTGTATATATTTGTACACACACACACACACAAAGAGAGAAAGAGAGAGAGAGAGTGAGTTACTATTCAAACACCATGTGATGCCATGACTTGGAGTCAATTTAAATTTACACCAACACATATTCCGAACTATTACTTTAATGTAAACAGGCACTAAGATATGTTTGGCTGATGGATATGGATTGGCCAAGGACCAATGTAATTAAGCCAGGGTCTCACTTGTTACGCTGTCAAATGCTGTAACTATTGCACTATATTGAGCTGGAACTTTTACACAGGAAGGCAACTATGACTGAATAAGCAATGAAACCTGCTGGGATGAGACTTATGGCTGGAATGTGGTGATTGAAAGCTATAACTTATTAGAAAAGAACAGACTAAAGAGGATGAATGGAGTAGTAGAACTGCATGCATTGTATGAGAACTAGACACGGGCACTTTGTATTTGCATCCCTGGGGATATGAATATGAAGTGTGGCACTGCAGGTGCCATGGAGATCTGTTCCCTCCCCCCAGAACCACCCAGTCCACTCATTGGTCACCATGTGCACCCATGTCTGTCATAATTGACATTGTGCCAATCGCAGAAGTAGCAACAGCTGGCGTTCCCCTGCCTCCCCACACAGCTAACCACTCCAGTGAGGAGGTGGGATGAAGAGTCTCCCTGCTCAGCTGTTGAGTGGTCAGCTGCAGGGAGACTCCTGTAAGAATTCCAAGAGCCATGTCATACTCCCAAGACAAATATCTGCATGGATTTAGGGTGAAATCCTGTTGAGTAATTTTATGCCAGCATAAAACTGAAGCAGGTGCCAGAAAATTTGTTTGTTTGTTTGTTTATTATTTCAACTTGTATACCACCCCATTAGTGCAGAAATTTTGGGACAGTTTACAACAAATCAAATCACATTAACAATACAAAATACAAAACACAACAAATATCATAAAACAAATAAAACTTGTCAATGGATTGGGCACTGGAAACATTTAATTCAAACTTTTTGAAAGTTTTCTATCCCTGTCTTTTCAGATTCCAAGGCCCTCTAGGACTCATTTTTGCCCTGAGGAAACTTTTTGGAGCAGTGGGTGGGTGTGAGCAATTAAGAGTAAACAATTGCTGCTAGGTTACTGCCACCGGGATCAAAAGTGCTGATGGTGATACAGCTGATACAGTTTTTTTAAACTATTAATGGCTTCTTCCAGAGTCCTGATGCTCCAAAGGCTTCCCCAGGGCAAAAGGGGGCCCTAAGGAGCCTTGGAACCAGAAAGGAAAGGACTGGAAACTTTCCATAGGTCTAAATTAAATGTTTCCAGTGCCCAATCTGGGTTATATTGGAATAAAGGATTTTGCCCATTGTTTCCTTATCATTGTCTGAAACCTCTCCCCAAAAGTTAAAGATGTGCAGCAACCATAAGATCAATAAAGTCAATCATCATCATCATTTTGTAATAAATGCTCCTTCTATCCTCTTACTTTTCTCAACAGTTTTTTTCTTTAGGGAAGCACCTATGTAAGTTTCTAGAAAAGCTTCTCCACTCCTAAAGACTCTAATTTGAAACTGGCACTTGATTTGTCTTGAAGCCCAGTAAGATGCATAATATTTGGACTACAGTTCCTATAATAACCCTGCCATTTATTCATATAACTTCACAACCTTCTGTATACTGTTTGCTAGCAGCTTGCTTTTTTTCTGTATGGCTATATTCATTGACTAATCACACTGAAAGGCTTGTTTCTTGCAAAGTAATTTGTCCAAACAGTGGCTGAATATTTGCCTCAAACTTTCAGATCTGCAAGGGCTACAGATGTACCTTTAAAAAAAATGAAAAACGAAAACCGGAATCCTTATAGTCTAAATTGTCACTTGTGTCATGCCTGAAATTTGGGTAAAAACATGGCATATGTGTAATATGACAATCCTATTCTGCCAAAGTGGCAGAAAATCTCACAGGAAATAGATATCACTCAGTATACCAATTGCTATTAAAACATCCTCATTCATTTCTAACTTCTGAATTTTGGGTAGCTGGGGGAATGCTCTATGGATACTTTGAAATATTTTGCATCTCAGTTTAGTTAGTGGAATGCCATTCACACAATGATACTGCTCACCCTTGCATTATGCAGCAGAGAGTCACAGTACTCACGGAGAGAGAAGGAACAGTCATTCCAATGAACCAAAATGAAAAACAAGAACTTTCATTCCTACTATTCCAGTGTTTGGATGGAAATCAGAGCTGAAAGAAAACAGCCTGGAGCCCTTGGCAAGAATGTGCTGGTGACAGTGTTCCAGAACTGTATACCTAAAATATGTCTCAAACCAAGAAAGTAACAGCATCTACTAAAACCTGATGAAAGAAAACCCAACTGGGACTCAGGGGCAATCCAGTCTTAGACCAAAATAAACCCCTTGAAATCAACGGGACAATGAGACACACAAGTTCCATTTGAAAGGCACAGGGTTTTATTCTTAATAATGAACAGGATTGGCCCAAGATATTTTGCTGCCTGGTGTGATGACATCTCATTTCCATGTACTGAAAAACATTTCCTTTGTATTGTGCATAAATAGTGTCCTCCAGCACACATGTGGCAAGCAGGGCAGTTTAGGATATGGTAAGCCCAGTGTTCTGTCTGTTGACAGGTCATCTTTTCTCCCAGGATCTGCTTCCTTCAACTACTGCCTTACTCTACCTTATAACATAACTGTCCAGATCATTAACCAAGTAAGTAGGAGAAATGTGAGCCCAGAAAGTGGCTTGTTATTGTATCTAAACACACAGCTAGATAGCAGCATAATATTTTATGTTCAGTTTCATTTGTGGGAAGTCAGGGGGTGATCAGATGAGCATATAGTTTGCATTTGGTTCACTTTTGGTGCAGTTTGGTTTGGCTTATTTCCCAACAGGCACATGTGTTTTAAATAAGAGTGACCCATCCTGCCTCTTTTATAAGCTGTTCCATTCCTTTCTGACACAGCAGTACAGCTGCAGTTTATTTTGTGGGATTGGGAGCACTCCTGATTAGAGATGGGGGTATCTCTAGCCACTCATCAAGCCTGGCAGGGAGGCTTGTCTTCCCTCCTTCTGCCAGGAGTGGCTAGTCAACCACGAGCTCCAGAGCAATTGGAAGGGAGTGTGGAGCCCACGGCAGCAGTGGATGGGTGAGTGGACAGTCTGGCCCCAGGCGGACGGACCGTCGTTATGTCCACTTGTGCAGGGGTATTCATATACAAATACAAATATTCCCATCTCTACTCCTAATTATCCCATTCTGCAGTCTGTGTGATTGCTTAATTCACTCCCAAATAGACCTGCGAGCAGTGTTATCTTTCGGGACAACCCTGTGACGTATGCAGTGGGTTGTGGCAATAGAAAGGATGATGGAGAAATCCCCTCTATTTTCCTCTTTTCACACTTAAAACACACACACACACATCTCCTAAGTGGCACAGCACTATTCCAGATATAAGGAAGTATCAACTCGAAGTTGTTATATTGCTGTAGTGCTATGCCCCTTACTAAATTAAACCAAAAAAGCAGGAGAAAAATCATTGAAGCCCACAGAATGGCACCCATGATGAAAAGGTAGGGGAAAAGGCAGTGATCAATAATTGGAAGGGGAGAAATTGGAGTAATCTGAAGTGCTGTTTGGATCCTTCTCACAGGGTAAGGAATGTCGCCCGTGTGAATGGAAGGATTGCGGAAGTACGAGATAAAATAGATTGTACCGAAGAAAAGAGCTTTTTATGTGTGACCTGGATCACTCCAAATTCCCCTGTCTAGTCGAGTCCTCACATAGATTTTCATTGTGGTACCAGTAGTGTTGCATATTTTGTACCTAGCAGTTTATTGTTAGTCAAAGCATGTGCTTCAGACTATGAGATACTTTCCCAACCCCATTATAATTTTAATATGCCCATTACATAGTACTTTTCTTCTATTCAGGCTCTCAGATAACATTATTGTAATCACTCTAGCTAAGGGTTTTACCCTTCTTACATGAGTGAAAAGGAAAGGTTTAAATCAAAAAGCCTGGAATAATCATACATTGCACTTTCTATAAAGACTACCTGAAAATTACCACAATTTTATAGTTTGTCTTTGGCAGTCAATGATACAACTGCTGTAATTTGAGGAACTACTATAAGAATCTCCTTAAAAATTGCTCTAGTCAGATCTCAAAATGAGGTGGTCATTTCTTGCAGGGTTTTAACTATTTGAATATTACTAGAAATCCAAAAATATATAGGTGTACTGTTTTAGAGAAACAGTTCAATTTCCTTTAGTTGCATTTTTATAGATAAATATCTTTTAAACTTAATTGCTGACAAAGATTTGGCATCTACTCCTCTAAAGATAAAAGGGATATATGGATCAAAGCTACTTAGCATTCCAGTCAGCAGCACACAGAAGTAACATGACAACAAAGATTTTTCTAATTAGAAAGGCCTTTTTTCAACTGATTCCATGAAGTCCTGAAAAAAGTCTACTTTCCCAAACAAAACAAAACAAAATATTAAAACCAGCAATGAAATCAGAACATAGATGATTTATACCATTCTTAACAAACTAAAAACCTTCAAGGTTCACTTTCTCTTTCATCCGCCCTCCCACCAGCAAATTATGTTACAAAGAAAAGCTATAAAAGATGCAAAAGGATTTATGGGCTCAAACCCAAATGAAGCACAAATCACTATTTGGTGCAAGAACTATCAGCTGCTATTAAAAGGCATGGGCAAATTAGCCCTTTGTGGTCCATTGCACTCTCAGATGTATTTACCTATAACATATTTGATCTTGTTTCTAAAATAATGTGGGTTTTTTATTTTCCAAAAAACCCTGAATACATCTGTATTTTAAATGTACTTAATCCTATTTTCTCCCTCAAAATATTCATTTATAAACCTGTTTTTATCTTTTCAGGGGTGTTTGGACATTCTTATTTTGATCTTTCTTTGTGAAAAGAACAGTTTCAGAACAATCACAAAGGGTGAGGTCCAGCAGACAACTTCTGCATCAGCATTAGCGTATGTGTGTGTGTGTATGTATGCATGCATGCACATGCACACACACAAACACACACACAAACACACACACACAAACACACACACACAGAGTTGGGGGTTGTGTGAACAATAATTCTGTGTTTAAAAAGCACTGTATTTTGCAGAAAACACAGTAATAAACAAAATGCATCTTTGATGCAAAACACACAAGTTGTTTTGTTTTGTTTTTACGAAAAAATGTTCCGCAATTTGCAAAATGTGAAAATTACATAGAAATTTTCATGACATCCTATTAAAAAGTTTTTTAAATTCTTCATTCTCACTTGTGAGAACAAACTAAGTGAAGACCTCTATCCCTAGGTCTAATATGTCATTCTTCAGCCTGGAACTATATCCATGGATGAAGGATGTCTCAAAATTTTACTTTCTATTTCGCAAGTGTGTGCCAATAAAAATCAGAGTTGAAGTGTCAGTGTCAAACAAACAAACGAACAAGCAAACAAACCATTCCTCCCAGGGTACAGTTTTGGCAAACACAATTATGGCTGGTCAATGTCTTAGGAGACTGAGGAAAACTCTGGTCCCCAGCAGTGATTCTCTGACTTTTCCCAGTTTTTCAGAAATCAAACTGCACATTTCTTTCTCCAGCACCTGATATACAAATATCTCTACTGTCCCTTGGTTAAAATTTGATAGCAGCATTTCTCCAAAATTAAGCTACTTTGGAGATTAGGGTCAAACTATGGGATACTGAATATAAACTACAAGTGTATAGATCTTTAAAAGATATCCAGTGTGCTATAGTGGGTAGAGTGGCAAACTAGGACTCAGAAGGCCTGGGTTTGAATCCCCGCTCAGTCTTGGGAACTCAGTGGGGGTATGGAACTGGTAAAACCACTCTTTAAATATTTCACTTACCTGGAAAGCCCTACAAGGTTCATTATAAGTCAGTTCTGACTTGACGGCACATAACAATTCCTTAAAAAGCAAAAAATACAAAATAAACCATTTTTTTTCACCTTATGTATAACAAGAAACATCTATATGAGGAACAGCAATTATCATGCTGTGGACAATTAAGTTGCTTTTAAGGGTCTCCCCTTCATATGACTGAAGCATTGAAACACAGCTCAGTCTAACTGTGCTGTAATCAATTGACAATGAATTCATAGCTCCAGTTCCACATAACACTTAATATAATTCTACATCACACTTGAAACCTTTATGCCAATTGATACAGCCAGAGACAGAAAACACTGTTTCTAAAAACAGATGAGAGGAGAATAGATCACTTATGGGTTCTTGTTTGTAAAATATAATCTTAGAAATGCAATTCTGCTCTTAATACAGGTTACAGGTACCCTGGAATTAGTCAATTTTGTGCAGCTGTTGCTGACTCCATGTATTGAAGTGGTCCTGTTTGTTCCCCACTCTGATGAATATATTTTTTCCATTTCACTTCATTAGTGGTTTAGTTATGATTTCCCATAAAACTCAAAATTATGACTTGTAAAAATTTTAAAAAGGAAAATGCAAGCCTATAGCTATTATGAATCAAACACTGCCCATTCATCACACTGAAAAACTAGCACTTAAACTAAGGTTTAAGAAAATACAGGCAAGCACTGAATTGCAAAGATTTGAATACAATGTTGTCTGAAATCTCTTAAGAACTGAGTAAGTGAAAAATGGCAATTCTAGAAAAGCAGCTAATGTGGACTTTGCCCCTAATGATCATGAAAGGCCCACAGGCAATCTCTTGTTTTAAAGCAAGTTAGAAAACTGTAAGAGACGATTTACAGAAGTGACTTACGTCACTGTGAGCTTAGTACTGTTTGGCTATGAGAACTTGACTGGGGTTTAGTCACAATAGCTTTCCAGCCTTTTTGGCAGATTTGGCCAATCAGGGAAGGAAAGGGCAAAATAACATTTGTTCCCTTCTAGAAGTATGCTGTTTTGTTGTTGTTGTTGTTGTTGTTGTTTTGTTTTTGGACTTTGGAGTTTTTATAGTGTTTCCAGGAGATCATGGATCTTCATTAACAGTAGCTGACTCTTCCCTACTGTGGCCTAATGTGCAACATAATGGGCTTAATCAGGAATATATTTTTTCTGCCTAAAGTGAAGAATGATATGCTCACCTGATTTACAAACAGAAGCAAAACAAATTAGTAGTTAAATCTCATTTTAACGACAGTGATAGAACAATACCCTCTGTCTGCTGTACCTGAGCACTTCAGTCTAGCATAGGAACTTCTCAGTGGGCTTACCCAGTTTTGCCAATGAACACTTATCTGCTGGATACTTACTTATCAACAGATTCAGCAGTACAGCAGTGATGACATTAGCACATGTCACATAAACAGAGAGACACATACACCTGCTTGTTACATGCTGAAGCGCACAGCTGGGCTGGCAAACTCTCTGCTGGTTTCCCACTCAGAGCCCTTTTTCAGATGGTGGTGGTATCTGTGATACAGTGGAAGAAGATGACTATGTGACAGGAGAAAATCCTTGTGTGTCGCATACCCACATGTGAAGATGAGGAACTACAAAATAATTCTCATCACAAAATGTCAAGATATTTTGTGATGTTCTCAACAACAAAAAAGCACAAGACACAGAACAATTGTTTATCTAGTAATGTTTTAACACAGGTCATTCTTTAACAACCATGAGTGCTATATTAATGCATGCACTTTTATAAACTGAAAGCATTTGAGAGGTTGTTGAATCTTTTTAACTGGGACGTGGTGGTGCTGCGGGTTAAACCGCAGAAGCCTCTGTGCTGCAGGGTCAGAAGTCCAGCAGTCGTAAGATCAAATCCACGCAACGGAGTGAGCTCCCATCACTTGTCCCAGCTCCTGCCAACCTAGCAGTTCGAAAGCATGCAAATGCAAGTAGATAAATAGGTACCACCTCGGTGGGAAGGTAATGGTGTTCCGTGTCTAGTCGCGCTGGCCACGTGACCACAGAAACTGTCTACGGACAAAACGCTGGCTCTATGGCTTGGAAACGGGGATGAGCACTGCCCCCTAGAGTCGGACACGACTGGACTAAATGTCAAGGGGAACCTTTACCTTTACCTTTACCTGAATCTTTTTAAACCAGATATGAGACCAATTTTCCACCATCATGCCTTGAAAATGTGGGAAAAAAAGTTTTTAAAAGTCACTTTTGCCTTCCCAAATCCCCCTTCTGCTTTTCAAGCTCTTTTGGGGGGACTGGGAGGCCTACACATTATGTTACAGAAATATTGCTATTCATTGAGTCTTCCAAGAACTTCCATGCTGGATGCTCACCTGTTCTGGCTCATAAAAGTCATCAAGGAGTGGACAAAATGAGTGGTGAATGCTTGTTTTCAAGAAGGCAGAATTCAGCAGGCTTTGGACTTCCAGATTGGTTTTTATATTATAAAGCCTGTGCTCTAGTTTGGATAAAGGAATGGATAGTTTTAGAAAATGACAGAATATTAAAACTAGAAGGACATGATTTAAATCTAGAATGGCACGCCTTCCTATGGTATCAAAAAGCAAAAGACAATAAACAATTTAAAAATCATCTGATAAGGAAAACTTTAAACTGGGTATGGACCAAGATCCAGGAAGAAAATTACCAAAAAGTTCCTGAATGGGTCTCACCAATGGAAGCATTTACACAACCAACATTAATGGAAAAGAAGAAACTCTTGAGATACAGAGATTTGTTAAAAGAATATGAAATCAAAGGAAGAGCTAGAAGAACAAGGTACAATACTTGATTGGTGGACAAAAACACAAATAGATTCAAGATATACAAGAGATAAAGCAGTAGGCTTTTGTAAGAAACAGACACCACAAGATAAGATACTTCTGAATGTAAAGGAAAAACTGATTAAAATGTTGTATAATTATCTACTAGAATTAAAAACACAAGTTAAAGAATGTATGATAAAATGGACCCAAAATGTGGGCCACATTAACTTAAAGTCATGGTCACAAATATGGGAAGGTAATATTAAGCTAACAAAAGCAATTAATTACAAAGAAAATATGTATAAGATGTTCTATAGATGGTATATGACACCTGAAAAATTATCGAAAATATATCAAAGTACCTCTAACAAATGTTGGAAATGCAAATCAAAAGAAGGTAGCTTTTATTATATGTGGTAGATTTGTAGGGAAGCCAAGAGCTTTTGGAAACTAGTCCATGAGTTTTTACAAAAAATGTTATCCTCTATAATTCCATATGAACCTGAACTGTTTTTGTTAAATATAATACCAGACTCGATAGAAAAAGAAAAAAGATATTTGATCATACATGTAACTACAGCAGCAAGAATTTTATATGCCAAATACTGGAAAAAAGAGGAGACTCCAACAACCCAGGAGTTAATAGAAAAAATTCTTGAAGCAACAGATATGGATATTTTAACTGAAGTATTAAAAGACAAAGAAATTGCTGAGGCTAGAAAAAAGTGGGAACCTTTGTATAGTTGGATGCGAGATGAGAATATGAAAGGGTTAATATTATGAGAAAGAAAATATAAGATATAATTTTAGATTTTAAAGGCTTAGAAAAATGGTAAGATAAGTGTGAAGCAAGTGTAGTAAGAAACATATTGACAAATGTAATGATGATATATACTGTTCTCTATCACATTCTGTATTTTTTATTTACCCCAATACCCTGATCCAAATCCTCTTCCCTATAATCTTCCCTTACCCAATGGAAACTGAATAAAAAATTAGGAGGGCAGGGCTTCGTCGCAGCAAGATCGGCCGGGTTTCAGGAGGCTCCTGAAACTAACCGAGGCCACTCAGTTTTGACCCCTTCAAATTTGGGGGGTGAAAGGACTTTTACTAGGAGAAGTGAAAGTCTGAAGCAACAGAATCTGACTGAGAAGGGGGGTGACCTGGGAGATCCCTGTATTGGCCTATCTTTGAAGTCGCAATCTGAAAAGCAGTAATGAGAAGGTGCCATCTTGGCACAGAGCTGTGAATGCCCCAAGACAGAGAGCGGAAAAGTACAGAAGGATTTTGGAAAAATAATTTTGACCAAACTTGAAGTAAGTGGCTTGTTTTACATATGGAACTGCTAAGGACCTAATACAATGAAGAGACTGGGTGTAATCTGTCAGAGAAAGTGACTAGATCTGTATCTGAGCAGACCAGCAAACACTCCCTCCCCCCTCATCTGAGGCTTGGCTGAGAAACAGAAAGGAGGAGGAAGGGGGAGGGCGAAAAAAACAATTCTGCTTCTATTGCAGCAATAAAACTCGCTCCTGCAGGACAATATAACCATAAATTACTGATGGATTTAAATCTGTGAAGCAGCCAGAAACAGTCTCAGGAAAAGCCCTTCCTCCTGTCAACTTTTTGCCCCAAGCTATTATTGTGAATAACTATTGTGCTCACTACCTGCTTGAAAGAAATCCAGATAATACCTCCAATTATGGAACAATGAGACATTTTCAAGAATATTCAGAACATTATACTGAATGGACTGCATCAGATGAAAACAGAGATGGATCAGCTATTTGAACAAATTAAAGACGTGGGGACACAAATGGAATTTACATTTAGTGAAGACAGAGAAAGAAGTGAAACTGCGACAGGGAATCAACTTTTTAAAACCACAGAGACAGACAATTTTATTCTTAAAACCCAGAAGGTTCTAGAAGAAAAAGGTGAAGATACAATGCAGCGGAGAACCAATTTTTTAAACCCCCTTATGGAAATGTTAACAGCAGAAAGGCATCAAATTACTATGAATTTTGATATGAAAGGAAGAAGAATCGAGATGATGAGGCACATGCTGTGGCAGATGAGGAAAGGAGACAATACCTGGACTGGATGAAGCTCTTGAGAATGGATGCATGGTCCATAAGATGGAAAATGAAAGATGACATGATAATAGGGGCACAAAATATTGGTTAGAATATGGAGATAGAGCAGTGGAGATAAATGTTGTTAAATCTAAAAAGGTATTTTGTGGTGAAAGAATAGATGATAAAACAAACACAAATTAATGGTTATAACAGTGATTTAGCAATAGAACAATTTAGAATAATAGATATAAGATGGCAGAATAATATTAAACCTATAAAACTAGTAAACTGAAAGATATAAAGAAAGAGAAAGTCCAAGAAAATTGAAGATTAGTAATGATAAATATCATGGAAAATTGCTATAATGTGTTTTTTTTTCTTTGTATGATTTCCATATTCAATACAATTGTATAAGCGGATGTAAGAATACTTTACGCTCTCTGGAATTTTACCCTTTCTTACCCTCCCCCCCTTTTTTTATCTGGCCTCCTATTTGTACCATAATCCCTATCCCTATGAAAATGAATTTAAAATATATTTTTAAAAAAGAAAATGAATAAAAAATTAAAAAAAGAAGAAGAAGAAGAAGGCAGAATTCAGATCTGCAAGGTGCTTGAGTATGTAGTGGACTTCCTGATACAGAAATTCCTGAATGAAATAGATTTTCTAGATTTTCTGGCTTCAGGCTTGGATATCAGAAACAGCTGTGGGTCACCTTGGTGGATGACCTATACCAGGACCTGGATAGAAGGATTATGTCTCTGTTGATTTTGCTGCATTTCTCAGTTGTTGCTGTTCATACTATTGACCATATCATTCCAGGTTGCCTGTCTGGAATAGGACTTGGTGGCACTGTCTTGCAGTGAATCCAGACCTTCCTTGGAAGGCCTACGTATCTTAGAAGGTGGTCTTGCAGATGCATAATTACATGCTTGGCTTTTGGCCTCTGGTTGCATATGCTATTAAATTTTCCAGAAAAACATAATAACTATGTACCATCAAGTCAATTCTGACTTATGGCAACTGTTTTCATGGTTGAGAGTACTCAGAAGTGGTTTACCATTCCTTTCTTCTGTGCTCCCACCCCCCAGGACTGTGCAGCTTGCCCCAGGTCACAAAGGCTAGCTCTTCTGGGATGCACAGTGGGAAATTACTTAAAAATCAAATACTAGATTTTGGCAAACACAGGCCTTCTTCAGTCTAGGCACCATTTATCTGAGAATGCTGCAATAAAGATACAAGAGTTCCAAAAATCTTGGCTATATGTTTAATTTTCTGTTGTTTTTTAACTGTTGTTTTGTAAACTGCTTTTAGTCCCAGTTCATGCAGAAATATGGCCTATAAATACAAATAGACAGAATTGAATAGAATAGAATAATGAAACACCTAAAATGAAATAAAATCAGCTAATTGTGCAGAATCAGTATTCATTTAGGTCACTAATTATTAAAAAAAACACATAATTATACGAGAAGAACCTAACGTGGGACATTCACATGAACATTCACAATCTACATATGATCAGTATGTGATTGCACACAATAAAATATAGAATTACACATGTTCTTGGTGTGCATATAGAGTATCTCACAGGCATGAGAAAAACAATATCCCATCCCCCCCCCCCCTTAACTCTATGTGCCAACAAGGAAAGCAAACCCACCAGTCATGTACTGTGGGACATATTGCTATCTGAGGTCAAGTACAAGATATACTCCCTCCTCACTCAGTGAAAAAAGCTGACTTAACTGGCAGCTAGTGGGGTGATACCCTCCACCACACCTGTGAAATTAGGCTAGAGTAAAAGGCACCATGCAGGCCTTGGGGCATACAGTGCTCTACTTCCCAACAGAGGAGAATATATGGAGAGCACTGGCAGAATAGCATAGATTCTGTAACCACTGCCTCCTGAAAGGGTAGTCTCACTCTAGGTAATGGTAAGATTGGTAACAAAAAATCCTGAGTTACAGCCAGCTAGCAAATCTCAAACTCAGTTCCCAGTAACTAAACTCATAGTGGACACTGTGCATTTGATGTGCAAAATATGACCTCAGGGCCTCATACATCCCTCAAGCCTTTTCTGTGCCTCCCAAAGTCTCCTCTGAAAATATTTTTTTTTAAAAAAGAACACCACTGAAAATCAGCAGTTATGTTCCACCAGCAAAAATCAGCCTCTAGGAACCTTTTGCAACTGTTTCACAGTCATGACTAAGTTGTTCTTATGTTATTCAAAATTATTTGACATGCACATTGTTGCTATTTTCATGTTTGTTTGTCATTTATAATTTGATTTTTTATACTTTAATTGTGTTTATTTAGTTAGGAAGTTTTCACTCAATCTAAGTGTAGTTCCTAGAATCTGACCTCCTTTCTTTTTTATTCTCTTCATTACAGATCTCAATGGCTAAACTAGCTTTAGGAATCAGAGAACTACAGGTGTACAATTATTCAGATACGATTTCTTATCTTACTGCTGATTCTCAGCACCGCCTTATGAAAGTAAGTACCAGTACTGGGAATAGTAAACAACACATGAAAGATGAAAGTTGTAAATTAGAAAGTGAATTTCATCTAATGAATAAGGAATGTACTTGATTTCTAGAGAATGAATAATATTTCATGAAATAAAAGGAAAGTTTTAAAAACTGAAACCTGTACTAGTTCATGCACTAATTCTGCATACTTGTTTTGAGGTGGTAGTTGATTTGATTTGATTTTAATTTAAAATAATATTTAATAAAATAAAAGAAATATGTGCTTGAAGCACTTATATACTTATATACTATAGTCTATTAAAAATTTAAATGATCTTTAAATACCAAATTAACCACTTTGACCATCCCTCCTCCACCTTGGCCATTTCCCCATGAGGTACATCCCCAACTCTTCCAGTCACAACCCCCAAAAATGAAAATGGGAAGTGGCATTCTGGGATTTCCACTTTGGTGTCTATCCAATTTGGGAGCATTTTCAACCATTTCCAGCTCATGGCATATGCTGGCAAAAATGGGGGGGCCCAGGCCTTCCAAAGTTGTCTGCACAAGCTTCAGAGGAACAATATCAGATACATCAAAGGTGGAATTTTTTAAGTCTGCACTGCACATCTAAACCCACCTGCCAGATTCTGTCTTAGTGCTCAGTCCTTCTAATGCTAGTAAAAAAACCCATGATACCATTTTCTGTGCATAAACTGGAAACTGTTTAAAGTAGTTAGACACCAGCATAACTTTGACAGCATCTTTTATCAGTGTGTTAGGTGCCAAAACTGTATAGACTAGATAATGGTCAAGAGCATACTACAGTTCAGCTACTGAAGCTAATCACATCTAGCCCTCCAAATTGCTTAAAAGAGAAACTGCCCAGAAAGCATTTAAAAGCTGCTCTGACTAAAGAAGGAGTAAGTAGCTAGACGAAAAGCTCAATCAAATACTTAGGTATCTTGGCATTCAGATACCTGAAAGTCATCAGTCTCTTTTTTGGTCATCCACATTCACCTTCTCTACCCAAAAGCTAATCAGAGTGTATTTTTCAGGTAGCTGGCTGGTGGTATGAAGTCCCATACCTCAGCCCTGGATCATTAGACATTAGATGGAGCTAATAAGACACCAGGAGATGAATCCAACAGGCAGTAGAGCTCATTTATTTCCATGTTTTATTATGTTTTTGATTCCAGGGAATTTCACAGGTCACTACATGCTAAAAATAATAAGTCAGTGAAGGATAAATAAGGGAAATGATACTTGAAAAAGGAGAGTGAAATCTAGCCTGCAGCCTGCCCGTAAATAGGTAATTAGCACCAATGACAGGACTTGTGTCAGCCTGGTGTAAGACAAAGGGCTGAATCAAGTGAGTAGATATCTTGAAAGGACTAGCTGTTTCTTTTTTACACACATTTTTTCTTTCTTCTGCTCTCAAAAGGTTTATTTCCTAGCCCCATAATAAAGGTAAAGGTAAAGGTTCCCCTTGACAATTTTTGTCCAGTCGTGTTCGACTCTAGGGGGCGGTGCTCATCCCCGTTTCCAAGCCATAGAGCCAGCGTTTGTCCGAAGACAATCTTCCGTGGTCACATGGCCAGTGCGACTTAGACACAGAACGCTGTTACCTTCCCACCGAGGTGGTCCCTATTTATCTACTCGCATTTGCATGCTTTCGAACCGCTAGGTTGGCGGGAGCTGGGACAAGCGACGGGAGCTCACTCCATCACATGGATTCGATCTTACAGCTGAAGATCTACAGATCTTACAGCACAGAGGCTTCTGCGGTTTAACCCGCAGCGCCAAAGCCCCATAATATGCTGTCATAACTGAAGAATAGCCCACATTATACCAATTTGGTATAAATACTGAGTTGTTAAGAATACTGTTGTTTTCCAGCTATTTCTGCACTGCAATCCATTATTGAACCATATTGTGTTTTCCTGTGAAAACTATATTTTAATGGCCAGAATCCTTTTTTAAAAAAATATATTTTATTTTCCAACATAAAACTTAAAAACATATAAATACAACATCATGTATAAAGTGAAAACATAAAACATAAGATATAAGCTTAACCTACAAGCAATCTTATTTATTGCTATACTTTTTCTGGTGAGATTCTCTCCATACTGTTCATTTTAATTCCATTATTACGGGACTTTTGCTTTCCACCAGTCATAAAATAAATTTCAGTTTAGGTAGAAAGTTGATTTTTCTTGTCCTTTTAATCTCTTTGTTAATCTGTCCATTTCTGCACATTCTAATATTTTCCTAATGATCATGTCATCCTTTGGTGGATTTCCCTCCTTCCAGACCTGTGCCCATACTAATCTAGCTGCAGTCAAAACATGTAGTATTATGTAATAGTTTTGTGTATTTATATTATTTGGCAATAATCCCAATATAAATATTTCTGGTTTAAATTCTGTTTCTTGTTTGGACATTTGCTTAATCCACATATGAATTTTAACCCAATACTTTCTTGCTTTATCACATGTCCACCATGCATGGTAGTAAGTTCCTTCATGATTCTTGCATTTCCAACACTTATTCAACATATTTGGAAACATTTTTGGCCAGAATCCTGTTGATATTTTATCCATGAGTAAGTTAATTTGTATAACTTACTGTGGGGCATTGCTGCTAACCAGTAAGGCACCAGTGACATTATGAGGTACATGTAACAATGTGACCAGCACCCCATTAGCTAGCAGCAATTCACCTGAACAAGTTATGAAATTTAAATAACATGTGTAAATCATTAACAGAATTCTGGTCAAAAGTCATAACACATCCTCAAGCATTCTACAGGATCTATGGAGGCTTTAACTGAAAAGGGGGTAAGCAGTTAGCAAAGATGATGATTTTTAATAAGAATATTCCATGAACTTCTCTTTATCAGTTCGACAGAAAAGACTTAACATTTCAAAAGTTTAAAATTTCAAACACAAGAATATGCTGAGTAGGGTGGGAAGCTCATTTCAGAAACAGACAAATACAATGCATTTCAAATCCTCTGTAAACTGAGGGCCAGTTGCCTAGCCTTGAACAAATCCCACATTTATTTATTTCCCAGATCACTGATTTTTAGATCAAAGATTTTTGGGTGAAGATACAGAATTTTCAAGGCATCATCAGATTTTCTAGCACCTGATTATAATAACAACAGACATCACTACATACATTAGCATGTCTGCAAAGTCATACTCATTTCATACCAGTCTGATAGAATTCCAAAAAGATCATTAACTGATAGAACCATTCCTTCCATCTGACCTTCTCTTCCCCAGCTGCAACTATGTCTAATCCCTCACCAACATGGCCTTTTTCAAAAAAGCTTCTTTGGAACCAAATAGAAGACCAACACATGCAGAAATGGGTAGAACCTCAGGCCAGATTGATGTAAGAGGCCACCAGCAAATACGCCAGAAATTCAGTTTAGACCAGGGGTGGATAACCTTCAGCTAGTACAGGGCAGTTCCCACCCTTGGGACTTATAGACACCTATTGCAAACAAGACATTTTAAAAGGGGGCAAAAAGAAAAATCTGTTCCAGGAGGGGTTAATCACTTTTAAAACTAGGTACAAAGCTATTTAACTTTTTTTTTAAAAAAAACAACTAGTTTTTGAAAACTGGAGGTAGATTTTTGGCCAGTTCACATTTTGAAGGAATTTCTTTTGTGGCATTTTTGATAGTCTGTGCTGCATAGTCCCTGAAGAATCCTGGGTGCAGAAAGCTGGCAGCCAGTCACCAAGCCCTAATACAGAATTCAGTGGTGCCTCGATTTACGACCATAATCCGTCCCAGAAGATGGGCATAACTCAAAATGGTCGTAAGTCGAAGCAACATTTCCTTTAGAAATGCATGGGAACGGGATTAATCCGTTCCAGCATTTAAAAAAAAAATACCAAAAAACCCCACAAAACACTGCAAGCCCTATCGGAACGCGATGGGGCTGCAAAAAATAATCACCAAACAAGCAAACAAACAAAGACAGTCCCATCAGAACGCGATGGGGCTGTAAAAAATAAGCACACACACACAAAAAAGCACTGCAAGCCCCATCGGAACGTGATGGGGCTGCAAAAAAAAAAAAAAAAAAATCACCAAAAAACAAAAAAACAACACAGCACAGAAACATTTGTAGCTCTTTCGCCCCAACGGTTATTTGAATTCCCCGCCTTTTCCCCTGCTCTTTTCTGGTTGCAACTCGAAGCTCCAGCCGCAAGTCGAAGCAAAATTTTGCGGCTGGAGCTGGTTGCAACTCGAAATGGTTGTATGTTGGGACGTTCGTAAGTCGAGGCACCACTGTACATACATTTTATATGCAGCTCCAATGACTTGCTTCCACAAATCTAGAAAGCTATATGTTTTACTTTAGTACCAATTCTATATTTTTTCTAAATACCTAACATTTGATTTTTTACCAATTTATATGGTAGATTAAAATCTCAATATATGTTTATTGTTCAAAACCTCTTTCACAAGCACATGCAATTATCCATGAAAAGCTGTCATCTAAACCAGTGGTCTTGGGCCTCCAGATGTTCTTGGACCAACTCCCATATATATATATATGCACACAATCACATTCAAATATTATTTCAAGGAACATCTTGATTTACTTAGAAAACTTCCATATAAAAAGCAGCAGTATATATTCAAAACAGGATAGAACTGTTAAAATTGGGCTATACTAAAATTAAACATTACTATAAAAATATCATAATTCCTTTTTTTTAAACCCCCCCCCCCCCACAATATTGTACCATAATCCCCAAAGTACATAGAATTTATGAGTAAAAGCAGCTACAGAAATCAAATACAAATCTACAGAAAGATCCATCCAAGCGCTTAGCAGTTGTTGGAATCATAACCCGAAACTGCCATAAATGGCACAAAGCCATTTAATATCCAATCACCCTGCCCAAATGCTTCAATGACTGCCAACATGATTTGAATACTGAACACCCATAAACAGGTTTAGCTTGTAATATGAAACCATAAACTAAGCCACAAAATTCATATGATGTTTCTTGAAATGCTCTATCTTTGGCATTCACAAATTCAGCTTATGAATGACTAAAAGTGGAAAGCTAACATCAAGAAGAAGTTGACTCTACGTACAAAAGCAGCACTCTTGCATTTAGCACTTGCAGACCTATTTTTGTTATATTTCATGATCACACATGGGGGAAACACAAATATATTTAATATAAGGAGTGGTGGATAACCAATAGCTACCATGGTACTCAGGTCCACCACTATTAACCTTTTTTTTCCCGTTCTGAATTCCCACCCACCCACCCCCCAAAAAAACCCTGCCGAGTTGCAATACTGTAGAGAAAATAGAAGTTATTTCTGGCAGAATTTCCTGTTAGAGTCTAAATGCTAGACTCCTTGGCTTTAATGACTTTATTTCTTTCAGGCAATAACTATACAGTGCCTCTTGTCCCTCTGGTCTATCCATAGTTTTGCCCTAGTCAGTCTGTTTGCTCATTTGCCAATTCATTCTAATCATGTTTTCTTCAACGTATCTCTAATCCTTCTTTGGTTTCCTACATTTCAGTCATTGCCTACTTTACTATACATTATGGCTTGGATCCTGGCATAAGTACACTTAAGGAAGCTCACAGAGGTTTCCTGACCTTTCCTGCTCTTTGCAGTGACTTTCAACTCCCTAGAATATTCTCTGGGGAATCAGCGTGTGTTTGTTCCTTTGAACCACATAAAATGGAACATGGGAACTGTTTTAGAGAGGAAAAGGGAAATGTAAACTATTCCTTCCTTCCTTCCAATGCCTCTTAAATGGATATATGAACCCCCCGCAAACAAGCACTTCTTTCTTGTGTGTTTGTCATCCCTGATGCTACATAAGCACTGATTCAGAGCATCTGCTAGCTGACTTGTATTAGCTATAATATAAGTTTGCCATTGGTAGGTTATTGTGCTTCAACCCAGACCTCCGGGTAACCTGTCATAGTTGTTTTTATTGAGGAATAGAACCCTGAAGAAACTTTCATTCGCTCTTTATTGTGTGGTCACAGACTGAGTCCTGAAGAAACTAACAGTGCTGTGAGGAGCTGAACAATAATCGTCCAGCCCATATTCTGGAACTGACTATCCAAGTAGGAGCAGAACCACTGAAATATAGTGCTTTCACATCTCAATTGAAACAGCCTATCCAAAATCACACTGTAGTTGATGGTACCAAAAGCCACTAACCGTTCCAAGAGGCTCACACTTCTATTGTATCCCTGCTAGGACAGTTCATCCTGTAGGTGACTATGGCAGTTTATAATTAAAATAGGCCATAAACTGAAATGAAGTGTACGTAGAGACTCAGATTCATCCAAGAGAATCTGCAGTTGGTTCACTTCTCCATCTCAGTTTAGAAGGAAATATTAGCCAGTAGCCTAAAACTATTGCTCTTTTTCTGCCCCAATGTCACTTTTTTGTTTCACACACCACCACCCCCGACAGGAGGAACTTAGATATCACAAATTTTAGTTAGGCTGGCACCATTGTCTCTCCCAAAAAGAAGTTCACAACCTCCTGGACCTAGCTGGATGCACTTTTCCCACCAGATGCCATAATGATTCAAGAGGAACATGGGTCAAATATACATTTAGTTGGTTGGACAGTAGCAAGTACCTTGTCTACATCCTTAGCCCTAAATAAATAAAATCCTACATTGTTGGACCAAACAGCATTCTAGGCATGTTCTGAACACTACATCAGGAACAATATGAACTGAACAGTTTACATTTTGCCAGAGGTAAGTGAATGTATCTTGGAATACTACTGCAGAGGACAAAACCAGCTCTCTGGGCCAGATTGCATCAGGCTGCTCATCATCAAGAACAGCTCCGCTGGACAACATGATAAGAATGTAAATGAAATAGAAAATAAGTTATTTTTATTTGCTAAGGGATAAGTTCAGTAATGAACTTTAAGCTGTGCTTGGTCACTTTTGGCATGAGTTTTCCTATACTTGATGACATATCAGGACAGATTCAAGGTTGTTGTGGTGGCCAGGATATTCCAAAGTACACTGGAAGTTCCAGGTTACATGGCTGTCATGGTGGCGAGGAAGTCCCAAACTTCAGTTTCCCCAGAACAATCGTGATGAGATCATTAGCACAAAATATAAGATCATGGCAATCAACTCTCTTAGGGAAACTGATAGGCAGTAAAGTGGGCTGTGTATCAGGAAAAATCTTTTCTCTACCCCAAGTATCAAGAACAGGACACAAATACCAAAGTCTGGAAAACAAATGGGCAGGAACACTGGAAAAGAGATGAAATCACTACACTATGACAACCTCTATCTGTTGTCTTCAAATCTAAGTATGCAGGAGACACCAACTTCTTACCATTTCCATCTAGATAGCTGTTATGCATGCCAAGTCAGCCACAACCATTTTATTTTGAACCAATTTGGCATTCAGCATCAAGAAGAACACAACACAGAGCAAATTGAAAAAGCAACCTGGTACCTTTTTGCTGGAAGCCGGAAGAATTAACTGATGGAACTGTCCTAACATATCTGATGGTATTTCTTAACTGGCTTTGTGTGGGAACCCTCCAACTCCATTACCAATGACAACACTACTATGGAGGCACCCATGCTTCCCCAGGTTAACCAACAAATTCTCCAGACATGTAATAAACTGTCAATAAAACTACATCACAATTAAAATAATAGACACTTCATTGGGCACACACATGGCTAAAAGCCATTAAAATGTCTGAAAAACTTCTTTCAATGGACAGCAAACCTTCCAAGAGGGATTTTGAGATAGAAATAATAGAAATGATCCTATAGAAGGTGTGCAGACTTTGGAGGTTCTGAGAATATCCCTTAAATTAATTTCTCTTGAGAACCAAACATAATTTTGGGTGGATTTTTCTTCATTTTTCCAAACCATAGCAGATAAGGATAAAGGTTTCTGATATCACTATATATGCTCATTTTATTTATACAATTTTTTTTCTGCCAATGTTTTTCACATTTCTATTCACTCTGGCCCTGGACAGAAGTTGACCTCTATGTCTTATATCAGGATCCTATTAAACCACTGCAACTGTTGCATAAGCAGCGATCAGAATCAATACAACACACAATCAATACAATACAATTCCACTTGTGCAATTGGGTGTTGGATGCCTTCATGCATGAGTAGCAAAAATGTCAAAGTACTTGGGCTGCAGTTCATTGTACAAGCAAGCTGCCAAACAGTGTTTTGGTTTTAAACTTGGATTGGAAAAAGATTGTTCATTACGACACACAACTCAAACTAGTGATCTCTGCCAAGATGTCCTTGTCATCTCTCAGCAACTGTTAAATGACTGCTGTTAAGATAATCGCTTACTGGTACATCTTGCATTTCCATTACACTCTACATATATAGCTGCCAAATTAGACTTTTTTGTCTCTGATGAGGTGATGCCACGTAAAACCTACGTATTTGTCTTTCAACACACTTTGGTGTACAGTTAAGGTGCGTGTTTTTTTGTTTTGTTTTTGCTTTTGTTTTAGTGTTTTGCCATTATAATGTCTAAATATAAAAATTATTTATCATTTCAGCTCTGAAATTTGTCTGGTGCATCTATATGTGAGGGTGTAATCTGCCCAGATTATAGAATGCAATATGAAAAACAAAGATAAAAGCTGAAGAAAAGCAGTTTATAGCATTGTACCAAAAGGCAGGGAATTCTCAGGCTGAAGTCCTGTTTCTGACCACCAAAAATATACCATCATCTTCTCTTTTTCTTTTTCAATATTATGAGAAAGCTTTAATAATGGGGTTTTTTGTGTCCCTATTTAGTAGCAATCTGTTGTTTTTCTAAAATAATTATGCTTCCAAGCCTGTTTGTCTTTTTTGTTTGTTTTTAAATAGAAACAGATCTAATGGGAAATATTTTAATGCCTGTCAAAATTTTGAAAATAGATCAAATTACTGACAAATATAGCAAATCTGATTGGCAGACTTTTTTTTCAGATGAAGCCTTTTTTCCAAAAGTGTGTGTGTGGGGGGGAAGAGACTATTTCAAGACTTAGGTTGAATAAATAAATGCAAACAGGTGAGGAACAAGCATTTGTGCCTCTCTGTGATTTCTCTGTTGCTTGCTCGATCTCATTTCTGTGGCTCTCCTACAGCATCTGTGTGTGATTCTGTGTGCCAGTCTTTGAGTGCTCATATTTTTTCAGTTGGTCTCTTTCTGCTTTTATTTGTATCATTCTGCAACTGCAGGTCTTCCTCTGCATCTGTCAATCTCTTAGTGAGCTTCTCACTGCATTTCTATCTCTGGTTCTCTTCATCTGTGGGACTTTAAGTCTCTATGAGTATCTCTGAGACCTCTTTTTGTGTACCTGTGTCTCCATGAGAATTGTTTGGCATGTTTTCAGAACTTTTTCCAACATGGCTTCATCTGATAGTCTGTTATAACAGTGGCCTATATGTCAGTGTTATTGCAAGCTGCTCTATTATTTTTACACATACCCCAAACACACATGCTCCTTGATATTTCATAGGGATAACAGCTGACTACACTATATACCTACTACACACTGGAACAACTGGATAAATTATAAAATTAATAATAAAAGCATGAATGATACCGTGATTATACAAGAAATGTCCTTACGGAGATTTCAGTGTTTCCCAACCTTTTTGGAGCCACGACCTGAGACCTCCCACCACCATATTTGCATAAAAAGGCATTTTTAATAGGGTAAATTATCATGAGATAATCCTTTTTTCATTATCTGACAAGACTGCAAGAAGGTTTCTGACTACAGGAGTTAGTTTTTTGGGGGGTGGGGGAGCCTTAATTCATACAGCCCGCAAAAGTGGCAGCAATTCGACAGCCCATAACACCACCACCAGATATCTACTCCCTGATGGAGAGGGATAGTCTCTCCTCCACTCGGCTTGTCTTTCAACTTGGGTTATGCCTGATCCCACTCTTCCTCCCAGTTTTTTCTAGCTTTCCCTCAGAAATTAATTTCTATGGGCTTCAAAAATAAACCAAGTCATTTCCTGATCTTCCCCTTGGAGTAAACGGACACAGAACTGTAATCAAATCCTATATTAGGTATAAGGGGAGAAGCCCCCTTATATTTACTGGTTAAGGACTGGGAAGGTGAGAATAGGAATAAACTGTCAGTTGTCACAGTGAAGGAATATGAGTTGGTGTGGCACTGGGACTGGGACTTTTTAATTTGTTCATAAAGACCTGGAGTGAGCAGCAATTAGGCATAAGAAGCAATGTGGATAATTGTGTTGAAGATGCCATATTATGTGGAGTCATCAGGGGGAAAAAGATTGCAGAGAGATCCAAAAATATCTCTCCAAACTGGGGTAATGGTCATTAAAATGGCAAATGAGATTCACTGTAAGTAAATGTAATAAAGTGATGGATATTATAATGAAAACACATAGTTGAAACACACTGTGTATCAACTACACAGATACATTGATGGGATCTGCCCTGACAGCAACGGACTGAAAAGTAATCTGGGCTTATAGTGGATGGTTCCATGAAATTTTGTACCAGTGAACTGCTACTGGAAAAACTGCATATTCCATAGTGATCATAATTAGAAAAGGAATAACATAAAACAGCCAATATTATACTGCCCTTAAAGAAATCCATGGTGCAACCTCATTTAGAATACTATGTATAGTTCTGATCACTTCACCTTCAAAAAGGTAATATTGTAGAGAAGGCAAAATTGGGAAACAACTCACCTAGGGGGAAAGGTTACTATGTTTGAGTTATCTTAGAAAAAAGTCATGTATGTCAAGAAATTAATTTTTAATTATGTCTGTCAAGTCAATTCTGGCATATGGTGTCCCTTTCCAGCATTTTCTAAGTATAGAATACTCAAAAGTGGTTTACCACTTTTTCTGGTGTGCCCTGGGATTGTGCAGCTTGTCCAAGGCTACACTCGCAAATTCTTCTCCTGGAACACTTAGTGGGGAATAAAAGTCAATGCCTAACGCACTAGGCTATCCAGTTATCTTTGTTAAAAATTATAGAAGAATAATTAAGCATAATGTGCAGAAAGTGGAAATGGAGAAGCGTCTCTCACTGTCTTATAAAACGCAAACATAGGATCAATTACTAAACATGATGCTGGAAAATTCAGGGAAGATAAAAACAAATTAAGTACTTCTACACACAGTACAGAGCTGTGGAATTTGCTACTGCAAGATGCAATGGTGTCTACCAACCTGAATGGGTTTAAGCAGTGATTGAACAAATTCATGGTGAATAAAGCTGCCAGTCCCTACCAGTCACAATGGCACTGCACCTCTGTGTATCAGTTGCTGAGAAACATGAGCGGGGGTGATGTCGCCCTCATCATCTTCTTTGTGGAATCCCCACAGGCAACTCAGTCATTATTATGTAAACAAAACGTTGCGTTAGATTGACCTTTGGTCTGATCCATCAGGGCTTTCTTGTATGTTTGTGCATGCTTAAAATAGAGTCATTTAATTGGCTATAAATTTCATTTGAATATACCTGTATCTTGATTCTATGAAGGTTCTTAAGCATGTATGATTCAATTTTATCATAGCTGTAAAAGTGTGATCACTACAGTAAACAAAGTATTCAATCAAAATTATAAGTAACATTTCTTTGACTTCAGACTCCAGGGAACCCAGATATATAAGGGCACACCTGTGTGTTCATTCTTTGGCCAGCAATCTGTCATGCAACCAAAAACCTACAGTCCAGCCACTACTATTACCAGTACCATTATTATTGTTGGTGATGCAACTACTATTATTGCTGCTGTTGCTGCTCTTCCTAGTAAGAACAACAATAATAGCAATAATGAAGTCTATTACAGCTTAGAAAGGGTAGCTCTTCAAATACCCAGCTCATTAGGTTTATGAGCCTGTATTAACTAGCAAGAATTTACTTTGATATTCATGTTTATCTGATTGATTAAAAATATACCCTAATACTAGACCCTAGATCTATTTGTTTTTATACTACTTTAATTAACATGCTTTAATTAAAAAAAACCCCTGTGGCCTCTGATTTAAGAAGGGGAGGTGTGATCCAAACATGGACCTACTCAGACTATGAACTGCCCCAATGAATTCCATGAAAGTGTTGAGGATTCCACTTTGATGGGACTCTAAGATTTCTATAAGAAGTCTCTGCTCACATCGGAAAGATGTGCATTCCAGCATTCTCCAAAATAAAACAGTAGTTATACTTATTTAAACATGAAGTATAAGACGCAAATAGGAAAAGGCCCTGCAGTTAAGAAATTACCCTTCTTACAGTTCTTCTATGAAAAGTGAGTGTATATAAAGTGCACGATAGAAGACATACATATATAACCGAGTTACTAATATAAAAAAACTATATATTGGCTAGTCACAGAATAAGGAGCTGAATTCCTATTCAGTCTTTCCATTCGTCCTTTTTTTCTCCTCTTTCACTTTCAATATCATGAACAGTACCACCACACTATACCTCCAAATCCCTGCATTAGACTGACAACAACATATATGTTGTTGTTGTTGTTATGTTCGGTCAAGTCACCTCCATCTTATAGCAATTTTATGAACAAGCAATCCCCAGAATGTCCTGTCCTCAACAGCCCTCCTCAGCAATTATAAACTCAAGCCTCTGGCTTCCTTTATGTGCAACATGAATTCTGTACAACATGAATGAAACTAGTCTTTCTGAGATTGCTTTTCCAAGAGGTTCCTTTCTGAATTTTTTAAAAAGAAGAATGTATTCTTCTTTGTGGCACATGTAGACACACAAAAATGAAGAACAGTTATCAGTATCAAGGTGATAATGTAAAACAAGGCATAGTTGTAGTTGTAATAAGAGGTATCTGATTTTGTTACAAAAAGCAAAGAATAATTTGGCTGCAAGCAATGTGATTTAAGACAATTATATTTTTCATGAAGGTCAAGAGCATTGTTGCCAGAGCACAGAATACAACAGCTTGTACTTCATGATTTACACACACACACCAAGTTTAGAACAGAGGTGTTAAATCACCCTTTAAATTACAAGTAAAATTTACACTAGGACAATATTTGAAAGAGGCAATGAGCAAACTTTCAGGATTAACGCTTCTGCTAAAATCTTCTGTTCAGAATTGCTCTCCCATCTATTTTCATGTAAATGTGTGTCACAGAGAGAGGCTAAGGAAAATAAAGAAATATTTAAAAGTTTATGTATTTATTGATTTGATTTGATTTAAACATTTATAGCTTGCCCTATATCATCTCAGGGTGAATTACAAAACTGTATAAAACAATTTTAAAGCATAAGATATTTAAAACATTTTAAAATCAAACAACACAAAATTAAAATACTCATACACTAGAAACATTAACAATATAGAACTAAAACCTGTGCAGGTCATGATCCTCAAATGTTCAGAGGGTCTAATTGATTTGGTGCCGGAATGATCCAATGTTGGTGCCAATTGAGCCCCCAAGGGGAGAGCATTCCACAGTTGTGATGCTATGGCAGAAAAAGCTCTCCCCTGTGTCTCCACATAAACTGTTCTCAATGGTGGGATACAGAGGACAGCCTCCCCAGCAGATCTTAGTAGGTAAGCAGGTTTGTACAGAGAGAGGTGCTCCTTCAAATATCCAAGCCATTCGGAGCTTTTATAAGTCACTGTCAGCACCTTGAACTCATACCAGAAGTGTATTGACAGCCAGTGCAAACCTTTCAGCTGCTGCATACTGCACTTCATGCAGCATCTGTGTCATCTTCAAGGGTAGTCCCATGTAGCATGCATTGCAGTAGTCTGACCAGGAAGTTACCACAAGATGGACTACTGTGACCAGGTTTTTCCTGTCCAGGAATGGTCATAGCTAGTGGACCAGTCATTGCTTACCCCAGGCACTCCAAGCCACTGAGTTCACACGAGCCTCCAATGATAAAGATGAATCTAGGGGTACCCCCAAGTAGGTAACTTGATGATAATAATATCCCCAAATAAATGTGTTAGAGTTGGTGTATTGCAATATTGATTGTATATACTGGGATGGAGCTGGAGGTGGTTGGATTTTGTGTGTGTTATATTCTGGAAATCAACCAGATTAGTGGACATTGACTAATAGGATGGTATACAAACCAAATAAATAAATAAATAAATAATTTGATGATAATAGGTATTTAATGCTATTGAACAAATACATTAATCTTAAGAAATGTTATTGGTTGAAAGAGGCAAATAAGGACCTTTTTCTTTATGCCAGGGAGACTTCTTGTTAGCTGTCTGTAAATCTGTCAATTAATATCTGTTCAGTATTGTCATTTATAATTAACTGCACTAAATGTAATACGAAGTTGGAGGAGAACGCATGTTGCTTTTGGTCATCATCCCACCATTGTATCTAAAATAGATTAAACTTACAAATTAATGTGAAAAGCAGATGGCCTCAATTTTGATCCTTCCAGTCTCCTTACATGACTGCAACATCTAAATCATTGTAATTTAGCATGATAGCAGTTGTTCAGAGATCACCGAAGTAGAGGCAATTGTCCAGGATTTTTTTCTGGAAATATCACCGGTTTCAAACATACTCTGCAAACATATCTAAGGATTTTACTGTGACATTTGAATTAGATCCTTCCAGGCCTGCTTGAACAGTACAGTACATCTTCTGCCACACATTTTTGTCTAACTCAGAAACCTATTCACATGGTCAAGTGTAAATTCAGGCATCAGAAACTTTTCTGGAAACTTTTGCCAAATACTTTGTTCATGGAAATGTATATTCAAGAATATTTAAGACTGTTTATTACTGTCAAAGTCTATTATGTTTGAAGGCTCTGAGTTTTATATAAAGTAGAGTGCATTCCCCAGACTGTAATAATTTGGAGAGCTTTATCGTGTTGTAAATCAATCTGAAAGCTTGGTGAGAAATGATGAAAACTAGTTAATGAGCTAATACCATACATCAAACTGTGGCTTAAAAAATGAAATTACCTGAAAATTTACACAAATTCATCAGAAGAGTTGTTCTTATAGCAAGTGCATATACTCATTTCCTACAAAAGTTTTTTGAACTCTACACAGGCTCCCATCAGAAGACAGCAAAAACAGAATATCCTGAAATCCTAAAATATTCCTCAGACATATTAACAAGACTGTCACACTAATGTTTATGGATTAAAATTATTTATATACTTAATCCTATAGAGTAAACAATAACATTTCACACTATTCATGTTTTCACACTGTTTTAAAGTCCTCTATAATTTCTAGCAGAGTGGCATAAGGCTAGCAAAAAGCATATTCTCCCTCAATACAACTTCCTGCTACTAATTATAAAATTCCTTTATATTTCCTCAAGCACTTAGGAAACACTTAATTTGCTTTACATTTTTTTTCCCAAGGCCATGATGTTCTTATTTTCAGCTAGTGGGACACTCTGCCTTGGTACATTAACATTCTCCATGATTATTTTTCAACATCAGTCCAATTCTCTTTTCAGAAAGAAAGAAAAAGGCTCAGCATATACTCAAAATCTGTAGTTTACCAAACAGTTACTTATCATGGCAAATGTAGTTGGAGTAGAAACCTTTTTTTAAAAAAAAAAAAGCATTGGGGCTCATGGCTGAAATTTAGTGACCGCTGTTAATACTAGCAAAGTTGTTATTTCTACATGAGGCTATCCTTTTATCTTTTAATTAGAGAAAGAAAGAGGAGAACAAAACCATTTTCAAAATGACTGCATGATTTTCTAATCTTATTTGAACATTACAGACAAGATAATGACTGGAAACATTTGAAGTGTCTGGAAACAAAGTGCTGTATTTCAGAAGCAGTGGAGAGAGGGGGAGTGGAAGAAGGAACTCTCTCAACAGAGTTATAAACATGGATACATTTTACCTCCATAAAATAACTTCACTTTTTGTTTCATATTACAATGAGTATAGCAGAAAGATCAACATGTCTTGCACTTGTACCATGAGACAATACTGGGCAATTCTGTTGTCCTCTAGATTTATAATTGATTGGTAGGTTACATCTCTCATTCTGAACATGTTTTGCATGTGTGGTACAAAAGAAATGTATGTTTCCAAGTCAACTTTCTCTGAGATTCTAGCTAAATATTGACCTTCAGCTGTTAAAAGAAGCAAACAAAAACAACCTCCACAAAAGTCTCCAGGACATATTTTTCATGCATTCAGTGGCTTAAATCAAACTGGTAATCCCAACTAAAGCAGACTTTTGAACCAACTGCTGAATGATGATGAGTCAAGAGTTAACTACATCCAATTGATTCAATGGATTTGTTCTAGTTGGAACTAGGATTCAGGTCAACAAGAATATTTCCAATAGACTGGCACTTGATCATCTCTGAAGAAACTTAAAAGTGGAAGTGTTGGGCCCTTTCATCTGATCAGATCCCTGATGCACACTTAGGTTTGTCAGTTTCCACTCCTGTCATCCTGAACACCTCCTTGCTGAAGCTCAAAACATTGTGACTGCTTAAAAGGAAATACATAATCTTTCTGCCAGCTTAATAATACAGTGCTTCCCTCTGTTATCCCAAGGAAATAAGCTTCTAGCATGCTTCATAAAATCCACAGCAACTATATTGTCAGCATAAAACCTGAACCTTGGAGGTTTGTATATTGAAACCAAATGACCCCAGTGATTACCACCTATTTTATTTGTGCCTCCCATATGCTCCCACTTCTTTCAAATATTGACAGATAAAGAGAATGCAAGAGGAAAGATTCTAGTTCAGTGTACAGAGCAGCCTATCTTTCCAAGTTAACAGCACCCTCTCCCCCAAATCTTATGTTTTTCCCAAGGAAATTGTGTCCAACTGTTACCTCACAATTTTCCTTATCACCTCCCCACTCAAAAAAACCCTTGAATTTAATATTCTTCTTCATTCACTCATACCAGAAGCAACCCAATAGTGCATCTGGAGTGGAAATTCCTTGCCTTTTATTCAGCTAAGGAAGACTGTGAAATTAGCCCCAATTCTTGTTGCTATCCACCACATTTTCAATGACATAGATGCTCAACTTGTCACACAAAAGCTTTTCAGATATTACCCGATATAAAAGCAATATATGTGGATAAGAGTGAGAGGGATTGCTTTCAACAGAGACATACATAGATACTAATTAAAGAAGGCTGCAGTGCTGTGGTAGATAACTATACTACGCTGAACCCAGAATATGGGCATATTATGCATGCTGAAAAGATCTTTGTGCATTCATGAACATGCTATCTCTCTTGGCAGTTCTTCATGGAAAATTTCATAGAACACAATCTGACTCAAATAATTTTTCCTGGCTGAATATATATGATCAAATTCTACTACTATAGCTAAGATGTTCTGTCCATAGATGCGAGACCGCTATACAGTAACCCTGTGTAATACACTCTGGACTCCAAAGAACAGCGCAGAGTGTATGTGACTGATAGGTAAATAAATTAAATGGTGATTGAAATAATACCATTTTAGGGCACATAAGAAGTACAGAATGTGTGCACTAATGTTCTCCTACTTAACAATGCCAACCCCTTACAAACCATTTCCCTAAACAGATATGAAGTCTAAAGGCTAGCATATTCTGTTGCCCAAACTCTCAGGCGGTTCTGCTAAAAATCTTTGGGGCTGTGCCAAATTACTAATTGTAGTTGCTTCAGAATGTACCCAATGGTAGCAAGAAAACACCACTGTATATCTGCACAAGACATCAGCATCCAGTGACTTCTATTTCAATAAAACAAAATATGCAATAATTCTCTAGACTCTAATCTAAATGTCTGTAATATTGTTGACTTGAAAATGTGCAACAGTTTGCCCAAATGCTTTCATCAAGAAATAATTAGAAGAACAGTGATAATTCTGGAGATCTTAATTCTGAATGTGTGTCTGCTGCAAGAGAAGAGAGGCAAGAGAATGGCCTGTGCATCTAATCTGCATATCATTGCATTGTGTGGGCTCAGTGTAGTAAGGCAGGGGATGGCTGGGCTGGGAGATGAGAAGACAGAACTGAAGAAGTCACATCCAAAATGTCAAGCTGCGCTGGAAGAATGATAGGAGACAGACTCACTCTGCCTGTGCAAAAAGCTTTGCTTCCCAAAAGAGACAAGTTAACCAACACTGCCATTTCAGTGGAACTCTATCACCCCCTGCTGGCCAGAGTAACTCAGTTAAAAGATGAACCTTTAAAATGCACCCAGATTCAGAAACAACCCCAGTTAGTGTTTATTTGTTCCCTGCTAAAGCAGATTGTAGAACAAAGTAATATACAGCATGTTCTTCTTCCACCTTCTTTCCCCCTCCCCTTGCTTTTTAAAACATCTAATCTCCAGCCAAATGAGCTGCAGGGACATTTGTCCATCTGTCAACTGGGAGGGCAAAGCAAGCTCTCCTAAGCAATTTAGCCCACTCTTCAAGTCATGCCAAAAACTTGTCCCAGCAGTTTGAAATGCTGCAATTAATTTGCACAAAGAGGCTCTTTCAGTGTGTCATATTCACACAGTTCAGCACTCCCTCCTCCTGACCAAAAGTAGTAGAATCCTGAAGTAACCTACGAGTAAGCAACGTATAATAGATACACAGTTCAGCCTCTATTCTAGGGGGAAAGCTGCTATACATTTTAACACACAAACAAACACATGAACCAGTGGCACATAGGTATAGCCTGTGCCTTTAGTGAGTTCTTCTTGCACAATTGCCAATCATTTCTTTAAAAGACTGTGCATAAGCAACACAATGCCTTGCACCAAAACTGCTTGTGCATACCTATAGATGCACAGATGTGTCGCACCCCACACAGCACCCAGTAGCTGCTGATAGCAAATTCACAAGCAAATAAATAAATAAATGCTCTCCTTACAGAATCATAGAAAGAGAGATCATTCCCTCTTAACCCAGAGGGGAGGGCATTCTCCATAATTTCTCCCTGACACATACTGCCCACATTTTTATACTATGTTATTTTACTTTATTATTATTTTTAAACCCATCAGATTCAGTTAACACCTCCAAGAAACGCTTGATCTTTCAGCCTGCTCCTTTTGCTGCATTAAAAAAAAAAATCCAGCGTAAAGAAAGACCATTATTGTTCGGAATAAGAGCAGGAAAAAAAAAAAGCTTCCAAGAAAATTGCAATTAGCATCTCTCCTTTCTTCGTCCTTTCCCCCCTTTCCTTGATCTTTCATTACGTGTAACGGGGTGGGTGTTTTTTTTCGCCTCCTCCCTAAAATTAGCGCCTTTCCTTCGGAGAGAGAGGGAAGATATCTGTATTAGAGGGAGATCGATGCTCGGGGAAAATGATATTTCAGGTGTTAATTGGCGGTGGGCTTCCAGTCGCCTGGTGGTCTTTGATTTGCTTTACAAGGAGGAAGAGCCAGAGGTAGAATTAGAGGGTAAATAGAAAAGAAGGAGGCGAAAATTGGGGAGGGGGGAAAGGAGGAATAAAAAGAAGAAGGGGGGACCCCTTCCTACCTTGCCCGCTACTGAGGAACAATCCGAGCAGGTAAATTGCCAGCAGGTTCATTTTCAGGAGGTGGACAGTTCCCAAGTTAGAGGTGCGGCGGCTCGGAAAAAGCCGGCTCCAGCGGTTGTACTTTGCCCGCCGCCTCGGCTTGCTGTATTCCGGCGTCTCTTCCTCGCTGGCTCGCAAGTCTCTCCCTTCAAAGACACAACAGCAGCGACGACGGAGGAAAAGCAAGAAACGCCAAGCCCACCCCCCCAAAAAAACTCCAGCCCCCCAAACCCGAGCAGCGCCGCGCTCACCAAGTGACTGCAAGCGCCTCTTCGCACTCGCCTATATCTAGGAAGCGGCGGCGGCGGCGGCGCGAGCAGTCGCGGAGGAGGAGGAGCCGCTACCCACACACAGATACACACACATCCACACTCTCACACTCACGCGCGAAAGGCTGGGAGGTATCCCTCCGCAAGCACACATGCACGCTCTTCGGGGAGCCGCTCGGGCTTGGCGAGCGGCAGGAGGGAAGCAGAAGCAGCAGGGCGGGAAGCGGGGTGGCTGCGTGGGTGTGAGGGGAAGATTCTTCCGCCTCTGTACTCTCCGAGGCTGAGGGATCGTTTCTCTCTCGTCTCCCCCCCCCCCACCACCACCAGCCCAGCTGGACCGCCAAAAAGCTACAAAGAGCTCACTCTGGGTCGGGACCGGGGTTTGAGATTCGACAGTGAAGAACTGGTGGGGGAGGGGTGTCGTTTTCTGGGCTCGGCGTGTAAGTGTGTGTGTGAAGCGTCGCTCCTGACACGGGAGAGAAACGCAAGTCCTGAGGCGAGGCGGAGAAAGGGAGGTGAGGGCGAGAGAGAGAGAGAAGTTTGCAAGAGGACGGAGGAAAGGGCTCTCGCGGCAGATCGGGCGGGCTGCGTGGCGCGGGGGGGGGGGCCTGCCGTGCAGAGGCAGTGCGACAGGTTGCACCCGCGAGCTGAGGCGGGGCTGCATGAAGTGCGTGGTAGGGAAGGCGCCTAACCATTCAAAGCGAAGTGCACACAGTGAACAAACGTGAGGCGGGGGGAGTGCGCAGGATGAAGCTACGACGGTGCCGCTTCCTGGTTCTTTCCAGGGGCAACGTGTTGAACGCCAGCGCTTGTGGGCGGGGGGGGGGGGGCGTGCTGCATAGATACGTTCTCGTCAGGGTGAAGTACTCTAGAAAAAGGACGAGCAAAAATGCCTGGACGGGAGACGGAAATCCAGCACCTGGAATGCCCCAGGAGATCAGGGTACCGGCAGGACTGGCCTGTCTCCGAGGCAGAAGGCAGTGGTCATCTCAGGCGGCACAGAACCAGCCGTGGAAGAGTGTGCCACTCCCACTTTCGTGGTGTACCTCTGCTGTGGCCGCCTCACTTTTCCTCCTCCAGTCTCCCTCACGGCACTACTGTTGCCTTATGTCACCAGCTCTTTCTTCCCCTTCCCCTTGCCTCATCTTGTGCCCCAGTGTTCTTTTTCCTCCTTTCCACTTGCATCACCTCCTAAAGCAGGGCCTGGAGAGCAGATAGGCAGCCAGGTAGTAGTAGTGGTGGTGGTGACGGTAGTGATGGCAGCACTAGCACTGCTGCAAGGCAAGGAGCCCTGAGGAAAGTTGAATGGGAGGAGGGGGAAAGGAATGCTGCTGTAATGGGAAGGTGGCACTTGATGATGATGATGATGATGATGATAATAATAATAATAATAATAATAATAATAATAATAATAATAATAATAATAATAATAATAATAATAATAGTCTTCAAACTGCAGAACTAGAAGAGATGCTGTGGATCAAGGAGTCCAGCCATAGCCAAAGAGGCACAGTGGGGGAGAATCGAACTTGCAACCTCTGGCTCCGTAGCCAGGGACCTAATCTGAGTTGTTCAGCAGTTCTTTTCCTCTTGCCTCCTGTGGTAGGGAAACCTAGGCCTCTCCTTCTCTTTCTTCTCTTTTCTCTAATGCTTCCCCAAAACATTACCTTACATTCTATGTGCTTGGTTTTGCTTTTCCTACAGTGGAGGCAGCAGCACCACTGCTTTTCTGCTTACCTGCATTTTGTTTATAGACATACCTTCCCAAAGACAGGCAGGCAGCAGAGTGTGTTGGTGTGGTGGGAGAAGGAAGAGAAGAGGGAGGTGCAGTGGTGGGGCATGAAGCACAAGGGAATGAGAACAGTCTGGCAGTGGCCAAAGGAGGGGAGAGTGGGATGAAATGATGGCAATAGGGTACAGAAGAAGGGATGGAGGGAGAGAGGAAAAATGACCCAGCCAGCATTCAAGAATTGGGAAGCTGCTTCTAGGTGGGCACCTGGGATACCTGGCTATGAAGAAAATTGTTATTATCTCATTGACAGGGATAATTGTGGAGCAGAAGGGCAATCGTGGAAGCATCTTTTCCCTTGCTGTGGCAGACTCCCCATTGTGTGTCCATTTTTGCAGTGGTTGAGAGGTTGGTCATGAGACTGGTCGTATGACAGGAGCCCCAGCAGAGTGATTACCCTTCTGCTCTGACTTTAATCAACAGGATACTGGTCATTAGATCTAGAGAGAATACATAGATTTGAAGTGCAGTTCTGATCAGCAGGCTTTTGTACAGAACTGAAAGGCACAGCAGGTGAGATGACAGGCAATTCCTGAGAGGAAAGATGACTCAATCGTTGTACAATATTTTGATTTTTTTAAAAAAAAAGTTTGAAAGGAATAAGCCTAGAAAGAATAGACAAGAGTGGAGGCATACACAGAAAATTATTATTTTTTCTTTTAACAATCCACTTCTGTTGGTAGTGATATCTCCATGTAGATGTGGGCTTCTATGTATATGGGCAAGGCAACCAGTAGGTATACAGTAGATTAACATCTCAGTTATTATTATTTATTTCATGTATGCAGTAACTATCCTCCAAGAAACAAGGAGTAAACACTCATATTTTATCACCATGACAATGCCTGTAATGTATGTTCAGCAGAGAGATATTGAGTAGCTTATAGTCACCCACTCAATTTCATGGTTGAGTGTAGTTGAACTTCGTTTTTAATTCCAGTCCGTCACTGTAAATTCTGACTAGTAGTTTTTGGTATTTACATGCATGACACTCCAAGCAAAACTGAAGGATAGTTTTCTTCATATGCTACAGATGGAACCTGCATGCTCATCTAGAAGATGTTTAGTTTGGAAACAAACCCTGGTTCTGGGATCTTGTAGGATATCTAATCCCCTATCCTGCTCACCTGAGGAAACCCAAGACTAGAACATCACCAGCAGAGGGCAGTCCAATCTTTACTTGAAGACAACTCACTAACCCACTAGGTAATTTAGAAATCATTGTTAAATTATACAAATCATCAAGACATTAGTCCTTATGTGTAACTGAAATTTGGCCTTCTGTAATATAAGGCTGTTATACCTAGGTTCAAACTAGATGATAGAAGCAGAGATTCTTGGAGTGATAACAGATATCTGATTGTCTTGTCATGAACATGCTTAACTGCACATTTTGCAATTATGTAACTTCTTTTTTGTGGGATGTCATTAGGAATTCAACATGAGTTTCATTTCAAATCACAAGTCACATTAAACTTTGAAGGAACTGCATGCCTAGAGGTAAATTTTTGTAATAGCAGGAAATATGTATTTGCTTAATTTTATCCCTAGTCTTACTGTTTGGGACAGCTTCAAATAAATTGTAATCCCCCCAGCCACCATTCTCCAGCATATTACCTTGAAAAAAAGGAGCAGAACTCAGCATGGAACTCAAGAAGTTAAGCAAAAAGTTGTTGTTGGACTGTGCAAACTGGGAGATCCTGAGAGATCAATTGTTTCATCACATACTTTTGAGAGATTTTTGTAGCAACTTTGGAAGAATGTTGAGTAGCAGCTCAAAACATCTGTGTTTTCAAAAAGGCATTTTGGACAGTGAGGCAATCCTGAAGTGCTCTGATAATGCCATAATCTTTACTGGTGAAACTTCATCTGTGTCTGACAACACAATTTGTTGATGTTCCTACATATGTTAGGATGTATCAATTTATAATTGTGTTAAGTACTGGTGTCTATCTCCGGACTAGATCAGATGGAAAGCTCTTTAATCTCTCTGGATTGAGAGCAAAGACCAAAATCCAGCTGAAATGCATGCAGGACTTCCTCTTCGCCGATGATGCAGCTGTTGTTGTCCACTCTGCTGAAGACCTCCAACAACTCATGAATCGCTTTAGCAAGGCCTGCCAAGACTTTGGATTAACAATCAGCCTGAAGAAAACACAAGTCATGGGCCAGGGCGTGGACTCACTTCCCTCTATTACCATATCCACACAAGAATTGGAGATTGTTCATGACTTTGTGTACCTTGGCCCAATGATCTCTGACACTCTCTCCCTAGATGTCGAGCTGGATAAACGCATTGGCAAAGCAGCTACCATGTTCTCTAGACTCACAAAGAGAGTATGGCTTAATAAGAAGCTGACGGCATATACCAAGATCCAGGTCTATAGAGCATGTGTCCTGAGCACACTCCTGTACTGCAGTGAGTCCTGGACCCTTCATGCACGGCAGGAGAGGAAGCTGAAGACGTTCCACATGCGTTATCTCCGATGCATTTTTGGTATCACCTGGCAGGACAAAGTTCCAAATAGAGTAGTCCTAGAACGAGCTGGAATGTTTAGCATGTATACATTACTGAAACAGCGACGTCTGCGTTGACTTGGGCATGTGAGAATGGCTGATGGTCGGAATCCAAAAGATCTCCTGTATGGAGAATTAGTGCAGGGAAATCGCCCCAGAGGGAGACCACACCTGCGATACAAGGATATCTGCAAGCGGGATCTGAAGGCCTTAGGAATGGACCTCAACAGATGGGAAACCTTGACATCTGAGCATTCAGCCTAGAGGCAGGCGGTGCATCATGGCCTCTCCCATTTTGGAGAGACACTTGTCCAGCAGGCCGAGGCAAAGAGGCAGTCCCGAAACCAGCAAAATGAGGGAGCTGGACAGGAGACAGATTGTATTTGTCTTCAGTGTGGAAGGGATTGTCACTCTCGAATTGGCCTTCTCAGCCACACTAGACACAGTTCCAAGTGCTCCATACAGAGCACATTACCATAGTCTCTCAAGACTGAAGGATGCCTAACTAGGGGAAAGACCATAGATTGTTTTTATAAGGCAGAATCTTCCAGGTTCTCTGCCTGGTGTTTGCAGTTTAAAAGATTGTGTAGAAGAATTCTTTTTGAGAATCTAGAGAGATGCTGCTAATCACTGGTCTGGGTTCCTTTAATAAATAGTCTCACCTTTTATAAGACAACTCCTTACCTATTTCTATGTCACTTTACACTCTTCCCATGATATTCTGCATCTCCTTTTATTGATCTTTGACACTCCCAGGATTCACTGAATCCTTGGAGACCAACAGACATCTCAAGAAACCCCAACACAAGTGAGGAGCATTTCATTTTTATTGATGTTAAATCTCTGTGCTCTTCTAGTAGGACCACTGCTTCCTGTGTCTATTTGGTTTTTTCTCCACTAGTTGCTGTATCCACTCATCCCATATTTTCTAGTTTCCATTTTTGGAGGGGGGAGTCAATACCCTCAATGAGTTGGAAATATGTTTAGAAAGCCTGTGCTCCCTGCTCCCTGGGACTGGAATTTGGAATTCATTTTGTTGATTGCTACCACTGCTCAGGAGAGCTAACATTGAACAGTGAGCACATATTTCTAAACTGCTGGAGTGGAGCCAGACCTCAGCTGAACTGGACAATAAATAATTTGGTGAAGATGTGATGTATTATTTGGATCTGATAGTGAGACTTTAAGTATTTATTATTGTAATGTGGTGTGTGTCTATATTCACATGTGTGTGCATTCAAAATAATGTGCTTATCCTCTTTCCCTTGCCAATCTTTTCAATTGATAAAATATTTTAGTAATATAAAGAAAGAGGGCATTTGAGATCCTTCCCTATATCTCGAAAATGTCACTAATCCTTACACCTATTCATTTCCTTGTCTAGGAAATTGCTGGTATTGTCTTCTTTATTAGCACAGAGAAAAGTGTCTTCCTTCTCTGTGAGTATAGACCATCCTTGTGATATGCAGTCAATGCAACTTTTGTAATGGACCTTTCTTCAAAAAATAAACCACAAAGAAGCATAATCATAAACATAATAATAAACAACATAATAATACTGTGTTTTCCCGAAAATAAGACAGGGTCTTATATTAATTTTTGTTCCAAAAAATGCATTAGGGCTTATTTTCAGGGGATGTTTTTTTTTTCATGTATAACAATATACATTTATTCAAATACAGTCATGTTATCTTCTTCTGGTTGCTGCACAATGCTGCACAATGGTGGAGGACGGAGTTTTACTTAACTGGGGCTTATTTTTGGGATAGGGCTTATATTACGAGCATCCTGAAAAGTCATACTAGGACTTATTTTCAGGTTAGGTCTTATTTTCAGGGAAGCAGGGTAATAAACATAATAAACCACTAAAAACTACTAAAAACACTCCCCCCCCCCCAATAAAAATGAAGGCAGCTTAAAAATCCGTGTGTATAATTCCAGTTGCTGAGCCCAACAATCACAATTAGGTCACAATTTTTGCTAACAAGTGTGATGAAGTTTGCACTCTCTCTTTTCCCATTCTAGTGTGATCCAAAAAATAATAATCAATAGATTGAGTCCAGAATTAAGAGTATATTGGAATTCTGGTGTTTGTAAATTTGGATTTAATTAATTAAAGCAAAAAGCGTGCTGCTTATATACCGCCCCATAGTGCTTCAAGCACTCTCTGGGCGGTTTACAAGTTAATTATGCAGGCTACACATTGCCCCCCCCCCCCGTGAGCTGGGTACTCATTTTACCAACCTCGGAAGGATAGAAGGCTGAGTCAACCTTGAGCCGGCTACCTGGGATTGAACCCCAGGTCATGAGCACAGTTTTAGCTGCAGTACAGCAGTTTAACCACTGCGCCACGAGGCTCTTCAATTAAGACTGAAGTTCTGTGTTTACAACATAGCTGCTTATGCTTATAGAGATCAAGTGAAATGAGATACATAGGATGACAATTGTGTTATTAACAATGAATCCTGATCTCAGATAAGACCATAGTGAATGCCAGCTTATTCATATAAACAATAGGATAAGAAACCCCAACCTTTTTTAAGCCTCTTGATGGGCAATGTTTATGTAATCAACCCTTTGAAAATCTGTTGCCAGTATTAATACGCCAATGGTCACCTTCTTTATCATCTTTCAGTTCGCCCCTACCCACCAACAACCATGTACAATTTACCTATTGTACATATTTGACTCCTGGAAGAGAATGTTTATGCAAGTGGAGAAAACTTTTCAATTTAAGAGGCTGTCCCTTTTAGTAGCCCAATTTTTCCTGAATTGCTGATAGCATATTATAAATTAAGTGATCATAAACCACTGATAGACTGTTAAATTAACAGTGCAATTCTATATTATTTTTAGTCATGTTGAAACACTGTACATGGAAAGAACAGAAAAGTGAGACCAACATATTTGGTTTATTAAATATGTGTAAATATATCTCCTATCATTCTTTTGGCTCCGACTTCCATTCAAACTTTCTTTCTAGCTCCTGTTAGCTATGCAGGTAGTAAAGAGGCTTTGCTAGGGCTCCTAGGTTCACTTCTGACCCCCTTGAGTTTCATGCTTCCATGGAAAAATGCTTACTCCTCATTGGCTGAATATTTTCCCCTTTGCCCTCCCTTTTATACTCAGTTTGGTGTAGTGGATAGACTGGTGGATTTGGCCATGGAAACTCACTGAGTGAGTGGAACTGGTAAAACCACTACTTAAATATTTCATTTACCTTGAAAGCCCTATTAGAGCCATTACAAGTCGGTCCCAACTTCACAGTACTTAACTAACTTTCTGTATATTTCTGGATCTCCCAAGATGGAATTTCATCACTTTTCATCACTTCATTGCAGAAAAAAATCCAACCAAAGCCTGCTGAATTCTAATGCACAATTGCATTGTCCCTTGTTCTTTCTTTACCAATAAAAATGCCCTCATGACTGTATCTTATAGCAGTGCTAATGAGACTAATCTATAGGATGCTGTTTCAGTGGTTTATATTTCTAGGGTGACTGCAGCTTTCTGTCAGGGATATTGTCAGTGCTGCCTGCAAAGTCAGAATTAATAACTAGTGGATTTCTATGCATTGAAAACATAGAAATCCTCAGCATACAACTGTGTTATTCATGCTGTATCTTGTATGGAATGTTTCTTGGGTCCTTATGGGTGATCATGGAGTTCACTGTCATCAAAAAGACAAACTAGATAAGACGTCACTAACACAGGTAGCAGTGACATGAACGGATTGTTTTTAAAAGTAAAGTGTAGGCACAGAGACTCCTCTTTTCTCCATTGAGAGATCAAGCAATGAAAACAGCTGACATGGAGAGCCAGTGAGGATTGGATATGGGGCAGGTGGAAGAAAAAGGCTTAAACCCCTCTCACCAAATGGTCAATTCAGATAAGACTTCCCTGACTGGTTGTTGTAGGTTTTTTGGGCTGTTTGGCCGTGTTCTAGAGGTTTTTCTTCCTAACATTTCACCAGTCTCTGTGGCCGGCATCTTCAGAGGACAGGAGTTAGAACCCTGTCTGTGTTCTGGTGTAGTGTGTGGAATAGTTGAGTATTTGTAGCTGTGGGATCAGCTGTCCAATAGCTGAACATGCCCTGAAACAAGCTGGACATGAAATCCTATTTCAAAATACAGAACTATTGGACAACACCAGCAATCATTATGTTAGACTACACAGGGAAGCCATTGAAATCCACAAACATCAGCACACCTTCAACTAAAAAGAAGAAAGTCTAAAACTCAGCAAAGCCTGGCTCCCAGCACTGAAAAATACACCCTGCAAAAAGGTCAACGAACTCTACCCAGCCACAAGGACCGGTGATCACTGCACACAAAAGACTAGCTAACAACACCCATCAATCACAGTGACAGATCATCTCCTCCCTTATCACAACAATACACCCATAACAGAAAACACCCTGATCACCATAATCACACAATCTCCTGAAAAGGACAAAAAGCTGATCCCACAGCTACAAATACTCAACTATCCCACACACTACACCAGAACACAGACAGAGTTCTAACTTCTGTCCTCTGAAGATGCCAGCCACAGAGACTGGCGAAACGTTAATAAGAAAAGCCTCCATGGCCAAACAGCCCAAAAAACCTACAACAGCCATCAGATCCCGGCCATGAAAGCCTTCGAGAATACACTTCCCTGACTGCTATTTATTATTTAAAAATGACACAATCATTTATTACCCGAATGGCACTGTATCTAGTTGAGCTTCAGTATACTAATTCAATTGTACTAAAATATCATTTACCTTGTAATTTACAATTCAAAAATGACACAATCATTTGTTACCTGAATGGCAATGCATCTGTTTGGGCCCCAGTAATTAAATAGTACTAAAATAACACTTGCCTTGTAAGCCCTAGAAGTTAGGGCTCCCTTTGTGAATGACTGGGTACAACAGAGCTGTCTTGTATTCAGTCCTGGAAGGATAGATATGATGTTTTTAGGGATGAAAAGGCAAAATAGACAGAGCATGGGAAAGCAAATTTTTGGACCACAAATCTCAGAATCACCAGTATTCTGGAGTTGTAACCAGTAAAGGTAACTTTTCTCAGCTCTGCATATCAGTGTATCCTGAGAGCCTAGGAAAGACATAAAAAAGACAAAAGTCTTTTTTCAGGATAGAATATATGCCTGGAGTTCTGTTCCTCTGCATATGTCTTTAAATTGGTCAGGTTTGTGTAGGAGAAATGATTTGTACTATTCCTCTAATTGTTTAAGTGTTTTCAGGAATAGGGATAAACTCAAGGATATGATAAAGTGCTTCTCCAAATCAGGATTGAAAGCCTTGACTGAAAGCCCAATAAAATCAATAGTCTGTTTTCCTTTGAGTTGAGAAGGAGACTTGCTAGGCTATGACTAGCTTGAATTAGTATCATTCTCTCTGCATTCAGTCAGAGCTGTGGTGTGGGGTAGAAATTTGGAATGTATGGCATTGTCCATGGTTTCACAATATTTGAATATGGTGTGTAAAATCATACAAATGTCTCATGGCATTTGCATGTTTTATTATTAAAACTCAGAATATAGTGAATATGATGAATGTTGAGAATAGTAGGTGCATTTTGGGAATGTCTAGTAGTTAGAGTAATGAAATACTGACAGTCACCTAAATTCAGAGTGAAGCAAAGCTATCTTTTTGGACTACAGCTTCCAGTATAGCTTTGCATTTTTCTACCTTAAAACATGATTGTCAGCTCCCTACCCATACATATCTAGTATGAAAAATAAAAATTAATCAGAGAGTTTTCTCAGTACCAAAAGGATGTACATTTTCATTACCATAGTGTGAACCATAACTATTAGGAGATTTGTGAGAATAGAATGTGATGAAGGAACTACAAGGGAAATTATGTTAGATAACCTTTTGATTTAAATGTAGCCATGAAAAGCTGACTGTGTATTAATAAAGGGGAAGGAACAAAGCTCAGCTCAAGAGCCTATACAAAATTTTGGAAGGGAAGGGACTCCACAAAGATACGTGGTATAGGCATTTCCCCCCCTATTGGTCCCAGTGGTGGGCTGCACTATGTATGTGGATTTTCTTTTGCTTTTTTCTTTATTAGATTGTTTTACTGGATAGTTGAGGTTTTTTCTTTGTTTGTATTTGTTTTAAAATTTAATAAAAAGAATAATAATAAAGAAAATCTCATTTGGACATGATGTCAAGCCACACTTTTCAATATACTAATAAACCACAGGTTCACCGTTGCTTCTCTCCACCACAAGATTTTGTGGCAAACCATTTAGATACATCTAAACCACAAGTCCTTAGTAATAAATTCTCACTAAATTCTTAATTCTTTTGAGATAGACTATCTTGACATGGTAAACAATCCTACTAAAAATTCATTAACCCCTATGAGGTTTCTCACCTCAGGTATGAGAATATGAAGAGTTGATTCCCCCCCCCCCCCATCAAGCTTTACACAATCTGCACAAAATGTCTCTGTGCAAAACTAGCGTTCTTTCCCTTTGTGGAGCAAAACACAGGAAGACCAGAAGGAATGGCTGATTCATCTAAAAGATTCTTTTAAGATTCTTATTACCTTTTAAAAATCCATGCAACAAAGGAACAACTGTTAGTGGGTTTCACATGATTCATGCAGATTATACAATTTATGCAATTTGCACAAAGTTCATTTTCACAATCACAAGTACTCTTTTTAAGAGCACCAGGTAACATGAAGAACACTTTTGTGGTCTTGTTCTTTTATGACAGGACAAAAATAGTGGGTATTTACACCCCAAATTACTTCTCAAGTAGAACATGTGGAAAACAACATAAGCAATCTGGAACCTAAGGTCTATAGGAAGGTCTACAGCTCTAAAGCATTGGCATTACAAAAAGAAGGTCGTATCTTCAAGGACCTATGGCATTGCCAGGTAGGGGTGGGAAAGAACCTAGCATAAAACTCTGGAGAGCTTCTGTGGGTGAATCCAGATAGACTAACTCATAGTACAGTAGACTCAGAATAGGAATCCTTTGTTACTAAAACAGTGCTGTTACTGTTAATGTTAATAGTTGGCAGATAGTTTTTAACTTTTAAAATAATTCGTAGATTGTTTTTGAATAACAGGGAACTTTTAAGCATTTTGTCCTTGAATCTTATAATGATGATTCAAAGAATATGAAATAACTTATCAGACCCACCCTGTGTCCTTAAACGTTCTAGATTAAAACAGCAGAATTCCCTGTCGGATACCAAAGAAAATTAGAATCAAACAAGGACTTGTTTTTGAACAATAAGCAAAAACAATGAAGCTGTCATCTTCAAACATTCTGAATGAATGTTGATGAGCCAAAGTGAGTAATCATCCCAAATGGAATGCTTTCTTACAAACAATTAAAAATACAATTGAGTAAGCACCAACATGGAACAGTCAACACTTAGCAGCGATGTTAAAATGGTGTAGCAAAAATGTACAATGTGAACAAAAGACAAATGCTGGCACTACTCTGTTGTTTTGGAAGCATTCCACAGAAAAAATCGATATAAATTACTGCCCTGTATTTAAAACTTGGAGACAATCATTTATATGTAATTAGCATTTTTCACTATGCTGAAATGTGTTCAGCTCACGTTTTCCCCCTTTTATGTGACTTTGCTTTTAGCATACATTAAATTATTAGGGATTTATCTATATGTTGAGATTATATTTTCACTTTTGAAATACTAAAGAGAAAATGGATATATTTAAAATATTAATTTCAAGTGTATATACTTCTCCTTGACAAATGGCCACTGCCTTTGAACAAATGTGTAAATATGAACCAAACTGATTTGTCTGTATGCTTCTGGGGCAACCACAGGACAGAGCCAAGAGCGAAGAAGCTTTTCAAAGGGCTGAATGGATCTCTTGTGTTAAATGAAGCATTCATGTGTTGTGATTAGAAATAGAGACAGAAGAAAAATGAAGACGAGTATGCTCTTCACTTAAGAAACGAAACCTTTTGTGCCTTTCCTGCTGCAAAGTCATTGATTAAATCATCAAAATCATGTGACTATAGCAGTACTAATTTCAGGACTGGAAAGGAAGTGGGAGAGAGTAAAATGTTTAGAAGTGTACAAACTGTTGAAATTCCATTGCTTTTTAAAGAAGCAATCAAAGATGACTGTGTCCATTACCCCTTTAAAGTTCCTCACTTACTCCCTTCTTGGTGGCCTTGGGAAGCCTATTGGAACTTTTCCCTGGTAGCTGGAATAAAGAAGAAAAATAAAAGAAAAACAGATAATCCAGCTCTACAGTCTTCCACTGGTGCCCTTTTGTCCTGCCTACAACGTTCAATCAATGACTTGGCCTTACTGTTTGTGTTTTCCCATTTATAGGAATGAGGTCTTGACAGAGTTGATGACCAAAAGGACACATAGTGAATTGGCCCTGATCTTTCTGCCCCTTATTCAGGAATGCTGCTGCATATCCTAACTTCAGTAACATAATAGAAACAATAAACATTGACATGGTGTAGTAGAAGAGTGAAAATCTTTTAGGTGCCTCCATTTTGCCCAATATAACTCAAGCAAGATCCAAATTGTATTCTTCATTACAATTTAAGATTAGTAATTATTATTGCTATTGTGTTATATTCTTTATTCTCATGCACTGTCTAGCTTCCAGGCTTTGCTGGAACAGAAGTGATGATGATGATGACAATCTACATACTAATCAGAAAATAACTATAATCTGTACTGCAAAGCCTCAAGGCCTTGTTCTCACTAGGATATGCACTGTAAAACTGGTTTTAGAAAAGAAGCAATATCTAATCAGAGGAACTAATTAAAATATTAACCAACAGTGCGTTTAAAAAAACAAAACAAAACAACTCAGGAAAGGAGTGATATAGCAGAATTGTGAAAAACCATTTGTGGAATAAACACAGGCCTCAAGAAAGAGAAGACAATATGATGAACAGCAAAATATCTGGGAGGATAAGTCTGTTTTGCATTTCATTTGTCAATCCTCTGGCTGAAGCAGATATGATAGTACACTTCTATACCTATAGTTTATTCATCTGCTTGATATCGTTATACTCAGATACTACTTTTTCTGCACATTTTGAATTCTATTTTTGATTCTGACACATTATAATTTCAGAGTGAAAAAAATGACATAACTCATGATATTCTGAGGTTCAAAATTGTATGCTTGAAAGTTAAAATTCATTACTAGGATTTGTTTCTATTGTGTTTTTTCCATCAGTGATATATTTCAAAAATAAACACAGTTTTGTTCTGAGTAGGTAATACCCTCAATAGGACTAGATCATTTCAATGCCACCACAAGCATCAGCAGCTCAAAGACATTTAAGCAGGAATCCATTAATGGATTATCGAAGGCTGATACAATATGAGACTCCCCAAGCTATATGTAGATATCAACTATGTATTCTGTTGAACAATATGCTTACAGAAACTATTCTATTCAAGGTAGACAGCAAAAGACAGCAAAAGCAATATATTTGCTACACACACTGGTGGCCTGCATTATTTGCCTTGGTGGGCCACAATTTTTACCAGCTGAACATATAGGCATTGAACTAGGAAAGGACATGTGTACAGTGCTGCTGAAATAAGAAGAGAGGAAGTGGACATGTAGGTAAACTCCTTGAATATTAGACACATGTATACGGCCGCATGAAGGACGCTTGGAGGCCTTGAAATGCGGTGCCGTTTTGCCCTCCTCGGTCCCGGATGAAGCCAGGCAGGACCGGGTCACATGGATGGAAGGGAGGGGGCGAGTGAGTATAAAAGGTTAACTCGCCCCCGACGCGATCTCCTTTTTCGCGCAGGCACGGCAGAACGTAGGAGGGAGCCTGAGCGGATCGGAGTTTGTTGGACTGCAAAGCAGCGGAGATTGCGGTTTGGTGGAGGGTGGTTGGGTTCTCGCCTTGAGGGGTGCGATACCTGGGGCTTGTGCCAAGTTTGCTGGTCGGAGGAGATCATTTTGGAGAAGAGATCCATTTACTTTTGGGTTTTATTATCGAGCGGGAAGGGCGGGAGCGGCGGGGCGGGCGCGCCTCGCCGCGGCGCGAGTTGGTTTATTCTTGGGGTTTCTTTACAGGGGTTATTTAGTAAAAGCAGGGGGTCCGAGCACTGTTGGGTGAAGCGCTTTTGCTACAGGGGTTTCAGTTTCTGGTTCTGAGGCTGCTTTATTAAGGAAAAATCACGCGGGCGCCATTTTGTCTTCCCCTTTTCCCGCCCCCTGATTCGTTGGCCGCCATTTTAGGGTTGCATATATAAGGCTGTATAGTTACAAGTGCACAATTAATCAAAGTTCATATGGTGTAATCATTGGTGGTGAAGGGTAATTTACATAAGGGAAATAATCATTTACATTGAAAGTTCATTGAGGGGTTCATGATTATAAATATTGGGGTGTCTTCCGTGTTGAAGGCACTTTATATATATATTTAAAAAAAAAAAAAAAAGCATTGCAGGTGCAGGTTTGGTTTAGTGGAGCACTTTGAATCACAAGAAGAATTTATTTGTGTCTTTTTGGTTCAATTCATGGTACAGGATTTGGCTTTGGCAAATTGGAAATAAAAATAATAATAACAGAAATTGGAGAATAAGCAATATTAAAAAATAAAAAAATAAAAATAAAAATAAATAAATAAATAAATAAATAAATAAAAAAAAAAAAAACAAAAAAAAAACATTAAGGTTAGACGCTTAGTTGAGTAAATTTGAGAATTATACGCACAATACAGATTTATCATAGGGTTGCAGTTTAAGGATAGTGTTTGGGGACACCTGCTGGACATTAGTTGTAAGGGTTGAAGTTTCATAAAACTTAGACAAGTTTTACAACTACTATAGGAATTGGGGAGGTACACTTAAGGAGCAATTAGTTATAATGCCGCCCAAGAAGGGAATTGGAGGGAAGAAAGGAAAGACACCAGCGAAAAGACAGAGGGCCGTTCCTCAGCTTTCTCCACGGGAATCCTCGTCTTCTGAAGATGAGTCATGGGGGATGCTGCAAAACCTCCAAGAAAAGTTATCTAAGTTAGAGGCACAGAAGATGGCTAGATGGGCTTCCCCACAAGGGGAGGTTACGCCACGCAGATCGGTTAGGGACACTAAGGGCCGCCGCAAGGCGGAGTTAAGAGTTTTAACACAGCAACTCATGGAACGCTTTACTGCCTTAGAATCCCAACAGGGTCACGGGAACGAAAATCAAGCCGTGGAGGGAGGAAATGCTGCGGTGGCTAGGGGGTCTGGCGGTCGGAGAACCTGGACGAAGGAGGTGGCCGAAGTTCAAGAGACGGTACAGGAAAATACAGCCAGAGGTGACACCTATGAGGAACCCAGTACAAGCGCACATCGGGCGGTAGAGGTTCTTGGGACACCGGCCACTTCTTGCGGTGAGTGTTTAGCCATGCACAACACCCAGTCTACTTCGGCCACATGGCCTTGGGCTGGTGGCACACAACAAGCACATTGTGCATCTGCACATTGTGGAAATTCACACGGGGGTTGGCCTGGTTGTTTTTGGCCTCAAGTAAGCCCACATTGTTGTGGGTGGAACTCACATTGCCCGCCTGCTCACACGGCTGGGGCATCTGTTGAGGGTAAGAACACAGGGACATGGCAACACCCTTCAGTTCCCAACACAGGGTATAATACGGTTCCGCTAGCGGCGCTGCCTTATGCCGATTACAGTACGCCGTTGGGAGACCATTTGACCCCGGCGGTTAAGGAAAAGATTTGGAAGGGCGAATTCCTGGATTTGTATGATCTGGTTAATCGTGAGGTAGAAATCAAGGAAATTGACAAGGATGACGAGAAATTAAAAGAAAAATACAGAAGGAAGAAGCCTGAGAGAAATTGGCCTAATTGGATCACGGGCTTTACCATATACGCTGGTGTGCTCGTTAAAGCTCAACCGTGGAAAGCATCAGCGTTGTTCCAATATTTTGACATTATATGTAGGGCAAATTCGGATTTTGCCGGGCAGGCTTGGCTTCGTTACGATGAAGCGTTTAGAATGAAAAGCGCTATCAGGCCTGATTTACGCTGGGATGAGCCACACCCAGGGCTTTGGCTACAGCATATGACGCCAGCTAAGTGTAGCTTAGGTGATAGATTTGATAGTGGCCACCTGAACAAGAAATTTACGGGGAACGTTAGCGCCCGCCCAGGGGCGGGGCAGGGGGTTCAACCCCGCCTGCCCTGCTATGAGTACAACTCTAGGGGCTTTTGTGCCAGACACCCCTGCAGGTTTAGACACGACTGTATTACCTGTGGGGGGAAGCACCCCAACGCGTCCTGCTTTAAAGCAGGGGCACAACGACAAAACAAACCGGGAGGAACCGGTAAGAAGCCCGAAGGGAGCAGCGGTGCCCCTTGAAAGGGGGCCCACACCAATTAAAATTGAGGTATTAGAAAAGTGCTTAGCAGACTATCCAAGAGTGGGGGATGCTGAATATTTGAAATTGGGTTTTAGATATGGGTTCCGGATCCCAGCTTTGGGCGCCAGAACAGCCTTTATAGCCAAAAACCTTAAATCAGTGAAAGGGATGGAAGCTATAGTGTTAGAAAAAATTAAAAAGGAGGTTCGGGAAGGTAGGGTCTTGGGACCCTTTGAGGAACTGCCCATAGCTAACCTCAGGGTGTCGCCGCTGGGGATTGTCCCCAAGAAAGCACCAGGTGAATTTCGCCTAATACATCACCTATCATTTCCAGAGGGGACGTCAGTTAACGATGCAATTCCCCAGGAACTATGTTCGGTGAGATACACCTCCTTTGACGAGGCAGTTAGGATGATTAGGGCCTGTGGAGTGGGCGCTGAACTGGCAAAGGCGGATGTTAAGTCGGCTTTTCGGATTTTGCCAGTCCACCCATTAGACTTCAATTTATTGGGTTTTCAATTTCAAGGGCAATATTACATAGATAGGGCCCTACCTATGGGGTGCTCAATTTCGTGCGCCGCTTTTGAAAAGTTCAGCACTTTCCTTGAATGGCTAGTTAGGCAAAGAGTGGGCTGTAATTCGACAGCTCATTACCTAGATGATTTTCTTTTTTGTGGGAAAGCAAATTCAGGAAAATGTAGATTGATTTTGGATGCCTTCCGTGAGATGGCCCTTGAGATAGGTTTGCCCTTGGCGGAGGAAAAGACTGAGGGGCCAGCAACATTACTGACTTTTCTAGGTATTGAGCTTGATACACTTCAGCAGACTTCAAGGCTGCCTCAGGACAAATTATCAAACATTAGGAATAGGCTTAGTAATTTAATAAGAAGGAATAAAGTGACTTTAAAAGAGTTACAGGAAATAGTGGGATACCTGAACTTCGCGTGCAAGGTAATTGCACCAGGTCGCGCCTTTTTGAGGCGGCTGTGTGGAGCTATGTCAGGCTTAAAAGAACAGACATGGCCGGCTCCAGTGGAACACCTCCAGCAATTCATAATATTTTTGCATAGGAGGGGGTTAGCGTCAGGGACCATTCAAGGAAGACTGGCAGCCTTGGCTTTCCATGCTAAATCAAACGGTCACCGGGATTTTTCTGGCGACTTTCGCATTAGGAAGATGCTGGAGGGTTGGGCCAGGGAACGAGGGAGAGTTCGGGATACTAGGGCACCCATATCTCCGGAGCTCCTTGGCCGCCTATGTGAACAATGGAGCGCATTGTGTAGAGACAGTTATGAGGTGGCACTGGTTCACGCAGCCGCATTGTTGGCATTTTTTGGGGCACTGAGAATTAGTGAGCTCGTTGCAATGGGAAAGAACGACATTTCACAAAGGGCGTTACAATTTGGAGACGTCATTGTACAAGATGGGCGGTTAACGATCGTCATTAGACGGTCTAAAACAGACCCACGGGGAAAAGGCAAGCATCTAACACTAGGGCAATGTAGTGTACAAAGCATTTGTCCGGTAAAGGCAGTTCAGAAATTTGTGGATTTAAGGGGTACAAAGCCGGGACAATTTTTTCAACATATAGATGGGTCACCACTTACCAAATATCAGTTCTGGGCACTGACTGGCAAGGCACTTGAGAAGATAGGATTGAAGGATATGAGATTCGGGACCCATTCTTTTCGGATTGGAGCAGCCTCAACGGCAGCGGCTATGGGTTACAACACAGATCAAATAAAACAGTTGGGACGCTGGTCGTCAGCTTGTTATCACAAATATATTAGACCTCTTCCTAACGTATAGGCAGGGTTGTTTATATCGTTTCAGGTTTCGGGAGACGTGAAGGCCGAAAGCAAGTTATGATCATCGGCCACAGTTATGTTTTTTGGGCGGCACGTTACGCCGCATCTTCCCCGTGGGGGAAAGATTTGGGGCTTGGTGCCCATGCGTTGGTTACGTGGAAAGGCATGCGTGGCATGCATTGGATACAGCTCGGCAGGATGACGTCTTTCGGCTCTATGCCACCAGACATTTTATTAATTCACTTGGGAGGCAATGATTTGCCCGAATTGTCTGGTAAGGCGGTCATAATTGATATCTTAAGAGATCTCAAGAAACTGAAGGAAAAGTATCCTGCTACACGGTTAGTATGGTCTAATATCATCCCGCGTTTAGCCTGGCGAGGCGCGCAGAATATCGAAAAGATCAATAGGGCCCGACGTCGGGTCAATAGGGAAGTGTGTAGAGGTGTCTGCAGCGGCGGCCTCGGATCTGTGGTTAACCACCACAGGATACAAACTTCGCACTCAGAATATTTTCGAAGTGATGGCATACACTTGTCTGATATTGGCCTGGACATTTTTCTCGAAGATATAATAGGGGGCCTGCGTTCTGAGCTGGTTTTGGATGGCGGGCATGGGACTTAGTCTCGACTAGTCCCTATGCTGTGGCGTGTAGTGCGGGAAAAAACTGGTTGTCTCGGTGTGTCCCTTTGATAATTATGAAAAGCCAACAGCGCATCCGACCTCCCGGCTCTGCGGATCGTGCGATTACAGGGCCGGCGGCGGGAAGATGCGCTGGGCCACTTTCGGACCGACAGTCATCAAATAAAGATGGCTCGAGGTCTGGGGTGTTTACTAGAGGCCGGCCGGGTTCCTGCTGTCATTAAGACAGCTGGAGCCTGGGGGCCTGGGACTCGCCCATTGACTGATTAGGGTATCGTGGATGCCCTACATTTCTCCGCACTACCGCAGGCCCCCCCCCTCATTTAAAGAGGATACTGATTTTATCTGAATTGAGTTAATAAAGTGTGGCCCGTATTTAACCCATATTCTGTCTGGCGTCTTCATTTCGGGGCCTGGGAGGGCAAGTATACGGCCGCATGAAGGACGCTTGGAGGCCTTGAAATGCGGTGCCGTTTTGCCCTCCTCGGTCCCGGATGAAGCCAGGCAGGACCGGGTCACATGGATGGAAGGGAGGGGGCGAGTGAGTATAAAAGGTTAACTCGCCCCCGACGCGATCTCCTTTTTCGCGCAGGCACCCACCCGCCCGCCCTATTTCTAGTGTGTTCGGGGTCGCCTTATGGGGCCGGATAGGAATTTTTGACCTCTATCCTGATTGGCTGTGGATGGAGGGATTTTTCGCCTATCCCACACTGGAAAAGGGTTTGTTGGCATATGAATGGTGGTTATTTTTGGTCACACGGGCGTGTAGTGCGGGAAAAAAACTGGTTGTCTCGGTGTGTCCCTTTGATAATTATGAAAAGCCAACAGCGCATCCGACCTCCCGGCTCTGCGGATCGTGCGATTACAGGGCCGGCGGCGGGAAGATGCGCTGGGCCACTTTCGGACCGACAGTCATCAAATAAAGATGGCTCGAGGTCTGGGGTGTTTACTAGAGGCCGGCCGGGTTCCTGCTGTCATTAAGACAGCTGGAGCCTGGGGGCCTGGGACTCGCCCATTGACTGATTAGGGTATCGTGGATGCCCTACATTTCTCCGCACTACCGCAGGCCCCCCCCCCTCATTTAAAGAGGATACTGATTTTATCTGAATTGAGTTAATAAAGTGTGGCCCGTATTTAACCCATATTCTGTCTGGCGTCTTCATTTCGGGGCCTGGGAGGGCAAATTTGCCAATTTCATATATAAAGTGTAGGAAAGCGGAAGTCTTCTGATTATATAAAAATGAGAATTAGATGGAGGGAGGAAAATTAACATTGCTAAAAACTCTTAATCTCCTAGTTATTTCCCACAACATCCCAAGTTGAATCCCAGCTCAGAACTGGCGCAGGCAAGGAAACATTCCTTAAAGGAACAGGATACAAAAATGTAAGGTGGGACAAAATAAGGGATGCCAGGTCAGCAGTATCCAATTCTCTGAGATTTTAGAGCCAACATCTGAGGGGGGGGGGGTAGATTCTTGTGATATTTCTTCGGTGAAGACAAGTATTGAGAGTGGGTAGGAATAGCTTCAAAGCAGATTGGCTATTGAAAGAGGCAGAAAGGCAATGAGGGTAGATCACCTCACAGTCTACCTAAAACCTGACTAAATAGTCAATATGGCAAATGCGGGGGGAGGGATTTTATGTGGCTTCACAGGCATTAAAGTGTACCTAGTAGGCCAACAGTTACCAGTGTTCCTTCTAGTACTCACATCCTATGCAGCTTTACCCACAGATAGTTTGTCCAGGTTCTGTGCTGCTGCTTGGACTTTTTGAAGACCCCCCCCCCCCCAGCCCTCTGCTTCTGCTGCTGCTTTAAGATCAAACAGGGCAATGTTTCTATCACATTTTTTTCACCACTACAAGTGCTAAAAGCTATCTGTTTGTCAGAACACTTGATTTTCCTCACCTACGTATCTTTTGTTTAGCATACGTCTTGTGATTGGTCATTGGAAGTGAAACACAGATTTAAATTTCACATCTGATTTCTGAAACATCCCATGGGTGGGAAAAAATTATTTGCAGGAACTACAAATCCCACTTATTCTCTAGTTTAGTCCTCGGAGATGGGAATGCAACTGACCCTCTGATGATTTTGCCCTTTCCTATGCTTGGCCACTGGCTGTTGCTGAGTTTACACTGATTTAAACCCCAGCTGCTTCTGCAATGTTCACTCCTTTTTCTTTTTTATCCAGGTACCTGGGGCATGCATCCATACTTCTCACCCACATTCAATTGTCCCTATTCCTCCTCTGATCATAATAAGCATGTACCTTGTGTCACAGTTATTGGGATTCATGTCTGAGATCTTGTATTGGCTTCCAAGGATATGACAGAGGATCTGTCGCCTTTCAGATGTTGCTGAACTTCGACTCCCATCAGGCCCAGCCAATATGGATAGTGGTCAGAAATGGTGGGAGGTGGATTGCAACAACATATGGAGGACTCCAGGTTATATAACTGGCTCCTGGAACTTCTCCATTCTCCATTACCTATTGACTGTTTCAAGGGGTGCCCTAGCTATTGCAATGGGTGTATCTGCCTTGTTCCCAGCCACTCTGGCTACACACCCTACAGCCAAAACCAATGTCCTAGACAGCCTCCTTCCCTCTGCATATCTAATTGGCTGCTCTATCTCTTTTCTACATCCAAACACTAAAGCTCCATCTCTTCTTCTAATTAAAAGCTTATTGCATGTTTAATTAGCAATTTGCTGTTGCTGCTGCTTTAGAAATCTTCTCCATTACAGTCCCATGGTAGACAAAACGAAACTCAGACTTCCTCCAAACCTGAAAGCATCCCCCCTCCCATTTTCTCAGTTTTTGTTGAAAAGAGAGCTTTTCTTTCTTTAATTGAAAACTCTGACACAAATTAACCTACCTCCTAGAAATGCCATTGTGTGTACACGTGCACCTGTGTGTAAAGCTAGCATGGTTTAAGCACTCACATCAGTCTTTTCACAGCTCCTTTGATACAATCTTGCTTTAGAATCTTTGCAGGACCTTTAGGGACGATTGTAATTCATTTATTGGGTGCAGGTCAGCCTCCATAGCTTCTTTCTATGCTGATTTTCAAAGGCTACTTTACTTTTTACTGTACAAATGACAGATAAATGAAATACTCTTTAGAGGTTTACACAGCAGGCACAAATCCATAGAAAGTCAAACATTGCAAAGCCCTTTTGAAATAGATTGTGTTTATTGTGTGCTGCATGTTCTAAAGACTCTGGATTACAAACCATATACATCATCCTAAGGACGTTGACTATGATTGAGTTGCATGCAGGTGAATGGAGTTGTATTTATATACACTGTTACCTACATATCTATTAGATTAGATGATATATTTGCATATAAATATGAATATGATGGGCATACAAACCGTGCAGTGCTTATTCAAAATATGTTCTGATGAGTTCAGTAAGGCTTATAGAAATAAGACTGCATCCATAACTACTAGTTCACCATTTTATTTTCCATATTTATTTAAAGGCATGATATGGCTCAGGCTAGGGATGTGTGCATCTATAGAGGCCAGGGCCAGAAAAATCCTACCATTCCAATCTTCTATATTTTATCCATGTATTTGAAGGGGTTGCCATGTTAGTCTGTGCAAGGATATCAGTCAAAAAACCAAAACAAAACAAAAAAGCAAAAATTAACAACGTTGTGGTACACTATAGACTAACTGTTGTATTTCATTGTTAGCATTTGTGGATCAAGTCCACTTCCTCAGACATCCATCAGAGTGAGACTGTATGACTGTCATATTAATATATGGCCCCATGACCAGATGGAAATACAGATAATGGACAAAATGACAATGCTTCATTAGTAAACAACTATGTTATTAGGCTGTCCATAATGTCCCTAATGTTCACAGTCTCTTAACCTATTCCTTTACTAACAAACCATTGTCACTTTGTCCATTATCTGTATATCCACCTGGTCACAGGGCCATGTACAAATATGACAGTCATATAGTCTCCATTTTATAAATGTGTAATAAATATAAATAAATAATAAATAATTTAACATGCTGAAAATAAGACAGAATAAACCCGAGATTATTCATTACTAGAGGGCATGAGCAGAGAAACACCTGGGGAACAAATAATCATTAATTTGTTTAGCCACTTTAATTCTGCTTAAGGAAAGAAGACAAGGGGTATAATGCAGTGTGGTGTGAATGCACTTCCACTTCCCAGTTAGAGTTTCTTCTTGCCTATGAAATTGTCTCAGAGCATATTTTGAGGGCACATGGATGCTTTCATGTAGGATGGGAAATAGTGAATGGATCTGTCCAAGGTTTTTATTTGCTAGCAAGATGAAAGCAAAATTAATTATGGCTGAATAATAACTAACATAATATTCAGTGCATAGATCTAAGGCATCTCTACTGTAATTAAATAGACTTACAGTGCAATTTACGTACCTGTCTAGCCATCAGTATTGCCCACTGACTACAGTGGATCTGAATATGAGTCTGAAATCCAAAATCTCTGATTTTGCTAGCAAGTCTTATATTAGAATATTTAACTTGTCTGCATTCCTGTAAAATCAGCAGAAGACAGTAATGGAAACAGTATTTGGCATCATCAGAAGTATTCAATGCACCTTGGCTAACATAGGTCTGCTTAAAATTCATAAAATCCCAACAACCATTTAATTGGTTAGTACATGCAGTAGTCTCTGTGATAGCAAGATGTTACACAGGTTGCCTGACCAGGAACAAAAGGAGCGTGTCACTTGTTCCTGTACAGATTTTAATTTATAAAACTTTCATGTGAAGCTTGAAGTAGAGACAGTGCTACAATGCGGTCCATTAAAACTTTGGCAAGCATCGCTATATGATAATTTATTGAGCAAGTTATGAAACAAACTTCTATAATTGAGCAGAAATACAGCATGAAAATATTGAGAAATCAAAGTTCAGTCTAAAGTGTTAATCTAAATAAGGAATTTCTATATATAATTCACATTGGAATTTCTACAGATAATTCATACTGGTTAACCATACCAAGCTGGCTGGATAGCTCAGTGATTTATATGTCTGTCTATGGAGCCAGAGGTTGGAAGTTCTATTCCCCACTGTGCCTCCTATGAGTAGAACCAACCTGTGTGACCTTGGACAAGCTTCATTGTCCCACAATGCCCCCAGAAGAAGGGAATAGTAAACCGTTTCTGAGTATTTTATATCTGGAAATGCCTGAAAAGGATCAACATAAGTCAGAATTGACTTTAAGGCACATGATTATTATTAACCTAACCATATTGATAAATTGCTTTCTCAAATATTTGGATGTATCATTATTTATTATTGCATTTAGTGGTTAATGATCAACATTAATATTATTGTGAAAAAAAACCCTAACATTTTCAGAGTTTGCAAAGGAATCATCTTTTTGCATGTTTGTGTCTTTGTGCATCTAGTTTCATAGAATCATGAAATCACTGAGTTGGAAGGGGCCTATAAGACCATCAAGTCCAAAGTCCTTCACAATGTAGGAATCCAAATCAAAGCAGATCCGACTGATGGTTGTCTAGTTTTCTTTTTAATGCCTCCAGTGTAATAAATAAGTGTTGTTGTTCAATAAAATATGTTGTAGGATATCCTCAGCCCATAACACCTTTCCAGCCAGAAGAAGTAGATGCCTTGTAGACAGAGAGCTGATGGAAGACATAGTGTGACAACATCTGAAGGACCACAGAACTGCATCCTAGATATAGGAGATTTTCAAACTGGGAAAAGGTGGAAAACCTTTGGTGAAGCCTCTCTCTGGTGTGCTGTGTAGCACTGAAGGGCTTGAATTCTGTTCTCTAGAAATTACTGGAAGTTACTGGTGAAGAAAGAAAGGCAAAATGGGTCCTTTTTTAGTTTTCTCCATCCTCAGACTTTTCTACAGTGCACCTATGTCCTGGGTCTAATTTCATCCTTATATATCCAGTTCATTTGCTGAGGAGTTTTATAGGCCAATTCCTTCTCCTCTTCTACTCCATTTCTTTTTCTTTTCTCCTTTGTTCCCCATCTGATAAACTTAGCATTCTATACCTCTTAGAAACCATTGAGCATGCTCAAGCATCAGGCTGCTCCACTCAATGGAATTTATGGAGGAACTGACTGACTCACTAAATCCCCATTGAGTCCAATTTTGGGGGATTTTGACTGATTTATGGAGCAGCAATTAAGACAATTTCTCATTCACTCCTTGCATTATTGTGGGTGATATGCCATGCAACATTTGCTAGCTAGCTAAATAAATAAATAAATAAATAAATTTTATTGATCCAAGTCAACTTAATAGCTGCATATCAAGAAATGTGCCATACTGTGATGACAGTTGCTCCTCAGTTATAACAAAAATATAACAACAATAATAAAAACACATTTTTCCTTGTGTAAAGGTATATGTTGGCAAGCAAGGTAGCTATTCTTTCTTTTTTGTGGTATTGATTTTAGTTTTACTGCTGTTTTAGTCTTTTTATTTTCTTCTTTCTGCTACTGAAGAAATAGTACTGTAGGTTTGGTAAGTGTCCTTAGCATCAACATTCACATCAAGGGGTTTTCCAGGTAATTTTTTTTAGACACCTACACACACTTCTCTTCTTAGTGCTATATTTGTTCCAGTGGTGATTCAGTATAAGGAACAAAATATAACACAAGATCTTGTGACACCTGAAAACACACTTTTAATAGCATAACACACACTAGAAGTAATTCCCAAATGCAATCAATTTGCATCAGATGGACTGAGCTATATCCAAGAGATCATCTGCCAATATATATATCTGAAGGACCAATATATATATAGGAAAGTCTTGAGGCATCTGAAGGACCAATATATATATTGGTCCTTCAGATGCCTCAAGACTTTCCTCCTCCTCCTCTTCTTCATCTGTCTTTCTTTGGTCACATTTCACAGGCATTGACATTAACATTAACACATTCAACATACTCTTCAACAGTGTTCCTCTGAGGTGGGTTCATAACCAGCAGTTTGGAAAATGAATGTTCGTCTTGGCAGTTTGAATCTGGAAGAGTGGGCACCCTCAAACATGACAAATGTGTTAGGTATCGATTTCCAGTATGTGTCTAAGAAACACTAGCACACTTTTCTCTCTATTTCCAACTTTTTGATGAATTACAACACTTCACCTTTCAATCCATCACCCATATCTTCAGAGTGAAAGAGGGCATTGATGTTTACTGGGGCCTGGTTCCTGGGAGAAACTTAAAATGAAATGCAGACTTCTCATAGGACTTCTGATGCTTGCAGAGCTCATCTGTAATCTTGTCCATAATATAATGAAAGGTTACAACTTGAAACTTTTTTTCAAGAGTGAAAACTTACAGTAGGTATAGCATCCAAGATTTCATCAGGGTATTTCCATTGCACTCATTTCCCAACTACACATTAATATTTTGCCACCATTCTACTGTCAAAATCCAAAAGAAAGATAAGGCAAGTTGCAACCTGGAGATGGAACTAAGATTCACATATTGAAAAAATAAGTAATGGGTTGGGTTAAGTCCCATGTGCTTTCTTGGATATAAATCTAGATAAGTAATTTGTATTTGTTGTTGCTGTTATGTGCCATCAAGTCACCTCTGACTTATGACAACCCTATGAACAAACTTATCTCCAAAATGTACTGTCCTCAACAACCCTGCTCAGCTCTTGTAAACTCAAGCCTGTGGCTTTCTTTATGGAGTCAATCTAGCTCGTATTTGGTCTTCCCGTTTTCATGCTGCCTTTCACATATTCCAGCATTATTGTCTTTTCCAGAGAATCTTGCCTTCTCATGATGTGCCTGAAGTAGGACAGCCTCAGTTTCAACATGCTAGCCTCCAGAGATAGTTCAGGTTTAACTGGATCTAGGACCAAGTTGTTTGTTTTTCTGGCAGTCCAGGGTATTTGCAAAGACCTCCTCCAGAATCATTTTTTTTTCCTGTCAGCTTTCTTTTCTCTCCAGCTTTTACACTCATACATGGCAATTGGAAATACGTGAATATGGATGATCTTGGATGCAGTCTCCATTCAGATTGAGATTGAACCAAAGTAATCATGATTTTTGTCTTCTTAATGCTCAATTGCAGTCCTGCTTTGGCACTTTTTTCTTTCACTTTCATCATAATTTGTATTGCATATCATATTGATCAGTTGCTTTCTCAGGTGTCTGGATGTATTCATAATTGCATTTAAGACTGATTGAGCATCAAATTTAATATGATTGTGAAAAGAATCCAGGGGGGAAAAAAGGAACTCTAATTTTGCATATTTGTATGTGTGTGTAAATAAACACACAAGTATAGTAGTGCCAGAAAATATGTGTATCCTCAGCCCTTAACAGTAGTCTCCTTTCCATCCAGAAGAAATAGACACCTTGTAGGCACAATGCTGAAAGCTAGATAATCCTGATGTCCCAGATGATACAGTAGATAGTTTTGTGCCTCAGTCTCCCTCTCCCTTCTCTCTTTCTCTCACTTACAGACCTTGAAAAAAATCCTGTTTAGACTACAGCTCCTAAAATCCCTCATCCAGTAGCCATATTGCTTTGGGGATTTTGAGAGCTATAGCTCAGAAAAATTACTTTTCCAAGCTATGAATATATGTGAATTTTTAGTAATTACAACATTTGCTTCATTTCAACATGAATGACATACCCCAGTAGAGAATGAGGATTCCATTGCAAGCAATAGGGGAAATATGTCTGGGCTTTCCTTACTTATTCATCCTTAAATAGAAATATTTTCCACCTGTTTTTCAGATATTACAGCGTGGAGACTACAGGATACATTTGCTGTTATTTTATTATTAGATCTTTTCTCAGTTTAGTTTGTTAACCACCTTGAACATATTTTAGATCTTTTCTCTTCTCAGTTTAATTTGTTAACCATCTTGAAATATTTTATGCCAAGATAAGAAACAAATGTTTTTGTTTTGTATGGAGATACATAGTCTGGCATTACCATACAGTAGCTTTCTACGCACATAAGAAAGTCCAGCCTGACAGTCATGCTTCTTGAAGTATCCCCTGATGTGCAAGGAAAATTTTCCTCCAGTTAACCAACAGGGTATGTTAATGTTTGCTTCTAATCTGACTTCAGCATAAGCCTGAATAAGACTATTACTATGCTTATTTTTTAAAAAAAAAAATCCAATGTCTTCCTATTAAAAAAACAAAACCAAACCTACTTTCAGCTCTCCAGAAGAGTCTTCTAAAGGTCTCAGCTATTTATTTAGAACTGCTGAATATTCTATTGACTTGTTAGACTTCTATAAGCACAAGGTCAAAGTCTGATTTGCAATTCTGGAATCATCGAATGACGCTCACAAAAAAATTGTTGATGGTGTCAAGATCGCCCTGCCTCATTCACTAAATTTTACTGGGATTTATCATGACATCATCTTCTGCTTATAACCATATGATGATGGTGTGTTTCCCCCTCCCACACACACAGCTTCTTTCTTGCTTGCTTGCTTTCTTGCTTTGGTTGAAGTAATGGAATAGTTGCAAAGTGCTTTCTAACCTCCATCATGATAAAATCCTTGTTGTCTATTCTTGCTACATACCCTCATGCAGAGGTTTTTTCCTCACTTTGTTTTTACCAGAGAGAACATAGCCTGAAATGGATTGCACGCCCTCCTTCCCATAGCAAAGGAAAAACCTGAAAGGAATGAGTGGACTTATCATGAAATGCAGCATTTTGGATTTCCTTATTCAGACCATCAGTAGAGAAAGTGTGTTGCTATGGCCTGAGATGTTGTTAGCTTATGGGACAAGAAGAGAGTGAAAAGGGAGTGAAAGAGAAGGGGTGACTTAGAGAAGTGTCAGAAAGGAATAAAAATTGAGTTGAGATGAAGAAAGATCTTCAAGTTATATTGAAGATGGAATGTGGCAGGTGGAATTTTTGTCATTCATCTCTGAAAAACTATCAAAATTCTAAAAGGACAGGAAGAATAATTCTGGACATTCAAAAAATGTGCTGCCATACCTCATTGTGTAATTAAAATTTTCTTAAGGTAAATAAGCATAGTGATGTATGACTGAAATGGCATGCTGTACATATGTTCATGCATATGTTCATACAGTTCTGATTCCCTGAGTATACTTGGAGAGAGACCTCTTGGGTTGAAAATGATGTTATCCAATGTCAAATCAATCAACAATGAGACAGTGACCATCCAGGACCTGACACTGGATGATTGTGCCAATCTGGTCTTGAAGCAGCAGATAACACGTAGGAGGTGGAGCTGCAGTGATCTATCACGGTGGTTCCCAACCTTCAGTAACTCAGTGGTTCTTGGACTGCAAATTTTAGAAACTCTGGCCAGCACAGCTGGTGGTGAAGGCTTCTGAGAATTGCAGTCCAAGAACATCTGGGTTACCCAAGGTTGGGAACTACTGGTCTATCGTGATTCCATGCCCCTAGTAGTTTCCTGAGTTCAAGTGTGTGCATTTCAAAGTGGGTGCCAAGCACAGAGGAGAGATTCTGTGGGTGTACTAATACCTGAGGAAGTGGATTTTGACCCACAAAATCTCACAAATAAGGTATTGCAACCATTTGCCCTGTGCCTCCCCACTTTTTTATTCCCCCCCACTAGTTTTGCCAACCTTTTTAGTGTATTATATATCCCAGTGCTCAACAGACTCCCTTTCTGAAGTAGCCAAGCTGGTCTAGAGAAAGATGTTGGATTCTCCTCAGCTTGTTGTGCTATGGATCTTAAACATCCACATTGACACAGCTTTATCAAGAGGAGTTTTAGACTTCTTCTCCTCCATTACAGTAATGGGTTTTCCTCAGTGGTTATCTGGCCCTTCTCATGCTGCAGGACGTACTCCAGACCTTGTTTTCTGTGCTGGGCGTGATAATGGTGATTTCAGTGTGGAGAAAATCTGTAGTTCAGTTGCCACAGACACATTATTTCCTGATGGGGTTTTGACTCACTGGAACTCATAATCTCTCCAGAGTTGGAGTGGGAGGGGTCTGCTCAGGAGGCTTATGGATCTGGATAGTTTCCTAGGAAATTTCCTGTCACCTCAGCAGATTATTGTGTTGGAGTCCTGGTTGATCTCTGGAGTAGGGAAATAGCCAGGGTGGTAGACGCAATAGCTCCTAAGTGTTTAGTTCCTTAGAGTGGAGTGGGCTGTTGGAAGACTGACTCTGTAGCAGTGGTGAGAGTGAAGAAATCATGTCATTGCTTTGGCTCAGAGTTGTGCATTGGCACTTTCATTAGAAGTTGGGGGCCTTCTGTTGCTCTGGCCCACAAGAGGAGACTGATCATCACTCAAGAATCCATTGTGAACTATTTATATGACACTCTGTATACAAAGCCACTTTGACCCACTCTGATTTGGATACTGTGGGTTGATACTGGTCTGGTGAATGTCACTGTGGCTCACAAAAGTGGCTGCACGGATTGATGGCATGGATAAGGAGAGTGGTTAATGACTGTTTGCATCAAGGCAGAGTTCCTGTATGCTTAAAGGAGGCAATAGATACTATTATAGAAAAAGCTCACTCTGACTCAGTGGCTTCTCAGTGGCTCCTCCCAGGCTATTGAACTCCCTTCCAAGGAGTCTAGGGTGGTCCCTTTGCTGTCCTCTGCCGGTAGGTGGATGGAGACTTATTTAAACAGGTCTTTTGGCCAATGATAAAGACCTGTTAATGGCAAGTATTATGTTGCTACAGCTGCTGTTTGTAGATGGTTGAAACAGATTTGAAACAGTTGTAAAGTATATTGATTGTGTATTTGTCTTGGGTCCCACAGAGGAGAAAGCCAAGCTATAAATAAAACAAATTCTTTATAAGTATAGCAAAACAACTGAAGTTTAGGTTGTGAGCAATAATCTTTGTGGTGTCTGCCTGATGGATAGGCATTACAAGATTTCAGAGAGATAGCCATGTTAGTCTGTCTCCACATGTTGGCAAAATGAAAGCAGAAAAAAGGAAACGAGGAGAGAGAAAAGGCAAAATATTATGTAATTTAACAACCAACAATCTTATTTCAGTATGAGCTTTTCTGGATTAAATTTCAGTGTGAATATGTTAATTTTTATCCACAAAAGCTCACACTAAAATAAATCTCTTAGTCCAACGTGACACAACATTTCCCCCTTTCCCCTCTTTTTTCCTTTCCCTCCTTAATTCTGCCAGCAAACGTTACATAAGACTCTTAAAGATACCTTAGATACAATGTATCTCAAAGAATATATTTTCTCAAAATAGGGGATGGTTCAGGGTTGGCACCAGCACCTCATATCTTCAGGCCCAGCAGCTGTCAGTTCTCAAGTCTTATGGCTATCCTTTGGCCCACTTCCATGGGAAACAACTTTTAAAGTTCCTTACACTGCACTAGAGTATGCCAGACATAATGTCATCCATTTCTGCAGTCTGCTACTACATGTTGACTGAAATCCTCTTTCTTAGTGTAGTAAGTCACCACAAGAGTAGGCCTATTGAATCCATGAGAATGTTGTGTCCACTAGTGGGGCTACTCTAGTTACAACCTACAACACTAAGCAACAGGATTTCAGCCACTACTAGGTAAGCCATCAGGGCTCGCAAGGATCCTACACTGATTATTTATGTATTTAAAATATATTTTCTTTGTCTTTCTCCCAAAAAAAGGATGTGGCTTACATCCTTAAAAACACAATTTTAAAAGTTAAAAACCATGAATTATTCAAATATTAAAGAAGAATTAATAACATGATATTTAAAATGTTAGATCAAAGCATTACAAAAAACAGATTTAGAGGCAACAAAATATAAACCATTGTCTCCTAGACAGTCAGTGACTAAGAGAAAATCTACCTGAAGAGAAAAGTCTTTGCCTGCTTGCAGAAGTACAGCAAGCCTGGCCTTCTGTGGGAGGGAGTTCCAGAGTATAGGAGCAGAGACAGAGAAAGACCTTTCCTGTGTCCCCACCAAACACACTTGTGAGGGTGTTGGAACTAAGAGAAATGATTATTTTAACACCCAGGCAGGCTCATAAAGGGAGATGCCATTTTCAAGATAGCTTGGGCCCAAGCTGTTTAGGACTTTATAGGTTAGAACCAGCACTGATGAAAGCAGCGGCACCATAGAGCACTATGTTAAGAACCTCACCAAATTTTGAACTGGCCACGGGAAGCTTTGTTCCACATAAAAGAGGTATATATGTAGGATAGGGCCTTTTCTGTTATGGATACCATTTATACAGGAGCCTCTGTAGGAATGCCTACCTTCTGGTGCCCGCATGTGCTTTCAGCTTAAACTAGGATTCTGTTGGATTTTATTGGTAATATAAAGACAAAAGCAACTTCATATTTTGTGGGCTGTCCATCACATGCCCAGGTGCATGACCAATTATCTGATTGGGTTGCAACTGAGTACATGATGGATAGACCACAAAATAGTACACACTATTTATACAGTTGCCCTTATGTGCTCAATGATCACAATAGGATACTGGACCTATTATTTAAAAACTATTTTTAGGCAATGACATATTAAGTTATCACTACTGCCCAAGATTTCTTGTTTCTGTTGTTCAATGTTATATACTGGTTTATGATCATTATTATTATTATTTTAATTGGAAAGATCACTATGCAATACAATTCTGTAAATAAATAAAACTGTTGGCAGTTTAGTGTCTCTGTAATCAAAGCAAAGGCTGCAGCTAAAGCTGATCTCATGCAGATTTTTCTTTTTTACAAAAAGATCATTTATTAATAACAGGAAAAAGCTGAGTTCTCAGAAAGAAAGTCCCAATGAAATGCAGAATGCTATTATATTACAATACAAAACACCCCAAGCATAGAGAAGGATGTAGAAGCATGGAATGAAGTTAAAATAATGCAAAGACAATTTCAGAGGAAGCAGAAGCACTGAATGGGAGGTATATTAAACCACCAAATGGGATGTGTATTAAAGCTAGATATGTTCATGGAGGTAAAATGCCACCAAAAAGGGTCTAAAACCATTCAAAGAGATAGCATGGCAATTTATTGTTGGAAGCAACAGACATAACGTATTTCAGCCTTCTTTACAAAATAGGCAACAGGAGAGTTGCCTATAATAACATGCTTGCTACAGGCAAAAGGGAAAGGGTCTAAGGAACATATTATTACTTCTCTAGCACTGCTATGGAAGTATGAGCCTCTCAACTAGTGATGAGACATAGGGGGTGATCACACAAACATATAGCTCTCTATTTGGTTCACTTTTGGTGCGTCACTCTATCTTCTGGCGATCATGTGTGTTTTAAGTAAGAATGGTCCATTCTGCCCCTTTTGCTCTTTTCTGGCACAGCACTAGGGCTAAAGTTTACTTGATGTGATTAGGGATGCTCCAGATTATCCTGTTCTGCAGTCTACATAGTTCTTTAATTTGCTCACAAGCAGGGCTAAGGGCAGCACTCTCTTCAGTGACAACCCTGTGATTTATGCATTGGGTTATGACAGCAGAAGGGATGGGAGAGAAACCCTCATGTCTGTTTTTGTCATAATTTTTTTAATATTCTCCTAAGTGATGCAACACTTTTTCATTTATAAGGGTGTATCCCTGCTAGGTTGATATATTGCTGTAGCAGTATGTCACTTACTAAACTAAACAAAAAATAATAAGGGAGGTCACTACAACCTGCAAAATGACAGCAGCAACAAAAGGTAGAGAAAGGGCCAGCAGCTGGTGTGTCAATCAAATGGGGAAGAAATTGAAATGACCTGGATCCTTCTCATAGGAGAAGAAACATCTCCTGTGTTAATGGATCGAGTACTCAAGTGTGAGATAAAATAGATCGCACTGAAGATATGAGCTTTTTAAATACAACCTGGATTGCTCCAAATTCCCCTGTCTAGTTGTGCCCATAGAAATAATCTACATGAAATGCAGGGATTTATAATAATTCCTTCACTCTCCCTCAATCCCTGTGTCCTCCTGTCAAGGTCTTGCTTATTGTGGATTACTCATCTGTGACTTTTCAGCATGCTAGTAGCAGCTTTGGACACTCAATGTTTCTCCTAGTCCTCTATTATCCCTTCCCACCAAACCACTGTGAGCAATAAATATAGCAACACAACACCTGTAAGCAGATAGTTGTCCTTTTTTCTTAAGACTGAAGTTCTGCATTATGATGGGACCCAGGTGGTTGCTGTGTTTTAAGTTACAGAAGGTTAAGGAAGATGGCTATAGAAATGTCATAACTGGTTTCCAGAGCTATATTGAACAATATGTTAAAGATTCACCCTGATCTTTCTGCTTTCACCTCACCCCTCCCTGTGCCCTCTCTGCTCTATCACTTTCTCTCTCAACTTGCACATAAATGTGACTGAGCCATAAATTCTGGAGGACATGGGACCTGCGGGGGAAGAGTTGAAAGAGAAGATTTTGCTACAAATTTGGATCCACAAAATCATGAGGACTGAGTGTAGATGCAATTACATGACAGAACATTTTTTTATCTAAACAGTGCATTGAACTAACAGGATGATACTGTGGACAGGATTACTTGCTACAGAAAAAAAATCCTTGACCACACAGCAAGTGACATTCTACAAGGTCAGCAAGCATCGTAAGAGCGCTGAGGTGCTTATATAGATAAAGAACTGTCTTGACGAATGAAGACAAATGGTTTCTGTGAGATGAAACACTCTAAGATGGATAGAAGTGACAAGCACAATGCTGCAAGCCTTCGCATTAGTCCACTTTGTGTTAACACTCTGTGTTAACTCTGTATATCAGTAACTGGAAAAAAGGAACACCAAAGCTAGCTGGATACAAAAGCGACATATGTAAGAGAACAGAGATAAGGGCAGAAGTAGAAAGGTTTGTGTTACTACATGGCTTTTTCCTTCTATTGCATGGTTGAACAACAAAATCTCTAGTGAAGAAACTTCAACAATTATTTGGAAAAGGAAACCAACTGAATAACTATGTTATTTAGCTAGTTAGGCCAGTATGATCTGACTGCTTTCCTATCTCCACATTAAGGCAAGAGCAGTAGGACATTTCTGAAGTCTTGCTAGACTCCTGCCAGGCTGCCTTATGGGGAAGAGAATAGGAGTTCACTTCTCATTTCATCCCTGTGGCTTAAAAAATAATGACTACAACTCAAACTTTCCCTGATGTTAGGAGTGGGGTGGAAGGCTGGAAGGTTTTGGATATGGGTTATTTAGAGTGTCTCCTGCTCCACTCATGGCATGCCCCCAAATATCCCCATTTCTCCCCTCTCTGATGTGGGAGGAGAAGGAAGGAGGGGCCAGCATATTCTTTGGAGGCTGGTACACCATTTAAAGTCCTACAGGACTGTGCTGCAAATTGTGGTTCTCAGTCTTGGCCTTCTAAATATTTTAGACTGCAGCTTCCAGGACCAATTGTCCATGATGGCTAGAGCTACAAGGAGCTGATATCCAAAAGATCTAGAAAACCAAAGGTGAAAATCCAGCCAGCTAGCTAATGTAAGAATTGTTTTCTAATTTAGTATTTTAATTAGTTTCTTTTTAAACGTTGTCAGGGATCTTCAAGAACTTTAAATTATAGTATTTATTCATACTTCTTTAATTAAAAAGCCTTGTAAAGCAGAACCTGAATATGTGGAGTGAAATCTAGCAGTATGTCCCATAAGCATCCCTGAAAGATATATAGACATTAAAGTGACTGGTGTTGATGCTGATCTTATAGGTTAAGATACCACTTTGTAGTAGCTTTGGACACTGGCAGCCCTAATTCTTTCTTCTTAGTACTAGATTGCAGATTATGGGCTTTTAAATCATTCCAAACAATAACTGTCCAAAGGCTGGCCATCCAGTTGGGGAGATCTTCATCACCTCATAAGTGAAAACAATGTACTTCTGCCCTAACAAGGAAAAAGAGGAAACCCTTATTGCATAAAAATATTTATTGATTTAATTTGATTTGATTTATATATCACCCAACTAGCCAATCACTACTCTTGCCGGGGTATAACAAAAATATAAAACATAAATTGTAATTGATACAAACACTAAACAGTAGCAGATTTTTTTTGGCGAGTCATCCTGCTTTGTGATCCATCAAAGTTGATGAAGCACGAAGCTCCCCCCCATGAGCTGACGAAGCACAAATTTATTCGTCAATTCATGGGGGGGTTAGACAGAAAAAAACACCTGACCCCCGCCGCCCCCTCCATGCGGCCGCCGCCCACCCACTGTAGGCAGGCTAAGGGAATCCAGGCTTTGTATTCGTCGGAGTCTCTGGAACTGATGAATATGAAGGGATGAATATTTAACCAATCAGCAATTTATCACGAATATTGTGATCCATTTTTTTTATTCGTCCCCATGTCTACTTCTGACTCCTTAGGTTAGAAAAGGTTGGGTGCCCACAATCTCTCACATTGATGCTGTCTGGGTAGCTGTAGTGATCTCATAAGAACTCTTCCAGTTCTACATTCTATTATGGGGGGGGGGGGGAGATGCCAAACAAGGTCACGCAAGAGTTTACCACGTGGAAATGAAGTATTCCATAGTACTTCAAGGAGATAAACATAGCTGGAAGCATCTGTAGTATATATGAACCATGAAACTTCATGATTTACTAAGGAAGTTTGCCTTCTGCTGGTGTTTCCAGATGCAAAAACAAACAAACAAACAAACAAAAACACCCTCTCTAAATTGCCTGAACAGCATAGTATTAGCTTCAATATATAATATATGTCTTTATTACTAAATTTAGTTCATTTCTTGGTAAAATACCAATTCAGGTCTTTATCAGGGTCTTGCCCTCTTCAGTTTAAATGAACAAGAGAAGAAAGATCATTGATTCAAGATGAATTATTCCAAGTAAAGTATTTCATGGAATAAATTTAGCACAGCACAGCTGGTTGCTTCCAGGCCTTGTAGAAATATTTTGCTCATGAGGTTTGTACAGGCTGGGAACCTGGCTTAGATGCTAGATCCCTCCAAAGTTCCAGTGTAGTTCTTTTTAAATATAGGTGGCCCTATTGTTCTTATGAGCCATCAAGGTTCCTCTGCCTTATTACATTCCTATGAATTAGTGAGTGACCTCCAAAAGACCTTACTGTTAACACACTGGTCAGGCCTTGCAAATTCAAATTGTGGTCCTAGTTAAATCCATTGCTTGTATCTCACCTCTTTCTTGACTCCTCCATCTGCAAATGCCTGCACTTCATACAACAGAGAGTGCCATTCATTAATTTTCTATACACATTTATTCCCATCATGTTCTCAATATTTTTTTTGTTACTATGATAATTCATCCTTTTTGACTTTATTATGATTTAATAGCTGGTAAAAATTGTCTTACTGTTAAAACCTGAGAAATTTGTACAAAAATTATATAGTTGTGATTTATGCTAAGGAAAAAAAAAGCTCAATGATTGAACAAAATGTGGAAAGATAGATTTCACTTAAGTAATTGGTGGTTTCCCTATTGCTTCTGGCCCATTACATTTGTCAGTAAAATACATGAGCATGGAAGGTCAATGATTAAAGAATGTTTACAGGTATAATCAGTTTAAAACAGGATAATTAGCCACATTATCACAGTTAACTGAATTGCAGAAATTAGAAATGGGAAAAAGCCTCTTAGGTCACTTTGTCAATCTCACAAATGAAACAGGATTGTTTCCTATACTTACTAGTTTGTTAAGCTTTTCAAAGGCCATGTTCTTGCAATATATTCTAGCAGGGATAGTGAGTAGCATTGGTCAAAGATATTAAAGATGAAAGGGAACTACAGATCTTAAATATAAAACAAGTAATCCATGTAGAAAGCAATATGTGAGTCTTCTCTATTATGTGACAGTGTATGTAGGCAGAAAGGAAAAAATCAGACAAATATCATTGAGGATTGTGCCTAGATAAATTGGAATTAAGGTAGTAATGATGTAAAATTGAGCTGCTAAGACAATAAAATTTTATTTATTTATTTATTTATTTATTTATTTATTTATTTATTTATTTGAAGTGTTTAACACAAGCTTTTCCATCTACAAGGCTGCACCATTTTTTTCAGTTACTCGCATAACATTTGCTGGTGCTGTGTTTTATGTTTTAGATGCCTATTAAAAAAAGTGGGACAAAATATGTTCATAACTAACAAAAAATACATGGAGAATTGAAGAGACCTACATTCCATTTCTATGTCTGCTATAGATTCATTATATAAACAGCACAAGGCTTTCTTCCTACCCTCTTTTCCACTGTCTTGTATATAAAGTGGGAAGGGTGACCTACACCATTGAACGGTTATAAAGATGAACAAGATACAGTGGTGCCTCGACTTACGGTTCCAGAACTCCGGTCATAACTCGAAATGGTCGTAAGTCGAAGCACCATTTCCCATAGGAATGCATTGAAATGCAATTAATCCGTTCCGGCCGAAGAAAAAAATCACCAAAAAAACAACAACACTGCAAGACCCATTGGAAATGCGATTAATCCGTTCCGGCCGAAGGGGGGAAAAGAAAGAAAAACAAACAAACCATGCAAGACCCTTTGGAAATGCAAAAAAAGCAAAGCAGAAAGCAAACAAACCGTGCAAGTCCCTTTGGAAATGCAAAAAAAGCAAAGCAGAAAGCAAACAAACCGTGCAAGACCCTTTGGAAATGCAAAAAAAAAAAAAAAAAAAAAAAAGCAGAAAGCAAACAAACTGTGCAAGACCCTTCGGAAATGCAAAAAAAGCAAAGCAGAAAGCAAACAAACCGTGCAAGACCCTTCAGAAATGCAAAAAAAAAAAAAAAGCAAAGCAGAAAGCAAACAAACCATGCAAGACCCTTCGGAAATGCAAAAAAAGCAAAGCAGAAAGCAAACAAACCGTGCAAGACCCTTCGGAAATGCAAAAAAAAAAAAAAAAAAAAAAAAAGCAAAGCAGAAAGCAAACAAACCGTGCAAGACCCTTCGGAAATGCAAAAAAAGCAAAGCAAAAAGCAAACAAACCCTGCAAGACCCATCGGAAATGGGGGGGGGGGGGGAAGAAAAAAAAACAAAGCCTGCAAGACCCATTACAGCATAGAAACATAATCCCATCACCCAGCCCAAAACCATGCTGCAAAACCCACCCAGAACAGTTTTTAAAAAGTAGAAAGCAGCACCTTACACCAGGCAGTCTGAAGCCTCCTCCAATCGCACACTCTCTAAGTGCTGGGGCGAAAGAGCTACAAAGATGCAGCCTCTTTGCCACCAACGGTTAGCAATTTGAATTCCCCACCTTTTCCCCCTGCCTTTTTCTGTTCGTAACTTGAAGCTCCGGTCACAAGTAGAAGCAAAATTTTGCGACCGGAGCTGGTCGTAACTCAAAATGGTCGTATGTCGGGACATTCGTAAGTAGAGTCACCACTGTACATGCATTAAGCACTTTCTTTTGTATTTCTTTAAAGATTATATACATTTGAAGTTTGGACCAAGGTCCAAAATTTCATCAGGCTCTGTATTACAAGAAATACAGTCTGGGACATAAGTGAAAGATACTAAAGTGGAAGGAGAGTTTGCACCAGTCATGAGCATATATTTTACTTTCACAATATGAACCTGTGCTTGTTGTTTGCTCCTAAGAGGAGAATCAGAACGTTGTGCATTGTGATGGGACATAATGTGTCATATAGCTCACTCAATCAGTTTTGTCAGTCTATTCTCACAGACCCAAATCACTGCAAGGCAACGAGAAGTGTGTTTGAAGATCATGGGATGGGTAGGCATCCTTCAGTCTCAAGAGACTATGGTAACGTGCTCTGAATAGAGGACTTGGAACAGCGTCTAGTGTGGCTGAGGAGGCCAATTCGAGAGTGACAATCCCTTCCACACTGAAGACAAATACAATCTGTCCCCTCTCCAACTCCCTGATTTTGCTGGTTTCGGGACTGCCTCTTAGCCTCGGCCTGCTGAACAAGAGCCTCTTCAAATTGGGAGAGGCCATGCTGCACCTCCTGCCTCGAGGCTGAACGCTCAGATGTCAAGGTTTCCCATCTGTTGAGGTCCATTCCTAAGGCCTTCAGATCCCGCTTGCAGATATCCTTGTATCGCAGCTGTGTTCTTCCTCTGCGGCACTTTCCCTGCACTAATTCTCCATACAGGAGATCTTTTGGAATCAGACTGTCAGCCATTCTCATGACATGCCCAAGCCAACAATTCCAGGTGCCCAGCTTTAGGGCAGAAGTTTTCTTATGATTATTGCATGGTGCAGGGTTATCGATCTGCTTGTCGGCTTTCACCCTAAACCCCATGCACCCCATGAGGCAGCACCTTACTGGCTGGGGGCTGCCCAGCTTAAGGCGGGTGGTAGCTACCTAGTGAGGTGCAATGACCTCTCCCACTGTCAGAAGTAGCCCCTGGCATCACGTTCTACGCCAATCGAGCAAGAACTTGTAACCGTTAACTGCTACTTTCCATGTTATTTCGACGCTGTATACAAAGCTGGAGTGTCCACTCCAGAGGACAAGGCCTGGGTAAAATAATCCGGAAGACAGACTGTTACCCAAGCAGCAACCCCCCCTCACTGAAATAGTCCCATGTCGCTGAAATAGTCCAATGGAAAGGCAAAAGCCAATACAACTGGTTCCAATGACATCGCAGGAGTTGCCAAAGCGTCATGAACTGCCTCTGGGACTCCAGCTCCAGATTTTGCCTCAAAGTTTACTCCGGAAGCCTTTCCCATCGATGGATATAGCCACAAGGCAGTGGAGGTTTGAAATCAGAGTTTTCCTTCTCCTAGATGGGCTGCCTTTCAAGGCTAACTAGCCCCATCAACCCAGATATACAAAAGACCACTTTGACGCCTTTGGGCTTAGACTGTCCTCCAGCGGGGTCCGCGGAGTTAGAGCGGGGCGGCGGATCATGGGATTACAGATGTAGTAAACTCTCTGTCACATGCTTTTCCAATATACAAACTCTTTGTCCCCCAGCATACCTATGGCATCCTATCCATCACAAAGGAAGACATTGTAGATGTAAATAGTAACCATGACAAGAGGCTTAGCAAAGGACATCTGCATGCCAAGGACAAAACTGGAAGTGTGCAAATCTGTTGATTTAAAAAGTTAGTTCATTGTACCAATTTAATTTTTTAAGACATTTTACGATGAGTTTGGTGATTGATTTTGCATAACATTGATGTTTATTTGGTGCACACAATTTGCAACAGATCCAGTTATCTTCCCTTGCAATGACTCATTTTTCCCATTCACTGAAGAATGAAGATTCCTGAATGGCTTTATTTTGCCAAACCTCGTAGTACTCAGTTCAATTATGTATTGCATCAGACTGACTCTTCTCTCAACCAGCTTCTTGACTTCTTTTTTTGTCCCATTGTCTGTATAGATTGGTCCAAATCTCATCACAGACAATCCAACAGTTTTAAAGAGAAGCCTTATTCTATTCTACTCATAACTAAGTTTTAAGTAAAGCCTCTGCTCTTCATATAATAGACGTGACTTTAAGGGGGGAGAACTGGCAGCTGATAATTGGATAGAGCATTAGTGGTTCTTAGCATTCTTACCATGAATTGAAACAGAGCTGAAGTCACGACAAGCCAGAAGTTCCTAGCTCTGTAAAAATGAGTTAGCCATTCCCAATCAGAAATGATAAAGAATCACACAGCACATGCTTCCCTGAACTGTCAGAAGTGGAGGAAATGGTTTTTATGGATCCTTCTGCCAATAATCAGGGCAAAATACTATAAAAAGGTGTAGCCATAAATGAACAAGGGACATCACCACTTACCCATTCAGCCTTGAAGCATGAGTGCAAGATTCCATGAAAAAGGTATCCCTCCCAGTGAAATCTGGAATTTCCAAAAAAAGAAAAGAAAAGGGAAAGCGTTGCTGTTTATTTTCCTAGCACTCACCAGTAGATTACATTTCAGTGCCATGGAGCAAAGGTCAAGCTGTTCTACTCCAGTTACAGTCCAGGTAGCAAATAAGCACAGTTCATTGCAGTTTCTATCCGAGGGGATTAGGGCTCTATACTATTGAACTGCAAAAGCCACTTCTTACATTTTTTAAAATTATTTATTTTAATTACGTTTTAATTCTCTAGGTGTCTCAAGAATGAAACCCTTATAAATGCACTTCCTTACTGTAGCTTTGCCTCTGGAGACTTTTCTGTCCATTAAAAAAAACAACTAATTTGAGAGCCGATTAAAAGCTTCCAATTGCAGCCTCTGACATAGAAACGAATTCTCCATAGGAAATGCTGCCACACTAAGCTCTGCCCCCCACCCTGAACAAAATAATATCACCCTCTCAGAAAGAAAGAAAAAAACCATGGAAGGCGGGATGAGGGGAAGGGCACAGATCATGCTGGATTGTACCTTGTGCCATCTGGTTAGAGGTGGCAATCGGGGTGGTGGTGGAGGAGAGAACCCTGAAACAACCATCAATGAACTAGATATTTTTGCCACTCTGTGGACATGCTGTATTTTCCATGCCTCAAGGGAAATCAGGTCTTGAAGAACATGGAGCCTCACAAAACTCTATCCTCTTTTAAAGTGTCCATTTCTTTCAGGATAAGAAATGTACTTACATATGAGGCTGAAATGGTTTTCTACACATGCATTGTTTTTTAAATGGAAGAGGTCTCTCTGGCACTGTCAATCTGTCGTTTCACATGAGAGTCCCTCACATTACTCCCCCCTCCCAAGTCTGTTTCTGTGCTGAATTAAATCAGCTTCAACAGGACCCTAGGGTATTTGGAAGGCTTTTAAGAAAAGTCTCTGCAGGGGGAGAAATGCTGTAGATTAGTGCTGAAGGTTGAAACAGAGGATTTCAGCATACATATCCACTCTAAATCATAGTTATCTTGATCATACCATTTATATCCCCAGCGGCCAGTACACTACTGTGAACGTTGGGGCTGTGCCTAGAAGGGAGCTCTGCTGCCTCTTAAGTACTTCCCTGCAGTTTTGCTTTATACAGTTTTGATATTGTTGTTGAACACCCACGAGTTTGCTTGTTGGTTATTTCCTCTAAAGACTACTTGTAGAGTTTGCACGTGCAATGTATCTAGTATTCTAATCTGAAGGAGGATATTTCTACAAGAACTGTTCACATGCCATCTAAGATTAATGCTCCTGTGCATTTGTCAGTCCTCATGTACCTGGGGCTCTACTCTTTGTTAAAATATTCCCAGGGTCCTACTCTTTATACACAACAATATCCATATTTCAAACTTCCAAGTAGTCATCTTTTTCCTCCGTAAAACTAGTAAATTGCAAAATTAGTTGTGGTCCACTGAGACTGTGGATTGTTGCTCTGTTTATAACAGAGGAACCACCCAGAGTGTAAGCTGTGGTCCACAGCACAATCCACAGTGTAAGCAGACCACAAGGGAATGTGTGCCTGTCAGTTCATAACGTCACTTGGGCTGTAAACCTGCACCCACATAAACTCTAGATTTAAAAAAGCTTCTGAAGAGACATTTTGAGGTGTTCACACACCCTCTTCACCTGCCTGGGCTGCCACCCAAATAACTACCACCCTCAAACCCCTGCACTAAATCTAGGGTTGCAATATAAATTTGTCAACAGGGGCTCTTTCTTTTGGAGATCCAGCTGGCAGCTGTGTCAGTCTGTTGTAGCACAAGAGATAGCAGACGTCTTGCAACGGAAGTCTTGAAGGCTTATTAGATGTTGTTTTTCCATACGCTTTTTTGTGTCCAAGCACACTTTAGAAAAAAAACACCTAGTCTTAAAAGTGCTGCAAGACTTCTGGTTTCTCTTTTCCTTCTCTTGGGTATCCCTATCACAAACTTAGTCAAAAAGGGTTTCCTTTTGCACTGCTGATGTAACACTACTGCAACTAAGGTCTGATTTGACAATGCCACTTTGAAATGGAAAAACGCTTTTGATGAAACACAGCTTTGTTTAGAAACAATGTGTCATAGTCCTGACCAGCAGTTTGCATAAGTATAATACTTTATGTTTGCTATCTATAAAATAAAGACCAGGGTTTTAAAACCAAAAACATTTTATTATTGACAAACACACATAAAGAAATAAAAAGTTTTGGTTAACAGATAAAATAAAACATAAGAGCAATAATTCAGCTGTCACTTTCTTCAGTATACAGTAGTAAGCCCCATCTGTTCTTCCTTATAAACACTTTCACTGTTTCATTCATAGATGGATAGATAGATAGATACTTGGTTTGACATAAGTACTGTAACATCACACCATTATTCACAGCTTCTTCTTGAAAATAAACCACACAGCTTATCCTATTTCACATACACTTCGATATAGAAAACACAGCCTCTCCATTCAGGAACCACCAAGACCAGTCAGTTTGCAATTCTATTTACAAACATTCTTCTACATTCTTCTACCATTCTGCTACTCCTAGCAAACACACCTTCTCCATACAATTATCATGTATCTTGCATGCCAGCCTAGTGAACTGCACATATTTATGCATGTTTACTCAGAAGAATGGTCTGTTGAACTCAGTGGCATTTACTCACACAAAGTGAGTTTAGGATTGCAGCCCAAGTTTAATCATCAGATTCTTTGGGATTTAGTTTAATTCAACATATATGGCCAAATAAATGTCAGACTGATTTCAAGCTTGATTTCAGGGTACACATAATCACAATACTAAGTTGTTCATAATGTTGAGGCTTTCCTGTAGAGTTGAGGAACTGATGACTTTCTAGATGTTGTTGAACTGAACCCCTCCCCAGCACTCTTAATAGGTACAACCAGTAGAAAGGAATGTTGAGAAATTACATATCAAAATAGGAATTGTATCTCAAAAGCAATTCTTGGCATTTTCATATTTTTCACACAGTTGTGTGACTGGACCTATGATCAGTATCTCTCACATATTGAAAGACTGTGCCCAGAAACCTATTGGTGTTCATGTAAGGTTTGCATAACTTTTTACAGCTACTTGTAGCTAATTGATGAGTTGCCATAGCACATCATGGTTGCACAGTTGGGTGAGTGACACGATTGAGGCATGTTTTTGCATCTCATCTATTAGCCAGAATTAGCTGTGGCAACTTATGCAAACACTAATAGGATTCTGTCTGATATATCTTTGGGACATAGACTGAAAGTCAGAACGTGTCTTATACCAGGTCAGGAGACTTGTTCAACTAACCTAGTCTTCTTTACTCTGACTGGCAATCAGTGAGAGAATATCCATATGCCTTGCTGCCTGACCCTTTTAGAGATACCAGGTTTTAACCTGGTAGTTTCTGCACCTAAGACATGTTCTGCTGTGCCTCTGAGCCATGGTCCCTAACCAGATATTACAAGTCCCAGGGCCTAAAGTAATGATTCCAAATACACAAAGATACCTTATATTAATAATATTAACCACTTTGGGGGCTTTTAGATCCAAATAGATTTTTTGTTTTCCTTTCCTGTCTCACCTTTCTTCCCCAACACACAACACCACTTCAAAAATGACATGATTTTTCTCATCTTCTTCTTGAAGCAGTATAACATATTGCTAAATGATAATAGCTGTAAGTAGAGAACAAAATTACAATGAGAATGTACCTGTCCATCCTGCATTTCAGAACGGGAGGTCAGATGCAAGGGATTGTTACAAACCTAGTCATGCTCAAATGGCTTTGCTATTCTGAGATGTGGAGACATTAGACTCTCTATTTGGTAATAAGCCCGTTATTTTAAACCTATATGTTTTTAGTGGGATGGAAGAAAATGTAGTGCTCCCAGCATTCCAATTTCCTAAGTAATGGATTTTGTAATAATAAAAGTCATTCTGAGTCCCAAAGAGCTTTTTGGTGTATGCAGATGGGTGTCTTTGTATGTACAACTGTGATGGAAAGGAAAGCGAGAGTGTTGTTTTGGGTACGGGTTGGAACTGGCCCCTAACATTCTGAGGAAGGTACATGCGGCATCTGATTCAAGATGAATGTGTGGAAAGATGCACTTCATTTCATTGTTTTGCATGGCCATTGCAGTACATGTCCCATGCCCAGTTCTAAGAGCAGGCATGATGCTGTCATTCTATTTACTCTGTAATAGCTTCTTTGCTGGATTCATGCTAGTGTGGTGTGTTGGAAGGAATCAAGTGGAGCTACCAATTTTTATATACAACTAAAGATAGCTGTGATGATTCAGAGTTGAGACTAGTACAGAGTGGAATGGAAGGACTGGGACTTTCATTGAGAGCATGTGGAAGTCTCTTCCCTACAGAAAATAAATTTAATGCTGAGCTGCCTGGCTAGGCTTCCAACATTTGGGGCTTTTGAGAGGGAAAGGGTTTATTCTAAGCATAGTTGTTCTCTGCATTCACAGCAGTGACAGGATTCTTCATATCAGGGGACTCTGAATCTCTGAGAAAAAGGTATCTTCAACTGGTTCAACTCTCCATTATATAACAGACTTGATCCTTACTGATTAAACTGGAGCCTGGTCACACCCCATTTGCTTTCTCCTGGCTTTTGTCAAGAGAATGGAAGGCTATGCTTAAATAATATTCTCATCTGGATATGACATGCCTAGGGTCCTTTTTAATCAAGAATGTGCTATGCAAAATTGTCTTTTCGTTATGTTACTTGTTTAGTTCCTGGCAGTTTCCAGAACATCTGTTATGAGTTGCAAGGATACAGCCAAGCACCCTGTCATACAGAGTGATACCAGAGGGTTACCCTCCATTTTGCCATCTGTTAAAATGTTCTGTTGCATTCAGAGATGACATTAATGAAGCAAGCATAAGCAAAGCAAAAAGACTATCAAGCCAGCATATCCATTGCATGCATAAAGCACACAGGTCTTCAAACATCTTGATGGTGTGTGGTGGTGCTTTTATTTATATGTTTGTTATGCAACAAACAAACATGTGCAGGTAAAACAAAAGACAAAAATGTGGAGCATTTGGCACCAGAATTCTAAAACAAAGTATCTCCCAGTAGCAATATCTTTTGCATATGGTTGACAGTGAGCACTGTACCTAGAACAGAGTAGGGAACATGGCTCCTCAGATGTTTCTGAACCGCAGTACCCACGAATAATCTGATTATTGGCCACCTTAGGTGAGGGTTATGTGAACTGCAATCCATCAAGATCTGCAGAGCCAGGGATTTCCCATCCTGACCTAGAGCATATAAAAGGCATGATGATTTTGTAGATGATAATGCCATTCTCATTAGGAAAAAAGTGGGATGAAATGCAAAACAGAGAGTAAGAGAGAGCCTAAAATGTTTTCTTGCAAATGTACAAAATAGAATAGAATTGAAGTTGAAAATATAGCAGGCTATTATTAGCAAAAGGAATAATATCCAGAACCTTTACTAAGAAAAGTCAGTGCTATACATGAAAATAAAATCTGGTCTGTGTTACATGTTGTCTCTGAATTTGACATTGCCATAATTAGCTATTTAGCTTGCAGAGAAAGAATTGAATACTGCCACCTTCGTTTGCCTTATCTTGCCAATCAGATGGTGATGGACAAAGATGGAATCACTACCAGCATGCTCCATATGTTATGAACTCCATCCCCATGGAAACAGATGAGAGGTGGAAACTTTGTGATACTCTATAAGATGTAAATTTCACACAAGCGACCTGTGACTAGAAGCAGTCTGCCTGCTAAGTTTCTTACATTTATAGTCCACTCTTCTACCAAATAAGTGGTAGAAGAGTGGACAATACTCAGGGCCCACTCTCCAGATATACTCCTCACAAGAGTCCTGTGAGAATTTTTCATGCCCAGTATGAGCACCATAGCAAAAGGAGAACTGGGCGTCTCTGAACCACCTCTTACACTCTATCCATTGCAATACAATTTATTTTAGCTGGACGTGAGGGCTGGGGAGGGGCTCCACATACTTTAACATGAAGTGGCCAGAAGATGAATTTTATCATAACATTTGTTTCAAAGCAAGGACTCTGAGTCTATCAGACAGCACAGGATCCTATATACTGTGCCAGCTATGTCAGTAGGTTGGAGCACTATGACACTTCTGCCACTACAGGAAGTATCACTGGCCAGTGAGAGGATGGAGCATGGCCTTTAGAGAGCCTCACTGTTTAGACGGAAAGTCACAGAAGTCCATGTTTTCAGCCCAAGGCCAAATATTTCCTGTCCTGTTCAGTATAAGAAGTTTGAAGAGGGCTGCTATCTCACTGGGAATGTGCATGCAGTCAATGAAAATAATTTCAGGTAGTAGAGTTGAGAGAGGCTGCCTGAAACCCAGCACATTTTATATGATCAGAGAATAAATAATGCCTTCATTATTTCTTATAACATCTCCAGTCATGGTGCTGGGCTAGGGATATGAATCTGACAGCAACTCAAAGTTGGTGAGAAACTGAGAAAAAAAACTCCCTCTTTTCTCTTTGTTGCTGGATTTCTCTAGATTTGTCCCTCCCAAGAAACCTAATGGGAAATCTCACAGCAGTTCTTTGTGTGGAGGGGGCAGCTGCCCTTTTTTCCATGGGACCATGGGAATCATAGAAAAGTGAAGTTGGAAGGGCCATCAAGTCCAACCCCCTGCTCAATGCAGGAATACAATCAAAGCATATCTGCCAGGTGATTATCTAATTTTTTCTTGAATGCCTCCAGTGTTGGAGTACTCACCAACTCCTGAGGTAACTGGTTCCACTATCGTACTTCTCTAACAGGAGGTTTTTCCTGATATTCAACCGAAATCTGGCTTCCTTTAACCTGAGCCCATTGTTGCGTGTCCTGCACTCTGAGATGATCGAGAACAGATCTTGCCCCTCCTCTGTATGGCAGTGTTTCAAGTATTTGAAAAGTGCTATCATATCACCCCTCAGTCTTCTTTTCTCAGGGCTAAACATGCCCAGTTATTTCAGCATTTCCTCATAAGGCTTGGTTTCCAGCCCCCTGATTATCCTTGTCACCATCCTCTGAACTTGTTCCAATTTGTTAGCATCCTTCTTGAAGTGTGGTGTCCAGAACTGGACACAAAACTCAAAGTGAGGCCTAACCAGTGCTGAATAGAGGGCGACTAGCACCTCACGGGATTTGGAAACTATACATCTATTAATGCAGCCTAAAATAGCATTTGCCTTTTTTGTAGCCACATCACACTGTTGGCTCATATTTAGCTTGTGATTTACGACAATTCCAAGATCCTTCTTATTCGTTGTTTTGCTGAGCCAGGTATCCCCCATCTTGTAACTGTGCAATTGGTTTCTTTGGAAAACACCATCCTCTGCAAAATTATTACAACTGCTGAACAGAAAGGGGTGTCTCCTGCTCAAGATTCCCTGAAAAGGGCATTGAGCTGCACGGAACATGGCAGTTACTTGCACAGAAAACAGAAAGCTGGGAGATCTCACTGGTGCAAAGGGGGAAGTTTCAGTGTAAGCCTTCAAAAACCTTAAAGGATGAGAACTTTTCTGAGCACTCTCCACATCCTTAAGTTGGTTTGGGGGGCCTTTCTCTTTCCTTCATCTCAAAGAACTGTGCATATCATGTGTGTAGCCTCTGTCTTATGTCTCTCTGAATTATCAAAAGACAGCCTTCAGTTCCGCTGTAAATCTCATTTTAAAACAGTTTAAGAGTATCTCACTCTTAACAAACAAAAAAGCACAGAGGTTCCTTATACAACATTAAAATTCTGACAAACTGCACTGCCACGCAGAAATGAAATGCTAACACGCTGACACAATATCCTCTATGTATGTAAATCCTGATTATGAATTGATTTTTTTTTTGTAACAATCAGTCCATCAGTTCAGTTTACGTTTACATGAGGAACTCTCTGTTGGAACATATTGCACAACCAATGGGGGTGTAAACAAAGTTAAAGGGCATTACACTTAGAATTGCAAGTATTCAGTACCAGATATTTCTGCTAAAGTTTGGCTTAAAAATAGGCCACAATTTGGAAGTTGACCAAGGTTCTAGGGATAAATGTAGAGCTGGATGAGTCACAGCTGGAAAGAAATGTTTTCAGCTAACAGGTGTGGGCTGCTCCAGATGTTGATGAACTGCAGATCCCATTCTCCTTCATCTCTGATTATGTCCATTAGGGCTGATGGGAGTTGCTGTCTTCCAATACGAAAAGCCACAAATTGCATGTCAGTGCTTAGACTGATACAAAACCCCACCAACTCTGTACTTTGCTGAGGACAGTATTTCCAAAGCAGGGTAGTGATTTACTAGGCAAGACAGTGAGCCTCTACCCTCAATGTGCAGCAAGCTGATCAGACTTATGGATGTAGGCTAGTGTCAGCAGTTATGTGAGACAAAATGGAATTATATTGACTCATCAGCTCACTTGATCCTGTTGGCTTAAAAAATGCAGCACATCTTCTGGCCATATGCAAGGTTGATTCTTCAGAACAGTAGCTGCAGCACCACCACCAAAAACAAAATGGCCACTGGTTCTGTTTCACTAAAGCTGTCCTAGTGGTACAGAACAGGCCATAACAATCCTAGGTTAAATGTAACTGTATCAGTAGATAACCCCCAGATATAGGAAGGGATGTACAGACTACTTTATGAGCATAATGTCTCAGATCATGATGGTACACTGGCATTGTAAGGATTTTACTCCTACATCTTGAAAAGATTTGCCAGTGCAAATATTTAGCATCAGACTTGCCAAGAACCAGTGATTAAATCTTGATGTGTCTGAGTAATTAATACTTCACATCTTGTTTCTAGTCTCTAATACTCTATCTCTATCTCTTGAAAAGTCTCTTCCTGCAAATTAGTTGGATAGCTTCCACCTGTCTGGAGACTTGGGTGCTTTAATCTTTCATCCCCTGTATTGATAATTGGTACTTTGTGAAGCAGAAGTGTGTAATTATTGTTGCACCAGAGTGCAGCAATGATCTTATGCTGGCAGAGAAAAATCAACATTCTAAGTGTTGTAGCAGACAGTCTGTTCTTGCCCTGTGTCAAATTGGAGGAAATTTGAACAAAAGGTTTCCAAGGTATGATTTTTTTAAAAAAAGTAAAACTCCCCCCCCCCCATTCAGAAAAAGGTGACCCTAAAGTCTCCAGATTTAAAATGGATCATATAAATTGAAAAGACCTATCTTCCTTATCTTGGAAAAGAATGGTTGGCCCTGCCCAGTTTTTGAAATATTGATGCTCAAAAAAGGCCTTTCAAATGGGGAAATACAGCCCTTTTTAAAAAATAAGACAGAGCATGTTACAAGCTAGCCAGCAGGAGCCTGAAAATCCCAGAACCTGACTTCTTTTTTCATCAGTTAACTACTTCTCACCCAAACACAAATTGCCAGGGCTGTTTCTTCACAAGTGTGAGTGGTAGTGAGCACAAGAGGGTATGGTGTAGACCATCTTGATTGCTGCCATGGGTGTTGTCAACATTCAGGCTGGCTTTGCTATGTAAAGCTTGGCATCATGGCTGGCAATATGGGCAGCATATTGTGCAGTGATATTGGGCCATTTCCTGGTATTTTCAATCATGGATGCAGAAGTACAATATCCCATATTCATAAACCGGACATTTTTTAATGAATTGAATTATAATTCTATTCAGCATACAATTAACTAAAGCTGTGATTTGTAAATTGCAACGTATCTACAGTCTCTCTGCACCATTGTAGAAAGAACCTGCAAAATATAAAGAACTCAGCATCATAAACATGAATCTATAACTTCTGTAAGGGTTGCCACAGTATCATGAATTTAATTACGGTAATGTTCATAGTAGTTCTCATCAAATCCTTGAGAGAAGAAACAAGGAAATAATATCTAGGCCTAGTTCAAACATGGATTATGTAAGAAAACAACTAAATAATGACTAAAAGCCAAAACACCCCTACTTTATTTTTTTATTGTACTGAAGGAAGGCTACATGAGAGGAAACACTTGATGGTTTTTAATATGATTTGCCAGTACTTATCTCCAGCTGCACAACAGCCACCCCAATTAGCTCATGAAGCTTCTAAATAATAAGTTACTAGGAAACAGGTTCATCTATTCATTTCTACAAGGTTCAATTATGATTTATAATGTACTGCAACACTAACACAATTGAATATAAGTATCTTACAAGCATTGTTTCTTTAAACTGCACACGCAAGGGAGGAAAAGCCAATTGCTGCTACCTACATTTCCATTTTAAGTTCAGCCTTATTTTGTTAAAGAATACTCAATGTCATAAACAGTCTAGCTCTATTAGAAAGAACTCATCTCTGTCTGAGATCAATCCCTGACAAGACAGAAAATAAACAAAGGAAGCTAAATAATATCTAATAAAAAATCTGTAACCCACTCATAAAGGAGTTATCTTCTCAACATCATTGGAAGAACATTTGCTGAGAATTTGATGTACTAGGTTTTAATTTTGAATAAATATGCTTACAGCTGGACTGCATGTCTGGGAACTGGAATCATGCCTGAGTGGAATGAACTACAGTACAATGGTAGCACACAGGCTTTGCACTCATGTGGCCATAGGTACAAAATCTGGCATCTCCAGTTGAGAAAGGGTCAGGAAGTTTGGGATGAGGAGCAAAACCTCTGCCTCAGACCTTAACAGGGTGCTACTGGGCAGAGTCTTTGGCCTCTCTAGAGTGTTAGGAATATTTTGAATTAGAAAACATTGTCATGAAAGGAGTATCTTTGGAATGGCTACTCAAAACTGACTGCTCTTGAGGGGCATGGTCAATCACAAAACATCAATTTCACACACACACACACACACACACACAAAGAAAGAAAGAAAGAAAAGAAATAAATAATGCTACAAGTAATTTGCCCAGGAACCTGAATACATGTTAGAGGTGAGACCAGAATCCCCAACAACTTGCCCACTCTTGAATGTCTCATTCTTTCTCTTGTTCAAGATCAGGCCTCAATCCCTTTGTCCCCTTCAACACTCACACTCCACAAGATGCACTCATCTCGGTCAGTCATAAGTCCAGGAACTCTCGGGACTCTCCAAACACACTTTTTAATTTTACCCCAAGAGTAAAAGTGAGGAAAATGGTAGAGGAACTACATGCATATATGTGGACCAGAGAGAGACTAACAGAGAGAGATAACAATGGCTGAACTAGAAGAAGAAGAAAAGAGGAGGGGAAAGAGATGAGAAGAAAGCAAGTGAGATTGAACAAGCAGGCAAAGACCTTTCTCTTCAAGCAAGCTTTTTCTTAGTGACTGGTAGCCTGAGAGAATTTTTAAATGTGTGTGTGTGTGTGTGTGTGTGTGTGTACACGGAGTGTTGAGCTTGGTTGTTTTTAAATGTGTTTTTGGTATTGATTTTATTGACTGTTTTTAATATAACACTTGTTTAATTCTTTTTAAATATTTATATACTCACTGATTTTAGCTTTTAAATATTGTCTTTTAATTGTTGTAAACTGCCATGGGTCCTTTTAAGGAGAAAGGTGGGATAACAATATTTTAAATAAAACAAATAAATAAATGGGCAAAAAGGAAAAGAGTAGAGATATTTACATACTCTCCATTTGCTGAGGTAACTGTAAGAAGGGAGAAGAGTTCCCTCAGCAATTAAATTCATCCACTTTTTAAAAAGATCTGACTCAGATCATAGTAGATTCTTTGGCAGAAAAACAGAGAAGGAGACACAAGCTAAACATATGGCTGGGGATTTCCAATAATAAATTGAACAGAGTGATTGCACCCAGGACCACTCTTGAAAAGTGCACTTAATCCAGGAACCTAAGAATTATTAGAGAACAGGAAAACAAAAGCAGAGCATCTAATGAAAGAGTGCTTCTGGAGAAACAGAAAGAGGAGAGGAGAAGCTGTGTAGGGGAAGTGATAAGGAAAAGACTGTTGATTTAGTCAGGGCTCTTCATGTTGTCAGTCAATAAGTGGCAGGGTTTTGCCTTCATTGGATTAGGGTAATGTGTTAGACTTGGATTCCTGGATATTTTATTTCAGCTTCCAGTCATGATGTAGCTTCTTTTCTAGTAGGGCTATCAGCTTGCACTTGCTGAAGGTATAGCCTCTTAAACCCTCAAATAGGAACACAAACATGTCATAAATATTGCAGGCCACTGAAAAAGATCTTTTGATATCCATATGTCTTGACCTGTGCAGACCATGTTACATCACTCCTGGGCTCCCCTTCAAACTCCCCTGCTTAACAACACTATGGAAAAATAGTCCTATGAACCACCTCATTCACAAGGTACAGCTCATTAGCAATCAGGGACGTTGACTGCAGGCATAGTTCATGAGCTCCTGGTCACAATATTCCCAGGATTCATGAGGAATTAAAAAAAAATGTGAAGGTGGCTTTGAATATTGGAAGAAAGAGGAAGAAAAGGATGTTTAAATGGACTGTCCTTCCTTTTCCACTTCTTTACCTCACAGTCTTAAACCTAGCTCAGTGAGAGATGCGAGTATTGCTTCTAAACATGAGAGTGTAGACATCTTTCTGCAATGCACTGTGTGCAAGCCAATGTATGACAAACATTCAAAGAAAATGAATACCCCCTCATTCTCCTTGTTTTGAATATCTGAAGCTGCACAGACTTTAAAATTGCGAATGTTAATTTTGTTTTAAAAAGCAGTTGCTTGGTAGATTAAGAACAACAACAATTCACACCGCTGGCATACCTTTAAAAGGAATGTTATTGCTTCTCCTACTTGGCTTGCCTCTTTCATTGCTCCGGCTGCCTGTAAATGAAACCCAGCATGTGTGCGGTGTGGCAGAAATCTGTCGATAGATTGTGGCAGAATCTGTTTAGAAACAGACTTTGTTTCAAAACAGCAGAATATTATTTACGAGCAAAGACCTAATAGACTGAATTTCCACTGGCAGGCAGAGATATACCTCTGTCCAAAAACAAAATTAACAACAAAAGGCCAACCAAAGCAAAACAAAAGCTTATGGCCAGTGAAGAAGGAGCTATTCAATGCCATGGTGGTGCTTCTGACTGAAGATTAAATGCTGTCGTGAAGTTATGCAGGAGGACTTCAGTGAGTTTACATGTGGAACTCTGTGATGCAGAAGGCTTATGTGCCAGTCTTGCCTCTTTTTCAGCTGTTGTTACATGCTTCGAAAATCCAATTCAGTCTGACAAGGCAAGGCTAGTACACATACTGGGCTGCAATAATACATATGTGTGCAGTTTTTCTATTAAGTCTTTCATTGGTGGTAGCCCAAACTTAGCAGACTTCCAGTCTGTTCTTAATGTTCAGTATTTGATTTTTGGCCTATGTTTCTAATCTATCCAACCAGAATGTTATCACACACCAACACACACTTATAGATTGTGAAAAAGCTATGCAAACATGAAATGCATTTTAGATTATACTGCATTTTTCAGTAACCTACCAGCATTCTCATTTTCATTCCATTTCTATAACATATCAGATTTTGATTTTTTTTATTTCTTGAGCACATACATTTGTATATTTTGCACTGCATATTTGTGTGCACCTCTCAAATTTACGTATACTTAATCCTGTGCAGTGTTTATGTATATCCAGAGTTTTGTGCATACATCAGATGAAATGCAGTGTATGAAAATGTGATTCCAGTAGATTTCTTTGCCACTCTGCTTTCCTCATAATAACTGTATGCTGTCAAGACAATTCTGAGTTATGATGACCCTTTCCAGGGTTTTCTAGGTAGAGTGTACTCAGGAGTGGTTTATCACTACCTTCTTCTGGGGCATCCTGGAACTGTGCAGGCTGCTCTAGGGTGCATAGTGGAAACTGAACCTCTGGTTTTGCAGCCAACTCACTATGTTAAAATGAATATGCTCATTACCTAAGAGCAAACATGATGTACTCATGAGATATATGTGTTGTCATCCAGATATTGTTTATTAATGAACATAGGTAAGGAAATGATCTATGGCTGTACATTTTGGATTTCCTTCCCCTCTGATCCTACTAAATGTGCCATCCCACTCAAGAGTGTGTATAGTAATCTGATGAAGTAGAATGTGGTCAACCAAAGCCACATACAGAATTCCAGTATGGAGTGTGCCATAGTATGGATAAGTGAAAAACAAATTATGATGAAGAGAACAGGTGGATAATTAATAAGCTCTTAAGAAATACATACTGCCCGAAATCTTTTGCCCACCTTTATGCCATGCAAGCAAGATGACACTATAATCTGACAAGAATATTTAATTTTAGTTAACAGAAAGTTTCCTATTACCCTTTCAGGTCCCAAGACTCCGTTGCGTTCCCTTTTAAACTGGGGAAGCCCATGAGAGCTTCAGGATTGGGGGAGGGTGCTCTGGCAAAAACTTTTTAATAGCCAAAAGTTTTTGCCAGAGCACCACCATCAAGATCAGGACCATGGCAGAGATCTGGTGGCAATGTTTGGCTGTTAAAGCCCCCCACTCACACACACTGTCTGGAGGCTCCCAAAGGCTTCCCAAAGGCAAAAGGGACCCCTAAGGAGATTCAAAGGGGGAATAACAGGCAGTCAATTGATTTAAATTAAATATTCCCATTAACAAATGGTGACATCATCCTACTTGCTCAGTGTAAGTAACACCAAGAGGGGACTAGTCACTGTCTACATCTAAACAGGGCAGGTACGTTTCTCAGATTCTTTTAAATGTATCAGTAACAGGAAGCAGAACAATAACATTTTTAGATTTTTATCTCCTTTCTAATGGAAAGAATACCCAATTGAGCCAATTCAATTATGGGCCAAATAACTTAAATTTCTAAACTAGAAAGTAAAATGGTGATCTGTTTTTTTATAGGTGCTGTAACTGAGTGAATTTTATGTCCATGAATTTATTTGGTGTTACAATTCAGTATTATATCCATCTGGGTGTTCTGATAAAAGAATTTGAGATGAGCTGCCAATTTTTCAGATCAACAAAACAAGTCACATTGATATGATGGATCTGAAGATGGTTTGGATGACTCATTTCATCAGGCACCTGGCTGATCTCTATTCAACAAGCATATTGTATGTTTTTGTCTTCCTGCTGCCAAAGGCAGCTATGAAAATTACTTTTATCTTTCAGACACTGCATCTGAGATATGTTTAAGAGATATATCCAGTGTCTTAGGAAGGTAGTGGTTTGAAACTGAGGACATAGATTCTAATGGTATTTTAGTCGTGAAGTAACAGATTGTAACCTACAAAAGAGACCTAAGCTTGAAGATCTGGAAAGTAAAATGCATCCCTTTGGCATCAGCTTTTATCTCTGCATCAAATCCAAGAATGCTTTGGAACAGCTGGTAGTAGAAAATATGAGTCCTGGTTCAGATTTCTCTAAATCATGTGGGAGACAAGTTGTGGTAATATAAATGGGCAAGTTGGCATGATTAGTTTGCCCCAATGTAACTTTGGAAATAACCAAAGTCACCTTACTATATTTTCTTCCCTTCACATGTTAGTAGGTTACAAGAATTTGCATTCACACAGATTTGCCCATGCTGCTCAGATATCAAGATGACCATCATCTTAGAACTGCAGAGATGGAAAGGAACCTTATGGATCATCAAATCCAGCCCCTCTCAAGGAGGCACAGTGGGGAATTGAATGCCAAATCTCTCACTCTGTAGCCTGGTATTTAAAATACTGACCCATTCTTTATTTGGCCTCAAACATTCTGTTCAGCCATTGAGTTAATGTAGAGAGCCCACACACAATGATGGGGTTATGTTAGCCCTATCCCTCCATCATCATTATGAATGTGAGAACAAAACATTAAGAAGATGGGGAAGCTGCTTTATTCAAACAGCCTCTATGCATGAGCCAAAGTTCAAAAATAAAATAAAATAAAAATCAGAGTTCTGGTTCACATGGGAAGGCTACCTGGGTACAGCATTGAACTCCTTATCATTCTATTTTGTTTACATTATTGAAGTAATGATGGTGATGAGCCAAACACAGTCCTCCCGTTGCATGTGGGTACCGCACCTGAACTGAATGACTGAAGAGCATTAAAGCTGCAGAAGCTTCTTAACGCTGTTTGAATTCTATGTAATGGGAAACCTTGTTTTAGAATCTCTGGAAAGCAATTATTTGGTTGTATAATAAACAGTTATTATGTTTAAATCATTTTCATCCTGCCTTTCTATAACCTTCCACACATGCCAGAGACAGATGGGGAGGCAAGGTTTAGAATTTTCCCTCTCTTTAAGACCACGGCTTAGTATAATTAGAGGCCAATTTTGGTGAAGGTGTTGAGAGCACACTTATGCCACAACATTCCCTTGAAATAACCCACCACCAGTGGAAACTTTATAATGACACAGGTTTTCACAAATTTACTGTGTGCTGTGGCAGTGGAAACTATAGCAGTACAGCTATCCCATTGGCAGATGACCATTGCCGTTGCCTCCTCACCAGTAAAAAAGAGGTGAGACACAAGAAATGGGTTTCAAACTTGGGCCACAAATTTATTGTCTCTTTAATTCCCTAACCTGAGGTGGGGCCTAATGTAGTGCATAAAACTTGGGAATAGGAGCAAGTGGACCATCTAAATCCCTCTCCACCCTGGACTAGGGGAGTACCATGCCCAGGTGCTCTGCAGTACATCATGAGCCTTGCTCTAGCTGGCTCAATTGGGGAAACATCCACAATTCCATCTCCATCCTAAGTCTCATGAATCAAGGCTGTCTCAGAAGGCCATCTCTGCTTTTGTAGCTGAATCTCCCCATTCAGGGGACCTAATCACCCAATAGCATCCTGTGGGACTACCACTCTATCTGAACTACACACCAAATTGTGACTGAATTAAATACAACACTGTCCCTTGTGTCCCATAAAAATCAGGATGGGATAGGCAAAAATCACAATTGTGTTAAATACACCAAACAGAGAACCAAACATTCCTATCCAGCCCCATGAAGCAACAAGAACTTCACTCTGGCTTACAGGGCAGTTGTGCAGGCTGTCCAGAAGTCGTGATCCAAAGAGTCTCCTGTCCCAGTCCTAACATCAGCAAGGCTATGGTGCTCTTGTGTTACACACATGCCCTGCCTCCTCATTACCAGAGACGCAGGATGCATGCCCTCCTTCCCAGCTGCATAGCAGTGGAAATTCAAAAGTGGCATTTCCACCAAGAGAGCAGCACAAATGCCATTTCATGACCTCTCAGAGGAGAGAGAATTGTTCCTTTTGGGCCTTTCCAGGCAAGGTTTTCAGCACCAACAATCAATTTTGACCTTACATTCCATACCCCTCTAATATATGACATGCAATTTCTTCGTGATTTAGTTTTGACTCAGAATAGAGGGCAACATGAGATCTTCCATCATGAACTTCAATCTTTCTTTGTTGCCTTATTATACAAGGTACTAAAAATGAGGAGCAGCCAATTCCACATGGGGTGAAAAGTTTAGAACAGAACAACTGCCATTCAGATCCTTAAAAGGGCACATATAGATACAGGGGAAATAGATTAGTGAACAAATACATTTTTGTTTTAGAGGAGCATATACAATTTTGACAGGTATGTGTAGGGAAAAGGTTATAAAATAAGCAGGCTTTATCCATTTATTATGAGCATGAGTTACGTCAGCCAGAACCTGAATTATAAAGATTAAAACACAAATTAGGTATGACATTCAAATATAGGGGTGGGGTGGGAGGAAATCAAGTGCTAAATATTAAAAAAAAAGTCTTATTATCCTCTGAAGGTCACTAGACTAGGTTTCTGTGAGGGCTGCCAAGGGAAGAAAAATACAAAAGTGCTATCTCAGTGGAATGTTCTAACCCAGCAGCAGACCAAACGTCTTCCAGCTTATCTTAACTACCATGGAAGAGCTTCTATCAAGGGTTTTAAAGGTCACAAGAAACATTCTGAATTCATCCAAACAATGTTAGTCAACAAAGGAGATTTAAAACTAGTTCTGGAATTGTAACTTTCTCCCGCAAAGACCCGTTCATAATCCAACAGATGTTTAGGCCTAAATTCAGTTGTTAAGGACAATAGAATCAATTGCAAAGTTTTGACTGAACACTTATGTAAATCCTGTTGATTCAGTGGGTCTACTCAAGTTGAGATTCTTTATTGGATTCAGATCTTAGGAGGGAATCCTAAATACACTTTTTAGGCAGCAAGTTCCATTGATAATAGTGAGACTTGCATCTGAGTAAATGCTACCAAGAATAATTGTGCTGTTCGTTTCTGAATCAGGGAAAGTAAAAACCTAATTGGTTGTTGTAGGTTTTTCGGGCTGTTTGACCGTGTTCTGAAGGCTTTTCTTCCTAACGTTTCGCCAGTCTCTGTGGCTGGCATCTTCAGAGGACAGGAGTTAGAACTCTGTCTGTGTTCTGGTGTAGTGTGTGGGATAGTTGAGTATTTGTAGCTGTGGGATCAGGTTTTTTGTCCTTTTCAGGAGATTGGGTGATTATGGTGATCAGGGTGTTTTTTGTTATGGGTGTATTGTTGTGATAAGGGGGGAGATGATCTGTCAGTGTGATTGATGGGTGTCGTTAGCTAGTCTTTTGTGTGCAGTGATCACCGGTCCTTGTGGCTGGGTAGAGTTCATTGACCTTTTCCAGGCTGTATTTTTCAGTACTGGGAGCCAGGCTTTGTTGAGTTTTAGACTTTCTTCTTTTTTTGCTCTAACTCCTGTCCTCTGAAGATGCCAGCCACAGAGACTGGTGAAACGTTAGGAAGAAAAATCTTAAGAACATGGCCAAACAGCCCAAAAAACCTACAACCACCATTGGATCCCAGCCATGAAAGCCTTCAAGAATACATTAAAAACCTAATTACTAAATAAACTTAATTTTGAATAAACATGAGAGATTCATGCAGATAATCCTGTACACTGCCAAAGCAATATTTGTAGCTGGTTCCATTGGAATGTGAGAAATAAAGAATAAATTGAGCCTCCTTGCTTGAAGGTCAGTGCAGTGTTAGTTTCAATGAAGATTGAAGGGATTGGAATGGGTCAGAGATGCTGTGTCCCAAAAAGAATATAGAAAGTACAGTAGACATTAATCTGCCATTGGCAATGTCCTAGTTACAACAGCCCCTAAAATGGAGTACTTCAATGGGAGTAGCAGGATGGGGGCAGTCTAAGGTTTGCAGGATCCATTCTTTGTAATGCCTCCGGATCAGACGTCTTTGGCTATGCCAGCCTGAAGCTCACATGTGCGTTTTCCTTTCTATTTGAAAAAAAAATTGAAGAACTTTTTAACCACCCGCACCCACCACCATCACCTAGCTTGTCATGCACACTGGAAGGGCATACTTGCTGATCCTTGATAATAAAATGACCATGGCAAAGAAAATCAATGTGGAAAAATTATGCAGAATCAAAGCATTTCCCTCTGCCTAAACATCAGAGTCAACTGTGAAATTTATAAATGATTCTGCAACCTACTCTGAGCATCCAAAATGATGTGGTGCATGATGCATTTCCATATTTCTGTCACAAATAGGTCTTGGTTTTCCAGTCAGAAAGAATGTCCCTCAGTTCTTATACTGAGATCAAGATTCCAGCCTGGAAGTATTTAATCTCATCCCATTAGTTTTCTGGAGTAAGATTAAATTGTTCTTTAAAAAGTGGTTCATTTTAAAAAGCTCAGTTAGTGGCTATATAGTATGTACTTACATGTTCTACTTTGCTTTGAATGCACATACCTAATAAAGAAAGTTTGCAAGACTTGAGCAGGGCTGTTAATGATTGGATCTTTTGGAGGTTGGTAAATCATAAAGTCACGGTAAGTAACCAATCTAAAGCATGTAACTATAGGAAGTAATAAAGAAAGCGTTGTTTGAAAGCTGTCATCGCAAAGGGAAGATATTAAATGACATTTTGATTAACAACTTGCCTGATGAAAAATTCTGGAGAACTTGAAAGCTCACACATATATTTTGTGTTATTATACCTGATCATGGTATTAAATTCTGGATTTCTTTTTTCTTATTGGCCTACATCACTAGATTTGTTTTGATCAGATTTCAAAAGGTATGAATAATTGAAAAGCACCCTCTTAATTTGATGGCAGAAAGTCAGAACAGATCATGTAGCAGGTGACAGGAAAGATAGTCTGCCTGACCTGTTGCAGACCTGCTGCCTACCAGAGTAGGTAGCACTTGAGTAGACCTACAACCAGATTGCTTCACATCTGCTATCAGTACATCACTTGATGTTTGCCTGGTGTAAACCCCTCTTGCTCTGTCTTTCCAGGTTATGAACATACTCCTGATTTTTAGAAATAGTTCTATTTGAGCTGATCCACGGGTACAATATGTATTAGACTTAAACTGCCATGTATTATTGGGTCAATGGGTGCTGTGCTCTAATGTCCTTCCTCAAGATTGGTTTTAAAACTACTTTCCTCCTTAGGGATCACAAGACCCTATTTCCATCAATCCCTTCCTTTCCATTTTTTTTCTAGTTAGGCTGTTCCTTACGCCTTTATTTCCATTTCTGTCATTTGCCATCTCCCACCTTCACTGTTCTCAACAAGTAAGTAGTATACATTAAAGAAAAAGAAAAAAGAATCTCCCCAAGTACACAAATAGCCCAGAGTGGATGATGATATTAACAAGGATGTAACTCACTAAGTGCTGATCCAAGCACTGCCACCATGATCTGAATTCAGTACAGCCTTATATCGGCCTCTTCGCGAGGTGTGCAGCTGCCGAAGCGGGGCTGTTTTGCCCGCTCGGCAGGGAAGAGAAGAGGCAACACGAGAGCCAGGGAAGGACGAGAGCAGAGGCTTTAAAAGGTCTGCTCACCCAAGCGCCACCCTCTTTGTCAGGGAGAAGTCGGAAGAGACGAGGGGCTGCGCGCGCGACCATCGCGGTTTTGATTTTGACCGCGTGGCCGCCACTTGAGGAGGAGGATTGGATTGTGGGCTGGGCATCGGCTCAGCCCGCTACGGTTCATCTTTATTATATTTGAATTTGAGGGAAGCCTGGGTAGGCTTCCCTCTGTGTTTTTTTAAAATAAAAGAAAAAAAGCAAAAGCAAAATAATAATAATAATAATAATTTAAAATTATAGGCTGCTGAGCGTTTGGGGAAGGTTAGCAAGGGGGTCCACAAGCCTTCAGGATATCAGCCCGTTCCCAGGACCCCCTATCCCCCCTTTTCTGGTGGTGGGCTTTATGAAGGCATTGTGGCTAGCTGGTTCATGATTGGGGAGGCTAAATAAAAAAAGAAAGAAAGAAAAAGAAAGGGGAAAGGATTTATGGTCAGTAGATTAATGATTATTTAAATTAAAAAGAAGAAGAAGAAGAGGGGGAAGCCACCATTCCTTGCATGGGATTTGTATATGCTTAATTGGATCCAAGTTAGCTGCTTGGCTTAGGGTTGTGGTTATTGGAGCCGAATACGTTGTTAACGATTGAGAGTGTTTTCGAAAGTAGCATGGGTCCTAAGGGTGATAAAAGTGGGGAAAAGGGGAAGCAGCCTGCTAAGCACAAAGCCCCCCCCCCACGTTCACCTCCAGTCATTTCCTCATCCGATGAGGATGACTGGCCCGATTATAGGACAATTTGGGAAAATCTTAGTGTGTTAGAAAGGGAACGGGCGCAAAAGGGTGTTACTGAAAGTGGGTCAGCAGTGCGCAGGTCCAGAAGGGAGTCAAAATCCCAGAAAATGACTGAACTTAAGAGAATGGGCAAGCTCATGCTTTCATGCATTGCTATTTTAGAAGGAGAACGTTCCTGCCCATCAGGTGCATCTTCAGCTGGCAGTACCCCAGTGACGCAGCAAAGGGTAACACGTGGTACTGAGCAGTGACGCAGCAGGTCACAGATGACATCTTCCAGTACCCAGATGCAGAGGACGGTGGAAGAAGGACAGGCGGAAGTGGCCGAGGTCAGGATGACGCAACAGGAGCAGAGCATAGAAGGTGGGGAGGACTCGGTGGCGCTGGAGGAACCTGCATCCACGAGTGCTCTCGCTGTGCTGCCAGGAGTGACATCACCAGGTGGGGGTACCGTTACACCAGGCACGACTCAGTCTGCGTGTGCTTGGCTGTGGGCAACCGGGAGCCAGGCAGTGCCGGTTCCTCCGGCCTTGTCTATGCAGACAGCAGGGTGTGGACACTGCACACACGCGGGTCTCAATTTAGGGGCGGTCCCGAGCCAGCCTCATGTACAGCAGGCTGGTATGGGAACCGGAGCAGGAGGGACGGTAGTACCGGCGGTGGTAGACACAGGTTATAATTCAGTTTCAAGGTGTGCCCTCCCTGAAGGCGATCAGTCTTTACCTTTGGGGGACCACCTACTGCTGGCCACGGTGGAAAAAAATTGAAAGGGAGAGTAAGTAGATGTGTTTGATTTATTGAATAGAAAAATCGAAGAGAAGAAAAAGGAAAAGGAAAAAGATAGGGAACGTGAGAAACTGCATACGTGTAAACCAGATAGGTGTTGGGCCAATTGGTTACCGGGCTTTTTTATTTATGCGGGAACCGTGGTTTGCGCTTATCATCAGAGAGAACTGGGGTTAGTCCAGTATATGGACCTGATCTACAGGGCATATGTGGATTTCCCGGGACATGCTTGGCTCCTTTATGATGAAGGGTTACGTATGCAGGCCGCGCTGCGCCCCAGTATGCGCTGGGATGTCCCGCATGATGCTCTGTGGCTTTGGCTAATGACCCCATCCCGCCCGGTATTGGGCGATAGGTTCGATAGTGGTCATTTGGTACAAAAGGCACAAGCCGGCAATTCCCGCATGACAGTGGGTCAGGTGGTTCAACCCCGCCTGTTTTGCTGGGAATACAATGCCAAGGGATCTTGTAACAGGAGACCGTGTAGATTTAAGCACCAATGTTCTATATGCAATGGCCCACATGCATCCTCAGCGTGTCCAAAAGGGCGACCAGGCAGCAATGTGGGTAGAGATGCCGGAGGGGGGGGTCACAAGCCACCCCCAGAATCATCTACTGCACCAAAGGGGACCTAGTCCAATTAGGGTTCCAATTTTGGAGCAATGGCTTAGCTCCTATCCGGACAAAGTTACAGGTAAGTTTTTGTTAGATGGTTTCAAGTTTGGGTTTCACATTCCGGTCATGGGTGATAGAATCGCCACATGGTCCAACAATTTGAAATCAGTTTGGGGACAAGAGGATATTGTTAGAAGGAAAATTAGTAAAGAGGTCAAAGAAGGAAGGGTCTTAGGTCCTTTCCCCGCACCGCCAGTGGAGCATTTGAGAGTGTCACTCCTGGGAGTGGTTCCTAAAAAGACGCCTGGGGAGTTTAGACTGATTCATCATTTATCGTTTCCAGTGGGGGATTCAGTTAATGACAAAATTCCACATGAACTTTGCAGTGTCCGCTATACATCATTTGATGAAGCGGTACGCATGGTGCGAAGTTGTGGGATGGGCGCCCTGCTGGGAAAATGTGACATTCAATCAGCCTTTAGACTTCTTCCCATTCACCCAGAGGATTTTAATCTTCTAGGGTTTGCTTTTGAGGGAAGCTATTATATGGATAGGGCGCTCCCGATGGGATGTTCTATATCCTGTTTGGTTTTTGAGCAATTTAGCACATTTCCGGAATGGGCGCTTAGGTCTAAGGTCAAGAACGCTAGAGTGGTTCATTATCTTGATGATTTTTTGTTTTGTGGTAGCCAAGGCACCCCACAATGTCAGGAGTTAATGGGTGCCTTTCAGGAGTTAGCCGGGGACTTAGGTGTCCCTTTGGTGGACGAAAAGACGGAAGGTCCCAGCCAGAGACTGGTATTTTTGGGTATCGAGTTGGATACTATTCTTCAAGCCAGCCATTTGCCAGATGAGAAGCTGACAGACCTGCAAGCTCGTCTGCAGGGAATGATGGCGCATCGAAAGGTTACCCTGCGGGAGTTGCAGCAAATAGTGGGGCACCTAAACTTTGCTTGCAAAGTGGTGGCTCCTGGGAGAGCTTTCCTTAGGCAATTATGCGAAGCGATGAGGGGCCTTAAGATGCCGCATCACAAGAGACGTCTAACTAGGGGCATGAGGGAAGACCTGAAAGTGTGGTTACATTTTCTTCAAGGTTTTAATGGTACCTCCTTTTGGAGGGAGCACCTGAGACTAGGGGCAGATTTTCAAGTTCAAACAGATTCAGCGGGATCCCAGGGTTATGGCATCTTTTTCCATGGCCAATGGTGTGCAGGAACGTGGTCAGAGGAGTGGCACGCGTCGGGTATTACGAGGGACCTTACGTTTCTCAAGCTATTTCCGATAGTTGGGGCAATATGGTTGTGGGGAGAGCATTGGGCTAACTCGGTGGTTACCTTCTGGTGTGACAACCAGGCAGTGGTGCACATAGTTAACTCACTGACATCCAGATCCCAGAGGGTGATGGCCCTAGTTAGGGCCATGGTGCTCCGTTGTTTACAATTTAATATAGTTTTTCAATCCCGTCATGTTCCGGGAATTGATAATACCATAGCTGACGCCCTGTCCCGTCAACAGATGGATCGGTTCAGGGCGTTGGCACCAGGGGAACATGTTCAACCCGATGTTTTGCCGACTGAGGTATGGAATCTTGGCGGGCTGAGGCCAACAGAGCCATGAGCTTAGCTGTCGCTCCTAGTACTAGGCATAGTTACACAGCAGCTTGTACCAAATTTTTCCATTTCAGAGAGAAGGAAGATTTAGGGCAGGAGTGGCCTCCTCTGGATGACCATGTGATGCATTTTGCAGTGCACCTACACCGCAAGGGTTTAGCGCCCCGGTCGATACAAGGACAAATGTCGGCGCTGGCATTTTATGCCAAGGTGCAAGGGTGTAAAGGTTATAATATAGACTTCAGGATAAAGAAAATGATTGAGGGTTGGAGTAGGGAGAGAGGTTGTGTCAAGGATTCTCGTTCCCCCTTCTCCCCAGATATTTTGCTAAGGTTGGTAAACACACGGCACACAGTTTGTAGGGATCAATTTGAGGCCTGCCTCTTCAAAGCAGCAATGCTTATAGCATTTTTTGGTGCCTTTAGAGTGAGCGGATTAGTGGCTCTGACACGAAAGGACCAGTCCCTATCCTCTTTGCAGAGGAAGGACATAATTGTAGGTGATGAGCAGTTAATTATACATTTACGTAGGTCAAAGACAGATCAGAGTGGCAAAGGAAAACTAATTGTTTTAGGGCAATGCTCCATAAAGGAGATTTGCCCATTTGCAGCAGCACGGGATTATTTACAGCTCAGAGGTGAAGAGGACGGAGGATTTTTGAGGCACCAGGATAAGTCCCCCCTGACGAGGTACCAATCTTGGAAAATAACATCTCAGGCCTTACACAAGGGCTGGCATTTTGGTACACATTCCTTTTGAATTGGTGCCGCGTCTACAGCGGTGGCCTTGGGTTACGGAAAGGAGGAGATTAAATGTGCGCCCCTTGCCACAGTTTTAGGTGCTGCTGCTGTTTTGTTGGTTCTTCTTGTTTCAGGTCCGCAGAGACCATTGGCCCGGGTCCGCGTTCTATTGGTCGGGCACAGTTACCTGTTTTGGGCTGCGATACCTTCGCTGCACTGGAGTGGAGGGGACGGAGAGGCCTGCTGTGGGACAGGTTCCTCGATGTGGTGCCCCTGGATCCCCCGCAGGTGACCCCAGACATTTTGGTGGTCCATCTGGGGGGCAACGACTTGGCTCGGAAGTTGGGCAAGTCTTTGATTCTTCAGATCCTTGTGGACCTGAAGGTTTTTTCTGATTGCTGCCCATCAACACGGGTAGTTTGGTCAGCTATTGTTCCCAGATTGGTATGGAGGGCTAGTTGTGACCCTAAGTTTATAGATAAAGCAAGGAAAGGAGTTAATCAGGAAGTTGGTAGGGCAATTAAACAAGGTTTGGGTTCAGTCATATCACACTTGAACATTAGAGTATCTAGGCCGGAGTTATATCGGCCTGATGGTGTTCATTTGTTGGACATGGGGTTAGACGTTTTCTTGGAGAACCTGCAAGGGGGCCTTAGGGCCGAGATCTTCGGCTTGGTGGGGGGCATGGGGTATACGTTGTAACCCCATTGCTGTGGCAGGTAGTGCAAAGGGAATAGGTTTAAGTGAGTTCAAAATGGGCATTTAGGGGGTGCCGAGCACCCCTCCTCTCAAGTTGGAATTAGCAGAAGTTAGCTGAGGGGAGGGGAAGCAGAGTACTCTGGTTAATTCATGCCCAGGGGCATGCTGTATAGTAGAACAGCACGCTTGCAGATTAGGAATTCACGGAACAGAGGTCTGGAACCGAAAGTCATTTTAGACTACGGGCACAGACCAGTATTGCACTACGGTAGGCCCCCTTGTGAAAGGGGAATTAAAGTTTAAAAGTTAATAAAATTGTGGCCCAGTTACCCCATGTTATGTGTCTCGTCTCTTTATTCCGGGCTGAGCGGGCAAAGATCCCTGATGTAGATCTGGCTGCTAGTCATTTAAATTATCTCCTTGGGAAAACATGCAGCTACTTTCAACTAACTTCTACAGGCTCATTTTACTCTTTTAAAATTGTGAGAGTTTATATAGAAAATCTGTGAATTCATTAGTCTATAACAGCAGTTCTTAACTTTTTCTTTACCATGGACCTCCTTTACATATATTTTGTTGCTGCAGACCAGCAAGACTTAACTCAAGATTTAAAACCCTAAAGTGCATCAAATATTTATTTAAAGTCTCTCATGAAGAGTCTCATCGATAGATATTCCTTGCTATAATAGTGACACTTTTTAAGATGTTTAGAAGAAGCTTCATTTTGCTTTGAACAGGATGCACTCTCATCAACAGCATCAGTTCTTTTATGTTTCAGATTCAGCTAGCGATCCATTCTGAGACTCAGCCAAAATGTACTGTTACGAATTTCACTGCAATGATATCCTAAAAGTCACTTTACTCAACAATAACCAAACGGTTTTATCAGGAGAAATTGAAGAAGAAACACGATCATGAAGTCCGTCCGAACACTCATTCACACTGACTGACTCTGACTCTCTCTTTCTGCATCTTATGACTGTCTGCGCAGTAGCAAGAAATGTAACATGCTGTCTCTCAGCCACTCAGCATCATTCACTTGCATGTTCTCACTGTGTGCAGAAATATCAAACAGTTATTTGCAATCAAACAGTTATTTTCATAACCAGTTTTTACTTTTCTTTGTTTTTAATGGAGGTGGTAGGTTAGAAAATCCAAGTTTTACACAAACAAGCAAGGGAAAATAAGATTTTGTTCTATTTTTCCTTTTCTTTTTTGCTTTCATTCATTCATTCATTCTATTTTTAACTGAAAAAGATCATAACATTTCTTCAAGCCTTTGCAGGCCCCCTGTGAAGACATTGCGGGCTCCCAGGGGGCACAGACCACAGGTTAAGAACCTATGTTCTAAAATATTCATCTGTACTTGATTTAAAAAAAACTGCTTAAATTTAAACTGCAGGGACCCTCTGTATTCATTTTCTTTCTTCCCAGTGCTGGATAATTTCCCCTCTTTACTCTTGCCTCAGGCCTTGTCCCATCTGCTCTAGAGGTAAAAAGAGCTCAGCACAAGAAGAGACACAGAAAGAGCTATCAGTTGTGTCCTCAGTACACTATGGGGGAAAAGTAAAAAATGTGTTATTGTTCTTCTGTAGAACTTCTATGGTAGTTTTGGTATGGCTTAATCAAAATCTTGTCACTAAGCCTCTGATCACAAAAGGTGGAGTGGGGAGACAAAAGTAGTTAATCCTCTGAGTTTATATTTCTTCTGTTTATCTTTAGATGAGCAGGTATTTCAGAACAGAAAACGTGATACTGTGCTTTCTGAGTAACACTGTCCTTAACAAGCATATAGAACAATGATGGGAGTGGTAGAACCATCCTTTTCAAAGGCACAATTTGACTGTATTAATCAGTGTCTTACAACCCCAGGCATGCATGAACCTGTATCCTAAAATCCCAAAGGATGCCCTACATCTGATTGCTATTTCTATCTAGAAAAGTCCTGAGAAGTTTCGAAATGTTATATGTATGGAATGTTAAAATAATTAAGGGTTGTGTAGAAACTGCAATCATGAAAATGTATATTGTATTTCCAAAATGTGGTTTAAACCAGGGATCCCCAACCCCCAGTCCGTGGCCCTTTACCGGTCCATGGCCTTGGCAGGAGCGGGCCAAGAAGACAGATCTCCTGCCCCCTCGCACGCACTCCCCCCATGCATGCCCCCATGGCCTGCCCACCCGCATGCATGGGTGCCCCGTGCATACGTGCGAGCGGTCCCACCCACCTGCGAGTGTGCTCTGCCCACCTGCACATGCACGTGCCCCTTCCACCCACGAGTGCACCCCATCCACCCGTGAGCACAGGGGGTGCCCCCCACACACAGATCCTGGCCCCCGAACCGGTCCACAATTTGAAAAAGGTTGGGGACCACTAGTTTAAACAACTCTTTAAGAAAAGTAATTGCATTCTCTGTAGCTCCTATATTCTGGTTTCACAGTATCTTGAAGTACTAGATCCTTTATTTTACACATCTTTATTCCTCCAGGCTTTGCAAATTTTAGTCAGTGAAAGCATGTTTATTGTCATAGTAGCAGCTTGCTAGATTCTGAGTTACAAGTCTTTGTATTTACAGGAGGTGCAAAAACAAAAGAAATTCCTATTACAGTCAACCCTCGACTTACGAACGGCTCTAGATATGAACATTTCGATTTACGAACCGCTCTAATAGGAAAAAACGGACTCAACTTGTGAACTTTTTTCGAGTTACGAACAGAAAAAAATGTGCGGGGAAGGCAGGGAACCTCCCTCCCCCCCGCCGCCCGCCGCACCCACCCCCCGCAGCAAGCGCCACTTTCAGAAGCCTCCCGGGGGCAGGGGAAGCTCTAATAGGAAAGGGAACCTCCCTCCCCCCTGTGCTGTGCTTCATACTCATATTCCTATCCCCCTATGGATCATTAAGTCTAGCCCCTGACAAGAAGGCACAGTGGGGAATTGAACTCCCAACCTCTGGCTTCGTAGCCAGAGACCTAAACCACTGAGTTATCCATAAAGTTGTGTAGAACTCTTAGGGAGATATTCAGGTGTCAGACTCTCTGACCTGACAGTCCTGTATCAAACAGCTGGTGCAAAGTAAGTTAATGCTTGTCTAAATCCTATTGATTCAACAGTGCTTCTCTGGTTTAGACTGGAAATTGGATTTGGGTGCATATAACAGAACTTAGGAAGTTATTTTTGGACTACAACTCCTATGTTGGCTGGGCAGGTTCTGAAAAATTGTAGTCTTAAAATAACTTTTTCAAGCTCAGCTATATAGTCATCTGGAGTCATGTCTAACTGCAAAATATAAGGAATCAAAAGGCTAAAGGTCTAAGATTAGTCCCATAAAAAGCAAAAACAGGGTTGTGCACAAGCCCACTAACCTGCCCTGTGCCCAAATGCAGGTGCATAGTTTACTTCTTAACCCACCCTTTTCCATGGAGGGGAAAACTATTTTTGAATATGGCTAATGCAAAAAGCAAGGTCAAGGTCATAGACAGAATAATGCAAGAAAGACAGAAGGGCTGCTGAGCAGCACCAGTCTGCAGAGGTGCTGTTATATTTTAATTCTTTTCCTTTCTTTTTCCAGCCATGAGGAAAAAAATTCTGATGCTAAGCCACAGATAAGGCAGTGGGTGAGGGAATTTAAGAAAGCAATGAAAACAGAGCTTTTTGAAGGCAATGGCAGATGATAGTGCTCTCAGACAACTGAAAAATCACACTAACAAATGCTAGTTTTCAGCACCTATGGGCCTTCATCAAGTGGTCCACCACTTCTCTTTGGGAGGTGCAGAAAAAGTACAAGAGTTTCCAAAAGCATGGCTTGATTTCTATGCCAGTTTCAGAATGAATGCTGCAAAGTCAAGTCAGGGGATGTTAATTTTAAATTCCACCTCTAGTAATGTAGACTGAATTATCCGAAACCTATCAGACAGAAACGTATCACTTACCCTTGCCTCTGGAGCATATACAAGAACCACACAACTCTCCCGCATTTTGTTAGCCCTTTTTGAGTCCCTCTTAAATGACATATTAATATATTCATTAATTTATTCACTTATTACATTTATATCCTTCCATTCTGCTATAAAGTAGTGCTCAAGGTGACATGCAACTGTCATAAAACAATAAAAACAAGCATAACTAAATTTAACCAGAACTATCACTTAAGATCAAAGAAAACCAACCCCACCACAGAAACCATTAAAAATAACTGCCTGCACAGTTAAAAACAACACAGTGGATTAAACATTGCAGATCTTTTAAAAAAGATGTGTTTTTACACCCTTCTGAAAGGCAGTAAGAGCAGAAGCTAATCATAGACACTGAGAGCCTGCTATTCTCTATCCAGTTTCCACTCTTTTTTCCCCAAGTGCCAGTTCTCTTCCCTGGATCTGAAATTAGTGTTGCTGAGTTTTGAATTCTTGGTTAAGTTCCTCTAGCTGTCAGCAGAAGTGCAGAGATTCACAGAGCAGAATAGCTTCGAGTTCCCCTTTTTCTCATCAGCTGGCACTTACAGTCTCAATAACTGACTCTGAGATATTTGAAGTAGAAAGAATAAAAACCATTTTCTTTACTTACAGTTCTAAACAGATCAGACAGCAAACTAACAAAACATGGCTGCTTTGAGCAAAAGGCCTCAACAAACTGACTGCTTCCAACAGACAACAGAGAGGGGAAAAGAAGCAGAGCAGAGGGATGGGGTTCTCTTTGAATACAGAGGCAGGGAAGGAACTATTGGTTAGTGATGGCTACATTGACAGTCACCCTAGCCCAGCCAAACCTACTAAACATAGTGCAAAAACTCCAACAGTTAGTCCCACTGTGTCCACAAGCATTTCACGATTTATTTAATGTTTTTGCAGCAGAAAGGGCAAGGAAAGTTCATTCCTAAAGTAGAATGCATATTCTCCTCCTTTGCCACCAACTAGAGCATGGCTACACCATCAAATACCTTGAGATTGGCTCCGTTTATAAAATAGGTGATTTCAAAATAATTTTTCCTGCCCACATGACACAAAGCTTAAACTGAATCAATCCAGCCCTTTCAACTTGCAAGCCAGCTTTTTTCCCCCCTGCTCCTGGCTAGAAGTTACTATTTTTTTTCTTGCTGGAAGGATTCCAAAGGGCTTTTTCCTGTGCGAATGGGAGGAGGTTGTCTGTAAAGGAGGAGTGGGGGAAGAATAGAGGGAGAAGCACCAGTCAGGAGAAAAGAGAGGGAGCATAAGAGAAGGGGGCAGTAAAAGAGAGTGGGCAGTGGCATGATTGTGTGTGAGAGAAGGTGGAAAATGGGTGGAGAGAGTGCACACACATGGACATACATATACGCGTGCACACACACACACACACACACACAGCTCCAGTACTCACCTCTCTCTGCAAAGCCTCTGCTCCCTTAAGCTGCCATTTCTTTTTTTAAAAAACAGCTCACCAACACACATACAAAGTCCTATTTATTCATTCATTTATTTTTCACAGTATCTGCATAATTCCAGTAGGCAAGATAAGATAAAGAAGTGATTGGGAGGAAGGAAAGCTTTCTTACCGCAGTTTCAGTGGTTCCCAAACATTTTGGACTCATGGCTCCCTTGATTTATTGACCAATGACTGTGGCTCCCCTTGCTTAGAGGGGCCATCAGGGGCCTCATTGCCACTAGGGGCAAGATATTGACACCCCTGCCCAGCCAGCCAATTTCCTCTCCCCCATCAAATATCCCTGAAGGCCCACCTCCTTCCAGGTCTTGATGCAGGAAACTCAGGAAGCCACTCAGCAAACACCTCCATTGAGGACCATAGAAATGGAGCAAGTAGAGACAGACAGATGGCCTACAATTCCAGTTCGTATTTAACATAGAGCTATGAACAAGCTTCTCTATATAGAGCTATGAACAGCTCCTCTACATGGGGCTATGAACAGCATAGAGCTATGAACAGCTCCTCTACATCCTTTATAGCTCTATGTTCCATCCCTTTCCCCAAAGTGCCTTGGCTTAGATCCACAGATCTACAGTTCACAGTTTGGGAACTCCTGGCAGTTTCATTGAACTGTGCCACCTACAGGTGCTTTTAGACTCTATGTTCTAACCTGTGGTCCCTTCACAAATGTAAACTGGTCCAATCTGTATTTATACTTGTATTTGAAAACAATAGATATTGCTGCAGAGTTTTGAAGATCTGGTAAAATTCCTTTTTGTTGCACAGTAGAAGTACAAAGATCCACAGAAGATAATTGCTACAAGTTCCCCTGAGTCCACCCCTTTCTCATCAACTGGTACTTAAAGTCTCAGGAACTTACTCTGAGACATTTGTAGGAGAAAGATTTTTTTTAAAAAAACAACACATTTATTTAGTTAAAGTTGCTTGGAATTGCAAACTTAGTCATGCTGCTTTCTTTACTGCACTCATTCTCAGCAACCAACTGAACAGATCGACAACAAACAAAACAACTGCCACCAACAGAGGAAAGAGAGGGGGAAAAGACACTCAGCCAAGAGATGGGGCTCTCTTTGAAATCAAAGGCTGGAAGGAATGATTGGTTAGTGCTGGATAGACAGACAATCACTTCAACCCAGATAAGTCCCTCCCAGACACTCAAACCTTAGATAGCATGTGATGTTGTAAATAAAATGCCAACAGATATTCCTGAGCAAAAAGGAGTTGAATCACCTTCTGCACAGGTAAATATATGTAAAACACTGCACATGGTCTGGATAAATGATTGGTGAGTATATAAAGCAAAGCCAACCTCCTTGCTTTATAAAATAAAATATTCCAGAAAAAATATTGAAAAAGGAAGGAAGGAAGGAAGGAAGGAAGGAAGGAAGGAAGGAAGGAAGGAAGGAAGGAAGCAAGCCAGCCATATGGCTTGTGAGTAAAATTAAAAAACCAGATTTGAGTAATACTGTTAAAATATCATTTAAATCCCAATCTGTCAAGACTTCCAGGATTCTTTCTTTTGTTGGATATTCTGAAACTTGAGTTGAAGGGGCTGGGATTGAACTAACAAAGTCATGTTCGTCAGATATTTTAGCCATGGGATCAGATTTTCAATTGATGTCCCTAAATGGAGGCTGCTGGCTTGAAAGGTTAGCTTGAGTTGCAGTAGTACCAGGTTACTACTTGGATGGGTGGCAGATATAGAATTGTCTTTCTCCATCTCTTTAGACAAATTACCACCCATTTACTTTAGTGAAAGCACATGGCTTCTATGGCAGCCCTGAGCACAAGCACCAGGTAATTTGGTAATCCCTATGCCTGCAAAGCAGGAGTTTAAATTTAGACTCTACACTGGGTAAAAACTGTTAACTGAAATTAAATCATGAGTTCTGTCCTCAGTGCAGTGCCTCTTGAGTCTTAAGATAAATTTGGTTTGTTCAATAACATGTGAATATTAGTATAATGATTTATCGGGTCTTATTGTTTCTTGCCTGTTATGCAAGTGTACACAAATACATCAATGTACGATTATTTGCCATATTTATACAATGCAGTTTTCTGGGTTGTTTTAAAAAAAAAACTAATTCAAAGTATTTTGATAGCTGCACTGTGGCAAGCCTACTTTTTTCAAATGTTCAGCATAATATAAAAGAATGTATGATAATGGAGTTTTTTTTAAGCTCTGTGTGGGCACATTGCACATATTTGTGACAGTTGCACTATAGGTAGATCACCACCCTCAACACAAGCCTTTCATTTTAAAGCTTTATTCACCTCAGTCCTATGAGTAAGCATGCTATTCCAATCCCACCATGATCTCAAAAGAGATCCAAATACAAATGAAAAATCTGCATTAGTTATGCAAAATATATAAATACTGCAGGGAAAATTTGGGTTAGAAATTAACTCCTTCTTGCTCTCAAGACTTTAAAAGCTATATTGAGTCATGAATAGAGCAAATAAATGTGTTTTGTTAGAATCTGGCTTCACTTGCCATGTTTTTGGTGATTTATTTATTTATAACTTTCTCATAGCCATCTTGGTGACCACAGGTCACGATTGTGAGCTACTGTTGGCTGGACAGGACTTCCATGAAGGTACAGGGCTGTAAGCAGTAGGCCTATTCCATCTCACAGAAGACTGTGGGGAATCTCTGCACCTCTGTGAGATCTGCTTCCTTTTTGAGACAACTTTGGTAGAAATTCCCACTATACTGTTCACTGCTCAGAGGTAATAAGTATAATAGTGGAGATAACAGGAGGAGATCAAACGAAGCCGGCTGCTGGCTGTAAGAATTGTCAAGCATTGTCTAAGTGCCAGCTGGGGAAGGGTGGCAGGAGTGAAGCCACTCCCTAGCTGAAGGACCAGGTGGAACCTCCACCTGCTTCTTCTGTCAGGGGCTTGATGATGTCAGTGGACAATGCCATGCTTCTAATGTCTTATAGATATCTCAGAAATAACTTAGCTGTCGGGGAGGCCATAGGTACAATGAGAATTAAATAATTATGAATTGAAATGTCTTCAAGACCCAGTCCTGAAGAAACACCACACTTCCTTCTGCTTTGTGAAGCATCTGAGACATTAAAGCCTGACTAGAACTGTGGCTTAAGCTTTGGACAAGGTTCAGAGGCAAGGATTGCTACTCTAGAGACATTACAGACAGTCTCTATCACTGAGCTAGGTCAAGTGGTCTGCTCTCATGCCCAGACAAGATGAAAAGACCAGGCCAGGCTCCATGTATTTCAGGTTCAGCCATACCTTTACTATCATATGATTGCAGATGTAAGTGTTGAATTTTCTTATTTCTTTGGGGCCTTTCTGAGTCTATGGGCCAAAATGTATCATCTTACAACTAATCCTCTTACAACTAATCTGTCATTAGAGCAAAAATCATCTTAGAGTTCAAGAGATGTGTTTCAGGTAGTCTTTGTCTAAGAAATCAGTCTTGTAAATTAAGAATGTGTTTAGAGCATGAACAGCAACTAATTTACAAATCACAGGAGATGAGACAATCCTTTTGTGACAATCATACATAATCAGCACTTGAGAAATTCCTGATTCTAAAAGTTCTACAAGTTTTAAGTTGAGAATATGCTTCGTAAGTTAAACTATTTAGTGATACTAGAGAGAATTCTGAAAAACAAAACAGCATTGCATGTTATTTAACAGGTTAGTTATTTTATTAAGTAGAACAATTTGTAGAACAGTAACATGGCCTTTCTTTGACAAACTGGGTGGCTTCATATAGAATGTAATCCTGCTTAATGAACATGCATAATAAGATCTCTAAAATACAGCAAGTCTGCTTTACTCTTTCCAATCTTTAACAATATTTGTTTCATTGATCCGCAGAACTTCACTTTGCTTAAATTCTTGTATATTGGGAAAGTAGTGAGCTTAAAAAATATCATGCCAACCTATTCTTTTCAGCTAAGGAGCACAGACATGTTATATTTAAGGTATTTTACAAAAAACAATAAATTTCCAAAATATATTGGCTGTTTTAATAAGCAGTTTATGGAGTAGTTAATAAGTAATTTAATAAGTAGTTTAAGTAGTTTAAGTAGTTTAAGGGATATAAATACAGTGGTGCCTCGCTAGACGATTGCCTCGCAGGACGAGGAAATCGCTAGACGATGCCTTTTTGCGAGCGCTACTGCGCTTCGCAAAACGATGTTTCCCTATGGGGAATTTCGCTAGACGATGAGGTTTCCCCATAGGAGTGCGCCGACTAGTGGTGAAAAGCTGTCAGTGCAGCTGTCAGTGCATTCCTATGGGGACCCTCACTCGCTAGACGAGGTTTCCCTATGGGAAATTTCGCAAGACGACTGCGTTTTCCCTTGGAACGCATTGAAGCGATTTCAATGCATTCCAATGGGAAAACGTGCTTCGCTAGACGATGTTTTCGCTAGACAGCGATCCTCGTGGAACGGATTAACATCGTCTAGCAAGGCACCACTGTAAATAAATAAATAAATAAATAAATAAATAAATAAATAAATAAATAGTATCTGTGTTAGTAGTCTGTGCAAGCATTTCAACAACAAAACAAAACAAAAGTCAAAAAGCAACAACAACATTGTAGTACCTTAAAGACTAACAAATATATTTTAATGTAATCTTTTGTGAAATACTGTCCACTTCTTCAGACATTTGATTTAGAATATAAAAACTACATAGTAAAACATTCATGCAAAATAAAGGCACAGTGGTGTTTGGCTGCATTTTGTGCCTAGTAATGATTTATGATCCCTGTTTGTTATTCAGTTCTTTTGAAGGTTGGTTCTGTAAACAGCCACTGTGTCTCCACTAAGTGTGCCTGTGAGGGTGGTGTGATCAAGAAAAAGATATCCCCTGATTATTTTAATGTCTGGGCAGACTCATAGAGGGAGATGCAGTCTTTTAGATAGTTTGGACCAAAGTCGTTTAGGGCTTTATAGGTTAAAATCAGCACTTTGATTAGTGCCCGGAAAGAGATCGGCAACCAGTGGATCTGATGAAACAGGGGAGTTATATGTTCCCTGTAACCAGTCCCAGTTAGCAATCTGGCTGTAGCATTTTGGTCCTGCTGGAATTTCCTTACACTTTTAAAAGGCAGCCTCATGTAGAGGGTGTTACTGTAACCCATCTGAGATGTAACTAGGGTATGTGTCACTGTGGCCAGATCAGACTTCTCAACAGGTGCAGCTGGCATACAAGCTTTCACTGTGCAAGGGTACTCCTGACCACTGCTGAAACCTGGGCATCCAGGCTCAGTGACAAATCCAGGAACACTCCCAAGCTGTGCACCTGTGTTTTTAGGGGGAGTGTAACCTCATCCAGCACAGGCTGCAACCCTATTCCTTGATCTCCTTTTCAACTGACCAGGAGCACCTTTGTCTTGTCTGGATTAAGTTTAAGTTTGATCACCCTCATCCATTCCATTACTGTCACCAGACACTGATCTAGAACCGAAATAGCTTCCTCAGATTTAGATGGAAAGAATAGATAGAGTTGGGTGTCATCCCCGTACTGGTGACACTGAACCCCCAAACTCTGTAAACCTTTTCCAGCAATTTCATGTAGATTTTAAATAGCATAGGGGGCAAAACAGAACCCTGAGGGACATCACAGGCCAAAAGCCAGGATGTAGAATAGGAGTCCCCCTGCACCACCCTCTGGATTCTCCCTTCCAGGAAAAACCAGAGTGACTGTAAAACAGTGCCTCCAAGTCCCAATTTGTTAACTACCATGTGACTTCTCACCTCTAGTAAAGAAAGGGGATACCTAGTCTGGTGTAGTGGGTAGAATGATGAACTAAGACTCAGGAGGCCTGGGTTTCAATCATTCCAGAGAAACTCACTGGGGGCAAGGAACTGGTAAAGCACTCCTTACCTTGAAAGCCCTATTAGGGTCTCTATAGGTCGCTTCCAACTTGATGACACATAACATAACATAGTAAAGAAAGAGACCACAAGCACTTCTGGTTGAGATTATGACATGCTATAGAATACTTCTGCACAACTCATGCTTGATGAAGCGAAGCATGTACAGAGAGAACAAACAGAGAAGAATAGGATAATTTAATCTAAAAGATGCAAACAACTTATCCCATGTTTCTAATAGTGATATTTATTTATTATTTATTTATTTGTTCCATTTTTACCCTGTCCCCCTAGATTCAAGAATCTACTCTGGGCGGCTTACAGAATATAAAGATAAAAACAGCATTAAATATGGGAGGCTTTGGGGTGGGGGGAGGGGAATCCAGTGGCATTAATGGATTTAACCATTTCTAAGGTAACACGGAGATAAGAAATGCACTTTTCTCACTGCATGGACTTTTTCTATACTTTCTGTGCATGTGTATGCATTGCTTCTCAAAGGGAAAGAACCCAGAGAGTTTGTAGAAGCTTGGAGACTATGGTGACAAAAATAATATTCAACTAGCAATTACATGGAAGAAAGGAAATGTGTGGTTTATTGGCATTCCTTCTCGTCAAGTTGAGCCATCCTAAGTCAGCAAGGCTAAATTGCATTCTTTACATCTCTGATTTACTTGCCTGATCCCTAAACTGTAGTGTATTTAGCTAGTGTATAAATCCTGCGCTAAATAGGCCAACTTTATCTGTTTCTATGAGTGGAAAGGTACACGGGAAAAACTTTCTGCTGGCCTACTGCATGGTCTCCCATGCAGAAATCCTCATGAAAAAAGATCTGCACATGATACAGAAAGTTCAATATTTGAAGTTACAGTTACACACCTTATTTCACTGTTACCTTCCTGTCACAGCTATGCTGGGAAGCAGAAGTGAAAATGACATTTTTCCAAAAGTGAATGAATGAAAAATCAATAAGCTTGACAAATTCAGATTTATGCAGACTTCTAGTTAGAAATATAATATAAAATCAGGAGCACTGGGAGGTTGTGGAAAAACAAATAGGTTGCAGCATGCAGCCTAAAACATTTCAAAAAGAGCACAGATGGATGGTATTTAAAAAGCATTGTCTATGCCTTTCTTTAAAAAACAAAAACAAAAACCTTATAAACTCGGGAATCTCTATTTGTATTAAAAATTATACCCGTGGAAAAAAGCAAAGTGCAATTCAATGTTAAATATCTCTTCAGGACTAATGACTTATTTACCTTTTGTTGACTACAATGTGTCATTGTGATACTACCATAAGCCACATCATTTGTGTTTCAAGTACTGTTTTAATTCATACCATTCCTGAATGTAAAAGGCAATGGGAGGCTTTGGGGTGGGGGGAGGGGAACCCAATGGCATTCGTGGATGCAACCATTTCTAAGGTAACACAGAGATAAGAAAGTTGCATATTCACAGATGTGTTTTCACTAAAGCACTTATGTAATTAAGCAAATGGTTCTAGTTACTTTGTAATGTGCTTAAAGGTGGATATTTCTGATAATTTCCTTCCTAGCTGAACAACATGGACATAATGGATAGGCATTATCACTTCTCTACTTTGTATCCCTATGAAAATATAATAGGCATGACCCTACTGAGTCTATGATGTGCTAATATGATATACAGTTCTTGTTAAGGGGGAGGCATGTAAGATTTCCTTATTCTTTAAAAAAAAATGTTGGCTGTGTAAACTGACCAGGATTTATGAACATGACTTTTCTGTCAAAGCAGAAGGAATAGAAATACTGCTTTTAGAACCATTTATTCAAAGCCAAGCAGTCTTTTCTATCGGTTTGTAAAACTAGGACTAATGTTCCATGAATCTGAGTTTGTTCTATTTGAGGAAGAGAGCAGAAAAGGGATAAATATTTTATCTTGTGTAAACAACAACAACATGAAATGCTGGGACAATATGAATGGTAGAACATTACAACAGATATAAACAAGAAAAAACCAATCCAAAGGTAAAGGTTGTTCAGTTTGAGGTTGTCTTTCTCGTCCAGTCTTTCAGCCTAATTTCAAGATCTCCCTGAAAGGACCTCAGTTATTAGTGGTCAACTAGCACAAGCTAAGCAAGAGCAGAAGAGACTGACAGGAGGTGTGTCCAAAAGGAAAAAGCTTGGATTGAGCCCCAGCCACCCTTGGCTTGAGGCCCATGACAGAGGACCTTCACCCTGCCAAGGGAATGCATCAGTCAACAAAAAACAGTTGCCCACTTCAAGGTAAACTCTAAATGAAAAAAACAGTATCAACATGGACATCACTGCAGCTGCCTGACTTTTCTACAAACACAGTCTATAGGATAAGAAAATTAATATAACTATTCCTCTAAAGTTTCAGGAACGGAAAATGTTGGGGTTGCAATAAATAAATAAATAAATAATGAATAAATGTACATGGGACTCGTGTAATGGTTTATTTCTTTGGACTGGCTGGTTGCAATAGCACCTTGTAGGTAACAGACTGGTAAACAGTGACTATAGCATACAGTATATTGTGCTTTCCTAAAGTAGCAATGCAGCTTTATTGTAAGAGAACTCTGATGATGTTTATTTATGTGTGTGTTGAAAAGTTAACCAAGAAATGTCTTGTTGTGCATATGACATCCAAAAACATGATGACTTTTCAGAGCATGAAAATATCTAGCTGAAATTAGTTAATAAATAATGCTTTCATTAGAGTTTATAGCTGAAGTGCAACAGCTATAATTTCCCCATCTCTGATTAAAGCATGCTGTGCCTTTCTTCTCTACAACTGTCTTTAGGAATCATCTCCTTTTAAAAAAAAGTATATTGTAATGAAATAATTAGTGGAAGATGTTTCTAAATAGGTCCATGGAAACCCAGAGCATTCACCCCTTGTCATATGATGCCCTAAAATAAAAACCGTTGGTTTTGGGTTTCTTCTATATACAGTATATCACAGAAGTGAGTACACCCCCTCACATTTCATAAATATTTTAGTATATCTTTTCATGTGACAACACATGACACTTGGCTACAATGTAAAGCAGTGAGTATACAGCTTGTATAACAGTGTAAATGTGCTGTCCCCTCAAAATAATGCAACACACAGCCATTAATGTCTAAACCGCTGGCAACAAAAGTGAGTACACCCCTAAGTGACAAGGTCCAAATTGGGCCCAAGTAGCCATTTTCCCTCCCCGGTGTCATGAGACCCGTTAGTGTCACAAGTCTCAGGTGTGAAGGGGGAGCAGGTGTTATCGCTCTCACTCTCTCAGACTGGTCACTGGAAGTTCCACATGGCACCTCATGGTAATGAACTATCTGAGGATCTGAAAAAAACAAATTGTTGCTCTACATAAAGATGGCCTAGGCTATAAGAAGATTGCCAAAAGCCTGAAACTGAGCTGCAGCATGGTGGCCAAGACCATACAGTGGTTTAACAGGACAGGTTCCACTCAGAACAGGCCTCGCCATGGTCGACCAAAGAAGTTGAGTGCCCGTGCTCAGCGTCATATCCAGAGGTTGGCTTTGGGAAATAGACGTATGAGTGCTACCAGCATTGCTGCAGAGGTTGAAGGGGTGGGGGGTCAGCCTGTCTGTGCTCAGACCATACGCTGCACACTGCACCAAATTAGTCTCCAGGGCTGTCGTCCCAGAAGGAAGCCTCTTCTAAAGATGATGCACAAGACAGCCCGCATACAGTTTGCTGCAGAGAAGCAGATGAGACCAAGATAAACTTATTTGGTTCAGATAAGCGTGTGTGGCGGCAACCAGGTGAGGAGTAGAAAGACAAGTGTGTCATGCCTACAGTCAAGCATGGTGGTGGGAGTGTCATGGTCCGGGGCTGCATGAGTGCTGCCGGCACTAGGGAGCTACAGTTCATTGAGGGAACCATGAATGCCAACATGTACTGTGACATACTGAAGCAGAGCATGATCCCCTCCCTTTGGAGACAGGGACGCAGGGCAGTATTCAAACATGATAACAACCCCAAACACACCTCCAAAATGACCACTGCCTTGCTAAAGAAGCTGAGGGTAAAGGTGATGGACTGGCCAAGCATGTCTCCAGACCTAAACCCTATTGAGCATCTGTGGGGCATCCTGAAATGGAAGGTGGAGGTGCACAAGGTCTTTAACATCCACCAGCTCTGTGATGTTGTTCATCATGGAGGAGTGGAAGAAGACTCCAGTGGCAACCTGTGAAGATCTGGTGAACTCTATGTCCAAGAGGGTTAAGGCAGTGCTGGAAAATAATGGTGGCACTTCTGTGATATACTGTACTTAACTAGGCAATATGACTAGATTATCTAGTTTATCTTCAGGCATTGTGAAAGAAAGATGCTGACCAGAATTCTGTTTATATATGCAATTGTATAAGGGAGATTGTGTAAGTATCCCCCCATCTCCCACAGGCTCACCATTACATGTCTGATTTTCCACAGGCACAGAGCTGGTTATGTGGCCAATCAAGTGAAAAAAGGCCAGCGTAAGGGGAAGAACCAGTGCAAATTTGTCCTTATGCACATGTTTTTTGATACTTGGGTTTTGGCCATGGTCTAATTGGCTAGAATTTAGATCATTTGGATTAGTGTCTGTTTGAGAGTGACTGAAAGAATATTTAAAACATTGAGAATATCAGGATCAATGTGCAGAGGAGGACCATGTAAACTACCTTAAATTCCTTAGAAGATATAAATGTATCAAGTGAATTACTGAATGACTGAACAAAATACCCATATATTACTACGTTTTTTCAGGTTCTACATAGTTCTGACATATCCATTCATTTTGCAAACAATGTAATATTGGGTGAAGCCATAGTACTACATTCCTATCACATTCCTTTTTTAAAACCTGTATTCAATACATACTTTACAGTTACTTTGAAGACAGCATCTTCTTATGCAGTTATGGATTAAGCAACTCACACAGGAATTTGTTGCTAGTGTTCACCTGGGTGAAATCCTACCAAAAGAAAAAATCCCACCCAATATAGTGTATAACCAATGTTGCAAATTGCATAAGATTGTTAGCTTCACTGGTTTCCAAAGAAAATATCTAGTGTAAGTTACTTCTTGAATAGAGGTGGGCATGAAATGAACCACAAAGGGAAAAAAACCCACAAATCAGGCCATTTCGTGGTTTGCTTCATGGTGCTTCAGGGAAATGTGCCTGCCCAGAATGAAATGAAATGCCAAACAACTATAAGCATTGGTGATACATATGTGGGCTATAACTCAGACATCCCAAATCTAATCTTTGTCAAACTTGCAGAGACTCTTGGGTTGACTCCTCACTACATCCCCTCCAAGTTTGGCGAAGATTGGATTTGGAATGTCTGAGTTATAGCTCCCCAAAGCAGGCCCCTCAGGAAAGTGCTCTTTAGCCAGCTGGTTTGAGGGGAAGGCTACATACAGCTCAGACATCCCAAATCCAATCTGTCAAACTTGGAGAGGATGGGGAAGAGAGTCAGCTGAAAATTTGCTGCAAGTTTGGTGTCTCTAACACATACAGGGGGCATTTAACCAAATCGCACAAACCACAAAACTATTCATTTCTTCAGAAAGTTCATGAAAGTTCATGGTTCATGAATAGCGATGAACCATGAGCCATCATGAACCACCATTTTCCCAGTTTGTGCTGATCTCTGTTCTTGAGTCATGAACTTTTGTAATCCCTGAATCTGTCTCATCTTCCTGTTTTTTCCTTTATCTCGTGTCTTTCAAAGCATTGCTGAAAATCAGACCCATCTCAATCAATTCACTACATATTAAAAGGTGCTTAGGCCAGTGATGGCTTGTTTTTCAAGGCAACTGAGGCTCCGCCTCACCTTAGGGTCAGGCTCTCCCTCCAGCCAGGCCATTCCTACATGTCTCTTTTCCTACATGCCTGTTTCTATGAATTTTGGGAATGCTTTCTTTCTTTACTGCCTGATGTTTGTGGGTGTGGAGTACATAACAGGGGGAGAGAGAGACCGTACCCACTGCCCACTGCTGATTCCACCCATGACGGGCTGCTCTGTCTTCCACCTCATTCACCACAATGTGGACAAGCCAGTGTGCAATCACAGGGGTTCAAACATCCTCCTTTTCCACCTGTTGATTCTATTTACTTTTCTTTCTTGTTCCTTGTTGGCATTTTTTTTTTTAGCAAACAAGGGCTTGTGTGTACTTCCCTCCACAGGCTGTAAGAACGGACTTCTACATGTTTATAACTTCATTTTTTTAAAAAGCTTGGGTTGTGAACTTTTTATTCTGTGGAAGAATGAATTATTGGGTCTCATGTGTCAGGGCCCTATCCTTTTGGTTAATAAAGTAAACCCAGAGCCCAAATAAGTGCTGCACAGTTATGAATTTTGGTTTAAAAAATCCTCTAACTGCACAGCAGAATTTCAGGGACTTCCAGAACAGAATTAACTTCAAGTCTCCCCAAAGCAGACCACCCCTTTTGCTTCTCATCAACTGGCACTTACAATAACTCACTCTGAGACATTGATAAGAAAAACAATAAAAATAAAGTCTCCTTTTATTCACAGTTGAATAAATCAAAAAAGCATACTATAAAAAAATGACTGCTTAACAGCAACAGGCCTCAACAGACTCACAGCCTGCTTCCAGCAGGCTTCTGCAAACTGCAATCTCACTGCATGGCTGGCTAGCTGCACTCTAACAGACTAAAAAGAGAGGGGCAAAGATATAAAGCAGATAGGCATAGCTGTCTTCAAAATCAGAAGCAGAGCAGGAACAATTGGTTACTGCTGGGTTGATTGACAGTCACCCTAGCCCGGAAAGGTCTCTCCCAGCCAAATCTCTTAAAGGCAGCATAGGAGGCTGAAGCAACTCCAACAGTAAGAAGGGCTAGCTCACTCTCTTGCCATCTTCTCTCTTTCTCTCCCCACACACATCCTTCTTTTCCCACTAGAGAGGGCTGCCACAGGAAGAAGAGATGCAGTGCTTCTTAACATGAACATTTCGATTAGGAGGACCTCTTACAATTCTTCTGACCAGTCTGGCACCCAACCCAACACTGATGTAAGTTTAATTATTAATGCTTATCCCGGTGAATATATTAAAGAAAGCACTGGCTGGTGGATTGAGTTCTGTGACAGTTCAGCTTGTCCGCTAAATTAGTATTCATAACAACACCTGCCTGCAGAATTGCAGCCTACCTGGCAATTGGTATGTTGGAATAAAATTCCTATCACATCTCCAACTGGATGGGGAGGGGCTGTACTTCAAGGCATGTGGGAAGAAAGTGCCAAGAAAAGCTTTGCTTTGAGTGAGTTCCCCCCCATCGCCCTTTAAGCAGTATTTTGTGCAATAAACTGAATTGGCCACTTGAGGGACCAGGTGAATATTATTATGCATTTTCCAATAGGAACAGTAATGTGTTAGTAATGTGGATCAAATCAGTTACTTTTGCAGGTGGGGTAGCAGTAACTTTAACGGCCCCTTGCAAACATTAAGTAATAAGCAATAAAGCAGTTAATTTCAAAAAAAAGTTTAAAAAACAAATGTCCTGATTGGAGATGAGATAGTCATATTCATATCCCAAGGGATAAGAATACGAATATCAGCACTAGAGATGCCTGGGGAAACCGGACCCTCTCCCCAGAACCAGCCGGTCCACTTACAGCTTGCATTGTGGCACACAGGGCTGTCGCCGTTCGCGTTGCGCCAATTGTGGAAGTAGCCCAGCCGATGCTTCCCCACCTCAGCCCAGCTGATCACTCTGGTGAAGAGGCAGGATGATGAGTCTCCCTGCTCAGCTGATGAATATCCCATCTCTAGTCCTGATATCTGCCTTTGTTTTTTGGCCTTTAAAGCAGGGTCCCATTACCCCATATGAATAAGACAGATATGTCCCCCACATATACTGCAGGTTTTCAGGTTTTTAAAAAATAATATAGGGTAATTGCACCTTCATACCATTATCCTTTTTAAAAATGCAAGGGCTCAAAATAGAAACTATATTTTACAACACACTAGATGTGTCAGCCACTGATACACAAGTGCATCAATCTTCATAATCAGAGTTGTACCTCTGTCAGTTCACTTATTCTGAACTTTTATTATCCAGTTATTTCCATCATATTTTAAATCCCTCAAGTGCACTTCTCTTGAAGGTAATGGATTCCCTTTTTCCTATCAGCATCTGCTTTTTTAAAAAAAATTAAAGTTTTGACAATGAAATCTACACAGTGAGCAGAATACTGGGCTTGGCTGGGGTTCAATATTCTGGTAATCACCAACATCTGATGTAGTATATGTCACAGATTGTTATGAGGTTCAAATGAGTAAAAATATTCTATGAACCGCTCTGTATTTTAGAACTATCATACCAATTTCACTGTAATTTCTCAATCCCTGAGATTATGGAGACTTTGAATCCCACCTCCTTGACACTGCAAAGATTTATATGATCTTGATTTCTGTGACATCAGATCCCCATTGTCAGAGGGGCAGAAAGCGCTGGGAGCAGCCCCAGCCCCATACAGAGTGATCAGAAGGATCCAAAGTAGTGATGGGCATGAACTGAACTACAAAGCAGGGGGGTGGAAACCACGAATTGGGCTGGTTCATGATTCAGTTGATGGCTTGTTTTGGGGGATCCTGTTTTGCTGAAATGAGACAAAGAGCTGAACCTTTTTTCCCCTTGGCGTTTCATTTTGGTTCATAAAATGGGATGCCTGCCCCTCCTGCTGCCCCCATCACCTCCCTGCCTTGTCTTGAAGCTGCTGCCTGCATCGCCACTGCCATCTTGAGAGGCAGCAGGCTTGGCTTCTTGCACAGATGCCAGGTCTGCCGCCTGTGCTTATGCACCCACTGCTCAGCCGACAGATGGGCACATGTGCACAGGCAGCAGGCTCCGCTTCCCCCCAACATGCACCCAAAAAACAAACAGCAAACCGCTTCATTTTTCAGGGGGTTCATGATAGTTTGTAGGTTGTGGGTAGGCACAAACCACAAACCATCATGAACCACTGGTTTTCCAGCTCGTGCTCATCTCTAATCCCAAGTCTTCCCATCCCCAAACTCTCTCTCTCCTCCAACACTGGCGGTAAGGGAGGAAATTCTGCCAGCCATGACACTGATATGTGGATTTTTCCACCCATTCCCTTGCAATGAGATCAAAAAATGTTAATTTTTAAAAAAAATTAAAGAGCTCTCTTTCTTCTGTGGATCTGCCCTGCTGGCATAACAAAGCTTAAGTAACCTTGGAGGCTTCAGTGTCAGAGGTCTTTGAAACAGCCCTAAGGTTTTCCTTGTTCATAGGTTTAGCATTCATTTCCTTTTCTTCAGGTACCCTGAAAATGGGAATTCAGGGGCTCTTTAAAGATTTTTGTGCAGTAGACAATCTTTAAAGTGTGTGTGTGTGCGTGTACACATGCATGCATCAAAAATCTCACCTGATTATGTCCTTTGCCAAGCTAGTCAGATCCTGCAATAGCTAGGTGGCAGAAATATGACTTAAATCAGTTCAAACTGGCCAGGTTATGGCTCTTACACCTACACTGATCAGAAAAGGTCACAGAGCTTTGTGTGTCCAGTTTAATGTGACTTTCTACAGACCTGAGAGAATAGCACGCTGAGATACATGGAACTTTTGAAGATAAAGGTTACTTGTACCTGCCAATTCTTCTGTAACATAGAATTGTCAAGGGTGATCCCCCCCTTTTGGGGGGGGGCTCAATGGTCAAAATCCAAATAATATAGAGTGGAAAGACATGCCAGCCTAGTAACAGAAGTGTGTAAGTATTGCCACTGAAGGAGCATTGCACTTGAAGAAAACACACCTTCCCTTTTCCCAGTGGCAACACTTGCACAAGTAGTACAATTACTACATTGGTAGGAATTTCCATTCAGCACAGATTCAAGTCAGCTATTGCCCTATGTGCTTGGGCAAGCAGAATTACTGATAAATACACAGAAAATATGTTTCATATGTTCCCTGCTTTAATCTAGCACAAGTCATTTCATTCTGACACAAGGTGTCAAAGATCCATTATGTCATCCATATGAACAACATGAGCATAAGGGGTTGGCACAGCTGGGAGGCAGGGACATGCAATAATAAAAGGCTGGTCCATAATGTTAAAATGGAACATTTCCCCTTTGTAAGCTTGAGAGTTGTTTTTTTCTCACTTGCACAAGTGAGATAGTAAGTTTGTAATGCATTTTGAAATGCTTAATGAATCACAATGAAAAACAAAATCATCTTAGAACTGCAGAGCTGGAAGGGACCCTTGGGATCATTGAGTCCAGCCCCCGTCAAGGATGCACAGTGGAGAATCAAACCCCCAGCCTCTGGTTCCACAGCCAGATACCTAAACCATTGAGCTGTCCAGAAATTCTACTGCAGTTATGACCACTACCACCACCATCCTCAGTAGTAGCAGCAACAGCAGAAACAAGAGGATCTTACTTGTGAAAGACAAAAACCAAGAAATAAGAAACTAGTGGTTAGATTGCTGCAGGGCCACCGCAGCCTCCCTAGATTCTTACCTTGCCTGGCTTTTAAAAGCTACCAGGGACCCAGTGTCAAGGTTGGGATGCAGGTGGGCAATCTGCCTGAGATAGAAATAGGTATCTCAGGCAGATTGCCCAGCTGCATCCCAACCTTGACACTGGATCCCTCACCACATTGGTCCACACAGTGATAATCTCAAGATCAGACTACTGCAACACTCTCTACATAGGACTACCTATGAGGCTGTCACAGAAACTTCAACAGGTTTAGTTGAATTTTACTTGCCCCTTGTTTAATGTTTTCTTAAGAAAACCAATCTGGCTTTTCTACAGTGCAGCTTAAAATTATAATGTTTCAGGTATAAGTGCATAACACACATGAAGAAGTGCATATACAATCACAAGCCACTTATTCTGTGATGTGCAGATTTTTTAAATGTATTCCTTTATACAGTGTTTTTGGGTCTGTATTGGTTGTACCTCACTGAAAGATATAGCAATTAGTACTTAGATTGGTAACTCTTGCTTAATTTAAGTAAAAAGCTCCCTTGCCTATCACTGAAGTGCATGGTACACTCTAATAAAGTGTATTTATTACTTGTTTCTACTTGTTTCCTGTTTTAATTTGCCTCATTGGGACTTGAGTATCATTTTGACAAAGTCTGCTCCCCTTCATATTGTTTTTATCTGAAATGGAGAATTGAACAAGATTGCCACCAGACGTTTTTTGAACTATCTAGAGCATATGGTGCCACCAAACATAATACCTCACACATTTAATTAATGTTCTGTGTATAGCACAAAAACGGTTCTCAGCTAGAAACAGTACTATTTTAAGGCCTGTTGTGGTATGAATGTGAATCCATGCTCCCCTCTCCTATAAGTGAGGACCCATACCCTCAGTCTCCACCTATGTCATACTGAGAACAGGTGTGGCACATGAGGCTAGTAGGACAGGTCTCTCCTCCCAAAATGGTGAGAGATGTCCACCTTGCTTAGATCACAAGCCAACAGATATAGAGAGGTATGGCTTGATGAAAAGCTCTACTCATGTTTGCTAGAATGTGAATAGGATTCTGTTGACACGTTTCATCGAGGTCAATCATGCAGGATAATAGCTGCATTTATGCAAATGTGAACAGAGACCCTTTTCAGACTTCTTTGCTCAACATGGGGAAGTCAGAGACAGAGGGAGTGTGATGCATAAACAGCAGGTTTTTAAATTATGATTTTATTGATATGGGCAGCTGCTTCTAAATTGGCGGGAGACTTGTTCAAGTTCACTCAAAGTCCCAAAGCAACTACTTCATTCTTAAGGAGTTTTGTTCTCAAAATCCACATGCATGCATGTTCACTACAGAAGAGAAAAAGTTACTAGACCAACTGTCTAGCAGGTGAGTTGGTATATTGATTTTAACATACCTAGCTATTTGAAAGAAATGGAATGCTAACTTGCAGCCATTTGAGGCACTCTTCAAGATTGTATTACTATGAAATAGCCAGAAAAATATCTTTGATAATTTAGTTTTTGTGATGATGATGGGGAAATGTACTGGAAGCTAACCCATTCATAGGGACTTCAGAGCCCCCACAATTTCAGCTGAAATTGTTTTAGGCAAAAAAGCCTTGCTAAAGTTTCTACTACAGTCCAAAAAGTGTGTATTCACATGAGACCATCTGATAGCTGGTTAAGTACCTCATATTCATGGCCACTCCCCTTGGTCTCAAAGCTGACACTGCCTCTTTGAGTCCCAGTTTTAAGTGAAAGGTGAGATATAAGTCAAATGTATTATCATCCAAATGTATCAAAGGGGATCATCCAGGGGTCATACAAATAAGCAAACTCATATGGTGGTCAGCAATTGTTTGCTTCATCTCAAAAGACAAACTGTGTTCTTGTTAATAAGAAGCAAGCTACAGGACTCGGTGGGCACTTCAGTTAGTGTACAGATTTTTGTAGTACCACATTTAGTACAGAAAGTCATTAAGAGCACTTGGACTGGCAGCACAAAAGTTTGAGTCTTGGACTGGTATGCAGGTGAGGATACTTCAGAGCTGGGTTGTGATATTGTGAGTAGTTGCACAATTATAGGATTCCTGATTCCCTTTAATTAGATGAAGATGGACTTGGATACACTGGGTACCTCCTTTACGTTTGTCACATGGCACAGCTTGAAATATGTTCCTGGCAGCTATTCAAGATGTGCCTTCCAGAAAAAATCAAATGCAAGAATAGGCTATACTTTTATAGGCCACTAATAAAAAATATTTTAAAAATCATACACTCTGCAAGCTGAGCTTTTCCTGGGTAAAGCAGTGGTTAATCCATGGCAGGCAATATATGTGAACAAAGAGTCAGCAATGTGTCTGAACACCCATTTAACAAGAGATGTAAACATGTATCCCAGTTGTGTCAAAATACTCAACAACTAGTTTAAAGGAGTGGGGGATTTGTCTTGTGGCAGCTTCACTAGGCAGCTCGCATTGTAAAATAATCTGGCTCCAAGCAGAAAAATATTATTATCATGTATAGGTTAAATAAAGAAATTGGTTCAGTGCTACATTCTGTGCTGTTCAACCACAGCCAGCACTATCAGTCTGTAGAACAATCAGCACTCAGCTGTTCCTTTTTAATACTCCTGGTCAAATTTTCCAGAGTTCAACAAGCCATCACATTAGCTTTTTATATTAATTCATCCAATTATTTTGGAGCCAAGAGGCTGAGATTTTGTCAGAAAATCCATCTGAAAACTCTGAGGCAGCACAGCAGCAAGGGAGACAAGCAATTAATACTCTGGTGTTTTGTACTGTTATTTTTACACTAAAGGAAACTCAAAAATCTAAGCCCTGTTGCAGTGGTCTGATAATGAGACCATAATGTGTATAATAATGATAGGTAAGCAGTGAAAGCTACTCTTCTTCATGCAGGTTAAATAAGAATGAAACCAGAGTCATTTTTAAAAGCTTGGCCCACAGCTATGGCTATTTGTATAACTAGGTAAGTGGCATTTATTATTCATGTTTAATCATTGTATGTTTGGAGCACATTAAAAAGAAAACAGTCAAGATGAAATTATGTTCCTACATTTGGTTGTTCTTCTGGTGCCACCTCATTTAACCTTGTCTATCTGCTCCACCCGTTTGTAACAACTGCATTTGATCACAAAGCTTTTGGCAACTTGGCACCAGATATTTTATCTCCCATTTATGCAAACCTATATTTACTTCAGCTGTGAGGAAAATAGTTCACCTTTCTGAGGAAGAGACCTTCATTGTCTTTATGCTGTGAGATGGGCTGTTGTGCAAAGTAGACATTGTCTAGGGGGGCGGGGTAGAAATCTAAAAATAAATAAATAAAAAATAAATGCTGTGGTCTAGCATTGCCAGTAATTGATGTCAGCTTGAAAGCATACAATTAACAAAGGAAATGTATTAATTGATTAATTGGAATACAAATGAGAGATTTATCATTGCAGTATTGAATCTCAGACTGTTGCATTCCCCACTGATTGTCACTGGTTCAGACTGTTCATGCTCATTCAGGGCCAATAGCTATATTATTTCATCAGAATAAAGACAAAATGTAGAAGTTCAAATGGCAGGTGCTTTTCTGTTCCTATAGTGTTTTCTGATTTTCTGTTCCTACAGCAAAAATCATGTATTTTGTGCCACTGGTGAGTGTTCTGGGTTGGTTTGAGAATATTCTCATCTGTTTCAAGGGGGAAATAGTGGTGTCTGATAGCATAACACTAGGTATTTCCCCCTGAATAAGTTGCATTGCCTTTCTTGGCTTCAATTCCCAGATAGGTACACATGGGATAAGTACACAAAGGGCAACCACACATGGTCAATCCTGCAGCACAAAGAACAAAAAAGAATCTTATTGATATACCTATATCACAAGGGCTAGGAAACTCCTGTCTCTCCTCTTGTTCACCTTTTGTGATTCACTGATTGATTTACAGGAGCAATTCACAGGACCTTTCCAGATGAACAGTTTACAGGTCAATAGATGTGCAGTTGCTTATTTTGTGTGACGAATCCAGATCTTGTTTACAGAGGCAGCTCAATATTTTTGTTGCTATGATACCATATAGTCCCCAAACTCCAATGGCAATTTATTGTCACTGTGAAATGACTGGCAAATATGCTGATTACAAATCAGATTTTTGAACAAAATATCGCTACACTAGCATCATTCTTTTTGGTTGGGTGCTGCCTGTTCTTTTGGTCTGAATGCCATGCTTTTAGCTGATATTGCAAGTCTTAATATGAAATAAAGATGCTGCACATATATTCCTATTCAAGGTTGCAAAATGCATGAACTGCCTCCACTGGTAAGAGAGGGTCTCTTCTCTAAAATACCACCCTCCGCATGTGGACAGTGAGGGAAAGAGTGAGGGAAAGGTGAGCCAAGCACACTCCCTCTCCTTGTGTGTTCACTGAACACAGAAAGGAAAGGTTTGCTTCATCTTGTAAAAACACTCCAATAATACTTTGGCCTCTTCCTTTTTATTGTTCTCCCAAGTTTTTTCTGAGAAACATCCTGAGTTGCTTCCAGAACAGGGCGACAGAATGCTAACAATTAAGGGAGGAAACAGAGGGAAGTGGAACTTTTCCTTGAAGGAAAAAGAAAGCAAGCAAGCAATGTGTGCTGCTTATATACTGCCCCATAGTGCTTAAAGCACTCTCTCGGCAGTTTACAAATTTTTTATTATATAGGCTACACATTGCCCCCTGCCCAGCTAGTTGGGTACTCATTTTACCAACCTTGGAAGGATGGAAAGCTAAGTCAACCTCAAGCGGGCTGTAAGATCTGTTGATATCAAAGGCTGACCCTGAGCCAGTTTTGGCTGCAATACTACAGTTTAACCACCGCACCACGAGGCTCTGAAGATGCTGAAGCAACTTCTATTTCTATTAACAAAGACATTAGTACCAACCATATGAACCCACTAAAGTTAGTACTTTATGCATCTGATTGAGGGTCAAACAAGAGAAGACAATCAGCTCCACATTTGGAAACAGTGCTCCCTGTGGTGATAAAAAGAATCTGGTGGCCATACCACAAATGTGCTTTTGCATTGTTCAAATTAGCTTGCTTTGTTGGGGTGATTAGCCATCAGAAGATAAACACAGACTTCATTCACAAATCTTATTAGCCTGGCATGCAGCTCTTTGCAAATATTGTTGCTGGAAATCAAACATGTCGCCTGCTTCTATTACAAGCTCAGCATCTTATCAAGTCTGACTTGACATCAGCTCTTGCTCTCAAAACATTATTCTGGAATAATTACACTGTTCTTAAAGTGTCTGCTTCTGTGTCTCTCCCCTGACACTTCAGCTATGCAGACTTTCTACTCATTTTTGAGATTACGTTTATCAGAGAGCAGAGTAGCCTAGTATATATAGGTTCCACTGCCAAGAGATAATCTAGGGAGCACAAGGTATTGCACATGACTGAAACTACATGCATAACAAACAGTTGCTGCCTTCAGGTTCAGACTAAAGATGAGGGAAACAGTCAGTTTCATTTTCTTCTCCATACCAATTTTGCAAATGTTGGTATATTTTGATTCCAACTTCCATTTAGTTCATGACTGAGGAAATTCATGTGCATAGTTTTGTGAATTTGCCCAATCTGTGCTGGCAACCTGTTGTTCTGGGTGTTTCAACTCCAGCTTCTGGACTGAGTGATCAGCATAGTTTCAGTTGTTGAATAGGAGAATCCAGCTAGCAGATGTAGGCCTACAGCACTCCATGTTTTACTAAGAATTCTGTGTAAAAGGTTCTTCCTTGCTGGACCCAAGCATACAAAACTTTCACAAAAGTATCAATTGCTAAAACTTTACTAATATTTTGCTGTTGAGTTGATTAAATTTAAATACATATTTCCAAAACTTCAGTAAATATGCTTTTTAATTAGAGATGTATTAGATAATATATAATCCAACACCCTATTAGATATATGCAGCAAACATTTATAATAAATCGCTTTCTGTGTGTGTGTCTGCCTGCCTCCCTGTCTATATCCACCATAACTCCAGAATGGTGAAACCCAGAGATTTGGAACTTGGCAGATATACTAAGGGGACCTTATGGGTGCGGCTCTCAGAAATACTTATATGGACATGATTTAAATCTAGGATGGCATGCCTTCCTATGGTATCAAAAAGCAAAGGACAATAAACAATTTAAGAATCATCTGATAAGGAAAGCTTTGAACTGGATATGCACCAAGATTCGGGAAGAAAATTACCAAAAAGTTCCGAATGGGTCTCACCAATGGGAGCATTTGCACAACCAACATTAATAGACAAGAAGAAACTCTTGAGATATAGAGATTTGTTAAAAGAGGACTTAAGTATGAAATCGAGGGAAGAACTAAAAGAACAAGATACAATACTTCATTGGTGGACAAAAACACAAATAAATTCAAGATATGCAAGAGATAAAACAATAGGCTTTTGTAAGGAACAGACACCGCTAGATAAGATACTTCTGAATGTAAAGGAAAAACTGATTAAAATGTTGCATAATCATCTACTAGAATTAAAAATGAAAGATGAAATAGTTAAAGAATGTATGATAAAATGGGCCCAAAATTTGGGCCACAATATTAACTTAAAGTCATAGTCACAAATATGGAAGGTAATATTAAGCTAACAAAAGCAATTAATTACAAAGAAAATATGTATAAGATGTTCTATAGATGGTATATGCCACCTGAAAAATTATTGAAAATATATTAAAGTACCTCTAACAAATGTTGGAAATGCAAATCAAAAGGAGGTAGTTTTTATCATATGTGCTGGACTTGTAGGGAAGCTAAGAGCTTTTGGAAACTAATCCATTAGTTTTTACAAAAAATGTTATCCTCTATAATTCCACATGAACCTGAATTGTTTTTGTTGAATATAATACCAGACTCAATAGAAAAAGAAAAAAGATATTTGATCATACATGTAACTACAGCGGCAAGAATTTCATATGCCAAATACTGGGGGGGAAAAGAGGAGATTCCAACAACCCAGGAGTTAATAGAATTTTTTTTTTTTGAAGCAGCAGAGATGGATATTTTAACTGAAGTATTAAAAGACAAAGAAATTGCTGGGGCTAGAAAAAAGTGGGAACCTTTGTATAGTTGGATGCGAGATGAGAATATGAAAGGGTTAAAATTATGAGAAAGAAAATATAAGATATAATTTTAGATTTTAAAGGCTTAGAAAAAATGGTAAGATAAGTGTGAAGTAAGTGTCGTAAGAAACATATCGACAAATGTAATAATGAAATATACTGTTCTCTATCACATTCTGTATTGTTTATTTACTCCAATACCCTGAGCCAAATCCCCTTCCCTATAATCTTCCCTTACCTAATGGAAAATGAATAATAATAATAATTAAAAAATAAATACCTTATTTTTCAAAATGGAAATTTGACTTAATTTGCAGTACTATCTTCATCTGCAGTACTATCTTCAGTCAATAGGAGGCAGATCAACCCAACTTTACCTAGCCAGCCAAGAGGAAACTGCAGTCAGCTCTGGATTATTCATTTCACCAAAAAGCAAATGGGCAGCTCTGTGTGGTGCTTCTTCCACTGATCCATCAAGCAGTTCTGAAAGAGAGAATGGCAAGTGTGTCACATTTTGAAAAATGCTATAGGTATAAATGGCTAACATACTGGATAAGCTAAGAGGAGTAGAGAGAGAGAAAATTAAATCACTTTAAAGTGTGGTTTGGAATTGCCGGTAAGTAGACAAAACATATACAAGGTCATTTCTTCACAAATAAGTCAGAAAAAGAAAACATTTGACAGGCGAATGAAGAATCCAATAGTGACATCTTTTGAAAATGTACTAATATTTGATCCCTGGAAATTTGACAATATGTCTTAAGTACCAAAACCGAAGGTACTGTTTTCCTAAAGAGAGATAGTGTAAATAATGAATATTGTGAAAACAATATTGTCGACATTAGGAAACAGAACAGGATCTGAGTCAATGGAGATGTGTATTTTCCTATTGTTGAAAATCCTAAGTTAGCAAAACAAGATAAGGGGAAATGAAAACCATCTGTAAGAGTTATAAATATGTGGAAGTAGGACGCACACAAAATGCATTGGGGCATTCATTCATAACAAGACGGTTTTGCGTTATGCTACACATGCTGAATATCAACAACACTGAAATCATGGGGCAAAGCAGTGACAGCACTAGAAAATCAACAATGGAATTTCTTACATAGACTTTAACAGTCAGGCTGGGTGAGAACTGTATTTATTATTTTTTCTGTGTGTGTTCTTAAAGTGCTTAGAGGCTAGAAATGCTTTTTATTTTATATAGTCTTATTTCAATCATAGAATCATAGAATAATTGAGTTGGAAAGGGCCTATAAGTCCATCGAGTCCAACCCCCTGCTCAATGCAGGAATCCAAATCAAAGCAGATCTGACAGATGGTTGTCCAATTTTCTCTTGAATGCCTCCAGTGTTGGAGTGCCTACCACCTCTTGAGGTAATTGGTTCCATTGTTGTACTTCTGTAACAGTGAGGAAGTGTTTCCTAATATTCAGCCTAAATTCAGCTTCCTGTAGCTTGAGCCCATTAGTATGTGTCCTGTGCTCTGGGATGATCGAGAACAGATCCTGCCCTTCCTTTTTATGAGTATCTTTCAAGTATTTGAAAAGTGCTATTGTATCTCCCCGTAGTCTTCTTTTCTCAAGGCTAAATATGCCCAGTGATTTCAATCTTTCCTCATAAGGCTTGGTTTCCAGCCCCCTGATCATCTTTGTTGCCCTCCTATGAACTTGCTCCAATTTGTTGGCATCCTTCTTGAAGTGTGGTGTCTAGAACAGGACACAGTGCTCATAATGAAGCCTCACCATTGCTGAATAGAGGGGGACTAGTACCTTGCGGGATTTTGAGACTATACTTCTGTTAATGCATCCTAAAATTGCATTTGCCTTTTTTGCAGCCATATTACACTATTGGCTCATATTCAGCTTTTGATCTACAATTCAAAGATCCTTTTCACTTGTAGTATTTCTGAGCCAGGTATCCCCTATCTTGTACTGTTCATTTGGTTCCCCCCCCCCTAGTTGTAGAACTTTGCGCTTATCCCTGTTAAACTTCATTCTGTTGTTTTCAACCCAGTGCTGAAGCCTATCAAGATCTATCAAGAACTCTGATATTTTTCAATGTTTTTATAGAAAAGTTCTTAAGGCTTCTAAAAGGTTTTTAAAAATTATGATGCTTTTTATTTTTAAATGATGTACAGTGGTGCCTCGACTTACGAACGTCCTGACATACGACCATTTCGAGTTACGACCAGCTCCGGCCGCAAAATTTTGCTTCAACGACGGTTTGTTTGCTTTCTGCTTTCCTTTTTTTTGCATTTCTGAAGGGTCTTGCACCGTTTGTTTGCTTTTCTTTTCTTTTTTTTTCCTTCGGCCGGAACGGATTAATCACGTTTCTGATGGGTCTTGCAGGTTTGTTTGTGTTTTTTTTAGTGGTTTTTTTCTTCGACCGGAACGGATTAATTGCATTTCAATTCATTCCTATGGGAAATGGTGCTTCAACTTATGACCATTTCGAGTTACGACCGGAGTTCCGGAACCAATTAAGTTTGTAAGTCGAGGCACCACTGTATTCTAGAGATGTATTCTCTTCCATTACAGGCTATTAAGATTTTGCATTTTTATGGCATAACCTGAAATACTTTCATTTTTCTTTTTTACTCTAAAAAAGATGCTCCTATATTTTGACTTAGTTATGTGTTTATAGTTTAAGTTAAGTCTTCATATATTTTTAAATATACTGTATGTGCCTATGACTTCTCCCTGGTTGTAAGACTTTTGGATGTTACAACAACTTTGAAGTAATTTTGTACATATGGAACCGAGAAATAATGTAAATAAACTAAGCATGATAGATATAAAAGCCAATGTTGCCTAGAATTATTGCAACATAGAAAAGACTTATACATTGATACTCAGATAAAGATTAATTTGATTTTCTGTGGTTGTTTAATTTCATTCTGGGATTAACCCTTAATTGGGATAAATGCTAACTGTGATGAACAACAGGCTTCAGATTTTTGCCCAGGGAGTCTATAGCTCTCGATAGTACTCCTGGAGAGTCATTTTATGTTTCCATATCTCTGTTTTTAAAAATTCCATGAATAGGGAGGCATGCAGACATCTATGACCTAGAGAAGAGTGCCATCAGTTTGGAGATGTAATTGACCTGAAACACTGAGGCTAGAATCCTATTGAGAATTTATGCTGATATTGTTTAATGAAACTGTGTAAGTCACAGTGGTAAATTGTCACTAATTAGTGATATGCCAACTGCATGTCTTGTACTTTGTCACATATGGGGTCCAGACACCCTGTGGCTTTAGGGACAGCAGGCAATGGTTGGTATTTGTATGACTGCACCAAAAATGTGAAAAAGAGAAGAAAATGGCAGGGTCATGGAAGATGAACTGTAGTGTCCTGATTGTGTAACCTATCCACTTCAATCCAATTCAACCATCATCCTTCCATAATCACACCTGGACTTAATCCTAATAGCATAGTAAGATTTCAGTAATGTTAATAAACTGAGTGACAAAACAAAGAAAAAGAAAATTCCAAAAAGACAAAAAGCCAATGTAAACTATGGCACATTTTTCTGTTCCCTCTATAGCTCTACAAAATGGCTGCTGGAAGAGTTGCAAAGGAATCTATATACTGTGTGGCAAGCTCAGTTGAGCCCTTCAGTGGTTGGAATGTCTACGGGAAACTTGGGGCTTGCCATCTTCATCTTTGGTTCCAGCAGCTCAGCCTACTATACACCTGTTTACTTCCCCTTTCCTCAGTTCAAATTGCTCACCCTGTCTTTAACCTTACAAATGGTGAATGGGCCACAAATCATCCATGGGAGGTGTTGCTCCACCATGGCATTGGATAGTAACTCCTGTAGCCCCTTTCTCCATCCACTAACCACTCTGGAATCATACAATACCTTTATATAGTCTATTTTGCATATTTGCACATGCCCAATACATAAATATGTGCATACACACACAAACAAGCACACATATGGAACAGAGATTGAAAAAGAGAGACTCAGTGGCTGGATCGGTGGATTGTTTACAAACTGCTGTGTTCATGCAGGATTTCATATTAACAAAACAGCTTGGGTTTTTTTGGTCAAGGTTGTTCCATTCTAAAAATAAATACATTGAATATTGTTGGAGAAACCTGAACAAATCGAGTTTTTATTATTATTATATTTTTAAGTGAAAGGAACACAATGCCCTGAGGGAAACCCAGAAGGAATGTATCTATTTTAGCCACATCTCATCTAGATCTCCACGCAGAAGATTTTCCTTGCTGCAATATCTTGTTAATGCTTCCAGCCTTTCTTATTGGGGCCTCAATCAGCAAGTGCAGGAGCAATAATGAAAAGTAGAAAGGTGAGAATGAGAAGTGAGATTAAAAGAGAAATGCTTGAGCAATAAAAAAACATATGTAAGAGAGACAGGTGGGATTGCAGTAGTTAAGGATCTGTCAAGCCTTTCATTACTGCAGCAGTGGAGCCCTAACTGAATGTTAATATAAGTGAAGACATATCCTGCCTAGAAAGTCTCAAGAAACTGTTGAGAAAATGAGAGAGACTAAAAATACATGAGAAATAGAGGAGATGTAAGGAGGGAAAGGAGGGAGATAAACCATGCTTGAATGGCACAACAAGAAAAAGTCCTATATGAGTGAGAAACAGGAGAAGAAAGAGAGAAAATTAATGCATTTATCTCATCTGTTCCTCCTTTAGTGTTTGAGCAATAAAACAGAAATAAATGACACAGTCTGAGAAGTCATGTCTCTGAAATAAAAAGGTTTATGTATGTGTGTGTGTTTTCTTTCTCTGTTTGGGGTTCAAACATGATTTTCAGTTCTATTTCTATTCCAAGCAATCCTCTCCATGCTCCATGAAAAGAAACAAAAATGTCCAACAGAAATTAGGTAACAATCCTGAATAGTGCATATACTTATCTGGGAGTAAGTTCCACTAAATGAACTGGGACATATGCTAAAATAAACATGTGATCATGGGCCCGTATGTCATGATGCCTGTGATTTCTAAACCCACTAGTGGCAGAGTTGTAATTGTTGTTGTTGTTTAGTCATTAAGCCATGTCCAACTCTTCGTGACCCCATGGACCAGAGCACGCCAGGCCCTCCTGTCTTCCACTGCCTCCCGGAGTTGGGTCAAATTCATGTTGGTAGCTTCGATGGCACTGCCCAACCATCTCGTCCTCTGTCGTCCCCTTCTCCTCTTGCCTTCACACTTTCCCAACATCAGGGTCTTTTCCAGGGAGTCTTCTCTTCTCATGAGATGGCCAAAGTATTGGAGCCTCAGCTTCAGGATCTGTCCTTCCAGTCAGCACTTGGGATTAGACATAGGATATTTGTATTTGTCTCCCAGGGGAGACAAACACAAATATTGGCACCACAGGTGCCTGGAGAAACTGGACCCTCCCCCCCAGAACCAGCTGGTCCACTTACCACTCGCCACATGGCACGCACGGTCAGCATTATTCATGATGAACTAATTGCAGAAGTAGCCCAGCTGGCACTTCCTCACCTCCCTGCTCCATCCTGAGGGGGCAGGATGACGACTCTCCCTGCTAAGATGCTGAGTGGTCAGCTGTGCAAGGAAGTGGGGCAGTGCCAGCCAGGTTACTTCTGTGATTGGCACATCGAGAATGACACCAGCTGCGTTCACCACTTGGTGAGCAGTAAGTGGACCTGCCAGTTCTGAGGGAAGAGTCTGGTTTCACCGGGCACCTGTGGTGCTGATATTTGTATTTATCTCCCCTCGGAGAAAAAGACAAATACCCCATGCCTAATTAGGATGATTCCCAGCGGAAGTTGCTCTATTCATTGACAGCAATTGAAAGAGTAGGGTGAAGTAAATATATAATATTCTAAATTTTAACTTTATTGGAAGCTGCCTTGAGTCCCATTTCTGAGGGAATGTCAAAATATGGATAAAATAAATAAATGAAATTAACAAATTCTGTGTCAAACTAAATATGAAGAACATAGAAAAGTGCCTTGGAGTGTGTCAGACGATTGGTCTCTGTGACCCCATATTGTAGATGCTGACTGGTAGCAGCTTCTTGAGATTTTCAGCCAGTACAGAACAGTACAAACCATTAAGGTTTTAACAGGGCTGCTGGGTAAATTGTTGTTTGCAAGAGCTTATTCCCACTATGATTTTGTTAGTACAGTACTCCAGTGTACATAGATATTTTCGTCTTTGCAAATTGTGATATATATTGGTCTAATCCTGGATTAATATGCAGCATGGAACACAGCTATCTGCACTTCTCTGAACTTTGAAATATTGTCCTTAGCTTTAAAAATTGAAAACAACACCACAGTTTTACAAAATTTATAAAAACCAGTATTAGATTTCACAAAATATATAAGATAAAATATACATTTAGTTTGAAATTCATGCTTAAATGTGATTGTTATGCAATTTTTAAAAAAATACAGATAAATGTATCTATCTCTTTTTTTATCTAAATCAGAAGAAGCTGTTTTAGTTCTAAATTGGTGTTTTGTGTCAATAATGGACCTTCATTTGAAGAGGTGTTTCATTATATGTAATTTCCCATGTAAAGTCATATTAACTAGGACATGTGCAAAAGGCCCCCTAACATTTTTATATCCAAACATTAGGCACATGGATTACGATTAACCTCCCTGAGCCATATAATACACATTCTGACATCCATCTAGAGTATGTGACTTTATCTTTCCATTTCTGGTTCTCCATCAGCTAAAAAAAATTAACATCAATGTGGGCAATGCAAACAAGCTATGAGGGTCCACACAGCTCAATCCATCCCAGAATGCAGTACATGCAACAATGGGCTCAAGTTAAAGGAAGCCAGATTTCGGTTGAATATCAGGAAAAACTTCCTAACTGTTTGAGCAGTACGACAGTGGAACCAGTTACCTCGGGAGTTGGCGAGTGCTCCAACACTGGAGGCATTCAAGAAAAACTTAGATAATCACATGGCAGATATGCTTTGATTGTATTCCTGCACTGAGCAGGGGGTTGGACTTGATGGCCTTGTAGGCCCCTTCCAACTTCACTTTTCTATGATTCTATTATTCTATGATTCCAGAGATACAATAGGTCATAGCACTGCAGCCAGAAAGCCACTGAAAATGTACAATGGCATAAACAAAATAGTTTTGAGTCAAATTTGCCACTAGTTCATGAGGTACTAGTAAAATGACATATCAAACACATTTGTGGGTGTAGAGGCCAACCATTTCCCAAGATGCAATTGTGCTTGGACCAGGAAAGGAAGGTGCCCTTACTACCCAATTCCCTCCAGTCCCTGGACCCTGCAGAAGTAAATTGCACTCCTTCCTTGACTACCACGATTATATGGAGTCTGTACCAGGAAAGGGTATTTTCTTCCCCTTCCTTGGGAATAGGACAATTCTTCCTGCCTGACTCCTAACATCTCATGGACATTTTTTTCACCCATAAGTCTCCAAATGGCACTTGTCAGAGTGAAAAGGAAGGATCTTGCTAAAGCTGGTTCCTATTATATATTCACACCCCAGAGGCTGGACACAGTTGCCAGGTTCCCATGGTGTCATGAATCATCCACCCCTGTAAGCCCATGGCTGGCTCTTATTCTAGAATCCTTTGCAAGGAAAGCTACTGAGTGCTGAAAAAACCCTTCCCCATCATGCCCTCATCCCGAAGCACTGTTGCTCAAATCCCATCCCTTTGGTAATACTCTCACCCCTCTCCCATCTGGCACTCAACCAGGATCCTCTGCAGGTGACAAAGCCAGTGCTCATTCTCCTCCTGCCAGGAGTTGGGTGCTCCTTCCAGGCTCCCACCACCTATGGAACCTGGGCATAAGGTAGCTTGGTTAGCCCTGCAGGGTATCCTCTGATGCTTTGCCATTCTGGGAGCTGGTACTATTATCTAGCTCCCACCCTGCCATAGGTCTTCAAAAATCCTCTGTTCCCAGGATCCTTTGAAAGTAAACTTGATGAAAAGCTAATTTCTTGACATCCACATTCCTTGCAAACTGGATATCTGCCCTTTCAGGGATCCTCCCACTCCCTGTCACACTTCACTGGGAGGAGCTCTGTATATTTCCTCTTACAAGCCAACCTAAAGATAGACTTAAAGGGCAAATCACAGAAGTTTATACTTTGTTTATAGCTGACAAAAGTTTTCTAGGTTTGTCATAGCTGACAATATCCCAGTAACAGGTTAATACCAGAATATAATCAGACAATCATTGACAAGCACTTCAAGATTCATCTGGGTATCTTAAGTATAAGTATTTTCTTTGTTACAATAATTCCAGACAACTTTCAAATCTTCGTGTACATTTTCACAAGTTTTATTTGTTTACATGGCTTCAAAATATAGGAACATTTCCGCATTCTGGGAGGTGGGAGAAGGCACACAGCCTTCAACTAGTGCCAGCTGAAGCACCAGATGGAAATCTGCCACTAGCAATTTGTGTAGAAATTCTGTTAGGTTAGGGATGCAGTGTGGCACCTCCTGTCATCTAGCCCATGGAGGTGTAACTGATGGGAAAGCATAGTGGTAGGTAACAGTGAAAACCCACAGCTTTCCACAGTATTGCAGAATTCATGTTATAGACACAAGGCTATGTTTTTTTTTTCTATATGTAGTTATGGTAATTATGGCACAGTCTTTTACTTTCCCATATTAACTTGAACTTTTTGTCTCATTTCTAAGGTAAAGGTAAAGGTTCCCCTTGACAATTTGTCCAGTCGTGTCCGACTCTAGGGGACGGTGCTCATCTCCGTTTCCAACCCATAGAGCTAGCGTTTGTCCGAAGACAATCTTCCGTGGTCACATGGCCAGCGTGACTAGACACGGAACGCCATTACCTTCCCACCGTGGTGGTACCTATTTATCTACTCGCATTTTGCATTTTGCATGCTTTCGAACCGCTAGGTTGGCGGGAGCTAGGACAAGCAACGGGGGCTCACTCCATCGCGTGGATTCGATCTCACGACTGCAGGTCTTCTGACCTTGCAGCACAGAGGCTTCTGCGGTTTAACCCGCAGCGCCACCACGTCCCTTTTCTACCTTAGTATTTATCCAATTTTATCAAACATTTGCAAAATCAGACCAAATATTCCTTAAAAACTATATACGAGAGACTAAGCATTTATGGTACAATTTCAGTGGATGGTCTCAGAGAAATGCCTGAATCATTCATTAGGAATAATTTCAGAATTTGCCACCCGTATTATTAGTTTTCATCTGAGAAGTGATATCTTTCTGATGGCACATAATATTCATAGTTACACACTTAGCAGAACTTGAATTCCCATCAGTTAACATAGTGGAAATTTAGTAATGTGTTTTGCAGGCTCAGAAAATATTAGCTGGATATTGCAAGAAGACACAATGATTCTGTTTCATTTGTTCCAACAATGAGAAATCATTTCCCTTGCATTTTGCTGGATGCAGATCTGGATCATTGCTACCTGAATGTAGAATGAGAATTTTTCTGGCAAGTCTTCTCTAAGATGGGGAACAAAATAGGTTATCTATAAAGTCACACTTCCTTGATGGGGTATCTGTGTGCTTGCATACATTCAACAAGATGCTTGTGTCAGATGTATTTATTTGTAATGACTTCATTCTCAAAAGATGGCTGGCCTAATCTATCCTGGTCAAAGCAGCACTAGAATGAGGATCTTGTGCCTTAGCAATTAAGCTTGGCATTCCAACTACATGGATGTGGGTAGGGCAGAGTTATCCTCCACTTCCCGTTTTCATTCATCTTCCTCAGTAATAATGGGCTATGCTGACATTTCAGAGTAGCCACATTCTGATGGAATTTGGGCTATAATGCAAGAAATTAAATTCTCAACCATTTTGACTGGCTGGTAGCATCAGTTACAGTTATTCTCATTGTGGAAAGGACTGTATTGCATTTGTCTGCTGCCCAGCTGCTCAAGATGCTTGCAGGCAAAGACTATCACAGGAAGGAAGGGACAACTTTGTTCAACATTAATGTAATTGAATATACAGAGATTTGAATCCAAACTTTTAAGAGCTAAACTTTGAAAGCCTGATGGCCAAATCAGCAATTGCCAGTCTCTTCCACATGCGAATGTACATTTCATGCCATGGACCCAAATATGAAGTGTACAAATTTTCATTGATTAAAAAAAACGAATTAAAATTAAATTCTTGTCGACTTTTTGAAAAACACAGTATTTTCACTGTTACTTCCCCCACACCACACTCCACAGGCTGCTGTTTGCTCTGAACATATCACTGTAGGCATCCTTCAGTCTCGAGAGACTATGGTAACGTGCACTGAATAGAGGTCTTGGAAGTCTGGTGTGGCTGAGAAGGCCAATTCGAGAGTGACAATCCCTTCCACACTGAAGACAAATACAATCTGTCCCCTGTCCAGCTCCCTGATTTTGCTGGTTTCGGGACTGCCTCTTTGCCTCGGCCTGCTGGACAAGTGTCTCTTCCAATTGGGAGACTCCATGTTGCACCGCCTGCCACCAGGCTGAACGCTCAGATGTCAACGTTGCCCATCTGTTGAGGTCCATTCCTAAGGCCTTCAGATCCCGCTTTCAGATATCCTTGTATCGCAGCTGTGGTCTCCCTCTGGGGCGCTTTCCCTGCACTAATTCTCCATACAGGAAATCTTTTGGAATCCGACCATCAGCCATTCTCACGACATGCCCAAGCCAACGTAGACATCGCTGTTTCAGTAATGTATACATGCTAAAAGTTCCAGCTTGTTCTAGGTCTACTCTATTTGGAACTTTGTCCTGCCAGGTGATACCAAAAATGCATCGGAGACAATGCATATGGAACATGTTCAGCTTCCTCTCCTGCTGTGCACAAAGGGTCCAGGACTCACTGCAGTACAGGAGTGTGCTCAGGACACAGGCTCTATAGACCTGGATCTTGGTATATGCCATCAGCTTCTTATTAAGCCATATTCTCTTTGTGCATCTAGAGAACATGGTAGCTGCTTTGCCAATGCGTTTATCCAGCTCGACATCTAGAGAGAGTGTGTCAGAGATCATTGAGCCAAGATATATGAAATCATGAACAACCTCCAATTCATGTGTAGAGATGGTAATAGAGGGAAGTGAGTCCATGCCCTGGCCCATGACCTGTGTTTTCTTCAGGCTTATTGTTAATCCAAAATCTTGGCAGGCCTTACTAAAACGATTCATAAATTGTTGGAGCTCTTCAGCAGAATGGGCAACAACAGCTCCATCATCGGCGAAGAGGAAGTCCCACATGCATTTCAGCTGGACTTTGGTCTTCGCTCTCAATCTAGAGAGATTAAAGAGCTTTCCATCTGATCTAGTCTGTGGATAGACACCTTCTGTTGCAATTCCAAAAGCGTGCTTCAGCATGACAGCAAAAAAAAGATCCCAAACAGAGTCGGCGCAAGGACACAACCCTGTTTCACTCTGCTTTGGATGTCAAAGGGATCTGATGGTGAGCCATCAAAAACTACAGTGCCCTTCATTTCCTCATGAAAGGACCTGATGATGTTAAGGAGTCGAGGTGGACATCCAAACTTGGGAAGTATTTTAAAAAGGCCGTCCCTGCTAACCAAATGAAAGGCCTTTGTGAGATCTATGAAGGCCACAAAGAGTAGCTGTCGTTGTTCCGTACATTTCTCCTGCAACTGTCCGAGGGAAAATACCATGTCAATGGTGGATCTATTAGCTCGAAATCCACACTGTGATTCTGGATAGACTCTGTCTGCAAGCACCTGGAGCCTCTTCAGCAGAACACGGGCAAGCAGCTTCCCTACAATGCTGAGAAGAGAGATGCCACGGTAGTTGTTGCAGTTGCCCCTGTCTCCTTTGTTCTTGTACAATGTGACAATGTTTGCATCCTTCATGTCCTGTGGTACGCCACCTTCCCTCCAGCAAAGACAAAAGATTTCATACAGCTCAGTGGTGGTGGTCTCTTTACAGCACTTCAGCCTTCAACAGGGATGTTATCCTTCCCAGGTGCCTTGCCAGAGGCGAGGGAATCCAAGGCCGCTTTTATTTCTGCTAAAGTTGGTTTGCTGTCCAACTCTTCCAAGACAGACAGGCACTCGATGTTATTTAATGCCTCTTCAGTTACTACATTCTCTCTAGAATATAGCTCAGAGTAGTGATGCACCCAGCATTCCATCTGCTGTGCTTGGTCCTGGATGATCATGCCTGTAGCAGACTTCAAAGGAGCAGATTTCTTCTGTATTGAACCTAAAGCCTGCTTGATACCGTCATACATTCCCTTGATGTTACCTGTGTCCACTGCTATCTGTATCTGAGAGCAGAGCTGAAGCCAATAATCATTAGAACATCTCCTGGCAGTCTGTTGGACTTTGCTACGAGCAACCCGAAGAACCTGCAAGTTGTACTCACTAGGACAGGCTTTGTATGCTGCTAGAGCTCTCCTCTTTTCCTCGATGGCTGGCATCAACTCCTCCGAAGGGACTTCAAACCAGTCTGCCGTCTTTTTGGTCTTCTTGTCAAATGTGGACAAGGCGGTGTTATAAACAGCGTTCTTGAAATGTTCCCATCGTTCAGGTAAATTTGCATCAACCGGGCCTGGAAGAGTTTCCTCAAGCGCTTGGGCAAATTCCTCCACTTTTCTCTGATCGTGAGTCTTGCTGATGTCAATACGTGGTCTTCCTTCCTTTTTTGTGTGATACAATCTCTTTATTCACAGTTTTACTCTGCTACACACAAGGGAGTGATCAGTATCGCAATCAGCACCCTGATAACTGTGTGTGATCGTAATACTAGGAAGGCTAGAGCGTCTAGTGAGGATCAAATTGAGCTGATGCCAATGCTTCAATCTTGGATGTCTCCAGGAAACTCTGTGTCTGCTTCGTATTAAAGAATGTGTTGCTGACACAAAGACCATAATAACAGCAAAACTCCAGCAAGCGTTGGCCATTTTTGTTCATCTTCCCAATGCCAAAATGGCCTAGACAAGTGGGCCAAGAATTGTGATCAGCACCAACTCTAGCGTTAAAGTCTCCAAGAATGAACAGCAGCTCTCTCTCCAGGGTTTTTTTCATAGTATCTGCCAGATCGTCATAGAATTTGTTTTTGACTTCTGCTGTAGACGACAGTGTTGGTGCATATGCACTAATAAGGGTGACCAGTCCTGCTGAAGAATGGAGCTGCAGAGACAGGATTATTTCACTTCCCGCAGTAAGTGGAACAATGGATCTCAGCAGAGTATTTCTAACCGCAAAGCCAACACCATATTCCCTGGTCTCATTCAATGGTTTTCCCTGCCAGAAGAATGAGAATTTTTTTTCTTTGACAGATCCCATGTCTGGCAGTTTCGTCTCTTGCAGGGCAACAATGTCCATCTGCAGCCTACTCAGTTCCATGTTGATGACAGCTGTCTTGTGCGCGTTGTCTATTTCCTGCAGGTCGTCAGAAAAGCCAGGGGTCATTGTCCGAACATTCCAGGTGCCCAACATTAGTGCTGAAGTTTTCTTAAGATTATTGCATGGTGCAGGGTTATCAATCTGCTTGACGGCTTTCACCCTAAACCCCATGCACCCCGTGAGGGTAACAGACCGTGGTGAGGTAGCACCTTACTGGCTGGGGGCTGCCCAGCTTAAGGCGGGTGGTAGCTACCTAGTGAGGTGCAATGACCTCTCCCACTGTCAGAAGTAGCCCCTGGTGTCATGCTCTATGCCAATCGAGCAAAGACTTGTAACCGGTACTTGCTACTTCCAGTGTTGTTTTGACACTGTATGCGAAGCTGGAGTGTCCTCTCCAGAGCACAAAGCCTGGGTAAAATAATATGGAGGATAGACTGTTACCCAAGCAGCAAATCCCCCCTCTCCACATCGCTGAAGTAGTCCAATGGAAAGGCAAGAGCCAATACAACTAGTTCCAGAGACGTTGCAGGAGTTGCCAGAACGTCATGAACTGCCTCCGGGACTCCAGCTTCGGATTTTGCCTCGAGGTTAGCTCCTGAAGCCTTTTCCATCGGTGGATATAGCTAAAAGGCAGTGGAGGTTTGAAATCGGAGTTTTCCTTCTCCTAGATGTGCTCCTTCCAAGGCTAACGAGCCCCACCTACCCGGGGAACATATCTGTTAGCGCAATTATATCGTATATCTACCAGCATGGGCTCAGAATGTAGATCATCACTTGCTGGTTTCTCAAGAGAGAGAATGAAAAACAGCAAAATTCCTCACCAACAACTAATGTTTCTCACTCTGCTGATACACAAAGAAGCCAATTTATGCACAAAGTATGGCCTTTTATGGGTATGAACTAGGCTATTGTGGGCAAAAATAGTCAATTGCTGTAGAAAACTCAATGGGCTGCTGCTATTTAAAAGCTTGCAGGCATCATATGAGTGGTTTGCTTCTTAGGGAACAGTAGCCTCTATGTGTACTGTGCATGTGCTTTGTGTCTCATGTTAAAAAGTCTCCATGTTCTGAGCAGAGATCCTTTTTAGTAGAAAACATGGAGATCTCCATGAAAACTTGTAGAACGCTATGCCTTGCCTTCATAGTGGTTGTAAGGATTTTTATGAATGTGGAAAATGACCTCCTGAGAATAATTTTACAAGTGCTCTCCATGTCTACATCACAGTCAGATTGTAGATCATTCGCAGGTTTTGCAATGGGTGTTCTCTTGCTTTAGTCATGAGCCATCTATTTCTCGCATTGTTGCAAAAGGCCTTTAACCCAAATTTACTGCCACATTCATGGGAAAGAGTAAAAGAATCTCTTTCATTAGAAACCATTAAAGCCACAGAACTACTAGTCATGGTATCATTGTGATTCGGGAGGCAAGAATGACAGGTTCCCCCTACCCCCACATGGAATATTCTTAATTTTAATGAAATGCTGATCAAAGCCAAACTGGGGGGGAAAACTCAAATTCTCACCTTTTCCTAACTATGATGATGAGAGTATACCTGTCAATACCGATGGTTAGGAAATGTGAGCAGACAGATAAGTGAACTCATGTTCTGCTTGCAGCCTTCCTATAGGCACCTGTGTGGGACCAGCGTGCTGGATAAGATAATCCCTGGGCCTATGAGCTGGCAGGCATTTTGCTATGAGAACACCCGCTTCTATGTGCCAGCATTGTTAGTTTAACTACATGGAAAACATGACTATTGTAAATCACAGTCTGTCTCAAACACTGCTTCTGCATGCTACTACTTTAATTTTAGAGATGTGAAGCTTACTGGAGCCTTTGTTCTTGTTGACGTAGGCTCTCTAAACTCAGCAAGACACTTTGGTGAGGAGTTTTCAAGCTCTGTGAGTGTCCTTGCCTTCAGGCAAGAGTGAAACAAAGGAACATGAATTTTTGGCATTAGGGCTTCAGTACTTTCATAAATGGTATCTGTGCAAAACTTTCCTTTTCCCTTTCCCTTTTGGAAGCAAAGCATGCCACACAGCAAGCACAGAAGGCTGGGCGGGTGGTTTAAAAAGATTGAAAAAATCCCTCCGGTGCTCCTAAACCTTAAAGCCCATGCAAGACTCTGTTAGTTTGCTGCAGGCCTCTAGTGAGAGGTGTGCATATGTGTCTTCTTGAACTACAGCTCCTGGGGTTGTGAGGGCGTTCATGGAGCTCTAGTCTGAAAACACAAATATGTAACATATACCTCCAGTTTATGGATTTGGGATATTTTGCTTCTGCATCTACTATTCAAAATTCCAGGAAATGGCCTGATACTGCTGCACAATAGCATGCTCATGTTGCCAGGAGGGAAAAGGATGCCAAATTTTACATAGCAAAGGGCAGCCTGAATGTTAATGACTCCAAAAGCAGCAGTCAAGATGCTCTATAGCACTGGTTCTCAAACTGGGGTTCCCAGATGTTCTTGTAATGCAACTCCCAGAAATCCTGGCAAGCACAGCAATTGATGAAGGCTTCTGGGAATTGCAGTTCAAAAATATATGGGGACCCCAGTTTGAGAACCACTGCTCTACAGGATAACCTTTTGTGTTCACTACCATCTACAAAGAGATATCAAGCAAGGGAAAATCCCAGAAACTTTCTTTTTTCATCAGTTAACCACTTCGCACTCCAATACAAAGCAATTGTGAGGGTTGTTTTTCAGGAAGTTCTCCAAGTATCTATTGCTTGGAGACACAAAGTAATCAAAATGCCTAGAAGAAATATGTCTTTCTGAATAACTGTGGGCACTCACATACATATCTGTGCATCTGGAAGGTATTCGCTTGTTAATCCCCAAGGAATTTACATGAATTTGGAGTGCTGTTGCCCCATGCAACCCAGTGCACAGTACACTTAGCCATCTGTATTAGGAAAGAAGTCTCAGTCATGTTCCTTCAGGGCCTATGTTCTTTTATGTTCAAGAGTGGAGCACAACACATCCATAATTTGAGAGAAGGCTAAAGGAAAGGTATGGATACTCATTGCAAAATCTCATTTTAAATCACTCTCAAGGGTGTGCAGTGTGGATCTTTCTTTGCAAAATGATTCTTACTGGTGATTTACTTGAGTCTTTGGGAGTGAAGTGAAATCGCTTAAATTAGGGCATCTGATTGGCTCACTCATTTGGATTGCAAACTTCATGTTAAATCAAATTCAACACCCCACCTTTATCTATTTGCAATTGTATGCTAATTCTCTGAAGATACATGGCAAAATGTCCCCCTTTCTGGAGGACTGTCACTGCATTGCTTTCTTTAAAGCAAACTTTTTTTAATTCTTTCCATAATGGCTGTGAACTTTGTTGACCTGTAATACTCCCTTGCCCATATGATACACTGTACTATCTGCCTAGCAAGCCTGCATCATGCATGTTCAATATTACAACAAAGTCCCTGTTTTTCCCATTTGAAAGGATCAATATTTTTGAGGATCAATATTTCAGCCTCTGCAGCCTGGATACTTTCCATTTTTTTAAAGCAACTAAGGCCAACAATTTTCTTTCAAGATAGGCAAGATTGGTGTTTTCAATTAATGTAATCAATTTTAAATCTGGGGTCATTTGGAGTTGCCTCTGTCTGAATTGGGAGGGATAGTTTTACATTTTTAAAAAATCATAACTTGAAAACTCCTTGTTCAAACCTCCTCGAATTTGGCATAAAGCAAGGACATGCTGTCTGTTGTACCTGTGCAAAATTTGTTGCCAATCTACAGCTCAGTTTCAAAGTTATAACTTTTTGTTTAGGCTGTTTCCAATTTTTAGATTTGCCTTGTAGAATGTTTATTTGCTGTGCTGCAGAACATGATAGCTGCACTCTGGTGTAACTATAATAAAATGTATTTCTAGTTATTCTTGTGTCTTGCCATTTTCTTCTAAGTGTAGGAACAACCTAATTCCCAGGGTTATTTTGAGAATAAAAGTGCCATGCATGCTGCCCCGAGATACTTGCTGTAAAGGTAATTATAAACCTACCTATTCACACAATATCCATTGCCTTCACAATGGCTCTGAAGCACACAGGCACATTTTTATTTGCCACAATTTGATAGTTCCTCAGTATGAACTCTACAAATCACATTATGCAACTTAATATGCAGAATGCACACTATTGCATATTCTGAATTCCTCAGCAAATTTGAAATGTCAATTCCATGGGTTTTGATTAGTGCAATTTTGAGTAGATTTCTCCAGAGATATTTGAAGCAGCAATGGCAAGTACAAAACTTGCAGGCATACAAATTCATTCATTTTGGTACTTATGGTGATGGCTACCTGATATTATTCATATAATTCACAGTACTCCCCACAAAGTAAGTTCTCCTTCTTCAAGTGGAAAACATTGGTAAAGAAGAAAGCTTATATCATTAAAAGGAAAGGAATAAATGGATGCAGTTCTTACATAAGAAACAATCATATTCAGAAACCAGTGAAAGAACATTTCAGTATCTCAGAACACTCTTCCTCAGACTTCAAGGTGGTCATCCTTGAAGAAAAAAAATTCCAAATGGAAACAAATGAGCAAGAATACATCAAGAAGTTCAACTCTAGCTCTAGTCCATTTCTCTTTAAGACTGTGTGTTTCACACATACTGATGGCAGCAAGCTAGTCCAGTTCTCTTATCATTTTCAACAGTTTGAAGAGAGGAAGGTCAGTATTATCTGTGTAGGTGTCCTATATGAACAAGAAGGTGTCAAAACTGAGGTTCTGCCTCATGGATAGAAGAGCTTTTATCTCTTCAGCCTGTCACCCTCATGTCTTGTTAGTGATGGTGGAGTGTCAGACAAGTGTACTGCTCTCATCACGTGGGAAGAACTTTAAGAATGACTGAGGAGGACTTCTATTGCTCTTGATTTGAACAAAAACAGGGGCTTTTTTAAAATGTCACTACATAGGTTAATCATCCATCTATGCAGGTTTATCTGTTTTGCCACCAGTGTTCCATTTCTATTTCCCAAGACCTTCTCAATTTTTATTCTGCACAATGTATATGGTTCCTATTATATATGACTTGGACAATGTATTTCTCCACCATATGTGTATTAATTTGTTTATCTATGTATAGATATACTTTTTGTCATCTGTCAGTGACCTTTAACAACCATTAATGGCCACAACCACTAAGACTGGGAACTACTAACTACCCTTAACAACCACTGTCATTCATCTTGCTAGATCTACCAGTGACCATGTTTCCATCACTCCTATTGTGTGTATACAAGTTTGTCTACTAAGGCCTTATTACATGCATCTGAAGAAGAGGGCTGCAGTCCACATAACCTTATATCAGATAAAACTTGTCAATCTTTAAGGTGCTACAAGACTAGTTGGTATTTTTGCTGCAACAGAATAACATGGCTAACTATCCTCCCTTGCAGGAAGTGTTTATAAGTGATTTCACTGAGAGGTACAGTAGAACAAGGCTTTCATTTTTGAAAATGAATTATGCCTTGGGCATCTCTTTGAGCTACAATGGATAGAAGCTGTTTCTAAAGCAGGACGCAGCCTTGCTGCTTTGATGTTTTCCACCATGAAAGGATGAAAGCTGTGAACACATTTTATCAATCTTTTGAGCTAGCCCATGCTAAAAGCAAGCTAAAGATATTCCTGATAATGGTTGTTTGGATGACAACCAGGAATAGCAATCTGGCTTGCACGGCACTTCAAATACACTTTTGTTGAATTACGGCATTGCTCACAATTCAGTATATGGTCAAGGTTATGAGCACTTCTCAGTTCCCTAAGCCCTCATTAATAGTACAGAGTTGTTGCTATTTAGGACTCTGACAGGTACATTTACCATCATATGCTCTCCACTGATTTCCAAGGCTAGTAAGGCACAGAAGAATAAATTACCTCATGATCATTCTAGGTTTCATCCTTCTCACTACTTAGTAACATAAAAGATGGAAGAAGGCAAGAGGGAATGGTGCTGAGAAGGAGTTTGGCTTAACTTCTAGACTGACAAATAGAACAAAAGAAGGATGAGGCACAGTGCTTCTATCCTGTGCCCCCCCCCCCATGAAAAGGAAGAAAAGAGGACACAGTACTGCAGATCAATATTTAGAAAGTGAATCAAAAGTTAGAAAGTGGAGAGCTGAAGTAAGAGGAAAATATGGAAATACTGTTTTTGTTTCTTGTATTTCTGAAAGGTGTTTTACTTGGTTTTAATTTGAGTGCCCTAACACTATTCAGTTTTTCAAATGTTTTAATTTTTTTATAGAAAAACCTGAACAGTTAAAAAATAAAAATAAAACTATATGGGGGAAATAGGTTTTACTTAGGTGTATAACAGTTCGAGGGGAATTTAACAAGATAGCTCCTATGTTGTATATTGAAGATTGTTACCAAGTCCACTTCAGTAAACAGTCCAGATTCCAGGCATTATGATAATAATTTATTTATTTTATTATTTAAAATATTTTTATCCTGCCTTTCTCCTTAAAAAGGACCCAAATGGTTTACATCATTAAATAATAATATACAGTATGTCCATGTATAACCTCACGGATCATTTCGTTCAGTCCAATTCTTCTCACTCATAGTATTACTGAGTCAAGCATCCCCCATCTTGTAACTGTGCATTTTCCCCCCTAGGTGCAGGACTTTCCACTTATTCCTGTTAAATTTCATTTTGTTGTTTCAGCTCAGTGCTCAAGCCTATCAAGATCTTTTTGAATTTTGTTCCTGTCTTCCAAGGTATTAGCTCTTCCACCCAATTTTGTTTCATCCACAAATTGGTAAGTATTCCCTGCACTCCTTCATCCAAGTCATTAATAAACATGCTGAAGAGCACCAGACCCAGGACTGAGCCTTGTGGTACCCCACTACCCTGTTTCCCCGAAAATAAGACCTAACCTGAAAATAAGCCCTAGTAGGATTTTTCAGGATGCTCGTAATATAAGCCCAACCCCAAAAATAAGCCCTAGTTAAGTGAAACCCTGCCCTCCACCATTGTACAGCAACCAGAAGATGACATGACTGTATTTGAATAAATGTAGATTGTTGTACATGAAAAAAATAAATCATCCCCTGAAAATAAGCCCTAATGCATTTTTGGAGCAAAAATTAATCTAAGACCCTGTCTTATTTTCGGGGAAACAGGGTAATTACCTCCTCTCAGTTTGAGAAGGAGCTCTCTGAGTGCAATTCTGTAACCAACTGTGTATCCACCTAACACTTGTTCTATCCAGTCCACACCTAGTTAGTTTGATAATCAGAATATCATGGGGCACTTTTTCAAAGGCTTTGCTGAAGTAAAGATATATTACGTCTACAGCATTACCACCTTCTACCAGGGAGATTACCTGATGAAAACATGAGATAAGATTAGTCTCGCAGGATTTGTTCTTATAAACTACAACAATTCCAAGATCCTTCACACCTGTAGTATCACTGAGACAAGTATCTCCCATCCTGTAACTTTTTTTTCCTCCTAGGTGTAGAACCTTGGACTTATCCTTATTAAATGTAATATACAGTTATGTGAAAAAGAAAGTACACCATCTTTGAATTATGTGGTTTTACATATCAGGACATAACAAAAATCATCTGGTCTTTAGCAGGTCTGAAAATTAGGTAAATACAACCTCAGATGAATAACAACACATGGCATATTACACTGTGTCATGATTTATTTTATAAAAATAGAGTCAAAATGGAGAGGCTGTGTGTGAAAAACTAAGAACACCTTATGATTCAATAACTTATAGAATCATTTTTAGGAGCAATAACTTCAAGTAATTGTTTCTGTATGATTCTATCAGTCTCTCACAGCATTCTGGAGGAATTTTGGCCCACTCTTCTTTACAACATTGCTTCAATTCATTGAGGTTTGAGGGCATTTGTTTATGCACAGCTCTCTTAAGGTCCCACCACAGCATTTCAATTGGGTTAAGTCTGGATTTTGACTGGGCCATTGCAACACCTTGATTCTTTTCTATTTCAGCCATTCTGTTGTAGATTTGCTGGTGTGCTTGGGATCATCGTTCTATTTCATGACCCAATTTCAGCCAAGCTTTAGCTGTCGGACAGATGGCCTCACATTTGACTCTAGAACACTTTGGTATACAGAGGAGTTCATGGTTGACTCAATGGCTACAAGGTACCCAGGTGCTGTTGTTGCAAAACAAGCCCAAATTATCACCCCTCCGCCACCATGCTTGACAGTTGGTATGAGGTGTTTGTTCTGATATGCTGTGTTTGGTTTTTGTCAAATGTGGCACTGTGCATTATGGCCAAACATCTCCACTTTGGTATCATCTGTCCAAAGGACATTGTCCCAGAAGTATTGTGGTTTTCTAGAGCAACTTAACAAACGTAAGTCATGCTGCCATGTTCTTTTTAGAGAGAAGAGTCTTTCTCCTGGTGGCCCTTCAAAATAAACCATACTAGTTAAGTCTTTTTCTCATTGTACTGTCGTGAACTTTAACATTTAACATGCTAACTGAAGCCTGTAGAGGTAACTCTTGGGGGTTGTTTTGCAGTTTCTCTGAGCATTGCACAGTCTGATCTTGGAGTGAATTTGCTTGGATGTTCACTCCTGGGAAGTTGCAACTGTCTTGAATGTTTTCCACTTGTGAATAATCTTCCTCACTGTACAATGATGGACTTTAAATTGTTTAGAAATGCCCAGCTTGATGGGCAGCAACCATTGCTTCTCTATGATTGTTGCTGATGTGTTTCCTCCTTGCATTGCGTTAACACACACCTGAATGCTCCAGACCAGCAAACTTCTAAAACTTCAGCTTGTATAGAGGTGGTCACACTTGCTGATGATCAATCACTCAAGGGCATTTGGTTAGCAGCACCTGGCTGTTACTTAGCCTCTTAATTCCTATGGAAGCAGTAAGAGTGTACTTAGTTTCACACATGGCTTCTCCTTTTTGGCTTTATTTTTGTAAAATATATCATGACACGGTGTAATATGTCATGTGCTGTTGTTCATCTGAGGTTGTATTTACCTAATATTCAGACCTATATATTCAAACCACTCTGTCTCTTTGTAAATCACAATGCAGGAGCACATACAACATTTATACATTTATATATAAACACAAAAATTAAAAATGTTTATGTGTGTGTGTGTGTAGATATATATTTAAGTCTATGTTTGCAATATGCATTTAAAAATGTATAAATATATATAGTGCCATAGAAGAAGGGTGTTACATGTGCTCATACACTGTGGTTTTCAAATATACTTTGCCCAAAGAAAACCAGCACTTTTACTTATGATACAGACAAAGAAACAGATAAAGTTGAAATACCCCAATCCTAACTTTAATTCCTCGGTATTTTACATTCCAAGGTTCTGGTGAAAATATGAACTTTGAGGAAAGAAAAAAAAAGAGCTTTGATCATGACATAAGAGAAATAACAATGCCTTCTGCAAGGAATTTTGGTAGTCTATAAATGTATACTGAAGAAGTGGGAAGAACAATGAAAACTTAGGGCAGTCTTAGCACTGATATTGTTTAGTAACATCTGATCTCATAGACTGTGCACCTCAGGTCTGGGGTGAACCCTATTTCTTTCCTGTATGTAAAGTGTAATTCCCGATTAACACTTTCCCTTACTCAAGCAGTGCTCTTCAAAGGCCCCTTGTGGAAGAAGGGTGCTCTTACATATCTACTGCATTTATCTTAGGTTGGGGAGGTTTCCTGTGCAGATATGATGCGATCGTTTCTTCCACCAGCACTGGGAGTGTGCAAGATCCTGCAAGTTACTCCTTGAGTGTAGTAAGCCACATGCAGGAAATATGGAGCTGAGGAAACAATGGTGCTAATTTGGGGACAAAGAGCCAAGGCAGTAAGGTGGTAGCCACTATACAATTTAAAGCTGAATAGTTTAAAGTGATTTCATGCAGCTCTCCACAGTTCCTGAATTACCTTGAACTAGCACTCCTAACTGATCCATTCCATTTAAGAATGGAAAACTAGTGAGTGGGAGACTGAATTCATAAACGCGGGAATTAACCGGACGGCTGTCTTGTTGAAATGTTTAGCATCATAGGTCTCGAAAGATTTTTCTGAGAGTGCTGTCCAAATACCTGAATTGAAAGAACTCATGTTTCTACCTCCTGCCAGAAATTATTTCACCAAAAGGTTCTTAAACAAAGAATACAGACTTAGACAAGTACCTTAACTGCAGAGAGAGGCAGAAGCTTATGAGGCACTGAAAATAGAAAGTAATAAAATCATTGACAAACAAAACCTGGGATATTGGGGCTAGTTATGCATACTTAAGGCCATTGAAATAAATTACTAACAGTTTTCACATTGCAAATATGCAAGTTATTACTTCTAAAATGAGACAGTGCCACTTGTCACTTTTCTACAAACATAACATTTTATACACAGATTGAAGAGCTGATGGCTATGAATTTGAACTTAGATTTCTATTTCTACATTATAATATATGGGATGTAATATTATTCAGTTTTAGATAGTTAAGAAAAAGGAAGCAAAACTGTCCTGTATCATTTTATCACTTTATTACCACTGCAGCCTTCATTTCCTTGAAAGATGACAAGGCTGAATGCACCAAGTTATCTCTTTTTTTATTCTTCCAGCAACTCTGTGAGGTAGACTTAGATTTTTAAAACAGTAGTGATATGCCTAAGGCACCACTAGTAGAGATGGGCATGGGCCAGGAAAATGGTGGTTTGTGATGGTTCATGGTTCATTAATATTCACAAACCACAAACCATGAAATTTTACAAATTTTACAATGAAATGAACCATTTTGTGGTTTGTGCAGTTTGGAACTTCCAAGAGAGGTAGAACAGTCCATGCATGAGTTAGAGATGCCAACATTTCAGCAAATCTTCAGCTGACATTGTTCACCACAGTCACCAGGATTGGCAAAGATTGGATTTGGAATGTTTGAGTTATAGCCCCCCCCAAAACAGCCCCCACAGGATAGAAAACCTCCATGCCTCTCCTTTTCCACACTTCAGTTGAACATCTCTGCATCCTGAGTGAGTCCTGATAAATGTGTCAAAAATTTAAAAACTAAAAAGCAAAGCAAAGCCAAAACCAAAACCAATGAACCAATGAATCCTTAGGTGCACCTTTTTAGTGTGATCTACTGTTATGTCTACTGCAACCTTAAAACCTGTGTCACAAAATTTGAGGAAGTGTACAGTCTGAAGGAAAGCAACATTCTGGTCCATTTATTTATGTGCTGAGAAAATGTGAATTTGATTAGTCCAGTTGAAAATGAAGACCAAAAATATCGTTCAACAACTTTACTACGGACTATACTATAATACCTCTTGATGGGCAATAAATGGCTAGACAGGAAAGTACACTAAATCCACAATTTTGTACACTTCCTTGGGCAAACTTCATTTAGATTTATTGATGAGCAAACATATATATGCATAGGAACTTGAAACTATCAGATCATGAACAGAGATTAAACCAGTTTCCCATTATAGATGAAAGGGGAATCTGTGGTGAAAGCAAGCCTAGACTCTTTCTATTACAGCCCATGAAAGAAGAGAGAGGGGAAGACAATACCCAATCTCAGTCTAATAAGCTTAGGCTTTTTTTTTTTTAATGAGCACTGTTACATATGAACTGGGCAATGAAGTTTCCTCTGAAGCTTTCTTTGCTTGTGATATTGAATAAGAAGAGCCATGCTGCTATACACTCCAACATACTGCTCACACAATGACCAATCAGTTGTCCGTAGGGAACCCACTACAAGGACATGAGTGCAACTACATCCTATTTCATGTCCTCCACTACTTAATATAGATACAATATATCCTGTAAACCTGTACCAATACTACTGCAATAATAAACACTTCGATATCAGCCATTTCCAGGAATTGTGTTTTAGCCTTCCAGAAACCTTGAGAGTTAAATAGTTTTTGCAAGCTTCTTACTGCTTTTCCCACAAAATGGTCAGTGTGCATAAACTGACCCAAATTGCCTTTCACTGAGAGGTGAGCCATGACTATCTGGATAGCTCAGTGGTTTAGGAATCTGGCTGTGGAGCCTGAGGTTGGGAGTTCAATTCCCCACTGTGCCTCCTACACAGGGGCTGAATTCTATGATCCAAAGGGTCTTTTCCAGCTCTAACCTTCTAAGATGATTTTGATTTTGAAAGTCTAAAACTCAACAAAGTCTGGCTCCCAGCACTGAAAAACACAGCCTGCAAAAGGCCAACGAACTCTACCCAGCCACAAGGACCAGTGATCACTGCACACAAAAGACCAGCTAACGACACCCATCAATCACAGTGACAGATAATCTCTCCCCCTTATCACAACAATACACCCACAACAAAAAACACGCTGATCACCATAATCACCCAATCTCCTGAAAAGGACAAAAAGCTGATCCCACAGCTATAAATACTCAACTATCGCACAAACTGCACCAGAGCACAGACAGAGTTCTAACTCCTGTCCTCTGAAGATGCTGGCCACAGAGACTGGTGAAATGTTAGGAAGAAAAACCTCAAGAACATGGCCAGACAGCCCGAAAAACCTACAACAACCATGATTTTGATTGCTTCCGCCTATTCTAGTAGGCTGCTATGAGCAACCACATGTATTTCCTTATCCTTACTTAATGTGCTTAGCTTTTCTCTCCAGCAACAAAGCCCTTGTTGACTTCACTGGATGACATTTTTGAATGAGAGGTCAGGAGTTCAGAGCAATTGCCCTTTTAGATTTTCATCTGTAATTCTGAAAACAATCTCATTCCTTATCATCCTGCTCATCAGGGAGCTGAACTCACACCTATTTTCTGTTTACTTTTTGTTCAATGAAGAATAGTTTAATGATATCTGTCTGAAACATTGCATGATTGCAGAATACGCATTTCATAAATGCTGGATTTTAGGCAGGCCCAAAACCCACATTTCACCAATGCCTCAGTAGCATACTCACCTTTGTTAGAAGTAAATATATCCAATACCATTATGACACTTCCCCACTTCTATGGAAATGTTCTTTTTTGCTTTCTCCAGATAAAAGGTTCTGGTTATGTATTTTTTATAGTTAATATTTCACTTTTATTTCAAGAAATTTAATATGGTGCATATGGTCCTCATATTCAAGTTTATCTTCTAAATGCTATCCTGTGTGTTTGTAAGAGAGTGTAGGGACAGACAAGAATTTTGTTGGATTCAACAGTATGATGATATGAGTATTTTCATATTTCAGGGGACTCATGTGAATAGAGGTACCTTGTCTCAAGAATGTACAGATATGTGAGGCTTAGAGGCATTTTTCAGAGAAACAAAATACATGCATATACTTTTAAAATGGGAATGGCTAAAATGTGTACAATATATGAACAAAGAAGGTTTACTCAATGAGGAAATCTGTAGATAGGTAAACGGCATTAGTAAATGTATGTGGTAAAATATGTGTGTACATTATGTAAACTGTATAAATAAATGAGTGCATCTAGAAGAAATATATATGCATTTTACCATGGTGAGAAACAATAAAAACTTGCCACCTGATATGAAAGAAGAACCGCTAGAAATGTAAGTGGGATCTGGAGAAATGCAATAAAATGAATATTTGCTTTTATTTCTCTTGTGTGCTGTCAAAGGCCAAATAAATTAGTGCTAGATCAAATGAATACTGAACTCTGTCTATATGCAAAAATGTCTGAAGTGAGGCTATAATACTTTGGGCATAGCATGAAAAGGCAAGATTCACTAGAAAAGACAATAATGCTTAGAAAAGTTGAAAGCAACAGGAGAAGAGGAAGACTGGATTTAAGGTAAATTGACTCAATAAAGGAAGCCATGACCATGAGTTTTCAAGAGCTGAGAAGAGTTGTTAATGATGGGACTTTTGAAGGTCACTAATTTCATAGGATCGCTGTAAGTTGTAAGCACCTTAATGGCAATGTGCAGTCATATGCATGTTTCTACTTAGGTTGTGGGAAATTTAGCTTATACACAAGAGACAAATCATGCATGCAAATTACGCATCAACATTGAGAAATGGGCTACATAAGCTGTACAGGAGTTGAACAAAGACCTATCCCACATGGGATGCAATTTTAGTTTAAAGCTGGCTCTACAGCCAAAAGTGTTTGCAGGTCAGCTATAACAGGATAATAGGAATACAAGAATTAAGAGGTCAGATGATTAAAAAAAAAGATTTTATGAGAGAATAAAATGGAGCCCATCATATTGGCAGACTCTTAGCTAGCAATAATGAAAGTAAATACCGCTATAAAGGTAAGTTATGAATTCACTTAAGAATACCCTTTGGTATGTCAACCCTTTGGATGATAAATATCCAGATGCATAACAGCATCTTATGAAAAGGATCCCTGAACAAATTAGTCAATTATTTTCCTCTGTTATTCTTCTGTGACCTGGCAACAAAGGAGATACTTTCAAAAAGCTGGTGTTTACAAGGTGACAAATATTCCCACATCTTCTTTGTTACTTTGCAGCAGTATTGAATGAAATGATTCCATCTCCCTGAAGAGACAATGATCACAGTCAGGGAGTCCCTCTGTGTGCAAAACTACCACCTTTATTTCCTGAGGTAGGTCCTCTAGGCTTCAGGAGTGCATAGTCAGCCCCATAGACAAGCGTGAACCTTAAAAGTTACCTTTGATTTGCTTCCAAAGCAATAAGACATAGGCTTTGTGTTTTCTTAGAATGCACATCAGCCTTACCAAGTAGGACAGTAGGACCTTTTAACTTACAGTAGCAACTGATACAGGAGGAAGATGAAGCCATATTTTAAACTGTCTTGTATTTTTCCACTGTCAATGCAAATACCAGACACCCTGGGCCTCAGCTTTGGAACCATTCACACCTAGCTGATAGCAGTGGTCGATAGCATTTATGGCCATTTAGAATAACAAAAGGCCCCTCTGTTCTACCCAAAGATGCCATACAAAAGGTAACATATGGCCAGATGGCCAGGCATTGGAATGTTGAGGGAAGGAAGGCAGCAATAATTATTGCAACAAGTACCAGTGAATCACCTCTTGAAGGCCATACACCCAGGCCCAGGAAGACAACACTAACATATCAATAGATAAGGGGAAATAGATACTCTATACCCCAGACTTTCAGGCGCATCCCAGAAGTCATCATGGGCATAGGTCAAGGGGAGATGGGGCACCCTATGCATATTTTCACATAACCAATAGACTGGCTTAATTGGCACCAATTATCCAATGAGGAGCAGGATCCAAAGTTGGAATACAAATGACCAATAGAATTGTAGTACTTTTATGACTCTTTGTTTGTAACCATTATAAAATATATGTACTCTTTTTGTTCGGGATCTCCTCTGCTTTTAAGAGGAGGCCCGGCTGACCTTTTCTTTGCTGCTATTCAAATAAAATTGGGCCTTTGGTTCAGCTGTTGCGTCTATGCCTGATTCCTTGCCAGAGAATTATAGAACCCAGATTTGGCCGGTAACACAACCATTAACTTTCTTTCATCCACACTGGATTTAGATAGTTCTGCTGTATCAAGAGACTAGATCCTTGTTGAAGAATTATATTTGTTTTATTAAGAAAATAAAGTTTCATTAGAATACAGCTGTAGCTTTAAAGCATAAGCACTGAACATTTTCAGACTATTACAATGTTTAAATAAACTTACAATTTCTAATTAAAATAAAAACAGCTGGGTAATCATCTTTGCTCTATGTCCTACATGCTGGCATCTAGAAGCTGGGCTATTTCCCCCCCCCTTCTTCCTGAAAAGAAAAACAAGCCTCTCTGTCTCACATTCCACAGCATTCATGGACTGGACCGTTTCTTCTACATACACAAACCCTCTCATTTTGCATCTCTTTAGGACCTCCTCCTTCATTACACTTTCAAGCTGACATCCAATTAAGTCCAAGTAGGCGTAATTCAGAACACTCCGATCTCCACCCAAAGTTCTCATGATCCGAGCTCCAGGTGTCTTATCTTCTCCCAGTTAGTGGTTTTTGTTGCGTCTCTTCTCTCTGGACTGTCCGACCTTGTGACGTTGACAAACAACTCTGCATAACAAGCTCATGAAAAACATCTCTTTCTGAATTCATCTTACACAGAACCTAACAGACTCCATTTTAGTATTTAGTATAACTACAATTCCCAGTTTCCTTCCATTTCCTTACATTGAACATTATGTTAATCATTTATTTTAAGAAGGTGGAAAAAGTCATTTAAAAATTCTCATGGGTTTTGTTTCCTTCCACCTCTGTTAGTTTGAAAAAAAATATTCTCAATTGTGAACTTATAAAATATGTTTATTGGAGCAATTCTCACACACCCACATTTTAGTGTCTGTCTCTCTTATAGTAAGAGTCACAACTCTTGCCTCCATCCTAGCAGTAACGGTTCTATATGTACCTCCATCCAGTCTAAGAGGAGCCAAGTGAAGCCTAGCAAGAAGCAGGGATCTCATTTAACATTGCTTACTCAAGTAGTGATGACATTCCACAGCAGAAGAAAAAAAAACCCCGAAGATTAAAAAAAATTGCAAGCATTCATGGGAATTATTATAAAAGAGGTTTGAAAGATACAGATAGTAATGTTGCACCTGGTTTTATTATTTTATAAAAAGACTTCATGAGAAGATTGCCCATCCTTCCCAAAAAGTGCAATACAGTAGCCCAAATCCTGTTGCCTGATGTAGTAAATCACACTAGAGTAGATCCACTAAATCAATGAGGATTTGGTGAATCAGCTCTTCTGTAAATTCCATTAATTCAAATGGGCAATTCTAACTATGACTAACTTACCATAATAAGTTGCAGTTAGAGGAGCCCCATTTGAATCAATGCAACTTGACTCACCAACTCTTCATTGATTCAATAGGACTACTTTAGTGTGATTTACTATATTAATCAACGGTTTTGGCCACTGATATGCAAAATATGAAATGGGAGAGGAACATCCCCCTCCCAACACACAACAACCATACTGGCATAAGACAACTGTTTTGCCAGGGAAAGTGATGGTGCTGACTGTGACCCAGCTATTCCTAAGAGCTCTGGTAGAGCTTCTTCCTCTGTTTCAGAACTCACACTCATTACATGAATTGACAAATTATCAGTGACATTTATTGAAACAGGGGAAGGGTTAGGGGGCAATGAATCTTCTCTAACAACACCAGCACATTCAGTCCTTTTCACAAGTCCAGTTCCTGTTCCACCACTGGGACTTTTCCTGGTTCCCTTTATCAGATCAGTCCTTATCTCTGTACTAGACTATCTCTAATACAGAGTCCAGTGACTTAGTCAAAGTATCTCTGGACTGTCTGAGACTTGGTCCTTGGAGATTTTGGTTTAGGAAGGATGGATGGTATGCCCACACTGAGGGCAAATAAGACAACTTCTGTTGCTGGTTGCTTTCACCTTCGGAGATTCCTTCAGTTTTCAGGCTCTGTCCTCATTTTCATGCCAGGATAGACAAGAGACTCCCTCTAGTTGTCTCTCCTTCCCTCCTTTCTCTTTTCTCATTGTTACCACTCTCCCCAGTGGGAAGGTTTGGGAGATGGTTTGGTTTAATTCTTGGCAGCTTCCCTTTGGGGACTTTGTACCCAAACCCTTCTCCACAGATCTGCCTTATAAATGTCATCCCACTCTCACAGGATCTCTTCTTCTAGTGACTTTTCCGGAGCATCTCCACATACTTCCTCTTCCCATAACCTATCCACTCCTTCTTGTCTAGTTTCTCCCTCAGTTCCCCTGAGTTGAAGTCCTTCTTTTCACTTCTCCCCAGTCCATCTCCTCAGGGTACCTCCTTTTAAGGGTTATCCCCTCCCTCCTTCTCCTCAGATACTTCTCTTTCTTCAGCTCCATCTATCTTCTCCACTTCCATTCTCTCCTTCCAAAAATGTTTCTTTTCCCTTCCACCTTCTGTACCTCTGTTTGCTTAAGTGTTATAGTACTAATAACCCTTTCTTCTTGGGTAAGAGCCCTTTTTATATGCTCAGACCACCAGGGGCAAGCTATTTCCTGCCAATCCTCTGAGACTCCTTCCCTTCTCCTCATACTATCAAGATTACCCTGCCTTCCATTTGAGTGATCATGCTATGGCTGTGAACCTCTGCCTCTGGAACGCTTCTATGATCTGGGGGGGTCAGTGGAATGGTCTCTATAGATGTCATTGCGAGTGTTCCGGGTCCCTGATCTGAGGCGGCAGCGCTCCGAAGGGGCAGTCCTGTCCCTATCCCCTTCACACTGATTTTCTGACTTTATAACTTAGGGCTTCAGGGCAATAATATCTCTGTTGCAGTGTGATTTATATGAGCATTCCTGCATAACATGCCACCTTTATCTGTAAGGCTAAATATCTGGCCCAAATATACAGGGACAGTTTTCATTTCTGTAGTAGAGGGGAGCTGACAAAATACCCAGAGTTCTTTAGATATGAAGGGATACACTTCTCCAGACAGAGATATTACCTCTGACTAAAGGAAATCATCCACTGTTTTCATGGCAGAATCAACAAAGCTAATGCTGTCACTAGGCCATCAGGAAGAGATCATAGTTCACAGCATAGTTCCTGTAATCCCCTCCTTAAAGCCTGGGGCAGTCCACTGCAGAGACAGCCATCAGCCTCACTCCTAAATTGGTGGCATGAACAATTAAATTGTGTTCACTGTTCTGGACTGCTCTTTGTCACTAGATTAAATAGAAAAGCTGGAATAAAGAAGTGGCTATCAACAACACTACCTTGTTTGCCTACTTTTATGCCAAATCCATAGAAGATGAAAACAATTTTATTTACTTGTTTACTGAGGTTCACATTTCAACTTTTAATACAATTCAGTACAATCCCCACAGCAGCCAGCTGTGTGTTGGGGATCCTCTCCCAGATTAATATTTTGCATATAATTGTATAGCATTTGCTGGAAAAGGTGGACAATATTCTCCTGAAGTCTTTTCTATAAAACAATAAAGGCAAATAAATAAGCAATAAAAGCAATAAAACAAACAAACAAACAGATGCATCAATATTATCTGAAGCTTTCAAACTGCTTTCATAACTATTCCCATGCATACCTACAACCTTTCTTTAATGTGTTTTTAAGAAAAACAATAAAGGCAAACTTACACCAAACTTAAATATCTGTGTACTAAAAACAGTAATATATTTAGCAGCAAACAACCAAGATGAGGCAGCCAAACAGAAGTAAATGACCTGAGATAGGAAAAAAAATAGATAGATAGACAATTAGATAGATAGGTACATCATAGTGGCTTTATGTGGAAAAAGGATACGAGCACTTAGAAGGTACCAGTGTAATAATTATTATTCTTTTACTATACTAATATGATTTTCTCCTCATAAGTGTGTATTCAGTGGGTTTCATGAAAAGATTAATAACTCAAATTTGTGAATCTTTGCTTCCTATTCATAGGACTTAATATTCCATCACAAATGATTATTGGTACCATCATGTTACCATCTCAAGCAAAGAATATTTTCGTAGAATAGGTATTAGTTCAGGTAATAAAACATCCCTCTCTTGAAAGCCATTTTATTTCTCTTTTCTGTGAATTTTAACCAGAGCTGTAATCATGCCATTACTGTAATAAGTGAAGGAAGTCTTGATGGCTACAATATAGTAAAGGTTTAATCATATAAGCCATGCACCTACATTTCCAAAGGGCATCTGACAGCAGAAAATGAGATGGTCATGGGATGGGTGCATGATTATCTCTTGTAAGTAGAAATGTCTAGTCTTTTTTTTCCAGATTGTTCCTCCCATTATAGAGCATAATATTTAAACAATTACAAAAATACTCAAGAAAAATACAGTGAAAAGCATGTAACTACTAAAATATGATGGCAAAACCAAGAAGTGGAACTACGCTGAAATGCTTCTCCATTGCAGGGCACTCAGTGAATAAGGTTTACCATAACCACATTTCTAATTCATTCCAGCTTCTAAAAAATGTTCCACTTGTAACATATAGTTTTGGCCAGATACAGATTGATAAACAACCAAAGAAAGACTGGAGGCAGGGTTTGGGCAGGTGGGTTGTTGGGCAGGGGGTATTTCCAGGTGAGTATTTTGGGTCTATGCATCATGAGGTCAATCTCAGTTTGGTACTAAGTAACATTACCAGAGAGTCATTACAAGGGAATACATGGTTCACTTTATGCAGGGAGGGAGGGAGGGAGGGAGGAAGAAAGGAGGGCAGGCAGGTAGTGAGGCTTTTAGGAAAGAGGATAAAAAGCATTTCAGCTGAAATGCTATGGTGATTTTAAAAAGGTGTTGAAGGGAATATGTCAACTATCTCATCTTTAACTTCTAATTTTCCCCCATAGAGGTAGGACCTGGAGAGGCAAGGAAACAAGCTACCCTGTGCACAGTCCTAAGAAGCACCCACACCTGAACTTCCATTCAGAGAAGAAGTGGGAGCCTCAAATGTCAAGACGCCCTTGGCTTTGACAGAAATTCCTGAAAAGAGTGAGGCAGGCACTGGAGCTGGCAATGTAGAAGGGGACTCCTAGGTTCAGAAGAGAACTCTTATGCCCACGCAGAAAGCTGCTAAATCTAAACTCCCTATATTTATCTCTTCCAGGTTGCTGGCTTTGGAAAACACATTGGACCACAAGGAGTAGTGCCCACAGTAGACTGGCAGGTAAGGTGGCAGTTCTAGGATAAATAAAGAAACTTCAGGATTGATTAAAGGATGTCATAAAACTTTAGAAAGTCCTCTTAAAATGTCTGAAAGTTTCCCTACATATCATTGATATTGGTAAGTCTTTGGACCTGAGACTCAAGTCTGAGTCCAAGTCTTTGGTATCAAAACTTGTGTCAGGTCCCAAGTCCCAGTCCTTTAGTCTGAGTCCCAAGTCTTGGACAGAAGCCAGGAGGGGACATGCACATGTGCATAGAGAGCAGGTCTGGCTTCCCTTCCCAGAGTCGGCCCTTGCCTCTGCACGTGCTCAGAAACTGCATGCTGCCTTAGAAGAGAGCAGCAGGCTTGGCTTTCCTTCCAAGAGCCAAGTCATGAGTTCCCATCCATGCTACATATTTAAATAATAAATAATAATAATGTGCCATCAAGAAAATTCTGACTTATGGTAACTCTTTTCAGGGTTTTCCAGGTAGAGAAAACTCAGAAGTGGTTTACCATTCCCCGTCATTTGGGGCATCTTGGGACTGAGCAGCTTGCCCAAGGCCACACAGGCTGGCTCTACTCACAATGGGGAATCGAACTCCCAACCTCTGGTTCTGCAGATAGATACCTAAACCACTAAGCTATCCAGAAACTGGAAAATGTTATCCATTATGCCACTAGAGTAACTGTATTCTGACTCACTACATTACTTTTGAAATATAAATTTATTAAACACTTTTTACTAAAGAAAAGTGAGTCATTACATGTAAATGTGTTATATATATATATTGCTCCTTACAAGTTCTGGTTCTTACCCATTACATGAGAATTTCATATGTTTATAATTGTGGCACAGCAAGGGATTCTTTCTTTTCCCACTGTTACCACTATTGTGAACAAGATAATAGCATTAGGACAGAATATGAAGAAGCAGAATGGTTTCCTATAGGCAAAGGTCAGACAAGGGTGGATCAGGGGATACAGGGAATGCTAATCAAATTTGCAGACAATCCAAAATTGGGTGGAATAGCTAACAACATGGACAGCAGAAACAAAATTCAAAATGATCTAGATAGGCTTGAGCACGGCTGAAAACTACAGAACGAAATTCAACAGGGATAAGTGCAGAGTACTGCACCTAGGAAAAAGAAATCATACACACAGTTACAAGATGGGGCATACCTGGCTCAGCTATACTACAAGTGAGAAGGATCTTGGAGTCATTGTAGATCACAAGCTGAATATGAGCCAACAATGTGATGTGGCTACAAAAAAGGCAAATACTATTTTAGGCCGCATTAACAGAAGTATAGTCTCCAAATCCCATGAGGCACTAGTTCCTCTCTATTCAGCACTAGTTAGGCCTCAACTTCAGTACTGTGTTCAGTTCTAGACACCACACTTCAAGAAGGATGCCAACAACTTAGAACAAATTCAGAGGAGGGCAATGAGGATAATTAGGGGGCTGGAAACCAAGCCTTATGAGGAAAGACGGGGAAAAACTGGGCATGTTTAGCCTTGAGAAAAGAAGACTGAGGGGTGATATGATAGCACTTTTCAAATACTTGAAAGGCTGTCACACAGAGGAGGGGCAGGATCTGTTCTCAATCATCCCAGAGTACAGGACATGTGACAATGGGCTCATGTTATAGGAAGCCAGATTTCAGTTGAGTATCAGGAAAAACATCCTAACTGTTAGAACAGTATGGCAATGGAACTAATTACCTTGAGAGGTGATGAGTGCTCCAACACTGGAGGCATTCAAGAGAATTTTAGACAACCATCTGGCAGATATCCTTTGATTTATATTCCTGCACTGAGCAGGGGGTTGGACATGATGGCCTTATAGGCTCCTTCCAACTTCATGATCCTATGATTCTATGATTTATATAATTTCTTCAATCAGAACACACAGTATATAGAAAGCTGGATTAGAAATTGATTTGAACTGAAATCTGAAGGAAGAGTGAAAATTGGTGGAAGAAACATCAATAATTTAAGATATGCAGATGATATCTTACTAGCAGAAAGCAATACTTGAAATGACTTTTAGTGAGAATGAAAAGAAAAAGCAGGACTGCAGCTGAATGTTAAGAAAACAAACAAAAAATATGAGTATAGAAGAACTGCACTGCTTTAATGTTGACAATGAGGAAAATGAAGTTGCTAAAGACTTTGTATAATTTGGTTCAGTCAGGAGACTGCAGCCCAAAAATCAGAAGACTGAGACTTGGAAGGGCAGCAGTAAAGAAACTAGAAAAAAGCATCAAGTGTAAGGATGTGTCCCAATTACTTTGTATGGATGTGAAAACTGGACAATGAAGAAGACTGACAGAAAAAAATGATTTGTTTGGAATATGGTGCTTTGCAGAGACACTTGGCTACCAGAAAGACAAATAAGTGGGTGCTCGATCAAATCAAGTCTGAACTTTCTCTGCAAGCAAAAATGCCAAAACTGAGGCTGTCATACTTTGGCCACATCATGAGAAGACAATATTCACTGGAAAAAGTAATATGGCTAAGAAAAATTGAAGGCAGCAAGAAAAGAGGAAGAATATTTATGATGTGTATTGATTCAATAAAGGAAGCCACAACTTTGAATTTACAAAAACTGAGCAAGGTAATTAATGATAGGACATTTTGGAGTTCACTCATTCGCAGGGTCATCATAAGTCAGGGTGAGATGGCAGCATCTGACAGTAGCAACATCATTAAAGAACTACTGAAATCTGCAAATGATCCTGAGAATAACTTTCCATGATGAAGTAAGATCCATGGGGGTCTGTCATCCTTTTGCCTCAGGAGTGCCCCTTGGAATGATGCTGTGGAATTCTGCAGTGTCAGACCTAAATTCTCTTTGTTGCAGAGTGTCATCTGACAGCCAACTGACAATTCCAGCCACTGAGCTATAGTTGGCTAAAAATGGGGGAGGAGGTAAGATGTCCTTGCCCCCCCCCAAAAAAAACTTCTGGGCCAGTTCTAATCCCTTGCAACAACAGTACAAGCAAGCAAGCAATCACAATATGAGAAGGATGTTTTGTTCCAGCTTTATAGTGTATCCCTATAATAAATGGTTTCACGTTGAATCTGCTTCCATTTAGTCTTTTTAGCTTAAATCCAGGGAAATGTAAAATAAGATTATATCAGCACAAACTCACTTAACTTACTCTTAAAAGTAAAACTTCTTCTCTTCAGTACAATGAACTAGATGGGCACAATTATTTACTGGTTCTGCCTTGCCTATGAGGAAAAGTTGTTGTTCAAGTATCTCTGAAACTGAGGCATTCAGATGAGAAGGAAATGTTGAAATCCAGCATATGTCAGAGAATATCACAAACATTTGTCTGTAATAGAGGTGGGCACAAACCAAAAAAACTGACCAATCGGGATGGTTTGTGGTTCATGGATAGCCATGAACCACAAACTATGAACCTTCATGAACCCCCTGAAAAATGAACCAGTTTGTGGTTCATTTATTGAGTTTGTGCCAGGAGGGACCACCTGCCTGCCCACCCCTTTCCACTACCCCCAATGCTTCTCTACCTGTTCTTGCTGGTCTGGGAAGGGAAGCTGTCTCACTGTCTCTGCACATGCACCCACCTATCAGCTGGGTGGCAAGCACATGCACAGAGCAGCGGGACTGGCTCCTGGAAGCAGCGGAGGAGGTGGTAGCAGCAAGACCAGGTAGGAAGGCAACAGAGTATATCGATACAACCATGTTTTCAGTGAGGATGGGGGAATGTTGTTCTGTGTTTTGAATTTCCTTGCTTTTCAGAGTAGGCCTTCAACTATACATTTTTTTTCTTTCTGCAAAATATTTAGCTTTAAAATACTGGCTGAAATTCAGTAGCAAGTTGCTACTAGAGTAGGTTCTTTGAATTAGTGTAACTTACCATTGATTCACAACATCTGCATTCAACAGGCCTCCTCTAGTTGTGACTTACTGCAGGATTGCATATTTTTAATGGATTTATGTTTTTATTTATTATATTTGTATCTCTGGGTTTTGTATTTTGTGTAAACTGCCCAGAGTAGACATGTTCTAGATGAGTGGTATATAAGTCTAATAAAATAAAATAAATAAATAAACAGGGGCAGTAGAAAGGAAGCAGGCAGGCATCTGTTTTGCTGAAGCAAAATGAAGTGCCAGGCGGATGAAAGTTCAGCACTTCATTTTGCCTCGGCAAAACAGGATCCCCAAACTAGGCCGTGAACCAAACCATGAACCATTGCCCTCCCAACCCGAGACAACATAAAGACACGAGACAACAATATGGATTAAATATGGGACACTTTATTAAAATTATGCCAAATGAAAGATTAGCAATGTTTTAGAAAAAGAGAGGGGGCCTGCAGTAGTGCGGAAACAGGTGAAAGGCAGGGGTATGCCGATACCCCTATATGTATAAATGGGCGAGTCCCCGGCCCCAAGTTCCAGCAGTCACCAGACAGCAGGAACCCGGTCAGCCGCTAATGAAACACCCCCAGACCTCAAGCCATCTTTAATTGATGACCCTTGGTCCGGAAGTGGCCCAGCGCATCCGCCCACCACAGGCACTGTAATTGCACGATCCGCAGTGCCGGGAGGTTGTATGCGCTGTTGGCTTACCAGATGTTACAGATGGGACACACCGAGAAAAACCTGTTATTTCTGCACTACCCGCCACAGCATAGGGACTAGCCATGCTAAGTCCCATGCCCGCCACAGAGCCTCTTGAGCTCGGCAAGAAGGCCCCCTTTGATGTCCTCCAAAAATATATCAGGTCCATGTCAGACAGGTGAATCCCGTCACTCCTGAACAAATCAGGCTTTCCAACTTGGATCCTAGGATGGCAATCCGTATCCAAGGTCGCTGCAGATAAATCTGCAAACTTCTTTGTTAACGCCCCACCGGGCCTTGTTAACAGCAACAGTCCTCACACAGCCTCACCAGGCTAACCGAGGTACAATATTGGACCATACGATCCTCATCAAAAGATACCTGGCATTCAACCACTTAAGGTCACGACGAATGTCCAGGATCAATGCCTTACCTGAAATCCTAGGCAAATCATTGCCTCCAAGGTGCATGACAAGCACATCTGGTGGGGACTGACTGAATTCCACCATCCTGCAGAATTGGGACCACTGCATATGTCTCAGCCCCTTCCAAGTAATCAATGCCTGGGCTCCAAGACCTAAATCACCCCCCCACGAAGATGCAGAAGCATACCGCTCTGCCCAATGGATGTAACTATGGCCGATGATCACTATCGGCCATCACCTTCCTGGCCCAGGGGGACCTGCCGAGACAAGAACCAGGCCTCTACCTACGCGTTAGGAAGAGTCCTAATGTACCTTTTGTAGCTCGCAGAAGACCACCGGCCTAATTGTTTGATCTCATCAGGGCTATAGCCCAGGGCTGCTGCAGTGGACGCTGCACCTATCCAAAATGAATGTGTACCAAATTTTAAACCTGATACACCCACCTTATTCAAAGCCAAATCCGTCAGCCTCCAAAACTGATACTTAGTCAGAGGTGACTGATCAGCATGCTGAAAAAAATAACCTATATCGTGCCCACGCTTAGCGATATATACATTTACCGCCCGAACTGGGCATATGCCTAATAAGCTGCATTGTCCCAACACTAAGTGTCTCCTTTTACCCTTTTGATCGGCCTTGGATCGTCTGATTAAAATCTCTACTTTGTTATCCCTAACCCTAACATCCTGCCATTGCAAAGCATACCTTGATTTGTCTGCATTGCCCCCAGCCACGAGCTCGCTAATCCTAAGGGCCCCAAAAAATGCTATCAATGAAGCAGCTTTAAACAATGCCCTTTCATATTCGTCCCTGCACAGGAATACCCACTGACTACATATACGTTCTAAAATTGACGGAGAGATGGGGACTCGGGAGTCCCCTACTCTACCCCTTTCCTTAGACCAGCCCTCCAACATTTTCCTGATCCTAAAATCCTTTGAAAAATCCTTAAGGCCATTTACTTTAGAGTAGAAGGCCAAGGCCGATAACCTACCTTGTATGGTACCAGGAGCCAGTCCTTTCCTATAAAGGCTCACCATGAATTGTTGAATGTGCTCAGTTGGAGCTGGCCACACCAAATCTAACCCAATCGAACTTCTAAAGTCCTCAAATTCTATACTTACGGCCTGGTAACCCTTCCTCGTCCTGGGAGCTAAGGCCAAGCCTATTGCTCTGGACGCGTCCTCACGCCAATCTGCCAGACCTCCGGAGGAAGAACTTCTGGCAGCTCCCTGGCTTCTGGTGCTAGCTCCCTGAACAGCTCCATCTGTTGACGTGATAGAGCATCTGCTATTCTGTTGTCGATGCCCGGAACGTGGGGGGCATGCACCAATATGTTAAATTGCAATGCCCGCAACATGAAGGCTCAAACCAGTTTCATCACTCATTCTGAACGTGATGTAAGGTTGTACACGATATGCACAACCGCCTGATTATCGCACCAAAATCGAACCACTGAGTTCGACCATTCTTTGGCCCAAATCCAGAGAGCACCCACGATTGGAAAAAATTCCAAAAACGTCAGGTCCCTCGTGGTGCCATCCTGCTGCCACGCCTCCGGCCAGGTGCCTGAACACCATCTGCCTCGAAAATATATGCCGAATCCAAGGGAGCCGGCCGCATCCGAATTCACCTGGAATTTGGCTTGCAGCCCCCTATCGGCCCTCCAAAATGAGATCCCATTAAAGCTCCGGAGAAAGTGACTCCAGACCCCTAGATCTTCTTTCATACCCCGGGTTAACCTAGTCCTATGAGTAGGCTGAAGGAGTCCTCTCATGGCCGCACATCAGTGTAATGCCCCACAATTTCCTGCAACTCCTTAAGAGTTGCTTTTTTCTTATGCAGCATAACGTCTATCCTGGACCGAAGATCCTCTAGCTTGTTCTGAGGCAGGCGTGACGTCTGTTGAATAGTATCTAGCTCTATTCCTAAAAATGTCACAGACGTAGCTGGCCCTTCTGTTTTTTCCTCCGCTAAGGGCAGCCTGAGCTCCTCTGCCAGTGATTGAAAAGCATCTAGGATGTTCCTGCAATTACCTGAATTCCTTTTTCCACAAAAAAGGAAATCATTGAGGTAATGGGCCGTAGCTTTACTACGCGCCCTCTGTCTAATTTTCCATTCGATAAAAGTACTAAAAGTCTCAAAGGCAGCGCATGAGACTGAGCAGCCCATGGGTAAAGCCCTGTCAATGTAAATGAACCCCGAAAATGAAAACCTAATAAACTGAAGTCAAGGGGGTGAACTGGCAAAATCCTGAATGCAGATTTAATATCACATTTTGCCAGCTCCGCCCCCCCTGCATTTTTTAACCATGTTCACAGCTTCATCGAATGATGTATATCTAACTGAACACAACTCAGTGGGGATGGCGTCATTAACTGATGCCACCTGCGGAAAGGACAGGTGATGTATCAAGCGAAATTCACCCTGTGCCTTTTTGGAAACTGCCCAGAGGAGAAACCCATAAGTTCTCTATGGGCGGTGACAGGAAAGGACCTAAGACCCTACCCTCTTTTACTTCCTTATCAATCTTTTTTTGAACTATATCCTCCATTCCTACTATGGAACGGAGGTTTCGTGCCATGAACTCCTTTCGCTCACCCCAGGCTGGGATTCTAAATCCGTATTTAAAGCCATTCAGTAAATAATTGGCTTCCTTCCTATAAGGATAAGACTTTAGCCAATCTTCTAGAACCTCAATTTTAATTGGGCTGGGGCCCCTTTTCCAGGGTTACCCCTGCCACTATTGGGTTTCTTTGGGCCCCCAATGCCCTTGTCGTGCCGCTGGGTGCCTGCCTTGAAGCAATGCATGCTTGGGTGTTGCCCTCCACAGCTAAGGCACTCATGCCAAAACCTGCATGGCTTCTTTGTACAAATAACTTTCGTATTATATTGGAAACAAAACAGGCGGGGTTGAACCGCCTGCCCCGCGCCCGGGTGGGGAGTTTGAGTATTAATCGCCTTCCTATTCAAATGTCCACTATCAAATATTTCTCCTGCATGTGGCCTAGCAGGTGTCATGTGTTGGAGCCACAGGCCTGGCTGAGGCTCGTCCCACCACAGGTTAGGCTGAATGGTGCTCCTCATATGGAACGCCTGATCATACATCAGCCATGCCTGGCTGGCAAAGTCAGTATACGCCCTATAAATGATGTCTATGTATTGAAAGAGGACTTGAGCCCTCCAAGGTTGAGCCTTCACAAGGACACCCACATAAATGAGAAACCCCGGGAGCCAATTGGCCCAAGTCCTCTCAGGTTTCTTCCTCCTGCATTTCTTTTTCTACCTCATCGTCCTTGTCTATGTCCTTCTTGTCCACTTCTCTGTTAAGAAGGTCGAATACATCCACGTATTTACCTTATCATATTTTTTCCTTCGTAGCGGGGGTCAGATGATCCCCCAACGGCATCGAATAATCCCCATAAGGCAGTGCCACTAAAGGTACGGTGTTGTATCCCATGTTTGGGACTGCGGGATAAGGCCAAGATCCTACGGAAGGTGCCTTCTCAGACTGGACCTGCGCCATCAGGGCAATGGGGGGCAAACCCCAGCCACCCCATTGTGGGTTGGCGTATGGCCAAGCCACATTAGGGGACCCTATGGTATATGCGGTGTAGGGTGTGCCTGCAGGATAACTGCCAGAAAAACCGCCGGCCCAAGGCCAAGCAGCTGAAGATGCCTGGGTGTTAGGTGAAAATACTGACTCACCCACAGATGTTGAAGCCTGGACCAGCTCCTCAGGATGTTGTGAGGCAGAAGGGCTAACCTCCTCCACTTCATCGTTCCCCTCTTGAAAAAGGAAAGAAGGTTCAGGTGTTGCTGGCGTGGATGACCTTCTTTTCTCCGAACTCTGCCTCTTTGGAGCCACGGCCGACCTTTCCTCAGCAGCTTCCAGACCCTGTGCAGCCTCAAGAGCAAGACACCTCTCCATTAGGTCCTGCGCAACAGATTTCAGCCTTGCCTTTTTGAGACTCTTGGCCTCTCTGGCCGATCTATGCGGCTGCACATCGCTTTTTTGCGTAACCTGCACAACCACCCTGCGTGCCTCTAAAGCAGATAATTTTTGCTGCAGCTCTTCCCATATGGGCCACGATTCCTCATCCGAGGAAGATTGAGGTGGCGACAATTGGGGCGCCTGCCTCTTAGGTGGAGGTTGCTTCCCCTTCTTGTTGCCATGCCCCTTTTTTGAAGCCATTATCTCACCCAGCTACACTTGCTTGAATGGGAAATGCAGCCAACTACCTGCACAACCTGCCCTGAGGCCGAAGATCTGAGCAATAAAACAGCCTTTTCTGTCTCTATTCTATTGATATTATTATTATTATTCTATTTATTTGCATTTTTTATTTTTTTTTAAAAAAATTATATATATATATCTATATCCAGGTGTCCCCTAGTAAAATAAAACCACTTACAAAAGAATCAACTAAAACTTATTGATACCTTAATTATTGTTTTTTTAAATGTCAAAATTATTATGAATTAAATAAATGAATACAAAATATTTATCTAGTCTATGTAATGCTAATTTAAAGATTTATTCCCTTTCTTAAATCTTATTCAATATTAACTTACCTAATGCTATATTACTTATCTATTAATTTAATTAAATCTAATCAAATTACCCCCTAAAAAAAACTCAACTCCCTCTGAATTCCTCCTTTGCTGTTCTTCTCTCCCTCTATCAATTTATCTATTTATTTAATTAATAAAACTATTTACCTTAAGAAATGCAAAGAAAAACTTTAAAATTAGCTCCCAAAATGGCGGACGCGAGCCACGAGGTGAAAACAAAATGGCCGCCCGGCCAAACTTACAGTCCCAACAGACTAAAAAACGCCCAACAGAATAAAAAAACCCAATTCTTAATCTACCCACAATTCAGGTAAATAAAGTTTTTTCCACCCCCCTTTCAATTAAGAAAACCTGAAATAAAAAACTACTAAATGCTCGCGTCGCCGCTTCTCCCCTTAAACTACCGCAATACAAACAATAATAACAACAGCAACTATATGAAATTTAAACAATTAAATAACACTCAATCCTGGGTGGAGCCGATGTTGCCACCCCGTCCACGCAAACGTTGCCAAGAAGCTGACGATTGGAGAGATAAGGGTCTCCTTTCGGATCGACTGCCCAAAAAACAGAGAGGGCAATGTGAGGGTGGAGAGCCCTTAAATAACCTGGGCTCTCCACCCCCACCGCAACATATCGCGGTACTTTGAAGAAGGTCTCGGTCCCTTCCAGGGTGCCAGGCAAAGAGCGCTTGCGCCTTTTAAAGTCCCAAGGGACTTTTCAGCGATCACTACAATCTAATTCATCAGTTTTTCTGGTTTGTGGTTTGGTACATGCCCATCTCTAGTGTGTAATATTCAATATCTTATTTACCCAAGAAAGCAGAAGACCTTGTGAGCAAAGGAAATGATGGTGGTGGTATGTATACTTTTTAAAATTCAAAGCTCCCTCCTAGATTTAGAGTAGGTAAAACAACTAATGGGTTATGTTTTTCAAGTTGAAGTTCCATAAATATTCATTCAAGCTGTAGAGTGTTCTTTACACTGCAATAGATAATACACTCTGTAGGATGATTTTGACACCTCAGCACATATTTTAAGCAGATTATCTATAAAGTGCTACATGTGAATTTCCCTGTATACGAATAATAATCAAACACAGCAAAAAAAGTGGATCAATGGCACAAGTGAGACAGATAGAGCTGATATAGATGTATACACACACCTAATTTAAAAGTTTTTTTTCTTGCTCATGTCAAAAGCACCACAATACAATTAATAAGTGTGTCAGATAATTTTCATCCAGTAGTGGGCAACATCCAGACATATAGTACATGTTGAAGGGCATAGAATACAATGACCTAGATATAAAGTTGCCTGTTCTCTTCTGCACTCACAGAGGACTGTATCAGTGTGAAAACCCCATTTTAAATATATCACACTGGGCTGTAATATACTCCTGGAATATACTCCTGTAGAGTAACATAGGGTCAAGGCTATAGTTCTTAGTACTGGTTGTTTTGTGCCCCCAAATGATTCCTGAAAGCTTTCAAAGAATATTGTTCTTTGTGGAGACCTTTTGCGTAGTATTTTGGCAGTGTTTCTGATAGCTTCAGGTACAATCCAAAGTAACAGCTGTGGTGCCCCAGTCTCCTTAAGGAGCACTTAGCACTCAGTCAGAGAGTTTGACAGGCCACTTACCTACCACCTTTGCACTGAGGCAAGTCCTAAGACCTCAGCAGTGCATAGTGTAAACCCCTTGAACAAGTCTGACCTTAAAAGAACACTTTACTTTTACCCAGTACTTTGCAAGTACAGACACATGGGCTTTGTGATTCCTTAGAACTCACAACAGCTCAGTTAGGTAGGACTCTTAAAGATAACTAGTTTGTGGCCCTCTCCACTCCCTGGATTTAGCCAGACCCTGCTGTTCAAGAGACCAGTCCTTTTGTAAGAATTTTTGTAATTATTTTTTATTAGAAAAATAGAGTTTCATAGAATCAGTTTATATTGCTCAAGCTTTAGCATAAAGAACATATTCAAAGATGATTACAGTTAAATAAAATAACTAATCCCCATTAAAATAAAAAACACTACTAAGATGGGCTAAGGTGGGCTAGCCCCACCTCCTTCTTTCTCTTTACTTACATTCTTTTTCCTTCAAACCACATACTCAAACCATCAAGTTCTTTTTCTCTCCCATCATCATGGAATCGAACTTCTCCCACATAACCCATTGTCCATTTTCTACATTCTCTAACTCCTCCCTTCTTCTTGACACTTCATGGCTGTTAACCAATTAGCCTCAAGGGGCAGTAACACCTTCCTCCACCCTCAATTCCCATGGAAATCCAGGTGTTTTATCTCTTCTCCAATTAGCTCGGAATGTTGAGTCTTCCACGGGCCTCTTTGTTCGACCTTCAGCTTTATCTCAAACTACGCTGTTTGAGATAAACACTCTTCAGAAAAACACTCTCATAGCACTTAGAAAAACACATTCCAATGTCTCTCAAATCATCTTCACACAGAACCTGTCTGACTCTGATACCGGAGCAGAATTAAACTAGATTTTAGTATAACCCTTAGCAGAGAAAACACAGGCCTCAGAGAAACTAGGACCAGGAACTTTCACACATAGCTCAGGCAAATAGAGGAACATTCACACATAGTATAGAATGTCATTGTAACACTGTCGTTTTGCCCATCCTCCTTTTGATCTGGCAGATAGTCTGGTCCTGGAATGCAGGCAGGAGGAAACCAGCAATGACAGGCCAAAACATTCACACCAGGGAGCCGGAGAGTGAAGGCCATATATCAGGGCCCAGGAAGCTTACCCATAAACATACCAAAAGATAAGATTCTTTCCCCAGACATTCAGGCGCATCTTGGACATAGGCCAAGGACACATGGGCACAAAATCTGCATATCTATAGGGAACCAATAGATCAGCGTACTTGGCATCATTTGCCCAATGAGGGACTGGATCCAAACTTGGGGTACTAATGACCAATAGAATTATAGTACTTTTATGACTCTTTGTCTGTATCATTATAAAACATATGTACACTGTATTTTCGGGGTCTTCTCTGCTTTTAAGAGAAGTTCCAGCTGACCTTTTATTTGCTGCTATTCAAATAAAATTGGGCCTTTGGTTCAGCTGTTGCGTCTATGCCTGATTCCTTGCCAGAGAATCTTAGAACCCAGGTTTGGCCGGTAACAACTCCACCTTACATTTCTCTGACTACATATCCCACACTGCTTCAACTCCATCACAAAAGCAACAGGCATTTGAGGGCAAAACCATTATCTAGGGAAACAAGGAAGAATATGAACACCTTTGGACATCTCCTAGGCTACAACAGCACCTGTTGGTTGATCCTTCCACTCCAGAAGCACCAACATGAGGTCACTCATTATATAAACAAATTAAGAGTAGTACCCAAGGTAATAATAGTTGATGCTCAGTCAGTAGTATATTTCTGAAGTTCTTGGAGCATTCAGGACTTGAGGGGGACAGAAATGTGTGAGGAATTCACATCAGCTGATAAACGGGGATGTGCACAGAGCCCCCCCCCGTTGGCTTATTTTAATTTTTTATTTTTTTAGTTAGCTGGCCTGTCAGCAGATGGGGGCAAGGGGCTCTGGGTATGTCCCTGCCTTTCAGCTGATCAGCTGATAAGTGGGGACTTTTGCAGAGGCAGCAGGCCTGCAGTGGGCTTCTAAAGGTGGCAGCAGCAGTGGAGGAAGATGATGCAGCAACAAGAAAAGGTAGGGAGGCAACGGGGGCAGGGGGGCAGATAGATGGGGTCAGGGGCAGGCTGTGGGGGGACAATGAACCAGGAAGTTCATAAATCACAAAAAAAAAAAAAAAGATATTGGTTTGTGAAAGTTCAGTTTCTCCAGTTTGGACAAACCTGAACTGATCCAAATCAACAAATTAGCACTTTTTGATGAATTTCCTGGTTCATTTTTAACTTCTTGCCCATCTCTAATATGGATATAATTTGTGATTGGAGATCCATGTAGTTCTGGGCTTGTAAAGTAATCCACACAATTTTTAAAAGAGTGGTTACTAATCTATGCACATTTTAAAGATGCATCTTAACAAAAATGTACACAAATGGTCTTCAGTCAATGGGCGCATATGTCCCCCAAATGGCTACACTCAGTAATCTGACAAGAGGGAGCATCAACTTGTAGTCCTTTAAATAAAATCATAGGCAACTCTAGAAGTGGAGAAGATTTGCACCAAACTGTTAATGGGTATTAGCCCTTCCTTCCTTCCTTCCTTCCTTCCTTCCTTCCTTCCTTCCTTCCTTCCTTCCTTCCTTCCTTTTCCATTAAAAGATAGCACTCAAGGTGGCTTATTTTTTAAAAGAATAAAAACAGAGAAAACTACATATTGCTAAATAAATTAACAAAATCATATAGATACATCCCACCATAAAACCATTAAAATCAAGCAACACACATTAAATACAATTAAAATCAACAAAGGATACAGTTAAAACAATAACACAAGGCAGGCTAAACATCATATGCTGATTTTTAACACTTCTTAAATTCAGTCCGGGAGGAAACAGATTGCAACTTAGCAGTATATTCTATAGTTTGGGAGCCACAAAGCAGGCCCTCTTGCCATGTGCTTGTTAGGCAAGCTTCTGAAGCTGTAAGTTTTTTTTTCAAGAGGGCATCTCTTAACGAGCTTAGGGTCCAGACAGGCTCCTAATGAGACAGGAGGTTCCCCAGATAGCCATACCCTAAGTGGCTTGGGGCTTTAAAAGTTAAAATTAACACCTTGAATTTAACCTGGTATGCAACTGGCAACCAGTGTAGATCTTTCTGTATGAAGGTCATATGATGATACCATGCACCACTTATCAGACCTGCTGCCACATTTTGCACCAGCTTCACATGTGTTCCAACTTTTGATCTAAACACAAATAACACAACTAAAACAAACAAAATAAAAAATCAGTCATGACACATTTAGCATTTCAATATAATTATGTAAGAGAAACAGCAGCAATACCAACCAAGCCCATTATCAGCCTCATGTCACTACCAAAGGCTGTACTACAAAGAAAGGCCATCATACTAGGACAGAAAACTTCCAGGGAGGGGGTAGCAGAATGGACCGAATTGCTCAAATTTGGGGCCATTATGGAGCTGAGCAAAGGGCCACTGTTCATCCCTGTAGTGAAAACAACACCCCAATAGATCCTTCTTATTCTATTCACATTTTTACTTGCATTCAGTAAATTCACAAAAATTCAATTCAGCAGAAGAATAGACTGAATGTAATATTGAAAAGTGGGTGGACATAGTAATAGTCATACAGCTGTATTCTAATTTCTCTCTAATTCAGATCTCTTCATCATATTACTTCCAGCTATACAAAGTGCTCTTCTCAGCAAATTAATATTCATAATAGTTCCAGTCATGTGGTGAATACTCAAATGTTTTAAAGTGAACACAGTGAAGATCAGGAAGTTGACTTTCTTCATATCTTTGCACTTATTTCTAGAAATGGTAGACAACCTCTTTCTTCCCTTGGACTTCTGTGAGGTGTTTTTCTCAAAACATTCCACAGAACAGAAACTGTGACCTATCAGATACTGTTGATTGCAAATCTTATCAATCAAACCGCATACTGATCATGGAAATTGTAATCGAGCATAATTTGGAAGGCCCCAGTTGCCCACCACTGGTGAAGAAGCTCAAGGAAGTTATTAGGATAGGGGTTAGGTTCGGAGTTCTAGATACACCTTTCAGATATATTGTGTATTTCAAGTTATTTAATCTGATGAATTTCCCACTAATCTCCCAATATTCGTATGTATAACACCTGTGATCCCATGTAAAGAATTATTGGTAGCTTTTATTGGCAGCTATAGTTAAGATAGCTATATGTTATCTCCAACGTCTGAGAAATTCTGATGAAGAAAGGACATGCTACAGTGCACAAGTCTTGGTGTGAGCTTCCCATAGGCACCTAGTTGGCCACTGGAGGAATAGAATGTTAGCTCAGCCTTTGTTCTGAACCAGCATAGCTCTTCCTCTGCTATAATAAGAATAACAAAGTTTATGGTATTAGCTCCACAGTCTGGAAAATTATTTTTTAAAAAGAATGAATACGATGACATGCTGAAAGCATCCATAACTGAGAAGTGATAGGATTCAAAAGCATCATATTGTGATATTGTGCAGCAGAGCGTATCAACATTCTATAAGGCAATTCTATAAATGGATCAGCCCAAATATAAAATTATAACATTTAAACTGGGCTTCAGAGCGACACCACATTTAACACAGTTATAGCAGACAGTCTGCTCTTGATCTGTTCCAAACATTTCAACAAACAGGGTTTTGAGATATGATTTTTAAAAGTAGAACTATTTTTCTCCTCCATTCTGAAATAAGCAATCTCAAGCTGCAGCAGATTTAAAAGAACTCACATATATTGAAAGGACTGGTTTTGCTTATGTTGAAAGATAATTGCTTGTCCCGCCTGCTTTTCTTTAATTGGAAAAAAATGACATTACAGGGACTGAAATATTGGTCCTTTAAATCAGAGGTCCCCAACCCCCGGTCCGCGGCCCAGTGCCAGTCCGTGGCCTGAGCCAGACCAGGCCATGGAGACAGACCTCGCCCCCTGCATGCACTCCCCCCCCACAGCCCCTTTGTGGATGCGTGCGCACGCCTGCACCCCACGCAAGCGCTCCCCCACCCCTTTGGGCATGCACATGACCGAGCACGCGCCTGCACGAGTGCCCTCCTGCTCCTTCGCGCATGTGCACGAGCACGTGTGCCCGCACGAGCGCCATCCCGTTCCTTCGCACATGCGCACGAGTACTCGCTCGCTCACACGAGCGCCCTCCCACTCCTTCATGCATGCGCATGAGCGCAGGGGGTGCCCCACCTTCCCCAGGTGGTCCATGGGGTTAAAAAGGCTGGGGACCACTGCTTCAAATAGGCCTTTCAAATGGGAGATTCAGTGGTTTTTATAACACTGAGCATGCATGGTACACACTTGCCAGGTAAAAGAGTGGCTTCAGAAAAGGCTAGAGCTCAATGTGTGGGCATGGGGAATATTGGAAGAGTTGCAATTAGCTAGTGTGACGTTTACCCTGTGCCCCCTGCTTGTTTCACCAAACCCAGAGCTCACGAAGGTATCCCAATACACCTCTTGACACGCTGCCACCAGTTGATCTCTTTATCAACTTATATTTCTTATGAAAGACTAAGGTCCATCCAGTACTGACTTTTTAACAGAACCAGGTTTATTGATTACACGTAGTTTCAGGAATAATTCTTAAGCACATTCTTAAAGTTCCACAAAGCTTCAATATTTTACTTTATTCTCTTCTATATTAATTAATACTGGTCACACTCTGACTAATCACTCCTTCAACACTCTCTCTCTGCCTCAAACCCCCAAACTATCCTCTTCTCTAGCTCTCTCTGACTGAACTCCTTCTCTCTCAGGCTCTGCCTCTCAGCATCTCTCTTGGCTCTGCCTCACAACCACATTAACGTACAACTTATGAATAATGCATATAACTTAGGGTGAACGCCACAGCTAGGCCACAGTCACACTAGCAAAATGTCCTCCTGTGGTTACATGACTCTTAATCATATTCCTTTTGTACTTTGCAGTTCAGTGGTATTTGTTCCAGGTTGTGTGTCCCAATGTGTTCTTGGGTTACTAAGTCATTTCCTAATTCAATAAGCACCTAGACCTTGTTGACACCATTTGACAGAAGTGAACCAACACATCAACTCAAATGTCACAGGAAAAAAAAGTTTAAAAGGACATGCACGGACACAATAGTTCAAAAAAGTTGTGATAAGACCATTCACACATGCAGCAACGCAACATTTTTTAAAAAAAGAGCCACAAAAAAATGGAGCCCTCTGGTTGAGTGAATAATGATCTGCAGTTAGCACACTCACCAGGTAAATGATTTGCTAATGGCCATGTGTCATGTGACCACAAATTTATGATACAAACTCAACGGGGGATAGGAAGGCAACATTTGGCTTGTGTGACCACAGCCTAGGATATGTCTCAGTTCAAACTAGAAGGATATTAGAGAGTCAAAAACTGGGGTTTGCTTTAAACAATGTAATGGGCTCTATGGACAGCTGTGAGTAACAGTCCTCCAGAAAGGATGCAGTCCCTGAACAAAGGGTCTGCTCTGACTTACAAGTGAGTGAGCCAATTTGATAGCCAATTTGATAATGAAGCTTATCTCTGTCTTTCTTTCTCTCTTCCTTTCTGCGGCAGCACGTCTAGCTCAATACTTTGTCCTTTCCTTCTTTCTTTCTTTCCACCAGACCCTTTGCAAGTGCCAAGATTAAACAACTCTCTCTTTCTCCCCTTTCCCCATAATTATCATTTTCCAAAGAGTGCAGCCCATGGACCAAAGGCAATTCTCTCTCTCCCTCTCTCTCTCTCTGGTGCTCACTCTATTAAGTTGCCCTTTGCTTGCTTTCTTGTCTTCTTCTTGCTCTCTCTCCTCTCCCTTCTCCCTCCCTCTCATGAGCTATCTTTCTTTTCCCCTTCTGCAGCTTTCCAAGCTTCAGCTTTGCAGAAGAAAGGTTACTGAAGTTCGTGTTGGAAATAGCTGTTAAGAGGTTTTCACCTCCTATCTTTGTTTTGTCCCCTCCTCCTTGTTTGTTTGCTGTGTTTTATAGAACTCCTGACATAAGTTTTCAAGTGGGAAATTGACTCTGGGTCTCAGATGACCTGAACTTTTGAACCTGTCAGTCAGGCCCAACTGTCAGCTAGGATGAGAACTTTTTGACCCTTTCCTGGCCAAAAGGCTGTTTAAGGTTCATGCTTCCAAGGGGATTGTGTGTTTGGTTGTAGACATGCAGATGTAGACATTAAAGAAAGACGAAAGACTAGTCAACTCAAGGTTGACTCAGCCAAGGTCACTAAAATGAGTACCCAGCTCTCGGGGGTGGGGGGGAGTTATTATTTGTATACTTATGTTGTAAGCCACCCAGAAAGTGCTCTAGCACCATGGGGTGGTATGTAAGTCAAAACAACAACAACAACAACAGAGAACAAATATTCAGAGGCTCATTCATTTTGTCTGGGAATTCCAGACAATCCACTGGGATGGGGTTTTTTGCTTTGTGTCTAGGGATGATATTACTCAATGGTAAGAATGTAACAAAGCTGTTCCTACTTTTTAGTTGGTCTATGACATGTCTGCATACTGGGCAGAACTTGGAAATATTATTTCTTTTCTTTTCTGTTTTCTTCTGCATGACAACCAGATGGTGGAAGGCACCCCCTCAGAGTTGTAAGCAATTTGTGCTCTGGTTGCTTTTAGAAAGAACATGAAGGCACTTTTTTAAAATGGCCTATGGTGATGCTTAATTAATTGACACAATTTTAATGGTTTATGAATATATTGATTTCAGTAGTTTTTATGGTCTTGTTTTAATTTGGTTTCAACCATTTTATAGCTGAATGTGTTTTTACTGTTGTTTTTGTTATGTTTTATGGCTTTAAACCACCTTGAGCACTACTTAGTAGTGGAAAGGCAGGGTATAAATGTAATAAATGAATAAATAATGAGAACAACCAAATTTATAACCCCATGAAAACAAAACAAAACAAAAAAGTTCATGAATTTACAACTACTGCTATCTAATTTATGATAATAAGTTACTCAAATAGTCTTGTGTTATTCAAATACTCTTCTCTATTCTGGGAATTCCACCTGAGAGACCCACACCTACAGACCCCTACATTTTGTTCACATAGAGAAAGGCTTAGCTCAAAGTCTCCATGGCCTAAGCTCTATTTTAGCTTCCTGTTCAAGAAAGGAAGCTGCCATGGGACAGCTTCCTTTTTGACAGGAAATTCAGATGTAACTAGGACAATGCTAGGCAATGAAATCTTCAAGCTAGGCTTTTCAATTCTGAGAGCTGGAGTCCAAAAAATCTGAATGGCACATCCTTACTAGCTATGATGTCTTCAAAAGTCTCTCTTTTTCATTGTGTGCCATGCCTTTTGCATCAGAGGCAAGTGCTCAGCCCTAGAGTGATGCCATATCTACGCAGCACCAGGATTAAATTGCTGCAGAGAAGTTAGATTAGAATGCTTCAGATTACATTGTAATATTGACTAAGCTTCTCCTTGACTTCAGTCAATATGAAGATACCTTAAGCAGGAAGAGCAATATAATGAATTATTAAATTATTGAGTTCATACACGCTAAGTCTCAAAAGGAAAGTTAATACCAGTTTTCTGATATACACATGCACCAGATAAGAATAAATGGAAACAATTCCTGTAAAAGAAATCAAAGTGGAAGGAGCAGAGTAATTTTGGTGCTAAACCAAGACAGGGTGGAATTACCTGTACTGTTGAATTTTCAGTGCAATTGGTGTTGAATGGAATATAATTTCATTTACTACTCTGAATTTAATTTATCAATATTATCTTTTACAATTTCAAATAAATGACTGAAAAATAAAGAGTTTCTTTAAAAAAATAGCAAGCCATTTACAGAAAGAATCTCAGCATTTTTAAAACATTGTGTGTAATGCAAAATCAATAAAAAGCAGCTGATACACTGGATAGAAGCAATCATGAGTGTTCAGTGTGTGATTCAGGAATGGTATTCGACTTTGAAGAGTGGACCTCAAAATGGAAGTTTCTTCTCCCCAAAAATGGGATAGTTGTCATAACGAGGGATGGGGAACTTCCTGATTTCCAAGCCTTTGAATACAAGTTAAACAGGATTGCTAGTGGGAGGCAGATATTGCCTTGCATTCAGAACACCAAAGTAAAGTGTTACAAGCCATAACACTGGGAAGAATCATGTTAATAAACATGGTGCAAGATAACAGAGTGCTCCTCATTTGCTTCAGTGATCTCTGGTTTGCAGTAACACAAATCACAAATACCCCGACTGCAAGCTATGGGTCTTTCCACTTCCACTTGGAGTTAAGAGATCTCCCCTTGCACAAGCAGCAACAAAAGAGAAACTATGCATGGAACAGACCACTCCATGTGTAGTCAAGAATAAAAACTATTTTGACCATTATCCACAATCTATTCGCCTACATGATAATGAGGTGATAGTACATTATTCATTATATGTGTCTAGTGCACTTCCTTTCTTCTAAAGAATCACCGTAGGACTCTCAGAATGTAAATTCTAATATTTTATTGCTCTTAGTTTCATTTTTTCAATATAATTTTCATAAAATCATGTATGATTCGTTTCTAATTTCTCAACAGCTGGAATGCACTTATATGGCTATTATCTTAACATCTTTAGCATAAATTTCTTCGTAGTTTCTGCCTTTAAAAGAACTGACATTAATTATAAAGTGTAGAAGTAATTTAATACGTCAGTGCAGAATTTTGCAGCTTGAAACACCTCATCCTTCAATAATTAAGTCAATGAAGTTAACTTAATTTAATTTCAACCGTGCTGCTTTTTTTAAAGGCCTTGTGGAGTGATTACAATTAGTAATTCATAATTAGTATTTTATTGATGTCCATACACCGGATTGCCAGGGATCATCAAGATACAGCGATGATTGGAGGTAATTTGATAAACATTCAGAACTGTTGCGTTAATGACATGCCTCCCAATTATGTCTAGAGTTAATGAATGCATTTAAATATTATGGAGATGAATTTAAAGGACAGCTCAACCTTAATTATTATACAGTTTTTCCCTCTAACATTCTAATTAGAGCTGTTCTGCTTATAACCCTTTTGTGTGAAAAACAAGAAAATTGAGGGAACGCCTTAAAGCTGTTTATAAAATCTCTCTCTTGGTATGTGTGTACAGATATATAGGAATGCACAACTGATAATGGGAATAATCCTGTCCCTCAAATTGACCCATGATGTGAAAAGCATCTGGAGCTATCACTGCCCTCACAACATGGAGGCCTTAACTTGTACCTTTATACATATTCATGCATAATAGACATATGGATGTATAGTGTGTGTTATAAACACAAAAAGCTATCAGGAAAAGGTTATACTTGCTTTATTCATACTTAAATAGTGTGATGCTGCATTTTAGAATGAGAACACACTCTTTGCAGGGAGAAAGTGACTTCCTTGGAACATATCCAGGAAAAGCACTGGAGGGTCAATTCTGCAAGCCATTCTTCATCTGTATTATTGCTTTTCATCATTCCCTAATCAATTTCTTATCTTAGGCAATTTGTTTAATATGATCAATACATATAGTTTGGAGTCTGTATAAAAATAATGTTGCTGAGAATAAAGCACTTGTGTTCTGTCCTACCCCCTCTAGATAGACACCGGGACTCATGTGCGCACACATGTGCACATGCACACACGTGCACACACTCACACAGAGCTCTTCTGTGGCAAGATTTTGATAAACGTTTTGATGTGCTATGCTTGTCTAACTCAGTTGTATTGTTCTGTACTATATTCAGCATGGAGAAAGCTATCCACCTGATTATTCACAATAATCATTCTGGTTCGACTAAATTCCCTGAACTATTCTCTTTTAAAAGTGTCAGAATGAGACAAGCAAGTGTTTTATACTCTAAATATTTAGGGCAGAATTCAATTGTTAACCTCACTGAAAGAGTGGGACTTGTTGAATCAACACATACAGTACATAACTCACATTGATTCTGCTGCGGCATGGGCAAAAAGTGTACCTTTTTTTTATTAAGAAAAGCACTTCTTTTCTCCTTAGAAGTGTAACTTCTCTTTAGCAAGTAGTGAACACCTGGATTTCAAGCTGAGTCATGCTTCCAGAAGTGTCCCAAAAGAAGGAATCAACATATTAAATTCACTTGTTGAAGCAATGGAATGGGTGTAGCTCCCAGCTGGTTCACAGGTTCTAGTATGCTTCCTGATCCCCTTGATATGTCTCACTCCTGTCCTGAGGAATTCTTTCTCCACTACTAGCCTCCCATTTCCATCAGATGAAAGAGAGATGATATGTAGAGTGTTCAAATATCCCACAGGTGGTTGAAGAATTTGCATAGAATCTAGACAAAAATTGTATACCTAGATTATATCATCATCAGCTGATTGTTCTACCAAATGCCACTAAAAATTAAATTAATAAGCTAAATCCACAGATCTTAATTCCTTGCATCCACATCTAGGCTATCTACCACCACAGCAGCACAGTCTTATGTGCTGGTAAGACCCAGGATGCATTGCAGCCAATTCTGTTAGGAAAGTGGTCCCCAGATTTTTTTGGACTACAAATTCCAGGAATCCTGGCCAGTACAACTAGAGATGAAGACTTCTGGAAGTTTTAGTCCAAGAACACCTGGGAACCCACACTTCCTGTGTTCAGAGGAAGAAGTGGGAGAATACTCATATCTGTTGTAAGACCACACAAGATTGTGATCAAGACACAGAAAATATTGAGATTTCATGCTGAGAAAATCATTCTGATATAGTACAGCATCCAGTTCTTACCATCTTGCATGAGATGCAATATTGTTGATAGACGTGAGGAGGGAAGCCATGGTTATAAATGTGAGTGGTAAAATAGAAGGTGAGTGAGAAAAGTCTGAGGTGCTCCATTACAACTTTTCATCATTGCTTAAAGCAGCAGTGGCCTGAAGCTACAGGCAGTGACAGTCCAAAAGACAGGCCCCAGGTGGTCATATCTAAAGCCAAAGTACTGCTTTATTTTATTTCCTATAGCTGAAGCTGAACTGTCAGTGTTACTACCTAACAATAACTCTGCTGCTCAGCATGCAGAATGGTCAGCTTTGCAAAGGATGGCAGTAACTACAGGAGATTGTACCATATCAACACTCTGCTTGGTGTAACTATTACACTTTTTGATTCCATGAGCTTGTTTCTAAATCTTACTAAGCTGCAGTCTTCCTTATTTCATATAAATGAGTCAGCTGAAAATAGTAACAATGTTGAAAAACCTACTTGTGTATATTTATTTATTTAATTAAAATATTTTACCCTGCCTTTCTCCTTTAAAAGGACCCAAGGTGACTTACATCATTAAAAGACAATACTTAAACCTGAAAACATTTATACAGATAGTAAAAAGGATCAAACAAATACTACTACAAGAAATGGTAAACAAAAGTAATACTAAACAGTAAGGCACAACAGTCCATTTAACAATCTTACTCAGGCAGCCAGTCACTGAGGGAGAGCTTGCCTGAAGAGAAAGGTCTTTGCTTGCAGAAGGACAGCAAAGATGGGGCCAGCCTGGCTTCCTGTGGAAAGAAGTTCCAAAGTCTGGGAGCAGCAACAGAGAAAGCCTTTTCTCATATCTCCACCAAACACATCTGTGAAAATAGTGGGACTGAGAGAAAGGCCTCTCCTGTTGATCTTAAAACCCAGTCAGGCTCATAATGGGACTCACGGTCCTTGAGATAGCTTGAACACAAGCCATTTAGGGCTTTATAGATTAGAACTAGCAGTTTGAATTGTATCTGGGGAGCTGCTGTAATGTGTGTGTTATGTGATCCCTGTAAACAGCCACCTTCAGCAACCTGACTGCCATTTTGGACATGCTGAAGTTTCCTAACACTTTCTGGAGGTAGCCCCAGATAGAGCACATTACAGTAATCCATCTGGACTGTAACTAAGACATGTGTCACCGTAGCCAGATCAAACCTCTCCAAGAACGGGTGCAGCTGGCACACTAGTTTCAGTTGTGGAAATGCACTGCTGGCCGCTGCAGAAATCTGGACATCCAGGCTCAGTCCAGGAGCACCTCCAAGCTGTGCACCGGTGTTTTCAGAGGGAGTGTAGCCTCATCCAGGTTTTAGTTTAGACATTGGAGGAACACCAGCTAGGTAAAATACTTGAAAGAATCAAAGAGGTCTTAGTGCTGATTTATGTTTGGGAAGAGGTCATCTCTCTGTGTCTCTCTCAGACAAGATGTGGAAAAGTTTCAGAACAAAATGTGTTTATTTTAGATCACACTAAATCATGAACACTTTGGGTACATAGAAAATGAAAATGACAAGAATAATTTCTGATCTTTAAGTTTTCAAACCTGATTAAAGTACCCTTTTTGTGACTAACCTTTCCATGTTACCAGCGTCTTACTAACATTAGTTGATGGGTATAGCCCTGCCCTCTCCTGGTTGGTTTCAAATCTGCTAGAATCTACACAGTCTGGGTATGGAGGCTGACTTGGTTTTAGTCAAGGGGCCTTGAGAAAGCTTCAAAAACAGTAATTAATTACAGTGGACCCTCGACTTACGGAATTAATCCGTATTGGAACGGTGGCTGCAAGTCGAAAAGTCTGTAGGTCGAGGCTCCATTGACCTACAATGCATTGAAAACCGATTGATCCGTAACCAGCCGTTTTTGGTCCATTTTGTTTGATTTTCCGGTCTGTAGGTCGATTCTCCGGCCGCAAGTCGAACCTAAATTTTGCAGCCAGAGAAGTCTGTAACTCAAAAAGTCTGCAGGTTGAGCCGTCTGTAAGTCGAGGGTCCACTGTAAGTTGAAGAACACTCTTTTTTTAAAAAAAAAATTAATAATCACTTGAAAATTAATAATTTGAACCTGGAATTCAAATATAGAAATCTATCAATATAATATATGTATATACTTTAAAAGAGGGTCGTAGAAACAGTTTTCATCTTTCATTTAACTATTAATATTGTTTGGAGAAAGCTGTTCGGTTTAGCAGCTGTTGTGTTGAAAAGTCTGCTTTCAGTGTTGCTGTGGTAATGCTCTATAGAGTGGCAAGATGCAGTGGTGTGGGAAAAATGAACTAATCTCTACAATGAGCTGCCCCACACAAATAATTTACCATGCACTTAGAGTTCCCATGCGTAACAATTAAAAGGGACGTCTGTGTAACAACCATAATATTTAAAACAGGGGTGGGCAAAGTGAGCCCCACAAAACAAAACATTTCTGCTATCACTGTATGTCTCTCTATTAAAAACAAAAATCTGCCCCCCCACACCTTTAGTTCCTGCTCCTGGAAGTCTACCAGAGTGGTAATTTTACAGTAAAATGGATAGCCCTCCAACACCCCCTTAAAACAAACTGTACACAAACTTCCAGTAACATTCAGTTTTGAATTTATTTATTTATTTATACTCTTTTTCTCATTTGTGGCTAAGTGCAGCTATGGATGTGTCTTTGTGTTGGAAAACTGCCCACCAGACACTCTAAAGTTTCTTGTCCGCATGTTAAACTATCTGTATAACTTGTGTGGCTTGGTAATCTTGTGAAATGTGAGGTTTTAATCCTTTTTGGATTTCATGGCCTTTTACATGAAATGGTCTAACATGTACCAGACCCATATATGTAGTGTGATGGCTTTTTAAAATGGTGATTAAATCCAAACCCCTATAATACAATTGAATAAAAAGAACTAAATAAACTTCCAATTGTAGATGTGAGAAAACAACACAAACACATACCAGCACAAGTGGGCTATCTATCTATCTATCTATCTATCTATCTATCTATCTATCTATCTATCTATCTATCTATCTATCTATCTATCTATCTATCTATCTATCTATCTATCTATCTATCTATCTATCTATCTATCTATCTATCTGTCTGTCTGTCTGTCTGTCTGTCTGTCTGTCTGTCTGTCTGTCTGTCTGTCTGTCTGTCTAATATTTAGGTTTAACAAATAAAATCTAAGCACTTTCAAAACACTCACAGTGTAAGAAACCTATCTTGGGCAAGGGAGAATAAATGGGGGAGTAAGTTCAGATTTTTTGGTTGTGGAAAGTTGTAAACAGTCTTGACAGCTGAGAACAGTGAAGGTGATAATATACCTTTACAGTTCTGGGGCTGGTTGAAAACCAAGGCATCTTAACAAGCTCCATGGGCAGTTCATACATCTGTCTGCTCCCTGTAGTGACTGTGCTAAACTTTACAGCTAGACAGTACACTATCAATAAATGACAGTACTGGTACAAGTAATGTATATAGTTAAGGTGCTGTGTAATGGGAATAAAATATATCATTTCAAAATCTTTGTAGTAGGGGTTTGTGTGACAACTCAGCAGGTTAAAAGACTAGCAAGTTAGTGGATGAAGATAGGTGCACTGAAGGGTGTAGTTACTGTATATTTCTAGTCTATCATATCACTATGTAATCTTTATGGAGCAGGCTGGAAAAATGAACTCAGGCTGCTCCAAAGCTCATATGTCCGGGGGCAGAGAATCCAGAAGACTTTTACAGCATGTCAGGATTAAAGGTGAGAAGCCTTTTTTTTTTTTTTTTTTGCAGAATGAATCAGAATTAGAGATGGGGACAAATCAAAAAAATGGTGATTCGTTTTGATCCGTTATTTTTCAAGGTTAACGGATCAACGAATACGAATATACGAATATTCTTTGATGACTCGACGGATCGATCTGTCGATTCATCTGCACTTTAAACAGCTATAACACTGGCCTCCGATGACCTAGAGACACCAAATTTGCAGGGAAGCTTCCTCAGATGCTTTTCTACAATGCCTGAAAGGTTGGTGAACATTGGATCATGGACCCCTGAGTTATATAGTCACAAAGAGGACCCCCAGGAAAGCTCCCTCCAGGTACTTAGAGAATCCAGAATCACAATGGAGCTTCCTATGTCTTTCCCCAACACACCTGCCAATTTTGGTGAAGATTGGATATCAGAATTCTGAGTTATTCACCCACAAATTGGGTCCCCCCCCAGGAGAGTTTACCACATGGCACAGACGCCCATGGCATTGAGGGAGTTATATTTAGCCCCAGCAGAATGAGAGGTCCCTTTGGCAGAGGCATGCATGAGGCACTGAGTTTGTCTTCAGCTCAGCACAACATTACATTTGCCAGTGAAGAAGAGTTTGCCCTCAGGAGGACTGGAGGCAAGGAGGCATTTGGCAGCATAGCAGGCTTTTTGGCTCTGTCGGGCACTGAGGAAGTTGGCAGCAGGAAAACAGGCTCTTTTGGCCCCATCGGGCACTGAGGGAAAAGGCAGCAGGAAAGCAGGCTTTTTTGGCCGCATCGGCACTGAGGTAGTTGGCAGCAGCAAAGTGGCATGTCTTGCCTCATCGGGGCACTGAGGGAAAAGGCAGCAGAACAGATTCTGGTCTTCTTCCGCAACATCAGATTTGCCTGCAAAGGAAAGGTTTTTGCCCCCAGGAGGCAACTGAGGTTGCTTGCAACTTCCAACAGCACCAGCAGCACCATCAGATGAACAGGGTCAGTGCTACTAACAGTGGTTAATCCACGGGGCCACGGGGCTATCGGAAACAGATCAGCTCTGCAATCTGAAGCTGGGCGATGGGGCGACAAAGATGCTCGTTTAGAACTAGAAAGCTGGGGATTGCTTGCAACTTGGCTGCTGAGACCGCCCGGATATGATAAAGATAGCCCTTGGAGGTTTGGGGGGGCTTAGACAGGCCAGCCCCCTTGGCACGGGTTGAAAACCAGACGAGCTCTGCCTTCTGAAGCCAGGCAATGGGGCGATGGGGCCATGCCCGGACAGGCTTTGGGTGGGGCAGAGCAGACAGTCCTTTTGGAATGTAGCGCAAGTGGAAGGAGCTGCAGGATTAGGAAATTGTTCAAATGGCCAGCAACGTTGTTGACTTTTTGCCCCATCAGGCACTGAGTAAGTTCGCAGCCGGAAAGCAGGCTTTTTGGCCCCATTGGGGCATTGAGGCAAAAGGCAGCCACAGGAGATTCTGCTCTTCTTCTTCTGCAACATCACATTTGCCTGCAAAGTTACTTAAGTTTGTCCCCACGAGGCAACTGAGGTTGTCAAAGCAGCAGCAACAGCAGGAGAATAGGGTCCGACTGCAAGGTGCTACTAACGGCGGTTAATCAGGGTGGCCGCTGGGCTTCTTGAGCAGAAGATCAGCAGTTCGAATCCATACAATGGGGTGACCTGAGCTCTTGTCCCTTGTTCCTGCTTCTGCCTACCTACTGAGTTAAACTGCTGCTGAGCCACTAGGCTTGTTGATCGGAAGGTCAGCAGTTTGAATCCTTGAGCTCCCGTGGCTTGTCCCAGATTCTGCCAACCTACTCAGGCAGTAGCCCGAGTGGACTTTGGAGCACCGTGTTGGCATGGGACGGCCAGACAGGCAATGGGTGGGGCAGAGCCCGGCCCTCTTGGCACAGGGATGCCTGAACAGGCTTGGGGGGGGCAGAGGAAAAGGAAGAGGCAGGGGCAAAAGGAAGGAAGCAAAAGGAAAGAAGACTCTTGTCTTCTTCAGCGCAAAGGTAGTTTAGTTTGCCCCCAGGAGGCAACTGAGGTTGCACAACTGCAGCAACAACAGCAGATGAATAGGGTCCAAGGTGCTACTAATGTAACGGTGGTTAATCCACAGGGCTGCTGGTGAGCTGAGCTCCCGTAGTTTGTTCCAAGTTCTGCCTACCTACTGAGGCTGTAGAATAGCTTGGAAGCTGGAATGAACAGTCTGCCAGTTTCGGGTGGGCCTGAGACAGGACCTCTTTGGCACAGGGAATGCCCAGACAGGCTTGGGGGGGCTTGAGACAGGCCTGGTGGGTGCTTGGATGCCCAGACAGGCTTGAAAGCAGACTCTTGCCTTCTTTGGGAACATCACATTTGCCTGCATAGTTAAGTTTGCCCCCAGGAGGCAACCGAGGTTGCACAACAACAGCAACAACAGATGAATAGGGTGGTGCTACTAACGTAACGGTGGTTAATCCATGGGGCCACTGGGCTTCTCGAGCAAAAGATCAAATCCATGCAACGGGGTGAGCTGAGCTCCCGTAGTTCGTTCCAGGTTCTGCCTACCTGAGGCAGTAGGAAGCTGGAATGAACAGCCAGGAACTAGGAATGAAACCCGAGTGGACTTTGGAGCACTAATGTAGCCCTTTGAATAAGCAGCAGGCAGGCGAGAAAGAACTTGGCCCGATGAGGCATCTTCTTCACCCAGTAGTCAAGATTTGGAAGGCCCTTGGCCTGATTCTTGGCACAGAATCAGCAGCAGGCAAGACCAAGGCAGCTGGAGAGGGATGCAGGATTTGGGGCCAACATGGCCCAAGGAAGCTGGAATTGATGCCCGGTGAGGTTTTGGGGGGGACGCCTGCACAGGTTGCACATAGCAGCAACATAGACTGTGGCACTATGGGTTAAACCACTGAGCCACTGGGCTTGTCCATCAGAAGAGCAGCACTGCAATTTGAATCCGTGCGATGGGGTGAGCTATGTCCCGTTGCTTTTCACCCAACTTCTGCCAGCTTTCTGGGGCAGTAGAGAAGGCTAGGAGGCCGGAATGAACAGGCATGAATAATTGGAATGAAGCCCAAGGAGGCTGGAATCATGAAATACGTATAAATATGCATTTCTGAGATTTTTCAGAATAAATGGATCAGCGGATACTGATCCTGGAGATAGGGAGGGACATGTCACACACAGCACATCTCAGGAGGAGGGAGCACATTGGTCAGGTTTGGGTGGGGCTGAACCTGGCCCTCTTGGCACGGGGACGCCCGAGGAGGGCAGGACGCTGAGGTCAGCAAGCAGCATTTGAGAATCAAGCCTGAGGAAGTTGGAATGAGCACGCAGGCCTTTTGGAAGTGGAAGGAGCTGCAGGACTTGGAAAGTTGTCATGCAGCCAACAACGTAGACTTTTGGACCCATCGGGCACTGAGGACGTTGGCAGCAAGGTAGACAGTGGTGCTGTGGGTTAAACTGCAATGCTGAGCCACTGGGCTTGTTATAGGTGCTGCTGCTGCTGTTGTTGTTGTTGTTGTTGTTGTTGTTGTTGTCCATCTTGGTACGGGGGATGCCTGGACAGGCTTGGGGGGGCAGAGCCCGGCTCTCGGGAATCAGTAGCACCAACAGGAGAAAAGGGTCCAAGCCTAGGTGCTACTAATGGCGGTTAATCCACGGGGCCGCGGGGCTGTCAGAAACAGATCAGCTCTGCAATCTGAAGCCGGGCAATGGGACGATGCCCGGACAGGCTTTGGGTGGGTCTGAGACAGGCCTAGGAGACTCACCTGTCACTCACCACCAACGTCTAACTAGACTTGCTGACAACCTTCAAACAAAGAAAGATGCTCGTTTAGAACTAGAAAGCTGGGGATTGCAACTTGGCTGCTGAGACCACCCAGATATGATAAAGATAGCCCTCGGAGGTTTTGGGGGGCTGGCCCTCTTATGTTCCCGTCACCCCACACAAGCGTTGTGCCCCCAATGCCCTGCAGACCTCAGTGGACAGCTCCGTTCTCCACTCCTCGAGGTCTGAGGTGCGTGCTGCCAAGCCCCCCTTGATTCGAGGATCACACAGGCAGGCCATGTGGTAAGCTCTGTTGCTGTAGACAGGATTGAGTCGTTTCTGCATGCCTGCCTGCAACCTCTTTACCAAAGCCCTGGTCTATGGAAGGAGGGAGGATCCTGGTGCCACAGCAGTCTCTAGGGACCGATCGAGGGCATGAATCAGGGGGATGACCTGCCCCAGGCTTGCCGTATAACCAAACAAGATGTCCGTGGTTTCCAGGAAGGGCTTGAGCACCTCCACCATCTGGGAGAGGGCCAGCCAATCCATGGCACTGATGCCCACGTCTCTCCCCCAGGGCAGAATGGGCATGGAGGACATGATGTCCTCCAAAACGGCCTTCTGCTCCACCAGGCGGGACACCATGGTGTAGGTGAAAGTCCACCTGGTGGGCAGGTCTGTCGTCTCCTGACCCAACTCCTCCTGCCTCTCACGCAGCCGCCGGGTAGCTTTCAGGCTGCGGGAGAAGTGGCCCACCAGTTGGCGGCATTGCTTCAGGAGTGCCCGCGTCTCCCGGGTGCCTGTGTCCCACTCGGGCTTGCAGGAGCACCGCGTCTCCATGGCTGCCCAGGCCGAGGGTATCGTGCACCACAAGGTGTAATTTGTGCGCCATGCATACGATGCCCTCAAAGCCTGCCATGTTCAATGCTGCCAACATGTTCCGCCCAGCATTTGGGACCATGTGGCCATGGGTCACCTCCCCCTCCGGTGCCCACTCCTGCAGCGCGTAAAGGAACTCATCGGCGATGTTCCTCCCCATTGCCTGAGCTTCCATGTGCCATGCCTGCAGCAGAACAGACCTGTAGCCTGGGGGCAGGGCAAGGGCCTCCCCCTGTGGCCCTGTCGCCGATGCCCTGCCACTCCTCAAGTCCTCTGGCTGCCACCAGTGGGCTGTGAGCGAGAGATAGCCGTGCTGACCTCTGCTCCACAGGTCCGCTGTGAAGTGCACCTTGCGCCCCTGTAGCCGTGAAAAATGGTCACGGACCACCTCCCTCACAGAGTCATAGAGCGAGGGCAGCACTCTAGAAATGAGAGTTCTCCATGAGGGGAGGTCGTACCAGGGGGCAAAAAAATGCAGCAACTGGTGGAAGGCTTGGGATTCCACGATGGACAGTGGAAGTCTGAGCAGGGCGATCATCTCGGCGATGAGATGAGTTGGCCGCCTGCTGGGCCTTGCCCTTCGACCACCGGCTGAGGGTCATGGCGGACCCAACGGGTGCCACTTTGTGGAGCGTGGCCTGCCTCATGCTCCCGGCCCGAGAAACCCCTGTGGCTGCCCTTTTGAAAAAAGGCGCCTCCTCCTGCCTCCCTTCTGCCTCCCCTGGAGCTGCTCTTTTCCCTCTCCCAGATGGCGTAGATGAAGTGCCTTCCCTGGACAGGAGCCTTGGGTGGTGCCTCTCCAGATGTTGGCGGAGGGCTGTGGAGGACAGATGCCTGGGGTCTGACCCCCTCTGGACCACCCCAAGGCAGGTATTACAGCGTGCCAGCCATGGGTCATCGTTGAGCACCGTGAAATGATCCCACATGGCCCCTCTGCCATGTTTGCCCAAACAAGGACCCACTGCCTGTCCCTGACTGCTGGCCTGGGAAGAACTCTGTGTCCCAGGGGTGCTGCTGGTCTGGGAGGAGGGAACAGATGACTCTGGGGGCTGTGAAGGGTGGGGGGGCTGTGAAGCCTGCCCTGCCATTACTGGTTCCAAATCAGACTGGGGATCTTCGGAAACCAGTAACTCGTCAGATTCCTCTAGGAAGAGGAGCGGCAGTTCTTTTGGCACCTCTGGAAGCTTTGGTTCCATGCCTGCCTGCAAGGCCACCAGAGGAGGGACAGTGGCACTGGTTATCGTAGACGTGGTTGTGCACGTGGTGGTCATGATGACTGTGCTGCTACCTAGCCTGCGTAGCTTCACAGCCTTCTTCCCCTTGGATTGCCCCTGAAGAAATCCCTTCATTTTCTACTGCCTGCCCAACAAACCAACTAAACAAATAAAGCAATGGAGATTGAGGAAGGAAATTAATAGAGGGTCAGAGAGTGTGTGTAAATTTTATTTTTAGAATGATGGTGGTGTAATTCTTTTACTAAAATGTGACCTGCCTGCCTAAACAAAGCCCCCCCTCAGTATAATATAATTAGGAAAATTTCCCCCCCCCAACCCACTGTGGCAGAGAAGCCAAAAAAGTCCAAAAAGAAAAGCCCTGCCAGCTAAGTCTCAGTCAGACACACACACACACACACAAATAAGTTTTAGAAGAAAAAGGAATGATGGATCCAGCCACCTACCAAATTCCCTGAGAGACACAAGCCTCCCTAAAATGAACTTTTGAAAACTGAATAATCCTCCCACCTAGACACGCACACGCACACACAACCAATTTGGGGAAAGGAAAAAAATGATTCTCCTAAAATAAACTTTTGAAAACTGAATATAAAGGAAAAGAGATTCCACAGTCACATGATGACAGTTCCCCCCACACACACTGGACGATACACACACACACACACACAAGCCTCCAGGGGGAAAAAAGGTTTGATTGATTTGAATTTGAAATAAAATTAAGCCCTTCCGAAGAAGTAGCCTAAGCTACCTGAAATCCCTCCCCAAATTCCCAGTAAAGTTGATGATGATTGATGAATGATGATGAAAAAAGAAAAATATAAGTCTTTGCTTTGCTGCTGCAAAAGCGAAACCGCAAGAGCACCAGCAAGCCAGCGAGCAGCAACTGTTGTAACTTCGGAGAGCATGAACAGAAGTGGGGAACAGCCGGACGGGAAAAGCTTATATGAAGCATCTGTAAAAGTAGATACACCTTTCAGCAACACTATTGGCTGCCGGACATGCCAATCCAGGATCTCTGTCCTGATTGGCCAGAACTTCGAATTGGCGCCAGCAAGCTCAAAGAGGCCCCCAAAAGGGGTAATGAATATAAACGAATATGAACAGATTGACGAATAAAACCGAGGAAATATTTGTCAAGCCATATTCGTCCTGATTTAAAATTTTACAAATATGGATCGACGAATATATGACAAATCGGCTATATTCGTCAGAAAAACTGGTCCATTTTTATATTCATCCCCATCTCTAATTAGAATGGTTCAACAGATGGCTTATTCAGTCCCAACTCTGGGTGCCTGATAGGCAGAAATTCAACAGGTAACACTATTCTCAGCATCGATATATAGTTGGATGAAATATTTCACCTACTGTAAGTCTCAAATCATTGAAGTGGACCTATATCCAGACTGAATGAAAGCACAGTTATTGAGAAAGCTATGCATTTCTTCTGTCATGTAAACAAACATGTACATTGCTATCATGTGTCCTACAAGGACAGAATACAAATAATCATAAATGGTGTATGTGAATAGCATCCACTTCAATTTGGTCCCAATAATCTGTTAAAAATCACAACCAACTCACTTTGAGTTGATTTGTAGCTCATCTGATTCAACTTGCATACAAATATTTTGAAGTATTTGAATGCATTTCTGTATGTCTGATTAGTGAACAAACACGAAAATAGGGAAAATAAAGGGCTCTGACTGGGATGGATGACTGTGTGAAATTCAGGGCCATCAACCATGGATCAATCTCCAATGTTTAGGCAAGGCTCCCACCAGTTTCTCTCCTTCCTTCCCCACTCTTCTATCCTGCATTATCTGAGCACTGTTGCCCTGCTGTCAATCAACCCAGGACTCCTCTGAAACAAAAGCTGCTGCTTAAGGTGTTTAATCTCCTAAATACAAGGCAAAATTCAGCACTGGAGAAAGCCCTGATTCTATTCAAGCCCTGCATAGGACTTTCTTGCTTCCCTTTGTTTTCTGAATAATCCAAATCTGAAGCACATCCCTAAATAATAACATCCAATAATACATTAGACTAGTGTCAATGTGCAATTAAAGAGTTTTAGAAACTAATCCTATACATAGCAACATAAGTGAGCCCTAGTGAGTTCAGTAGGATTTAAGAATCGGATATTATGGATATTATGTATAGGATTGCAGCTTTAGATTATTAATCAGAAGCAATCAGATGATGAAAGTTCAGTAGATATTACAAAGGTCAGATGAAGTGTTTTGCTTTGTTTTGTTTTTTGACATATTGATAAACAGAAGTCATGGCATTGTTAAGACAAGCCCTATTTAATATATGTTTTTTTTTTCTGTTCCTGTTCACAGCAAAAAATTTCAGCAATGTTTTCAGTAAAATTTGTTTATAAATAAAACTGGTTCTCACCATACTATTAACTAAAATTTTACTTAATGATACTACCTAACTTTTTTGTGTAGGCATCCTTCAGTCTTGAGAGACTATGGTAACGTGCTTTGTATGGAGGACGTGGAACAGCGTCTAGTGTGGCTGAGAAGGCCAATTCAAGAGTGACAATCCCTTCCACACTGAAGACAAAAACAATCTGTCCCCTGTCCAGCTCCCTGGTTTTGCTTCGACGCTGTATGCGAAGCTGGAGTGTCCTCTCCAGAGCACGAAGCCTGGGTAAAATAATATGGAGGATAGGCTGTTACCCAAGCAGCAAATCCCCCCTCTCCACATAGCTGAAATAGTCCAATGGAAAGGCAAGAGCCAATACAACTGGTTCCAGCAATGTCACAGAAGTTGCCAGAATGACACGAACTGCCTCCGGGACTCCGGCTCCAGATTTTGCTTCGAGGTTAACTCCTGAAGCCTTTTCCATCAGTGGATATAGCCACAAGGCAGTGGAGGTTTGAAATCGGAGTTTTCCTTCTCCTAGATGGGCTGCCTTCCAAGGCTGACAAGCCCCACCTACCCGGCCTACCTTTTTTATGAACCCAACAAATGAACAAGGACCTTCAAGTAAACGAGACTGTTTGTTAAGTTTTAGGCTAACAACTCCATTTTTTGAGTTCATTAATGTATCTTTGTATAGCAATGCTAAGCTTTCACTGTCAACAACCTGAGCTTGGATACCAACAGGTATAACTAGATCTGCCAAAACATTTTCATTTTCCTGTGTCTTCCTGAAGTATATATATACAAGCAAGATTGTGACACTGTCAACACATTTGTATTCGTGAGATATCGTTTTAAAATTTGTAGTCAGTCTGCAAAAAGTTCAACAAGCAGAGGCTAGTAAAATTCTATCACATCTCTTCACTGATTGTTCCTTTCAAGCAGGAAGCATTGCTCCTTGCTGGGGTGTACTATCAGTTGTCTTTGCAACCATCATGTCATTCTCAGCAAAAACAGCCAGAATTTTAAATGTTTGCAGGAAATCCTATTTGTCTTTTCACAGCCAGAATAAAAGTAGCATCTCAACTTGTTATAAATCAATGCAAGGTCTCCATTGTCATTTCCCTGAATTTTTAATCAAACTAAATGGTTTTGGGACATGAATCCTTATTCTTATGGGAAATTGTGCACTGTATCAGACCAGAAGTCAGCTCAACCCACATGTTGAGCACAGTTCTTTGTGAACTTCTAATTCTTCACAGAGCAGACATAATTATCTTCCCCAGCCTGTGAGCTTGATAGGACCCAAATCATTGTCACATATGGCATGCTAGCTTTCTGATAGACTCCTCTGTCAGAATATATGATATATATATATATGCCCATACCATTTAGGAGAAGGAAGGTCACATCTTTTAGTTTTCTAATTATATGTAGAAAACTAATTTATCAGATGCAAAGCTAATCTGAGGATATCTGGTTGTTCTACACAGCGAAATCTACATGATTAAGCATCTTGGTTTTATATCTTTAAAGTCATCTTTAGTTGACATTAGATAGATAGATAGATAGATAGATAGATAGATAGATAGATAGATAGATAGATAGATAGATAGATAGATAGATAGATAGATAGATAGATAGATAGATAGATAGATCAATCGATGATTGCTGTTCATGTTAAACTTAATTTTTTTTTACAAGCAACCTAATTTAATTTAATTTAATTATTAATTAATTCATTTATTCATTCATTCAATTTCTATACCACCCATCTGACCAATGGTCACTCTGGGCAATATACATCAGTGGCAATACAATAAAATAACAAAAAACAAAAAATTGGAATACAACTTCTAAGAAACAAACATATAATATGACTTTCCCAAAAGTAACATTAATATCTTACAGGACCTACACCATTCCATTTTCTTTCATTACCTCATGCTACTCTCCTAAGCTGGAAAAAGAAGATAACTAAAAAACACACACCCTTAGAGACATATTTTTCTATTTGTGAGGTATTCCTTTACTACTGCTGCTGCTGCTACTACTACTACTACTACTACTGAATAACAACTGACAAGCTTGAAAGCTGTGAAACCTGTGCAAAATAAAGTCAATGGATCATAACATAAATCAGCCCATAGGAACAGATCTGAATCTTTTAAATCTGTGAAGCATTTCTTCAAGGTGATAGATTGATCATTCCATCACATACCTGACTCTTCACTACAACATCTCAGGAGACTGCATTCTAGTCTAGCTTTTGGTTTCTCAATCTGGAACTTGCCATTCAAGGCAGCACATTACAACTATTGTTCCAAAGGTCAAGGATCACTTAATTGAATTTCTGACAGTGATGTATGAAGACAGGAGAACTCTTACTAAAACAAACTTTATTCAGCTTCGGGACATACAGCTCCGTAAACTTCTTCACTGTAACCTGAAGGGACGAAGTTGCCATACAAGTATTCTGAACTCTTGTAAAATTACCATGGTAGCTAATAGCTACTGAACATCTTGACATAATCCAGAAAACATCTTAATTGAAATTCATTGTAATAATAACTATTCCATGTATCGGGGTTAGGTTATTGTGTAACAACCTCTTATCCCCATTTCAAATACAGTCACTCAAAAATAATTTGTGTTACAATATGTGAGCCTGTAGTTAAAGTATACATTAAGAGTAACAATACTAGTCATTACTTCTTAGTGTTCTAAAAAGTAGTAAATATTGGAGTTTTTGAATAATGATTAATATTTATTCATAATTACAAAAAAAGTCATTTTGGGAAGGTTTTTAAGGGTAGGTTGACCAGTTCTAATGCTCTGTGTGTATGTATTTAATGAGGGATGTCCACAGTAATACATTGATAATTCATTATGTTACTTGCTATTAATACATAATGAGCAGCATGCTACTGATAAAAATTATTGACAAATGAATGGTATGTTCAGACATTATATAGACTTGTGTAAAAATTCTTATCAAGCTAGTTTGGAATAACACAAATTATTGCCCTCAATTCTCAATTTTCCCTAATTCCTGAGTGGGAGAAACTCCAACAGTTGCAGCTTCAGCTGCTGTCAAGACTTACAAAATGTTTCCAAGTTACTCCTTGTGAATATCGATTCTTCTTTTTTTTTTTGTTCAGCCATTACCGATACTTTTGTTCCCTCTCTGTGCTATCTCCACATCAAATCCAGCCCACTGGGAGGCTACTACCAGCGTTTCATCATGCATTACTACATATATTCCATGGAGCGTGGTCTCCTAAATTGATTTATTTTCTATACATCTGGCATGTGTGTCCATGCCTCCCAACAGCTGGTGTCCAACTCCTTTAAATAATAATTTTTTTTCAATGTGGAATGGAACCAGAAGAACATCAGCGGCAACGCTACTGCCAGCTCAGTGAAAAAACCTTCAGCATTGCTGCTGGCCACGTTAATGCGCCCCAGGGAGCTGCAGGGCACCACAAGGGGCCAACAAGGATACTTTGCTGACATAGCGATGTACCTATAAACATTTTTTATAAAGGGAGGGGGAGGGCAAAGCAAAAAAAAAAACAGGAAGGGGATATGTCCTGTTTGAGGGGTTCACACAAACATACTGCATCTAATTTACCCTTAAAAAGATGAAATTGTTAAAAAGGTAAGAACCACTATCAAAGGATATATGCCATATGACCACAACATGTGACTACACAGGAACCAGAAGACATGAGAAAGAAAGGGGGCATTTCTCTAGTCTGACCACAGCCTTAATTATCTAGCTCGAGGGGAACAACTACCAGCTAGTTCCTCAGTTACAACTGAATTCATCTGCATCCATTTATGATACCTTGTTCAATGCATATGATGTGAAAGGGCAGTCTGGCACATAGGGAAAAGAACTTTGTATTGTCAAAACTATATTGTTAAACTACTGTATATTGTCAACTGTAGTTGTAGATTTCAAATTCAGAATTGGTATTGGGATTACAGGTTGAACTATAAGGGATTGGGAGGGGAAAGCAATTACCAAAAAGAAATTGCTCTCGAAACAGTATATGCTAGATATTCACTCAAAAGAAATCTCAAAGTTACTTTTGAAAGGGAAGTCTCACTCATGATGCTTTCCTACCCCAGAATCACAATAGTAATGACATGAAGTTTGGTCATCCAAAGGTTGATGCCAACTCATTTTTCCCACGATATGGCCTCACACACCGAGACGGGATCCACAAAGGACCTGTGGGAGTAAGCACAGCAGCATAGCCATGCCCCCATGTTAGTAAAGGACTGGACCCTCCCACTGAGGGTCGGGAGGTTGCTTATAAGTCACCAGCGGCCGTTCCATGGGGATTTCTTTATGAAAGTGTTTCTCTACTGGTGACAATTTATGCTGACCTGCAGATACAGTTAAATGATTTAATGTAAATAATGCTATTGATACTACATCTGGAACATCTTGGGGCTTAATCCCTCTGATTTTTGTTTGTTTTGAAAGGAGAAATTTAAAAGAGCGGTGTGCTCGTTCTACAATAGCCTGTCCTGTGCAGTTATAAGGAATACCATGGGAAAGTCAAATGTCCCATTCATTGCAGAAAGTGGTAAAGGCGTGAGAGGTATAGGCAGGGCCATTGTCTGTTTTTAAGGCTTGAGGCAGGCCCATAATTGCAAATGTACGTAAACGATGTTGTATGACATGGCAAGAGGTCTCGCCACAAAGAGGGGTAGCCCAGATGTATCCTGAATAAGTATCAATAGTTAGATGAACATAAGAAAGAGGCGCAAGAGTAGGAACATGAGTGACATCCATTTGCCAAAGCTGATTGGCATCCGTTCCTCGTGGGTTAACAGCATCAAAAGGAAAGGAAATAAGAGACATGGAACAGGAAGAGCAGGAGGAGATGATGTCTCGAGCTTGAGAAAGCGGAATAGAAAATTGCTTATGGAGTTATTTAGCATGCTGATGAAAAAAGAAATGGCTGTCAATAGGATTGAAAAAGAGGGGACACAAGGAACGAAGATCAGAGTCTGCGCAATGATTTCCCTCCGAGATAGCATCTTGAAATCCAGTATGAGATCGGATGTGAGCTGCAAAAAAAGGTTGTGATCTGGTAGCAAGGAGGTTTTTTAAAGTCAAAAACAGGGAAAGTAAGGAAAAGTCAAGAGCAGGAGAAAGATAGGCATGTGACAGATGAGTGAGAAAAAGAAGTTACCTACCTGTAACTCTGGTTCTTCGAGTCGTCATCTGTGAATTCACACTAATGGGTTAATCTGCACCTGAGCAGAGCAGCTTTGGAATCTTCTAGAGCTTAGGCACCTGGTGCTGGGACCTCCCACACACTGGCTATAACTCCGCCCCCAGCACCGAATGCCTCAGTTCCGTGGAACTGTCCGCCACTGCACAGCATGCAAAATGGCATACGTGATGGACAGCGGGGAGGAAGGGCGGGGAGTGTGAATTCACAGATGACCACTCGAAGAACCAGAGTTACAGGTAGGTAACTTCTTTTTCTCCTTCATGGTGTCTGTGAATGCACACTAATGGGTGACTAGCAAGCTGATTTACCAGGTGGTGGGCGTCACAACAATACAGATGCCAAAACGGCTCTCCCAACTGTGGTCTCTGCTTTCGCAGGGACATCGAGATGGTAGTGTGTCACAAAGGTAAGAGGTGTGGACCATGTAGCAGCTTTACAGACGTCCATCAGGTCTATACCTCTAAGGAAAGCTGTGGAGGAGGCTACTGCCCTAGTGGAATGGGCTCAAATTGTAGTTGGCAAAGGAGTGTGGGCTAGTTCATATGCCAGGCATATGGTTGTAACTATCCATCTGGAAAAAGTTTGAGGTGAGACAGGGAGACCTTTCGATTGACTGTGAAATGAGACAAAAAGCTTTTGTGAGAAACGAAAGGATGAAGTGTGGGAGATGTAATAGGATAATGCTCTTTTAACTTCCAGAGAGTGGAGAGTTTTCCAAGTCTGAAGTCAGATTCAGGAAGAAGGTAGGTAAAACCAATGGTTGGTTAAGGTGGAAGGATGTAGCCACCTTTGGTAAAAGAGAGATCCTAGCACAGGGTGACCTTATGAGGATGGAACTGCAGGATCGGTGGATCTACCCACATAGCTGTCAGTTCGCTAGCGCAACGTGTAGAGGTGACGGCAAGGAGGAAAGCTGTCCTCATGGTGGCAAGTGGTTCGAACGGTGGACACATCAGTTTCCTTAATACAAGCTGCAGAGACCAATGGGGGGTGGGCGGCTTGTAGGCAGGATGTATGTTTTTAAGGCCCTTCAAAGGTTGTTTCAGTGTTGGATGTCGAAACAACTTGGCAGCATCTGAAGACAGAGGCCGATGGGCCACAATTGCAGCTATATATACCCTAAGAGTCGAATGCGATAGTCCTCGATGAAAGAGGAGCAGGAGCAATCGCAACAGCACATCAAGCGAGGCAGGTACCACCGGGAGGTTATTTTGAACAGCGAGGTCTGAAAATACTTTCCATTTACGGGCGTACGTGATAGTCGTGGATGGTCTCCGAGCCTGGTGCAGAACATCTGCTATCGAGGGGCCAGCCTCCAGGCCGTGAGATGTAACTACTCCAGGTGTGGATGCAGTGTCGTGCCATCGTGGAGAGAGAGCAGATGAGGAAGCACCTGCAGACAAAAATGATCAACGGAGCCCTGATGTAACAGGGAGAACCAGGTCTGGCGAGGCCACCAGGGGGCGATGAAGATCATGTTTGCTTGGTCTTGCCGTACCTTGACGACAGGCTTCTGGATCAATGGAATGAGGGAAAATATAGAGCAACCCCTTGGTCTATGGTACTATAAATGCGTCCCCCAATGAGTGGAGACCGGCTTCTGCTCGGGAGCAGTTCCACTCGCACTTTTGCTGATAGCAGAAGCAAAGACATCCATAAATGGAGTGCCCCATCGGTGGCAAAGAGACTGGAATACCGTGTCGTCCAGCGACCACTTGTGGGAGCAATCTGGTAGTCTGCTTAGCCGATCCGCCAGAAGGTTGTTTGTAGAGGCAATATGAACAGGAACAGGGTAAATGTGGTGCTGGTAGCACCACTCCCAGATCTGGAGCAAGAGATATAGGAGGCGCTGTGAGTGGGTGCCACCCTGCTTGTTCATGTAAAAAAAAAACTGCTGTGGTATTGTCAGTTGCAACTTGTAGAGTGGTCGTCTGACCAGATAGGCGGGGTAAAAATACAATAAATAATAATAATAATAATAATATTACATGTCCTGAGAGAAGCCTGTTGAATGCTCGAAAGGCCTTGTAAATAGCAATAAGTTCTAGCAGATTGATGTGTATTGTTAGTGTTAGAGGTCCAAAGGGTCTCCTTACCAGAAGATTGGACCGGAGAGACCACCAGGTGAGTTGTTCTGCAAGTTCTACTGTGACCGTCAGAAGTTCAGAAGGAGGGTCCAAGAGAGGGTTGAATAATGCTAGGTATGAGGCCTGGAAGGACCGCATCTTTAGTCTGGCATGTTGAATTACTGCAGTGGTGGAAGCCATGAGACCCAACAATCTTTGCGCCTGAAGAGCTTGTACTTTTGGCATCTGCAGTAAAATGCTGAACCATGGCCTGGATCTTCACAATCCTATCTTCAGTAAAGGAATGCCTGACCCAAAGTAGGGTCCATGATTCCTCCAATATAGGTGACCCTCTGAGTAGGGTGTAAAGTGGACTTATCTTGGTTCATCTGGAGGCCAAGTTCAGACAAAAGGGATAAAGTGAATAAAACGTCATGAAGTAAGGCGCCATCAGCAACCAGTCATCAAGGTAGATGAATACAGTAATGCCATGTAGACAAAGGTGAGTCACCGCCGGGGCCAAACATTTTGTAAACACCCGTGGTGCTGTGGATAGGCCAAATGAGAGGGCTTTGAATTCACAAATTACTCTATCGAGCGAGAACCTCAAAAATCGACGATATTCTGTCAATAACAGCAAACCAATCACCTTGCCGTAACATCTGGATCGTATTGTCCAGTGAGACCATACGGAAACGTTGAGGTGTAATATAAGAAATCAAAGGGCCAAGATCAAGGATGGGGCGAAGTCCTCCATCCTTCTTGGGAATAATAAAATAACGTGAGAAAAAACTTTGTGCGATAATTGGGTTGTGGACTAATGTGATAGCATCTTTGGAGAGTAAAATGTCAACCTCCCATCGTACAACAGAGGTAGCCCTGTTCCTGAAAAGTCCCGTAGAAGGTGAAGAATGAAATCCAATAGCATAACCTGTGGCTATAATAGTGGGAACCCCAGAGTCTGATGTAATAGACTCCCAGGTGTGGAGAAATGGTGCTAAACGTGTTGTAGCGAGTGATGTTGCTGGTGGGCCAGTAAGAGTTAAGATTTTGTTTAGGTCTGCGATCATGACAGCAGACGTGTTGTCGAGGCCGTTGTCGAGTGGATTGCAGCCTAGACTGACCTGCAAAGCCTACTGTCTGTGTCCCTGGGCAGTCAGAGTATTGTTGAGCATCAAAAGGCTGACGCCAAGTTGTCCTCGGTCGAGATTGGACGGCATAAGATCTGGCTGGTATTCGATGCTTAAGGAGATTCTCGAGTATTTCATCTGTCTTTGGGTCAAAAAGACTCATGCCGTCAAAGGGCAGATCCTTGATCCGTGCCATGGCATCAGCTGATATTCCTGATGATCATGACCAGGCATGGTGTTGTAGAGTATCTGCTGTTGTGATTTATTTGGCAGCAGCATCAATGACATGCCTAGCCGTGATTCTTTCTTGCCGTGCCAGCGACATGGCTACTTGGTGGCAAGTGAGATTCGGCGCTTTAAGTTGTTCGGGTGCGGCCTGCAAGGTGGGCGGTACCGTGTTCCATAGGTGTCGATAATACGCACCCATCGCTGCCATATAATTTGCTACCTTAAGAGTAACTGATGCTAGGAAATAGACACGTCGTCCGAAGACGTCTAGCTTTTGTGTCTCTTAACATTAGGCGTGGAAGGAGACCTGCTGTGCGCCTTATTTTAAGTCGCACCTACTATACAGGGAATTGGTAAGGGATGTTTAGCTAAAAGGTCCGTCTCATTACAATGGACTTTATAAAGATTTTCAATCTGTCTCGGGATTTGGTGCTATGTAGATGGCTTATCCCATGGCTCCTTTAACAAGTTAAGGAGGGTGGATATGAAAGCCAAGCGCAGTGGAGGTATTTGATCCTTAGTGACATAGTCGTAGACCTAGTCGATTTGCTCAGTTGGAGGTTGAACCACCTAAGGTCCAAAACCTCAGCCATCCTCTTTATCAGCTGGGAGTATGTTGTGCAATCCTCATAGGGGGATGGTGGATAACCTTCCACAACATCTGGGGCTGGAGTAGGGACATTCAAAGGAGAATCGTCATCTACATTGACACTCTGTTTACTTGAATTGGTGTCGATACCGAAGTCACGGTCTGGGGACTGGGATAAGGATGCCCGGGAGGCAGTCGGGCCATAGCGGTCAGGCTGGAACGTAACATCCTCCTGAGATCGTTGTCCGGCTCTTCTGAAACTCTGCCCAAAGGCTGTGGGGGGAGGGGAGTCACCAATGAAGAAGAGTGAGGGACGGAGGACGGGCCCGGTTCTTGGTCTACAGTAACCTTTCGCCCGGGCTGCGACCAACATTCTTGGCGTGGATAATGACACCAAAGACCCTCCGGAAAAAAGGGGTATTCATCAGGATATTAGTGATATCGATCGTAACACCCCGGCCAATAAAGCGGGTCGACATCATACCCCCTCGGGCCGAAGTATTCCCGTGGGCCGCCCCAGGACGTCAACCATCGGGATATGGAGAATAATCTCCCGGTAGGGGTGATTGAGCCCAACCCACCTCCGGCCCAAGATGTTTAGACTTACGTCTCTTTTTACGAGGTACAGCCACTGCCGAGCCCGATGGTGATGGAGGGTTGGCGCAAGCCTTGATCTCTATCTCGACCGAGCTATTAGGCGACTCGGGAGAGAGAATTAGGCAGGGAGACAACACCTGCTCAGGCCTCGAGGGAGGAAAATAGTCAACTCCCGATGACAGAGGCAATGATACCGTATCATGATGGTCATGAGAAGGCATGACTGACGGTATAGGCTCAACTGGCAAATGGGAGCTCCTGAGGCATCAGAAGGGTAGAGAGACAAAGAAGGAATGCAGTCTTTGAAGCCTCTGTTTTAAAGTAGGTTTAGTAAACCCCTTGCAAACGGAGCACGAAGCTGGCTGGTGCTCCTCGCCAAGGCAAAATAAGCACTTTGAATGGCCATCCGTTAGCGGTACCTTATTATTACAAGCCGAGGTCAAACACAGGGAGGTCTGAGAATGATTAAAGGTTGGAAGGAAGAGAAACAACTCGCTGAGCTCCAATCCTAGTAGCTGCTGTAGCGGTGGCAGAAACGGAACTGAGGCACTCGGTGCCGGGGGCAGAGTTATAGCCAGCATGTGGGAGGTCCCGGCACCAGGTGCCTGAGCTCTAGAAGATTCCGAAGCTGCTCTGCTCAGGCGCAGATTAACCCATTAGTGTGCATTCACAGAGACCACGAAGGAGAAGGTTAAATACATATTGAGTGTCTACAATGAGATTTAAAGGTTGATCTTGAAACATTTGAAAGGCAAGGATGACAACAGCCAGTTCTGCACGCTGAGCAGAGGTCTGAATAGAAGTAAAATAGGTTTTCTAGGTTCCAGGAGGTTGCTGAAAGGTAATCATGCCTCTTGTAGGCGCACCATCGGTAAAAACAGTTAGTGCATAAGGGAGAGGAGTAGCAGAGAAAGGAGAGGAAAAGCGAAGGGGTACTTACTGAATGAATGTTAAGCGAGGGTCTTTAGGTGGATTAAAACATATGTAGCCAATATAGTCTGCAAAAGCAATTTGATAAGTTAGTGATGTAGACATTAAATGATCATGGTCAGTTTTGGAAATAGGTAAGTAACAACACAGAAGATCCCAACCTGTGAGTTGTTTGGCATGATGATTACAAAGTCTGTAATCGCATTTAGAGTGGAGTAAACATTGTGGGGAGGAGTGTTAGATAAATAAAGCCATTCTGCTACAGAAATGGCCTTGTCAGACTTCGGGCTACACAACAACCCAGTAGGCAATTGGGGAGTGCTCAAGATAACCAGCTGCAAGGGACCAAAAGAAGGAATGTAGTCGACCATGGTACATCGCAAGGCTGCATTAATTTGATGTATGGCATGTTTCATAGCCTCCAGTCAGCAGGAGACTGATGTCCCCGGAGTGCGTTAAACAAAGGCTGCAATTCATGAGTAGGAAGGCACAAAAATGGACGAGCCCAATTTAAGTGCCCGAGGAACTGTTGCAACTGCACTAATGTAAATTGAGATGGAGTTTTTAGTTCTGGTAAGAACGGAGAAGATGTAGCTTGCAACAGTTTGTGCCCTAGATAAAGAAACTGAGGTGTGGTTTGTATCTTTTCTGGAGCTATGCAAAGGCCTTTTTTCTCTAAGCAGTTAGCTAGAGAATCATAGACAGTAGTGGGGAGGGATTGCCCAGCCACCAAAATGTCATCCATGTAATGATATACAAGCAATTCAGGATGTTCCAAGCGAAATTGCTGTAGGGCTAGATCCACAAAATGTTGACATAAAGTCGGGGAATTCAACATTCCCTGAGGCAAGACTTTACACTGATATCTTTGAGTAGGTTGGGAATTGTTGTACACAGGGACTGTAAAGGCAAATTTTTCTCTGCCTTGTCATGCTAAAGGAATAGTGAAGAAACAGTCCTTGAGACCCACTATCATTAACTCATAGTGTTGGGGTATCAAATTTGGATTAGGTAAGCCGCATTGCAAAGAGCCCATAGGTTGAATGTGCTTGTTAACTTCCCGAAGGTCATGTAGCAAACGCCACTTCCCAGATTTCTTTTTTATGGTGAAAATGGGGGTATTCCATGGACTGGTGGAATACTCTATATGTCCTTGATCTAATTGCTCCTTAACTAAGGCCTCCACTGTGTGGAGCTTTTCTTTAGACAATAGCCATTGATCAACCCAGACAGGTGGTCCAGGGAGCCACATTAATGGCAAGGCTGTGTCAGATTGCATAGAGGCTTGTATTATAAATTTGTCTGCAATTTTGCATCGACCTTTTTCAAGAGATCCTGACCCCAGATGGAAAAGGGAATAGGCAGAATGTAAGGAGTGATTGTGATTTGTCTAGGAGAGTCACCTAGACTTCCCAGAATAATGGGCTGAAAGCTTTTCTGGGCTTGCTCATAGCCTCCAACTCCCCAAATGTTGTGCACTGGCTGGGTGGGATAGCTTTCTGGCCAGTCTTTCTTTGCAATAACGGTAACGTCAGCTCCTGTATCAATCAGGCCATTAAGAACAAGCGATCCCATTTTAAGAGGGAGTCGGGGCTGCAAGTGCTCAATGGTAGTTAAGGCAGCAACTCGAGTAGAACCAAAATCCCAACTACGAGGGTTGGTAGAAGAACCCATCTGTGTTAATGGAAAAAAACAACAATTGAGCAATAGATTCACCCGCAGGAAGGACTTGCGGTATATTAGACCAGATTTGAATAATTAAGGGTCCTTCATAATCCCCAACAATGATGCCTGGTACAACAAATAAACCCCGTGCAGAGGTGCTAGAGTGGGGGAGAATGAGACCCACAGTATCTTTGGGTATTGGTCCATGATGTACTGTTTTGACTTTGTAGACAGCTAGAGGGAATTGATAGTCGACTTCTTCGGCTGTGATCAGATCATGATCGGCACTTTTAACAGTAGCAGGTCGGATTTCTTGAACTTGTGTAGTATTCACTGAGTTCCCCTCACTTGACCCGGGGCTGGAGGTCCACCCGACTTGGAGTTTCCCGGTGTTGGAACAGACTGGCATTGATTGGCCCAGTGATAACCTTTCTGACACCGGGGGCATTTTTTAGAAGTGCGTTTATTATTTTGGGGGGTTGATCTGCATTCCCGTCTGAAGTGCCCTTCCTTGCCACAGGAAAAACATTTACGATTTTGGGCAAGGAGGTAGCCATGGCTGTGGCCAAAAGCTGTGTCTTGTGAGTTTCTGTCCCAATATTCTGACATAATTTAAGCATGGCAGCAATGTCAGTCTCTGGTTTATTGTAAATAGCCTGAAGGGCCGTTTTACAATCCATGTTAGCATTTTCAAACGCCAGCTGTTTCATCAAAATATCAGCAGCCTCAGTATTCTCCACCTGCCGTTCATTCACTCTTTGCAATTTGTTAATGAAAGACATATAGTCCTCTGTAGGACCCCGACGCAAATTGGCAAAAGACCCTAAAGGGGTACCTTTTTCTTGGATTTTTAACCACGCTGCTTTAACAATGTCACCCACTTGTGCCAATTCCCTGTTAGGGATGGTAATCTGCTGTGCTATGGTGACAAAGAGTCCATCTCCATTTAGCATATCTGCAGACACAGCAATATTGTTTTGTAAATTATCCATGGCCAGAATCGCAGCGGCGTCTTTCCATTCCTGCATAAACAATACGTATTGACCGGGGGTGAGCATAGCTTTAACCAAGGCACTCAAGTCAGCTGGAATAAGATTTCCATTTCCTCGTAGCCTATCAACCAGCCCAAGAGTAAAAGTGCTATGGAGACCATTTTCAACTACACTTTTTTTCAACTCTTTAAATGTGGCAAGGGGAAGACCCTCATGAACATGCTGTCCCTGATTGTTATGAACCACAGGACAAACAGACGTTTCCCACATATATTAATCTGTTTCAGTAACCAAAACAAACAAACAAAGAAAGAAAGTATTTTGGTGCCTTTAAGAGTACAACAAATATTCAACATGAGCTTTCATGGATTGCAATCTGCTTTGCAAATATGATTCTCCCACATGCACTCTGGAGCAGTACAGTCCAAGAAGGCCTGTATCAATTTATTTTCTTGAACCTGCACAGATCAGCCCAGAGAAACCTATATTCCAATATTGTTGAAATATATTGGAGCAAACTCCTAAGGGAGTAAAATTACTGTTTGTGTAAGGACACAATTTTTTTAAAAAAATTGAAATGAGAGAGGATGTAAATTTCTGGAAAGAATGTCTGAAATCTATTGCACCATTACACAAAAGGTGTAACCTTTAGTGTCACATTGCAGTTAAGAAATCTTCATAAGCATTTTCTGTTGCATGCCGAGTTGCAGAACTCAGTAGGCAATGGGTAATACCTATGGAGATTTTTTAAAAAAACTAATGGCCATTCACTGCTAACAGTAACACTTTTTGTGTAACTGTGCAATAGGATTTCAGTGATGATAGGAGGTAGGTATATAAATCTTTGCTTACTTCATTCTCTTAGTTAAGTATGAAAAAATTCAAAACTGTTCTTTCTGTGCAAGACAGTGAGATTATTTTTTATTTTTTATTTTTGCAAACAGTTGATGGAAGTTTTCTTTTGACCATTTTTTAAAGCAGTTTGTCCTTTTTTGTCAAGGATGAAAAAAAAATCCACTAAAATTATCTCTCCCCCCACCCCAGTCTGGCCATATTCACAATCTCCATCCCTTCACCTACATCTCCATCGGTCCACTGCCTGTGGTGCCATCCCCACTCTGACAGCAAGGATCTGCAGCGAAGAGCTCCCTCTACATTTGCAGGTTTCATGTGATATATAAACCCAAACATACTAGATTCTCAGTCATGTGCTGAGCCTATAATGTAAGGCAGCTCCCACTCTTCAGACGTTTCCTTTCCAAAACATAGATGGCAGCACTGGGTGAAAACAGATGCAATGGAAGCAGGGGATAGGCTTGAAAACCAGACCCAATTTCCCACTTACAAGATTGCAATTGTGAAGAAGAAGTGATAAGAAAAGCATGTCTTCTACACTCCAGATCATGGCCTCCCCAAACAGTGTTTCCTGGAAGGAAATGGCTATTTTGCTTTGGGCAGACATATTTGAATATAATCATTGTATTATAGTTTTTATATACAACAATGACATGGATGAGGCTTATGTGGCTCTTCAGATGTTGCTGGACTACAACACCTAATATCTTTTATATTTGGCTAAGGAGTTGCATTCCACCCACATCTGGAGGGCCACAAATGTCTAACCCCTAGTGTAAGAAGAGGTTTTGCCTTCCTGCATGTGTGGAAACATACTAAGAGTAAAATGTGCTGTTCGGTTTTCTTCCAAATCACATTTCCCACAATCTATTAAAATTCATTCTGCATTGTTTGCTGGCGAATATCACTATAGTCCTTAAATTCAGTAAATTAAAATGCTTTACAACTTTTAACTACCACCTAGGTGTCCAAACCATCCATTATTAATTTAATATTCTTCCTAATGCTATAGTTTTTCATTGATCCATACAGCACTATATATATTGCAGATACCATTTGCTCTTCACCTCACAGTAATTCAAGGGGTAGTAAAGCAGCAGTAAAACAAGGAGTTAATAATTACTGCCAAAGTGAGTCATGGAAGAAACACACAGAAGGTTAAAGAGAAGGCATTAATATATGAGAACAGATTCTTAAAAGGAAAGGCCTCATGTATTTTAACAGCCAATATGGCTGCTGTGACCTTCACTTCTGATAAAATGTGGGAAAATCAAGACAAGTCCTAACATACTTGTCTTGCTATCTCTTTTCAATAACAGGACAGGAGATTAACAGAATAAAATAATTTTTAAAAAGCAAGCAGCAGCTGTGGTCCCTTTCACAACAGACCTGCGGGTAAGCATTTCCTCCAATGTGCTTAGATCCAGAATTTAAAGGTATCACTGGCTGGACATGGTCCAAGCCATTTTGCTATATGAGATGGAGGGGGGGGAGAGATATTGGTCTCCCCCTTCCATGTGGAAAACTGGCCAATGGTTCATATTCAGCACCTGTTGTTGTTGTTGTTGTTATTGTTGCTGCTGCTGCTGCATTTATGTGCCGTCAAATCACCCTCAACTTACGACAACTTCATGAATGAGCAATCTCTAGAATGTCCTGTCCTCAACAGTCCTGCTCAACTCTTGCAAACTCAAGTTTGTTGCTTCCTTTAGGGAGTCAATCCATCTTGCATTTAGTCTTCCTCTTTTCCTCTTTTCCTCCTGCCTCCAACCTTTCCCAGCATCATTGTCTTTTCCAGAGAATCCTGTCTTCTCATAATGTGCCCAAAATAGGACAACCTCAGTTTTAACATATATATATTTTTTTTGCCTCCAGAGATAGTTCAGGCTTGATTTGATCTAGGACCCACCTGTTCATCTTTCTAGCAGTCCAAAATATTTTCAAAGTTCTCATCCAGTATCACATTTCAAATGAATATTTCTTTTCCTCTCAGCTTTCTTAATTGTCCTGCTTTCATACCCATACATGGTGATTGAAAACACAATAGTGTGGATGATGTTGGTCTTTGTCTCTATTGACACACCCTTATATTTGATGATCTTTTCTAATTCCTTCACTGCTGCTCTTTTGAGTCTCAGTCTTCTTCTGATTTCTCGGCTGCAGTCTCCATTTGGATTGATGATTGAACCAAGTAATACAAAATCTCTGACTATTTCAATTTCTTCGTTGTCAACATTAAAGTTATGTAGTTCTTCTGTAGTCATGATTTTTGTCTTTCTAATGTTCAACTGCAGTCCTGCTTTGGCACTTTCTTCTTTCACTTTCATCAGAATTTATTTCAAGTCATTGCTGCTTTCTGCCAGTAAGATGGTGTCATCTGCATATCTTAAATTATTGATGTTTCTTCCACCAATTTCCACTCCTTCTTCAAGTGAATCTAGTCCAGCTTGCTGTATGATATGTTCTGTGTACAGACTGAACAAATAAGAGGATAAAACACACACCTGTCTCACACCTTTGCCTATATGAAACAATTCTGCCTCTCCATATTTAACTACTAGTGGGACAGAATCCTTCACCACAACTGAGGGCAACAAGGATAGTTTAATGGGCACACACAGCTCTCTTCTCCAACTCTTCATTGCTGGTCTACAGCATCTTCTGCCTGATGTTGTTGCCTGATTCTGGCCAGTGGTAAGACCATCCCTGTGAATTAACAATATTTTGGAAATCTGAGTAGAAAGAGTGAGTAGCACACCTTCAATCATAAAATAAAATGTAGTAATACAGAGGTCATAATTTTTTATATAAATTTTAAACTAGAAAGGAACGAACAAAGGAAGGGAAGAACAGAAATGAGTAGAGAAAGAGCAACAGTTGAACTTATCCCCCAAAGCTCTGTTAAAATAGAAATGTGTGAATATTCTTATAGAAAGCTAGTGAGTAACTAATTCTATAGCGTTTTCAGAGGACAGAATGAAATAACAGGGTTATCCCTAAATAAAGCTGAATAAAAACCCTAGACATTTGAAGATATGACTGGTTAGGAAGGATGTTAGTTAAGGAGCCACGGCTCAGCTCATGTTGGCCTTTAAGCTTCAGTACCAGCACCTGGAATTTAGGTAAATTGTGATGTTATTTGTTGTAGGTTTTTCAGGCTGTTTGGCCGTGTTCTGGAGGTTTTTCTTCCTAAGGTTTCGCCAGTCTCTGTGGCTGGCATCTTCAGAGGACAGGAGTTAGAACTCTGTCTGTGTTCTGGTGTAGTGTGTGGGATAGTTGAATATTTGTAGCTGTGGGATCAGCTTTTTGTCCTTTTCAAGAGATTGGGTGACTATGGTGATCAGGGTGTTTTTTGTTATGGGTGTATTGTTGTGATAAGGGGGAGATGATCTGTCAGTGTGATTGATGGGTGTCGTTAGCTGGTCTTTTGTGTGCAGTGATCACTGGTATTACAGCCTGCAAAAGGTCAATGAACTCTACCCAGCCACAAGGACTGGTGATCACTGCACACAAAAGACTAGCTAACAACACCCATCAATCACAGTGACAGATCATCTCCCCCCTTATCACAACAATACACCCATAACAAAAAACACCCTGATCACCATAATCACCCAATCTCCTGAAAAGGACAAAAAGCTGATCCCACAGCTACAAATACTGTTCTCTAATCCAGGGATGTGTTGTGCATGGACCACTATATTGAAGTGCAAGGTGCGTAGAACAAACACCCTCACTAGGCTCATTATCCGCTCTGATCTAGAAGACATGTTATTGATAACATGCATGACTGCTAAGTTGTCGCACCAGAACCTAACTACTGAGCTGGCCCATTCTTCCACCCACAACCATAGGGCTCCTAAGATTGGAAAAAACTCTAAAAATGGCAGGTCCCTAGTCAAACCTAAAGTCTGCCAGTCATCTGGCCAGGTACCTGCACACCATCGATCACGGAAATAAATGCCAAATCCCAACGACCCCGCTGCGTCAGTCTGGACCTGAAATTCACTGTGAAGGTGTATTCCTCCTCTCCAAAAGGAGACACCATTGAAATTTCTTAAATTTCAGAAGTCTTGACTCATGCCTGCTGTAACCCTGGTTCTATGAAACTGTTTGTGCAGACCGCTCATAGCTGAACAAAGCCTGCGCCAAAATGCCCTACCAGAGCCCACTACCCTGTAGGCAAAATTCAAATGCCCAACTACTTCCTGTAACTCCTTTAGGGTAACTTTCTTCAAACTCACTAAATGTGCTAAATGTGCCCGAAGCTCAACCAGCTTGAACTCTGGAAGCCGACAACATTGTTGTTGGGTATCCAACTCTATACCTAAAAATGTAATTGTCGGAGATGGCCCTTCTGTTTTTTCTTCGGCCAGTGGGAGTCCAAACTCCTGCACCAGGTTCTGAAAAGTTAGAAACTTACAATTCCCAGAATCCTTTGCACCACAAAAAAGAAAATCATCTAAATAATGGGGTGTGCTTTGTAACCCCGCCCTGTGTCGGAGTTCCCATTCCAAAAAGGAGCTGAAGTGCTCAAATGCAGCGCAGGACACTGAGCAGCCCATAGGCAATGCCCTATCCATATAAAATGCTCCCTAAAATGAAAAACCTAATAGCTCAAAATCATCCAGGTTGTGTGGGATAGTTGAATATTTGTAGCTGTGGAATTAGCTTTTTTGTCCTTTGTCCTTTGTTGAGTTTTAGACAAAGCCTGGCTCCCAGCACTGAAAAATACAGCCTGCAAAAGATCAACGAATTCTACCCAGCCACAAGGACCGGTGATCACTGCACACAAAAGACCAGCTAACGACACCCATCAATCACAGTGACAGATCATCTCCCCCCTTATCACAACAATACACCCATAACAAAAAAAAACACACCCTGATCACCATAATCACCCATTCTCCTGAAAAGGACAAAAAGCTGATCCCACAGCTATAAATACTCAACTATCCCACAAACTACACCAGATCACAGACAGAGTTCTAACTCCTGTCCTCTGAAGATGCCAGCCACAGAGACTGGCGAAACAGCCCAAAACACCTACAACAACTGTTAGATCTCGGCCGTGAAATCCTTCGAGAATACATTAATTTAGGACTTACTTGACTGAGCGCTCACTTTTCTGCTTTTCTGGGTGTCTTTGTACGGCTTTCCTCCAGCACATTTCAAATGAGTTTTTTGTCCCTGTCTTTCTTAACTGTCTTTCTTTCACATAGTATAGATAATTTTGACCTTGGTTTACAGTGACAATCTTTGCTAACTCCAACCTCTCCCCCTCTTTTTTTATTTCAAAAGTCAAAGGAACATATTTTGGAAAACATACACACGTGTCTGTAGAGCTTTTGATCTGATAAAGCTCTTCTTCCTCAACTTGCCTACCTCCAAGAAAGGATTTCAAAATTGGAACATAGCTCTCTGATCTGCATTCTGTGGAGTGATCATGGCAACGTTAGTTTAACAATGTTTAACTTTTGTAAACCACCCACAGTAGTGGCTTCCCAATAGATGCACTCTGTCCTGAAGTCAAATTATATAGGTTCAATGTAAATACACTAAATAAATAAATATATTATGCTTGGATGTAGGCCTTTATGATTAAGCAATGGAGATTCTTGGAAATTTGTCAGCTGAATTTATTTTGGCTTGGTTTTGATAATGCCAATGATTTTACATTGATAATGCCAATGATTTGTGATGTACATCCTGTGTCACTCTAGCAAACATAAAGCAGGATGGCATGGTTTACTTCTCTGCTACTGTACGTTGCCTGAAAACTTGCTCTAGAGGATTTTCTAATCATCTAACATATGTCCACATCCTCCTCTGCTCAAAGACAAAACACCTCTAAGACTATAATAAGCATGCTGCTGGATAAGAGGAAGACTCCTTCTAGTCCAGCATGCCTTTTTCACAGTGGCCAACCAGATGCCTCCACTAGTGAACCAGAAACTTGTAGGCAGGGAGGTGACTCAATGGTGTCATGGTCACATTGGTGTACCACCTTCCTATACCAAGCTAACTATAATTTCATTCATTTGTTCTGATTTGTATCTGGCTGAGACCGAAAGGCATTTAAAACAATATGAGGTTGCAGGGAGGGAGTGGGAATTATCCCATCTCCTGTGGCCATTTTACCTAATGGCTAAACATTAGGTTCTTGCTGAAGTTTGGTGATAAAACTGAAGTTATGGATGACTAGGGGAAAACTGATGGGAAATGATGGTAAGTGGAAATATGGAGTTTGAAGGAAGAGAGAATTAACAGAGCTGAGAGTCTAAATGAGGGTTTTTTTAAAAAACAAACCTAAATCTATTATTGTTTTGGAGCAAAGGTGGATTTAAGAGTTCAAATATTTCTTTCTTCTTCTTGAACCATAAATCATTGATTACAAAATTATACGATAGAATTGTATGCTAGAGATTTAGTATTAGCATATAATTGCTATGCAAAGTTCTCTCTGACATTTTGTCATGTCAAAGTAGTTAAGAGGGCCTGAAATACCTTGTTCCCATCAGGAATTCTTTCTCTTCATTTGCTAGGGAAAAAGTTCATTATTGCAGAAACTTCCAATTTAATGTAGCAAAGCAAAAAATATAAATCAATCTCTGGATTAGCTGAGTTTTCACTTTTCACTGCAGAGATTTTTCCCTTAGCAATTTTCAAAAGCTCCTTACCCAATGGGCTTTACCTTTGTGCTTTCTCAATTACCTCAAGTGCACCTTTCTTCCTGCACTTTCAATTCTATGTGCTGTTCTCAAAGACCCTATTGTTATCTTGCCCCTGCTTTTAATCTTTAGACCTACATCTGTGGCAAGTGCTTTTTTTCCTCCTCACAAGGAAGCCACTCTACAGAACCAGGAGGAAGGAGCTCTTTGTGAATGACATACGCTAAACTACTTTCAAATCTGATAGCATGTTCTATTATTGGAGATCATTAACTCTCCTAACTTGGAATGGTGGGGCAACTTCCATGGTCTTACAATATAAAAATAAATAATTTCCTTAACAACAGAATATATTTTGATAAAGAGTAAGATTATACCATCTTGAAAGCAAGAACCTTTGTTGGAGGTTCATACAATGAAACTTAACACCCCCTAAAAGAACACAAAACCCACAGTACCCTTATTTGGAATAACCAAACCATGCTTATAAAAAAAAAATGAGTCCAATTTTGTATTCACCAAAACTTTTGATTAGGATGGATGTTATCTAAAGGGTGGCAATGGAAAGAGAAAGATGGCTTGATGGTGAAGCCATCATGACACAGTCTTAAGTTGGGATATAGGAGAAGTTTGCTGACTTAATTGGATTACACCACAAGAACTTGGAAAAATTACATTTGTGGATCACACCTCCCAGAATACATCAGATAGTAAATGGTGACTATGGTGGCTGGGACATTCAAAAAGAATGTCTTCAACCTCTAGATTAGGTTCTATAAAGATGTAGGATTTAAGATGCACCTATATTCCCAAATTTTCTTTATGCCATGTGGACATTAAAAAAAATGTTTCAGAGTAAACAACTGACATTAGCTAACAATCCTTTGGTTCATAGGAAGGCCTTTCAGACCTTCCAACAGAAAATTCAGCTGATCAATCCTTAGCAGTGCTATAGCCAAAAAAAAACCTCCCCTGAAAAACAAGAACAAGGATACATGGGAGCATTTCATGGTGTATAGAAGGGAGGTTTTCCATCACTTTTACCCTAAGTAGCAGCTGATAGTGAAAGACTCAAAGCATCTGCATCAAATGTGCTATCTATATAGTTTCCATCCCTCCTCTCTTAAATTAAAAGCCAGAAAAAGTTTAATCTCCAGAATATCAGTGAATCTTGAAGAAACAGCAGAGAAAATCAGGACTATAATATGGAAAGAAAGAACTGCTCACCTCTTAAAATGTATGGAACTCCATGAAAGTTGAGACTTTGATCACACAAAGAACTGGATTATTTGGAGGCTATGGACTGAAGTTGGCAGAACAAAAGTGAACCTAAGAAAATATGGTTTTCAGAGTTAATTCTGAGCTTAGAGAAGAGAAGAACATTTCACACCTGTGTCAATGTAGTCTGTACCAGGGGTCGTCAACCCCCGGTCCGCGGCCTGGTGCTGGTCCGTGGGCTTGCCGGAACTGGGCTGCGGATATGGAACTCCGCCCCCTGCACGCACGCATGGCAGGCGTGTCATGCTCGTGGGGTGTTGTGCTTGCGGGCGTGGTGCATGAGCGCTCCATGCCCCCTCGCTCACGCGGGGGTGCCCCCGCCCCACCACACATGGAGCTCACTCCCCCCAGACAGTCCGTGGCCCCAAAAAGGTTGGGGACCACTGGTCTATACCACTCAACTCAGCATTTACCAGGGAAGACTAGAAGTTAACTGATATTGTCCCTTTGTTGTTGTTATGTTACATCAAGTTGGAATGTAACAGGGCTTCCATGATAAGTTATATATTTCAGGAATAGTTTTACCAGTTCTACTCCCCCAGTGAGTTTCCGTGGCTGAGCAGGGATTTGAACCCAGGTCTGAATCCTAGCCTGTCACTCTATCCACTGCACTACACTGGGTATTTTATTGTCCCTTTACTGGCAAACATTATCTGATATATGTATTAATTGCCTTGTTGTGCTTCTAACACAAACAAAGAAGGAACCCCAAGAAGGCAACAACAACACATTGTTCAACTAGAAGTAAGCACTCTCCATGGTTGCAGAATAGCCAACATCCACTGAGGGTGCAAAAAACAGTATGTAGAAAACCAAGGGAAGGGAGATGGGATTTTTGAAGATGGCTGGTTAGCTGGCTAGAACCTTGAACAACAGCCCTCCATGCTGCACCATTTTATGTCAAATCCCAGTTGAGGTATTTGCAATTTTTATTCATAGTTACATTTAGTTTAGAGTTATCCCAGACACGTTAAAGACCCAAGTGACTTGGGCAGGTGAACTCAAGTTCCTTGCAGCAGCACACTCCCACTTATCACTGGAAATTATGTTCTAAATGTCATCATTTCTTTCTTTGATGACCACAAGAGGGCCAAGCTTTTCTATATGTTCCCTGATTAATAGTAATAATTGTGTCCCTTCAACTTGATTCCAATGTATGGCCTGATTAAATGGATTTTTTAAAAATCTGAGCGGTATTTTTATGTCTAAATTAACTGTGTCTGCCTCTCATCTGAAGAGAAACCAGTGTCTGCCTCTCAATTTGCTGTATTATTGTTTTATGATATTTTAAAATTTCTTTTGCTTGTTACCTTTCTTCAAAATATAGATAAAGCAGGCTCATACTTAAATAAATAATACATCAACAGATAAACAAAAGAAATTAGGAAAAAAAGAGAGGAATTCCAATAAAGGATTATAAGGGACTGAGTTGTGTGCCAATTATGTCCCTGGGTACTACAACTTCTCTGACAGGATGGTGAACTACCATATCTCCATTTGCAATGTGGCAAATAATAGTAGTTCCTTACAAGCCTGTTGTACAGATTGCTGAGGTTGTTGTTGCTGTTATTGTTGTTGTTCTTCTTCTTTTTCTTCTTCTTCTTGAAAGCAATCCAATGCTGGTGAAGCTTTTGGAACACTTTAATATTTCTAGCTACCACAGTAAGGATCCGGATAATAGCCTCTGTGACGATCGCCCATGTCACTCATGCCATTCATATTCATGAGCTGATTTGCATGAGCCTATGAGAGGACTGGAGAGGCGGAGTCAGCAGCTACATGAGGTTTGGCGGGAGAAGGAGGAGTCAGTTAGGGCTAGTTAGTCAGAGAGAGAGAGGGAACAGATACTGAGAGATAGGTGCTGGTTAATCAGAGAGAGAGAGGGAACAGATACTGAGAGAAATAGAGCTGGTTAGGAAAATAGGTAGAGAAGGTGGTGATGATATAGCAAGAGAAAAGAAGTATGTACTGAGAGGACTGTTGATGATTTGCTTGTGTATAATGTTTATCTGAGAAACTTCTGTTATGATTCAATCTGCTTCACTTCAATAAATAAGTTCTGTTTCTGTTCACAAGTCAAGTGTTCAGACAAACGTCATTTATATTGTGGATTGAGGTAATCCACTGGAGGCAGCGAAAGGAAAACGTGACGTGAACCTTTGTGAGGGAAAGACAAGCAGGGGCCACAAGGGCGAATGCCACAGCCTCTTAAATCAGATTACTAAACATTCAAAGAGGATAGACACAGTAATTATTGGAGACTTCAACTATCTTGATATATGTTGGAAATTCAACTCTGTTAGAACTGTAAAGTCTAAAAAAGTCTAAGTTTAAATTGAATAAAATTAATGCTAGTTATCTGAATGTTTGTTGGAAATGTGAGAAGGAAATTGGTACATACTTTCATATGTGGTGGGAATGTGAAAAAGTACAAAGATTTTGGAAACTAATCTTTAAAGAAGTAAATGACATATGTGGAAAAGATATAGAATTTAATCCTGAGATTGCTCTGTTATCAATATTTGAGAATGTGGAATATGATAAGATGACTAAAGAATTGATTACCAATTTATTAACAGCAGCTAGATTAATAATAGCTAGGCATTGGAAATCAAAATCTGAATTTCGAATGGAAGAATGGTATAATGAAATATGGAATATAGCTATAAATGATAAGTTAACTTGTAATTTAAAGGTTAAGAAAGGAGAGATGAAAAAGAATAATTTTTATGATATATGGGGCAGATTTTTGGAATATGTGTTAACAAGAGGAAAAGGGAAAGCTCCAAAACAAGAATCAATGCAGTTCTGGAGAAGAGGACAATAAAAGAAGAAGAAGAATAGATGGAGGAAGAAGAGGATTATCGCAAGAGGTCCCGTCTATGGTGGTGGGGAACACAGTTAATTTGTATTTTGTTTTATGTATTTTATATTTATGTTTATGTTATAGTTAAAATAAAAATAAAAAAAGTAAAAAGAACTGTAAAGTCTAGCAAGTTCCTCACTTGCCTTGCTGGCATTCATCTTCTAGAAAGTGGAAGAAACAAAAGAATCTTCTATTTTGGATCTCGTCCTAACTAACAGGGAAGAACTGGTTAGAACTCTGGGTGGAAGTGGTTACGGTCTTTTGAGTTTTGTTATACTGAGAAAAGAGAAAGCCAAGGGTAGCATAACAAACACTCTGGACTTTAGAAAAGCTGATTTTAATAAGCTTAAGGAAATCTTGGGTTATATCCCATGATCAGAAGTACCCATAGAGAAATATCTGTGAAGATTCTCATTCATCCAGGTGTGGTTATCTGGAAGTTGAGTCATGGCAACTGGACTTCTTTCTTTCTTTCTTTTAAATATTTTATTAGTTTTTCAATCTATCTACATTCAATTTGTGCTTGTTAAACTTCGTGTTACATGGATTGCTTATAATTATTTGTTTTTTGCGTCTTGGTGTCTTCTTAGTTGTCCCTTCAAAATCTATACATTTTTTAAACGTTTAAATCATTCATGTGTGTATTTTAGTATACAATATTGGCTACTATCCTGATATTGCTCTCATAGTTCTCAAAATCCTCTAATAACATACCTAATAAAAGTTCTTCTGGTTCCAAATTTATATTATTTTGAGGTGATTTAACTGACGAACTTTGTATTTTATGCCAGTAATAACTGAATAGGTTCCTAACACATAATAGATGTTATCAAAAGCATTTTATACAGATTTTCTTTATACAATTGTTTAGCCATTTCTAGCTCCACATTTTCTATCATGTCTATATCTGTATCATATCTAATATATGTTCATTAAGTACTATTTGTCTTATCTCATCCTTATATGTAGCTTCAATTTACCTTAAGAACCACCGTGTTATGCCTTTACCCTGATTAATGATCCCTTATTTCAGTTTAATTCCCTTTTCTAATATATAGGATATGCCCCCTTACAATTCCAGACGTTAGGTATATACATGCTTTCAACGTTTAAGGCCACTTTAATATTTTTTTCCTTTTTCATCTTTCTAAGTAACTCCTTCTCTTATTTGTCTTTTCTGCGCTGCAAAAAATTTGGGTGAATTGCACTCCTCATACGAAACGATTCATCATAGGAAAGCCATGCCTGCCCTGCAAAGTCCACATATGCCCTATAGATGAGATCTAAGTATTGAAATAAAGATTGAGCCTGCCAAGGCTGGGCCTTTACTACCACCCCGGCGTATATTAGGAATCCGGGTAGCCAATTTGCCCAATTCCTGTCAGGTCTCTTCCTTCTACGTCTCTCTTTATCCTTCTCATCCTCCTTATCCAGGTCCTTCTTCTCTACATTTCTATTCATTAAGTCAAACAAATCTACATATTTACCTTTTCAGATTTTTTCTTTCATCGCAGGGGTGAGGTGGTCACCCAAGGGCATCGCACGACCCCCAAATGGCAATGCTTGCAATGGCATGGTATTATAACCCGTGTCCGGAACCAAAGGGTACGGCCAGACACCTACACCAGCAGTCGGAGTTACTAGGGCTGGAAATGTAGGTTGTGTGCATGGCATGGCCCATCCGCTAAACTGGGTGCTTGAACAAGGCCATGTAGAACCCGGCGCTCCAAAGCTCTGAATATTATATGGCATGTAATGTGGTAAATTAAATTGCCCGCTGCCTGGCCAAGGCCACGCAGGAGACTGTGAGGAGGTGCCGTGGTTTGTCCACTGCCTGGCCATTAATTAGCAATTAATTAAGCTAATCAATCAATTGTAAACCACTAATAATTAATCAATTGTAAACCCCTAATGAATTACCCCCTTAATATCCAACTACAATCACCCCTACTATGTAGTAGTAGTAGGCATCCTTCAGTCTCGAGAGACTATGGTAACATGCTCTGTATGGAGGTCTTGGAACAGCATCTAGTGTGGCTGAAAAGACCAATTCGAGAGTGACAATCCCTTCCACACTGAAGACAAATGCAATCTGTCCCCTGTCCAGCTCCCTGATTTTGCTGGTTTCGGGACTGCCTCTTTGCCTCAGCCTGCTGGACAAGTGTCTCTTCAAATTGGGAGAGGCCGTGATGCACCACCTGCCTCCAGGCTGAATGCTCAGATGTCAAGGTTTCCCATCTGTTGAGGTCCATTCCTAAGGCCTTCAGATCCCGCTTGCAGATATCCTTGTATCGCAGCTGTGGTCTCCCTCTGGGGTGATTTCCCTGCACTAATTCTCCATACAGGAGATCTTTTGGAATCCGACCATCAGCCATTCTCACGACATGCCCAAGCCAATGTAGACGTCGCTGTTTCAGCAATGTATACATGCTAAAAATTCCAGCTCATTCTAGGACTACTCTATTTGGAACTTTGTCCTCCCAGGTGATACCAAAAATGCGTCGGAGACAATGCATATGGAACGTGTTCAGCTTCCTCTCCTGCTGTGCACAAAGGGTCCAGGACTCACTGCAGTACAGGAGTGTACTCAGGACACAGGCTCTATAGACCTGGATCTTGGTATATGCCATCAGCTTCTTATTAAGCCATACTCTCCTTGTGAGTCTAGAGAACATGGTAGCTGCTTTGCCAATGCATTTATCCAGCTCAACATCTAGGGAGAGAGTGTCAGAGATCGTTGAGCCAAGGTACACAAAGTCATGAACAACCTCCAATTCTTGCGTGGAGATAGTAATAGAGGGAGGTGAGTCCACACCCTGGCCCATGACTTGTGTTTTCTTCAGGCTGATTGTTAGTCCAAAGTCTTGGCAGGCCGTGCTAAAACGATTCATGAGTTGTTGGAGGTCTTCAGCAGAGTGGGCAACAATGGCTGCATCATCGGCGAACAGGAAGTCCCGCATGCATTTCAGCTGGACTTTGGTCTTCACTCTCAATCTAGAGAGATTAAAGAGTTTCCATCTGATCTAGTCCAGAGATAGACACCTTCTGTTGCAGTTCCAAAGGCCTGCTTCAGCATGACAGCAAAAAAGATCCCAAACAGGGTAGGCGCGAGGACACAGCCTTGTTTTACTCCGCTTTGGATGTCAAAGGGATCTGATGTTGAGCCATCAAAAACCACAGTGCCCTTCATTTCCTCATGAAAGGACCTGATGATGTTAAGGAGTCGAGGTGGACATCCAATCTTGGGAAGTATTTTAAAAAGGCCATCCCTGCTAACCAAATCAAAGGCCTTTGTGAGATCTATGAAGGCCACAAAGAGTGGCTGTTGTTGTTCCCTAAATTTCTCCTGCAACTGTCTGAGGGAAAATACCATGTCAATGGTGGATCTATTAGCTCGAAATCCACACTGTGATTCTGGATAGACTCTGTCTGCAAGCACCTGGAGTCTCTTCAGCACAACACGGGCCAGCAGCTTCCCTACAACACTGAGAAGAGAGATACCACAGTAGTTATTGCAGTCGCCCCTGTCTCCTTTGTTCTTATACAATGTGACGATATTTTCATCCTTCATGTCCTGTGGTACTCCACCTTCCCTCCAGCAAAGACAAAAGACTTCATACAGTTCGGTGGTGATGATCTCTTTACAGCACTTCAGCACTTCAACAGGGATGTTATCCTTCCCAGGTGCCTTGCCAGAGGCAAGGGAATCCAAGGCCGCTTTTATTTCTGGTTCACTGTCCAGCTCTTCCAAGACAGGCAGGCACTCGATGTTATTTAATGCCTCTTCGGTTACTACATTCTCTCTGGAATATAGCTCAGAGTAGTGCTGCACCCAGCGTTCCATCTGCTGTGCTCGGTCCTGGATGATCATGCCTGTAGCAGACTTCAAAGGAGCAGATTTCTTCTGTATTGGACCTAAAGCCTGCTTGATACCGTCATACATCCCCTTGATGTTACCTGTGTCCGCTGCTATCTGTATCTGAGAGCAGAGCTGAAGCCAATAATCATTGGAACATCTCCTGGCAGCCTGTTGGATTTGGCTACGAGCAGCTCGAAGAGCTTGCAAATTGTACTCACTAGGACAGGCTTTGTATGCTACTAGAGCTCTCCTCTTATCCTCGATGGCTGGCATCAACTCCTCCAAATGGGCTTTGAACCAGTCTGCCGTCTTTTTGGTCTTCTTGCCAAATGTGGACAAGGCGGTGTTATAAACAGTGTTCTTGAAATGTTCCCATCGTTCAGGTGCATTTGCATCAGCCAGGCCTGGAAGGGTTTCCTGAAGCGCTTGGGCAAATTCCTCCACTTTTCTTTGATCGCGAGTCTTGTTGATGTCAATACATGATCTTCCTTCCTTTTTCGTGTGATACAATCTCTTTGTTCGCAGTTTTACTCTACTACATACCAGGGAGTGATCAGTATCGCAATCAGCACTCTGGTAACTTCGTGTGATCGTAATACTAGGAAGGCTAGAACGTCTAGTGAGGATCAAATCGAGCTGATGCCAATGCTTCGATCTTGGATGTCTCCAGGAAACTCTGTGTTGAGGCTTTGTATTAAAGAACATGTTGCTGACACAAAGACCATAATAACAGTAAAACTCCAGCAAGCATTGACCGTTTTTGTTCATCTTCCCAATGCCAAAATGGCCTAGACAAGTGGGCCAAGAATTGTGATCAGCAATTATGTATCAGTAATTAATTAAGTTATGCAATCAAATGTAACCACTAATGAATTACTCAATTAATATTCAAGTACAATATATATATTAATTTTTAAAATGAAAGGTAGCTCACGCCGCGAGCCGCGCGATCACACTCCCACCCCTCTTGGACTGTGTCTATTTTAACCGAACTAACAGGAAAAACAACCAACTCAACAGTTAAATATGCTAATGAATATTGGCAAATGCCAGGCAAACTAAGGGAGGTAGCCGATCCTATCCCCCAAATCCGAGTGCTGAGAAGACTGAAAAACCAGCTACACAGCTAGTAAAAGAGCCGAACAGCAGGAGTCCTCCTTCAACCGTTGCCATCAAAGGAAGAGGAAGAGGAGAGGGGGGGAACGGCCCTTAAATAACCTACCATTCCCCCCTCTCCCTCAAGTTACTCACGCGAGACTGTGAGGTCTCGCCTCATCTGGGGAAGACGGCAAAGGCAAGCCGCACTGCCGAAGCGTGGCTCTGCAGTGGCTTCATTAGTTGCCAATGATGTTTTCAAGAGAAAGATTCTTAAGTTTATAACGACAAAGTAATACCAAACTTCCTTCCTTGAAGCATAATTAATTGTCTAATTAATGTCCAATTTATTTTCCTTGTGTCTTCCTGTGTCTCCTCCTCTCTCCAGATTCACCGCTGCTCAATCAGTGGTGGGGGATAGAAGATGCTATTTCTGCCATAGAGGTTGTCTTGTCCAGGGATAGTAAAGAAATACAGTTAAAAAGTGTTTCTCACCCAGTGGTAACATGATGCTAATTAGGCTGATTTATCACTTCTCCATTGCCGGCTGCCAATGACTTGCAAGTAAGCTAGTTCAGCTGCTTGTTTCTACCCGCTGGTTGATTGGGGAGTTTCCCGGATCAATCGTGGGTAACCACCATTCCCGCCGTGATCAACAGGCTTCTCCCCCCATTTCACCACATCTTTGGGATGGTTTTAACCCCCTGGGGGTGCCCCAAACAGGTCGGAATTCAGCCCAGTTGACAGAGCTCCGTCCTCCTGCTGCTGTCTCATTGCAGCGTCAAGCCGGAAGTCTGGATTTCTTTCTTGTTAGGTTGAAATGTTTTGCTACTCATCCAAGTAGCTTCTTAAGTCTGAGGAGAGTTGGTAGGAGATCCCTGATATACCCTCGAGTTGGTTTCAATTTGCCCTGATCTGTATAGGCTCATTAGAAGGACAAAGGACTGGGGGTGAGAGATAATCCCACTTCTGCAGTCCTTCTCCACCCATTGTCATGGGTCATTGAGAGTAGTTAACAGTGATCTTTTTTGTGTGTGTCCCTATTCCTTCTGGGGACAGATGAAGGGGCAGCATGATAAAGAGGAGACAGATTGTATCTAAGGCCCCCACCCCTGTTGAGTGAGGGATTTTCTATATGCACATGTATGGCCTCCCTCACCCCTCTCCCAAACATATATCTTCTCTGTCTAAAATGAGTACATCTTGGTTATCAAATGAGTGTCCTTTGTGCTTCAAATGAAGGAACACTGCTGATTGTGGTCCTGAGCCATTGCCCCTCCTGTGTGGGACTATTCTCCTGTTTAGTGGCTGTTTGGTTTCTCCAATGTAGAGCTCCAAACACTCCTCTTAACATTGGACCGTATACACTATATTGCTCCTGTTGTGTTTTGGTGTCCGGTCTTTTGGGTGGAGGAGTCTCTGCTTTAGTGTGTTTCTGGTTTGAAGTGCATGGGTATGTGGTGTTTACCAAAAATCCTTTGGAGCTTTTCAGACACACCCACCATGTAAGGAATGACCAGGTTCTTCCATCGGCTCTGAGTCTCAGACTGTTCCATTGTCCTCCTGGGTCGGGAGATTGACTTGTTAAATGCCTATTTTGGGGATCCACGGGCCTTAAGGGCTGTCCTCAGATGTTCATCTTCCTTCTTCTTGGCTTTTGTGGAGGTGAGGATGTTTCTTGCTCTGTGGTTTAGTGTCCTGATGACCCCTAGTTTGGGTTGCAATGGGTGATGAGAGTCAAATTGCAGGTATAGATCAGTGTGTAGGTTTTCTGTAGATTTCTATTCCAAAGCTGCCATTGGATCCTATGATGACTACACAGTCCAGGAAAGCCAGCCGGCTGTCTTTGGTGCCTTCCCTGGTGAAAGTAATATTTGGGTGCACTGCTTTTATGTGGTCTGTTAAGCCCTGTACATCCTGAATCTTGATCTTCACCCAGGTGTCATCCACATACCTGAACCAATGGGTTGGAGTCATCCCCTGGAAGGTGTTTAGTGCCTTATTTTCCATTTCTCCCATGTATAAGTTGGCAACAATGGGCAACACCGAGGAACCAATGGCACAACCATGTTTCTGTCTGTAAAAGTCACCTCTGTAGGTGAAGTAAGTGGTGCTCAGACACAGGTCCAGGAGCAGGCATATCTGGTCTGGATTGAGGCTGCTTCTGGTGGAGAGAGTGTTGTCTTCTTCCATTCTCCTTTTTACAGCTGTTAGGGCATAGGGGGTGGAAATGCTGGTGAAGAGGGATGTGACATCATACTCATAGAGATAGGAGTCCATTATGGGTGTGAGTTTATTAAGGGTGAGATCCTGAAGGCACAATCACAAACAATTCCTATCAGAAAGAAAAGTGGAGATATAAGATATGGAAGGAGGAGCAAATTAGGAAGGAAGAAGATAAACAAGTAGCCAAGAATTTCAGTGTGAAAGCAGGTTAGTAAGGCTAAAGCTCAAAATGAGCTCAGATTTGCAAGACAGGTTAAAAGTTTAAAAGGGCAGGGTCTCATCTATGCTCAAAGCAAGGAGAAGAGCAAGGAAACAAGAAGATCCGTTGCCTGGAGAGAATGGAGAAATACTAATGGGTAAAAGTAAAAGGGCCAAACTGCTGAACACCTACTTTGTCTTGTCCTGATGCTCATCATGTATGGGCTAGGGGATACTACAGTTAGATGGATTTGTAACTGGCTGGCAAGCTGTGTAAGCTGGATAGTTCAGTGGTTTAGATATATGGCTGTGGAGTCAGAGGCTAGGAGTTTGATTCCCCACTGTGCTTCTTGACAGGAGCTGGATTCAGTGATTCATAGGGCCCCTTCTAGCTCTGCAGTTCTGCTATTGTTATTATTATTCAAAAATAATAATAACTTGCCCCCCCTTCACTTCTGGGGGGTCCGCTGACTTGGAGTTTACACAGGGGTTCCCAGAGCCCTAGGATTCCCCTGTTCTCGCTGCCATTGCTCCGTCCCTTCACCTGTGTGAAATTTCTTGATATTGTTCCCAAAGCCCTTATGACTACAGGGACCACTGAAGTGAGTTGTTGTTGTTGAGTGCTCACCAATGGTTCCTTATAATCATGGAGAAAAGTGACAAGTGGAGCTCCACAAGCTTCTGCCCTGGACCCAGTATTGTTCAATGTCTTTACAAATGATGAGGGAGTGGAGGAGATGGTCCGCTCACTAGCATTCACACTTGTTGAAAAACAATCCTGACAACTGCTTTGCGTTTGGGTAAGAAATAGATAACGGATGAAAAAAGGAATCAGCTTCTGGTATTTTCCCTTATGTAGTGCCACTTTGTGAATACTAATGAGATGAAGAGAGTATCAGGAAGAGAGTATCCTGTAGACCATCTTAACTGCTGCCATTGGTGTTGTCAACATTCAGGCTGCCCTTTGCTATGTAAACCTTGGTATTTTTTTTCCTGCTAGCAATGCAGGAATGATGTTGTACAGCAATATCTGGCCATTTCCTGGCTTTTAGAATCACAATATTCCACATTCCTAAACCGGAGGTTGTTTAAAGAATTGAATAGGTGCTTTGAGGCCTCAGGCAGAGTGGGTACCTTAGTCTTCTGATTGCAATGTCATGAATTAAATGTCAGATGCTCTGCACACTAAGCCATGGCTCTTTAAGAACCCTAGTTTTTATTTTTAAAGGAACTACATCAAGAGTAGTGAAATAATAGACATCTGAGTTCTGTTTTGCATAACATTTTACACACTCTCACTGTGTGTGTTGGGATCCATTTCAAATAGACAATTTTTTAAGGTGGATTGTTATCAATAAAGAAAGGCTTTCCCCCCTCCTTTAGAAACAACAGATTCTTGTTAGATTGTATTACTGTGGACAAAAAGGACAAGGAGTTGCTTTATGCTCTTCCTTTGCTGTAGCTATAAAGACTATACCACAATGCAACTTCAAAATACTAGGATAAACTAAGAGTACTACTTAGCAAGAGCAGGAGAGAGTGAAGTGCAGCCCTCCAGATGTTCAGATGTTGGTTGTCTGCAGTCCTTACTCACATAGCCATTGAGAAAGAATGCTTGCACAGTTGGTGTTCAACAACATCTGGAGGGCTACACATTTCTCAAACTTAATTTAGGAAAAGATAGCTAGCTAATCAAAGAGCAGGACACCCCAGATATATGAGTCACAAGATCCAATAACATGCCATATTAGCAATTTAGCATTCTCCCTATTCCCCTCACAAAACCAATATTGTAAAGCTCCTTCCTTAATCCAACCATAGGTTTAGGGGAGCTACTAGAAAGCACACTGAACTTTAACTAAGCTCCCTATCATGTAATTTGTGCATCCTTTGTGCTTACTATGCCTTAGGTATTGGGCGGTGTTATCATAAAGAGAGTACATTTCTTGTCTGCTTCTCATCCTGCCAATAATCTCTTCCTTCCCAAGGCTCTTTTTAAGGTCATTGGCTTACTTCAAAAAGCAGATCCTGAAAATGTTCTTTTGTGTTACTTCCTTAAGTCAACAGCATAGAGCTTGTCTCCCTGGGCAGAACTGGAGCATGCTGGAGCAGGCTAAATCAGGTTGCTTAATGTTGGGTAGAGGTCTGGCGTGACATTTGGTGTGATCCTTGCATCCAAATGACATACTCATTTCAAGCAACCCTATTTGCAATGCCTCCCTTAAAAAACAAAAAAACAATCCACCTCCTCTCTCCTCCTACTTCTGTGAGGAAGTTTTAATCTTTTTAAACTGTTCCTAAGTGGTATAGCACATCACCACTGTTACAACAAACCTTTTTTTAAAAAAAACTTTTGCTTCTTTCCTGTGCCTCTCCAGGGAGGAGTGAAGTGGCTAAGCTGTTTTCTTAAGCCATTATAGGTAAAAGCTAAATAGAAATAAAAAGTTTAAAAAAGACAAAAATATGGTGGCTCCTTAAAGACTAACTTTTATATTTTTTAATGTGAGCTTTCACGGACAAGTCCACTTCATCAGTCATAAGAGAAAGAGATTTAACATGGCAAATATTTATACATGGCATCAAAATATAGATATCAAATACAGAGATTGTGGTTGGTTGGTAAGAAAGTCAGTGGGTGTATAACATTGGGGTGATAGCATCTTTGATGTGCAGGTCTTTCATTGAAGCTTGTACTGTAAGGAATGGGAGGACGTCTGTCACAAAATAACAATAGTAGATTAATATGGATGTTAATTAGATTGGCTGTTTACAGTACTTAAGAATGAACTTTTTCCCCCTATAAGATTTCCTTTGATTATTTCAGCCAAAATATCTTTTTTTTTAAGGATTTAGAGAGATCTGAAGGGGTTGGGTTTGGCCCTCTCAGGTCTCAGTGGCAGCAGATGCAGACCATAGACCTCTGGAAGTTGCCTGTTCTTGTTGTTGTTGTTGTTTGTTTGTTTGTTGTTGTTGTTGTATGACATCAAGTCACTTCCAACAAGTGGAACTCTCATAGGGTTTTTGAGGTTTGTGAAATGTTCAAGCACTCCTTTGTCACTTTTACCTCCCAGTGAGTTTCCATGGCTACATAGGGATTTGAACCCAGGCCCCCTGAGTCCTGCTCTTGTTATTCATTTATTATACTACACTGACTCTCAAATTCAAGCTACTGGATCTTGTTTGATTTTTCTGCATCCATTCCATTTTATAGTTAATTCTTCTTTGAAGAGAACAATCTTATTTCCAAATTTATTCTTCTACTTTATCCTTTTTCTTCCTATTTTTGCAAGATTGCTATGTTTACAGCTGATCTGTGAATTCTGGCATTAGCTCAGTGGCTTTCTCTATACATACCACATACCTCTTCCATGACCTACATTCTTCTTTTCTTTCAAAATTATCATTGCTATTTTTTTAAAAAAAAACTCTGTATAATAGCATTTGCTTCTTATGTAACCATTCCTATTTTAACAAAAGATCCAAATAGCATTGCGACTTGACTTGATCGAGGCAGGAACTCTTTCAAAGCTCACAATCTACAGAAAAAAAAATTAAGGCATGCATGCATGAGAATAGAATATTTACGTCATTTTAAGCCATTATCACCAAGGAGAAAATATTGAAAAAAGAGGCGTGAGTTACCTGAATTATCTATCATATTCCTGTGCATGTGTTTGTTTTCTTCATGTGTCATGTGCAGCACATTAGTCAAGACACTTTTTGATTCTTCACACTGCTTAAAAGATTAATAGTGCTATGATCGAAGGCACAGGTACAGGTTTGCAGCATGAGAGAAATAGGTATAGTATTGGCTCTGTGAAGGGTTGCTTTAATTTTTGTAGTGTCATGGAAAAATAATATTTCTCTCTTGTCTGTATAGGGTATATCTGAAATGGCAAAACTTATATTTTATATATGTGGTACAAACTTTGTGTAGAAATAAATGACTCGGTTAAACTTCTTTTTCTATCAAGTCTGTGCTAAATATGGGCCCATAATAATAAAAAAAGACCTGATATATTTACCTAGGTGATGTATTCATTTTAAAAACCTTACTCTTCTGGATTATGGATCTAGAAAAGAGCTAACACACATTAAAACATAGCCACAATTTCCATTTCAAGGTAAGTTAGTTTAAGAAACTTGATGAAAAGAACTCCTCCCCAAAAAACTGCTAGCGTTCCTCCAAAAACATTGCTAGAAGCACCCCTGAAACATGAAAGCTGCCGTGGGATTCATTTATTTTATCAATTTCATCAAACTGAGCAATCAGTCAAAGCATGCAGTATCTGGCATTGGAAGCATATTGCCAACAGAGTCCTGAAGAATAACAGAAATAGACAAACAAAACAAACAAACAAATAAAAACAGAAAGAAAAGCATTATGGCATCTTCAAGAATAACAGGTTAATTTCAGTTTTTGAAGTGGTTGTGGTGTTAGTCTGTGCAAGCATATGAGAAAAGAAATAAAGTGAAACAAAACAAAGACAAAAATTAAGAATACAAAAATGTTGTGGCACAAAGACTAACTGCTATATTTTAATGTGAGTTTTCATGGATCAGGTCTACTTCCTCAGACATAAGAGTGAGACTGTATGGCAATCATTGCAGCATTTCACATTTGGTATATGGCCCCATGATACAGAAGGACAAAGTGGCAATGGTGGGTTGGTATAGTAGACACAAGTTGCAAATTAGGTGAGTCAGTGTGGTGTTTCACACTTGATAATGACTTAAGACCTATGATTTATATTCAAGTTCTTTTCCTTTAAAGCCTTGTTTGGTAAAAAGTGACAATGCTTTGTGGGCAAAAAACCCACAGGCAACAACAGATAGCCACAGCAGATACCAAAACCATCATTGCAGCATTTCACGTATGGTAATAACTTGAGAACCATTGACTAATATTTAATCCTTTGAAATGGGTCTCCAGCATCCATATATATTTTATCTCAGCGGTCTCTCTTTGAATTATTGTTCTGTAATGCTTCTTTTCCAGGATCACAAATTTCAAATCCTGTAAAGAATATCTGAGCAGATTGAAATGTTCTGAAACATGTTTCTGTGTATTGCCATTCCTGATGTCTGATATACATATTTTAAACAAAGACTCATGTGAAAGAAGGAACCAGGTAGGTTTTTGATTTCATAGTGTTTGATCTTATACGTATCTTATAAGGCTTCTGAAATAAAATGGTGGGAGCTAATTAAAAACTTGCATTAGAAAAGAACAGCATGACTTTTTATGCATTTGAACTTGTCCTCTGCAATGTCACAGAACAAAGGCTGCTTGGGTTAAAGCTGTGCAGCTGCTAATAAGCTAAGGGAAGAACAGAAATTTCAGGCATGCTTAGAGAGTGATTTAGCTGAAGCATTTTGCCTACAGATCATGTTGTGCACGAGATATGATAAATGGGACTGAGAACATCCTTATGCGATGTTCAAACAAGAAAGAAAGAAAGAAAGAAAGAAAAAGAAAGAAAGTGGCAATTTAAAGAATAACTGTTATATTTCAAAGTGAGCTTTCATGGATACATGCATTTCTTCAAGCATCTTAGACTGAAGCAAAACCAGAGGTAGGGTAGGCAGAAGAAATGATCCTTATGAGATGCCACTTGGGAAGCCATAACAAAGGTTATAACAACGAGCAAAATTCTGTTGGGGTATCTTTGTGCTGGCATAACCTTGATTGGTTAAAAGAAACATTTCATTTACACTAACTAAAAATGTCCTGCCCCCCTGTTTTAGGTTCTGAGGCTCCTAGGGCTCTCTTTTGCCCCGGGAAAGCCTTTGGGAGCCTTGGGATTAGAAGTAAAACCCTGCTGCCAGGTTGCCATAAACAGTGATCTCGCAGCAATTTTTAACTTTGAAAGGCTTGCGCACTCTGTCTTGAGGCTCCCAACGGCTTCCCCAGGGCGAAAGGGAGCCCTAGGCAGTCTTGGTATTTGGAAGAGGGGATAAAAAGTATAGTATACACTAAATGTTTCTTGTAACTGATCCAGGCATGCTGGTGCAAAGCTATGCAACAGGATTTTGCCCCGTAATTTGGAAGCGGTGGCAATGACCTTGGAGTTCAAAGAAACTGTGCTAAGAAGGAAAATGACAACCAGAGGACATGCCACTAACTTTGGGGAAATGCTAGAGATGTTTTAGAGGTATTCAACAGATTATTCCAGGAAACATACCCCAAAACCATGGATATAAAAGGCAAGAGAATGGTGGGCACCTGGCTTATTCAGTAGACA